>OU342684.1:12500000-13750000 GCA_910589285.2 Mythimna ferrago | reverse complement strand
GATGTCAATATAATGTATTTTAATTTCGGAACTGAGGATAAGCATTGCCATACAGCATGGCAATGCCGCCAGTCTTTTGGGCACATTACCGGTGGACAGGGATGTGGAAGAGTTTTTTGGCACCATATTTTAGTTAGTGTATTTTAGCGTAGGGTTTCTTTTTTTTTAAATTTACTGTAATTATAGCAATTAAGTTGTTTATAAGTGTAGATAGTTAATTAAATTTAAATAAATGATCCTTTTTAGTCATTTTGGAACTTTAAAGCCAGATAAAAAGTAGCCTATATCCTTTCTTGGGGTTCAAGCTTACACCGTACTATATTTCATCAAAATCTGTTCAGTAATTTCATCCTGAAAGCGTAACATACCGACAGAGCTACTTTCACATTTATAGTAGTAATATGGATTACTTAGGGTAATTTCTGGTATTCTGTAACTGTCTCAATCTGAATTTTCGCCTCGTTGTCCAAGTTGACTAAAATCATTATTATAATGAATGTAATGAAATAAACGATTTCTGTATTACGTTGATGAACTCTTGAAAGAAAACAATTTATATTTTTTTTTATTATTATTATTAGACCCCAGGGGTCTAATAATAAGGAGAACCTTTGTTCTCCTTAAAAACCTAAGGAAAACCTTTGTTTTTATAAATAAATAAATAATAATAAATTAGTGAAAATTTTATTTTGATCTGTTAAAAATTCTCACACTGACACAAATACAAAAATCTTTAACATAAAGCGCTTAAAAAAGTCCACTTTAACTTAGACAATATGTCGTTTATATGAATGAATAGCAACGTGAATGCAGGCTAGTTACAGCAGTTCTTCATCTTTCTTACGTGCCTTAGCATTTTAATCATGCTGGCATACATTCAACTCTATCCAACCCGCCCATTGTACGCCACCAACTATAGTTTCCAAATTGTATTCTATCATTCACAAAATTAGTCTAAAGGTGGGATTAGACCAAACGTGCGACGCACAGGACCGATCATAATGGCGACACTTGGGGAAGGCCTATGTCCAACAGTGGACGTCTTTCGGTTGAAATAATGATGATGATGATGAGTGAACACACATGTCCCTACAGTTACATTTTTTTTAATAGAGCTATAGTTTTAATTATATTAAGAAAATAGTGTGTGCTTGGTTTGATTCTACATAATTGTTTGGTGGGACTAAACCCACCGTAAGCCATAATTACGCCAAACTCTATTTAGAATGAGGAAAATATCTAAATAAACGAAATCTAAAAGTAGATCGGGTGGATACTATCGAGTGGATACTGTCGAGTGGATACTATCGAGTCTCATGTTCACTCTATTAAAGTTTCAAAGTCGGTCATGGTATCGCTGGGTTTGTTTGTAAACCGGATATTATTGAACCCGTATATAACAGACCATGGTAAGCTTTATAATACTATTTTTATAAATTTGGGACGACTTTTGGATGACTAGTCTAAATTATTGCAATTGTGAGGTCAAAAGTTTAATTTATGTTGAATGTTAGACGCACTGGATACGAGCAGTGTTCCACATTTAGAAGTCTAAAAGCATAGAAGCTTTTTATGCAGGGAAACACTGCAATAGATACACTTAAAGTAAACACGTTACTCCTCTTTATTAACACAGTGGTTTCTCAATCATTACATAATATAGAATGACCTAATTTTCACCTATATTCTCATGTCTACCATAAAGCTTTGACTTCCACGGTCTCAACATAATAACCAACATGTTACTGTAAGAAAATTCAATGCAATGTTTATAAAAATTTACTATTCCGTTCTGTCAAGACAAGTAGGTAACAATAACTACAGATGCAGCAAAATTATTTCAAAACGTCACGTGTGCAACTGAGATGTGAAACTGAAAATGCACATGCAATGTACGGCAGAAATACGAGGCTTTTTCGCATTTAGATTGACAGTTCTTATAACACAGTTGCATAAATCAAAACGACAATCCATTCCATTGGTTTTGGTGGCAATAGGCAATAGTACAATGCTGCAATGCGGAGTTTAGCTTACACCATTTCTGTTCTTAGTTAGTAATGTATCTATTCTAACTTTTTGTTCCGTATAAAGTTAAAAACGATTAGATTTGTAGTTTGCAAAAGAATTAAAATTTAATTAAAATAAAAAAATCTGGGCAAGTGCGAGTCGGACTCGCGCCCTGAGGGTTCCGTACGAACTTTTCATTTTTCAGATTTATTCTTATACAGCAAGGTAACACATTATAAGACCTTGCTTTATGCAAAATTTCATGATTCTACTCTAGAAGTTTGGTTTCCTTGAGTTCCGAAATATACATTTTTGCGACATAAACGGCCATATAATTTGGGTGTCTTCAAGGCAAGAGTGAATAGGCTCTTAATAAACTAGTGTGCCTCACCATCAAAGATTGCATCGCTACTTACCATCAGGTGGGATCGCAGTCAAGCACTAGTTTATATCAATTTAAAAAAAACAAAACTTTTTTTTCTATTAACTTAGTTTGATTTTTTTCACAGCTTCTCAGGACCACAGACTTAAGTATGTGGTTTTATTTTCAACTCAGCACCTCCATGCGTTCCCGAGATAAAAGTCTTGACAAACAGACAGACAGACAGACGTACGGAAAACAAAGTGGTGCAATAAGGTATCCATTTTTTCCTTTTGCGGTGCGGAACCGCAAAAAACAGTTTTAAATATTAAACATTTTTTTTTAAAGTCATTGGCTTATTCATTTTTGTGTTTTACAAGCAAGAAGAGAGTTTTTTTTGTTCTTCAAATGTCATCATCATTGATGGACATGGGCCTCCCCCAAGTGTTGCGATAACGTCTCGCACCCATCGGATTCCAGCATTATTCTTCAAATATACTCCGACTTTATTGGAGATAGCTTCCAAAAAAGATATATCCGTAGCATTCACGACAGAACGTAAAACCGAGCAAGCAACACAAGACCCACATTATGAACGAGGGTCGAAGTTAGTGTACAACCATTGCGTACCTATTACATTCGTGTTACGTCACAGCATGTTTCATACAAGCATTCTGTCAAACCTCTTTGGGAAAGGTCTATTTTTAGTGGGAAATCATCTAATGACATCTCTGGGCGTGTCAGTCTTTTACTGACTAAAACCCACTCCTGTTCCTTCTTTGCCTTCGTTCTAGGGCCCCAGGTCAACTTTCGCACAATCCATGGCCCCAGTAGGCTTCGGTCCCTGCTGGGCCCCTTCGGCTGACATGTCCTTAAGATGCGCCGTCGACGACTTGGGCTCGTTCCGGTCAATTACCGGATGGTCGACGTAGCCCACGCCTACAGTGGTTGAGAAAGGTCTGTGATATTTAAATCTTCAAAATTTCTTTCCTAAAGACTGAACACAGCTTAATACAGATTCTTTGTTGATTTAATTAAGAAACTTTACGTAACACTGTGCATTCAAATCTTGAGAACAACTTTGTATAATAAGCATCATATTACAATATAACAATAAAGAAATAGATATGCTTCCAATTATGTTTCTTGTTTATGAGCGCTCTTGTTGTTTTGGTTTATAAACCGTGAATACGGTGAATATTAACGTCTACAAGATTACAAGGATTGATGACATTATATTTGTAGAAACCTTCGTGGCAACCGCGTTTTCAGAAAAGTCAGATACGTAGCGTTCAAAACCGGCGTGCATGGTGAACGTTACTCAAAAAATGGCACCTAGAGAGAGTGAGATGTAGTGCGTAATCTGCTGAATATGTGCGCAGCATAAAAAAAATAATTGTGCTTGTTGTCGTTTCGGAAAACAAATTAAAAAAACGACTCTTGCTGAAGTAACGTTGTTCAAACAGGAAATTCTAAACGATTGTTCGGAGAAAGAAATATTGTGTTGTTGTGTTGTGTCAAATCGTGCCCTGAAAACTTAATTTGTGCGTCTTCGGGTTTTCAAAATATTGCATTTTCTGCTGGATTCAGTTTTTGCAGAATCGTATACCTCTAAAACTATTGTATGTTATGTACGCCTGTAGAACAAAACACATACCATAACCGAGGAACTGAGTGTTGTGACAAAAAAAAATATAGAAACAGTCAAGCTGTCTCAGTAGACAGTCAAAAATTAATTTTATCATTGCCTTATAGCCTAGACAAACTTTACTAAAACTATTAGGGCTGTTTCTATTTCCATTTAATATTATTGATGATTTAAGGCAACAGTAGTGACTCCATCTGACGCAGCTGTCTCACTACAGTTGACATCAGCTGGAAATTACGACTGCAAAGATGCGACTGAAAATTGAATATTTATAATTAGGAGGTCATTTTCATTAAACGACATAAATAAATATATTAGGCCCCAAAACATCATGGTCGATAGAAAATAGTGTGGTATGTACATTGATTTATATATATATAGATATAAATAAAAATCTATGCCACTTTTCGTTGTAATTTTATAACTCAAGAACGGGCTCACCTATCCAAACCAAATGTTTAGGCTTTGTTCGGACTATTTAGTAGATGGTTTATATGAAGTTTGGTAGGGTATAGTAGGGTAGATTAGGGTAGAGTAGTGTAGAGTAGAGTAGGATAGGGTAGGGTAGAGTAGGGTATATTTGGTTAGAGTAGGGTATAGTAGGGTGGAGTAGGGAAGAGCGGGAGCGAAGCCGCGCGGGCAAAATCTAGTTCCTAAATAAATAATAAAAATGGAACTGTAGGATGTTGTAGATGACTAAAAAATACGTAGAAGAAAATACGTAACCCTTTTATTATACTTATTCAATTTTAACTAGATACTAAAAAAAACCGCCCATTTTTTGCTCTTTGTTGCTATAGCGGCAACAGAAATACATCATCTATGAAAATTTCAACTGTCTAACTATCACCGTTCATTAGATACAGCCTGGTGACAGACAGACAGCCGGACGGACGGACAGCGGAATCTTAATAATAGGTTCCCATTTTACCCTTTTGGGTACGAAACCCTAAAAACACTCCTAACTTATGAAAACAAAAATAGACATTTTAGTTTAGCTGAAAAAATAAATAAACTGGAGCAGAGTGGGAGGGCATTTCAGACTTTTAGTGACTAAAACCCGCTCCTATATTTCTTCTCTGCTTTGCGCTAGGACCCCTGGATGTCTCTTTCGGAAGCCAACCCATGGCTCCATCGTTAAGACACTGTGGTATGCTATAAAACCAAATTTGTAATACGATTTTGCTACTCTGTTTGACCATTCATCCATTAGCGCTCTCTTTAAATCTCTATTATGTAGCTGGAGCTGCATAGCTTTATCTAACGTACCTATCTGCCAAATCCATTCTTTGCATTTTCTGTGGGATTTGAGACGGGCCACTCTATTCAGGTAATACCAATATTTTGGTTACATTCATTAGCTGAAGATTTCAAACACAACCATTACATGACCGCGTATTATCAAGTATAAAAATCTTTAAAAATCAGAAACATTTAGTTTTTCCAGTTGAACTAAGATCCAAAATAATTATTATTCTGTCTTCTCAGCATCATCGCTCACGGAGTACGAGATACTTAAAACATCATACTTCGTATTAGTACTCTTGTTCAGTACATCAAACAGTAATTAATAATTCTAATCTTTCTGGCGCGTATTTTCAAGAGGGTTTACTGAGAAGTTCCTCGTGAAAGATGAGAAAATTTTGGAGTACCTACAACCCAATTGTTAATGATAAACCAACTTTGTAGGTTATTTTGGTCTTAGTAAAAACCACACACGTTTATGATGCCAAACTAAAGGGGCAGTGAGCAGGGCACATTGCTTGTAGAACGGATGGTCGATGGGGCCGAAAGGTTCCCACAAAGGTTGCGTTTGAAGGCCCTACAAGCTGGACCAACAACCAGGGCCTCAAGTCTGCTATTACAAGTGTCAGAATAGTCTATCATTGATTTCATAATTGTTGATTTTGACAAGTTTTGGTAATCTACTAATACAATGCCGTCATTTTGACTTTCCGACGGTCAACCACTGACACTCCATTGAAAGAAATGGCATAGAATGGTAATCTCGTACATAATGACAAATGAATATCTGACGTAACTATGCGTTAGTCTGCAAAAATTTTGACTGTTCTTTTGATCTGTGACCTACCATTACGATGTTAATAAGCTCGATATTGTCATTCTACCACAATTCTATTACAAGACCATTGATCGATCAATGATCGATCATTATGAATTGGCAGATTACAAACTTTTAGCAAAATGACAATGGGATCGTGTTGGAATGACGAATTTATAAAAATAGCAGACTTGGGGCCCTGGTGAGAGTCGCAGAAATGCGGTGGATGCGAGACGCACAGGATCAGTTGTGGTGGCGACGCTTGGGGGAGGCCTATGACGTCTTTCGGCTGAAATGATGAAAATGATGATGATGTTTATGATATAACAAGTAAAGTGACTGTAAAATATTCGCGCTTTTCAAATCATCGTTTTTGCCGAAACCCGTCTTATGCGTTACACTTCTCTCTCGGTTCGTTTTTATTCAGCGACACTTCGCCAACTACATCAGTTAGGCATCGCTGAAGTAATAAAGTTTAGATATTTAAGTTTACTAGCACCCTTAAATATTCAAAGAGTAGAGTCATTTAATTTTAGATGCTGCTGTGTTACATTTTAAAACACACATGTGTTCACTGGATTACTTTAACATTCTTGAATAAATATATCTTGATAGATACCAAAAAGCAGATCGAAATTGTTTTTAAATGGAATGTTTGCACTATTTTGTTTTCAGAACATAATGTGATTTTAATTAAAATGTATTTCATTCGAGTTGAATGAAAGCAATAGCCGGATATAATGCTTTAGTAAACAAAATCAGATACTTATAGGTTTTATTGTTGCTCAATTTGATCGTAAATCTGGAGTATAATAATGGATCTCAGATTCTCAGCTATAAGTCGTTAAGACCACTTTAGATATTGCTTTTTTTCTTGTAATTATAGTAATTACTTATAAAGTTATGTTTTACAAGTAATCTGGATCTAACAAAAGAGCTCGACATTATTGTGTAGGTACAACTTTTTGGAGGGTAGGAAGTTGTGTCCAAACTTTAGCAGTTAATGATGGAATTATGGTCTTTATTGCAAAGTTTATATTGAGCTGCTGTCGCAGTTAAACTAAGCGTCAAATTGATGGTCAAAGGTATTACAGTTTATGGGAAGATTATCTGATTTCCGATAATAAAACATTAGAAGACAAATACAGTGCTACAATATTTCAAAGAAAGTCAAAGTTAAAAGATTTATTATTTTCATTTCTTAAAGCTTTTCTTTACAAAACAGCCTAATGCACTATGCGAGTCAAAAATCTAATAGGTACTTTTAATATAGTATAGCACGGGCCAAAACATCCGGACCTCGGTAGCCGGATATCGTACAAAAGCACACTAATAAATTAGATCAGAATTCGACTGACACCGGAAAGTGTTTTATTTCGTTTACCTGGGAAGGGATGGAGGACAAAACCAATTTCCATTCCAGGAAAACTTAACTCGAGCCTCCTCAATTAATTATGTCGTTCGATAAAGGAAACACACGTGTAATGTTTAGTGAGGCACATAATTATGACCCTGCATCATGTCCTCGGGAGGAACATTTAGTATATTTGGACGACATATCATGTTTGCTCTCGGGGAAGTAATTTATTCATTTATTTATTATAATAAGGAACACCAACGACATATTAACAAGTTCTTATACAGGAAGGTAATTTTATAGACATTAAATTCTGTGTTAATACGTCAATTAAAGGCGTCGACTGCTTATACAATTTGACAATATATTATATACATTGAATTAATATTAGATTTAAATTTTATAAGATTCGATAAGACTCTGAATATACATGACTAAATAATCAAAACAAAATATATAGATATTTAATAAGTAATCAAGAATACTAAAAAAGTATGCGTATACATACGTATTGTTAGACTAAAAAGTCGATGACTGAGCGCATCCCTACTGTCGTCCCGCATTATTGCTCCACACAGCCAGCATCTTTGACAGTCGAACAGAGAATTACGCTGCTTTTTCTCGCTGCTTTTTTTTTCTTTTGCTGCTGCTTGTTGCGCTGATTTAATGCTAAAACTGCGTTTATCTCTAATATTAGATATCAACCTAGAAGGTATCTTAGTAATGACCATGTAAAGTTAGCAATGGGTCCCAAACTAGGCGCAACCTGTATCTTGGTGACCCAAACATAACACCAAGTTTGTTACAATGTGGCTTGCTAGCGCGTGGCAAATTAAAGTAACAAAGACAATAAATAAACATAAAATAAAAGCAGCCTAGTAAAATAATAATACGTGGAAGATGTGAAATTAAGTTTCAGTAATTATCAAAAACAGTTATTGAAGGTGAGTAGGTGTGAAGTGAAGGTGTGTGTTTTATGTGTGTGTATGTCCCTAGGTATTAGCTTGGACAACGTAGTAAGCTTTCAGTTTCCTCATAAGTCCGGTTCAACAACCATTTCTTTAATTTAATTTTGGCCTCCGAGTACTTACACGGGATTGTGAATGTTTTACTAACAGCATTGAACACTTGTATGGGCAGATGAAGCGAGAGCCGTGTCGCAAATAGGGTATTTACTTTTGGAAGAGGAATTCTATCGGGCAATTTCCTACCCCTATTACTGCAGCTAGAGCGAGCTGCCCCGTCTTTAACCAGCTTCAATAGACAGCCTAGGACGAATAGTTGACGTACACGTAATATCCCAGCCTCCCTGTACAATTCAAACTAGTATAGGTGTAAGAGCCTAGGTTATTAATTAGCAGATTCGTACCCACGGATTTCCAGTTATTTCAGAAACATCAGAAGTTTCACGAATAAAAAATCAATTTCCTGTTGTTTAATATACCATTTAAAAGTCTGAAACACTGATCCTCATATTTTATAGAATTTTTAACGACAAAACTTTGAAAAAGGCTTGTCCTAACTTTGGCCGCAATGTTGTCTACTTTATAATAACTACAAACAAGACTGACGAAATGGTAAACTAGATACTGAGCTTAAATTATTGTGTGCCCATTATGGAGCAGAAAATTTTATAATAGTGGTTCTTAATATCGTACTACTCGTATTTATAAGAGTTCAAGTATCAGTTCCAAGCAAGCACATTCATGAGACAGCGCCAGCGAGTTGTTAGGAGCGTGAGGAGGATAAATATCTTCATACTAGTAACATATGATGCCAAGAAAACTGTATGGTATTGTGTTTGAAAAATATCACCACATTACTCCCTTTACCCTACTCTATGTTTGATGATATTCAGATATACTAGTTTCAACATGCAGATTATAATATAATCTGCATGTTGAAACTAGTACATTTATGTATATATACCTGTGCAATAGGAATGCTATCTCGGTCAACCTAGGGTGGTAATAAGGTAATCGTAGTATGATGATAGTATGCAGATGCAATATGCATTATTAATATCAAGCACGCGCGAGCTGATGAAATATAGACGTCATTAACATAATTTGTAAAAGTTACATTCTAGACACGTTGTTAGATGACATCCATATGGAAGAGAACTGTGAAAGCCAAGTGGTTTTTTGTGTCTGCTATTAATCTGCAAATTTATATTTTTATTATACTAGGAAAACTTTCCTGAATTACTGATTGCCTGCACTATTTCAGTGCTTGGCAAAAACCTTTCAGTACGCGAAACGACTTTCAGCTTTTTAGATCCAGATAGCTTAGCCAAGTTGATAATCATATTCTACAATCTTAACTCTAGTAGAAAACTTCAAATGTATGGGATTGACGTCATCTTAACGCTCAGTCACGTGGTCAGAACAAAGGAATCGAAGACGTTGTCGACTCGAGGCGATAGACAAAAGAAAAACAAAACGGTCGTATCTTGGCTAGGCCTGCAGGTCGACACCCTCCATAAACTTTAAGGGCTTGCTCAATAGACGAAACTGAACTACCCACCACAAAAATTTTTTTCAGGAAACGAAAAAAAAATTCAGCCTCTCCATACAAACTGTCCAATCAAGTCAATAATTTTGTATGGTGAGGCGGATTTTTTTTTTTCGTTTTTGAAAAAAATTTTTATGGTAGGTTGTTCAGTTTCGTCTACTGAGCAAGCCCTTAAAGTTTGTGGAGGGCTGTCCCTTACACCTTGTATTATCTGACCTTATCTGCAATAGTCTCGACGTGTAGGATATAAAATAAATAGCGGCCGAGCCGTCGTCTTAGCAGTTTTCTTTACACCATCTTAATAAGCATGTTTTGTACAAAGCTCCCAATAAAATATCAAAGTCTGGAAAGTGGAAATTCTGCTCTACATTCGATATTGATAGTGTTGTTTATGCTTATTCAACTGCGTAATGTCTCTGAGAAATTATCACTTAGATACCTACTTAGATATGAGGAGGGAGGGTTTTTTATAGTGGGAAATCATCCAATGACCTCTCTCGCTCTTGGGCGGAACAGGAGGGCGTATCATACATTTACTGACTAAAACCTGCTCCTGTTTCTTTTTTGCCTTTGTTCCTGGACCCCGGGGATAAGGAGCGAGGTTAAGTCATAAATAATAATAGGCTTTATTTATTCCAATGCTTTACCTTATAATTCTTATAAAAATCACTCGCGCTCGGCTTGACAGCCGTCCTATTTTTCTCCGACATTTTTTCATTTCAAACGTCGAATTACTGTTAATAGGTATTGTTTATTTACAATGTGCCATTAGTTCATGAACCTTTATAAAGGCCCTAACAAAAGATCTCTTTATCAAGTCTTTTAGTGGATAATATAAGATAATGACTCTGGGAAGAGACGACTCAAGACAGGATAAGTGAATCTGTCATCAACTTTTTCGTAATTTTGCCAATGTGCACCAACAAATTAATGTTGGTGACGTCGTTTTCAATATTCAAATAAAATGATGTTCAACTCACATCTGCCCAGAAGGGGTTTAATAACTCTCAAGAAGAAAAAAAGAAGAAAAGAAAGTGAAGGTATGGGGGGAGTTTTTTTTTGGTGGGGAAAATCATCCAATGACAAACCCCACTCTTGGGCAGAGCGGGAGATAGTGTCAGACTCTTACTGACTAAAAAACCCACCCCGTTCCTTCAAGCCTTCATACCGGGGCTCAAATTCCCTTTCGGATAACCCTGGCCCCAGTAGGCTTCGACCCGGCTGGGCCCGTACTTGAGGCGCGCGGGAACAGTGCGCGCCGTCGACGACTTGGGCTTAGTCCGGACAGTTACCGGACAGCCGGACAGCGAGCTACCCATTGCTCACTGTCCGCAAGCCCGCGCCTACGGTGACTGGAAATCGGGATCAGAATCCCGGCGGCGGCGGCGGCGGCGATAACGCCGTTGCCTGATGCGTTCGGCCTCCTCCTTTGCGAGCATTACTGCTTCGCAGAAGTCGGCGACCGCCTGCCACTCCGCCTCGCTCCGGACCATGGCCTCAACCAAGGCCCGGTCCCTCAAAAGGCTGGTTATATCGATGTGAGTAGAGGAAGCTTGTGTAGTTTCATCAAACGTTTCCTCGGAGCACGCTCCCGTCGCATAACAAATAAAAAGCTACTTATCGTACAGTTGACTTCGTCTTTTCTTCTATGGTCACGTCCATCATTTAATTTAAACATGAAACAATGGTCTATATCTTCACGCTCGGCAGAGCGTGATTACACAAAAAAATGCGGTGACATGATAAAAAACAATGACCAACACTGACAGTCACAAAATTCCTTTATAATTGTAAAAACTGTTTTCCTATTTCTTTTTCATTTTACAATTTTTCATTTAGATACCTACTCGTATAGAGGACTGTTTCATAAAACATCCTAAAGAACTTTTCTAAAGTACAATTATGTAAGTAAAATTATGCCTATATCATAATTTTATTTTATTGAAATTAATTTAACTGAAATTGTTCCTTTTTACCAAGTATGTACCATGTAACTATATAGTTACCTAGTAGGTGAAACAGTGACGTATACCTACCTTCTTCTATGAATGCTAAGTTTCTTTTTCAAATCAGTAAATGTACTTTGTAGGTATATAAATCAGCAGGACATGTTTTGCTTCTGTTACTAATTTAATATTCTAATTTCGTTGATAGAACAACAAGCAAGGCAACGAAAATACATTTAAATACAACTTTAATATAAATTCCAAATAGGTACTTTGTAGATAAGAACAAATATTTTCCCACTTCACAAGAATAAAAGCTAAGTGAAAAATCGGATCGCCGTCACTCAAACAAAACTTTACAACGCGGATGATAATAAAAGATCGCAAAGAAGGAATGCGTACGGTCCACATTCCAACGGACAGTTCCAAAATTTATCTGAAATACCTATTCAATTTGCTCGACGAAAATATTGTAATATATCAGTAACGTTTCACTTTCAGAAAATAAAGGCCGTGGGAAATGATTTCATGTAGAACGTGAACATGAACGTGCATGTGAACGTGTGTGTTTCAGGTATATGGAACGGAGATCATTTATGTATAGGTCAACAGTCGATAGTAGTGTTGTCAGGCGTCCCGATTTGCGCAGGACATACCGATTTTCAAGGGTTTAGGGACGCGTCCAGATTTGCGCTTATAAATTAACCTGTATTATATTAGTCGCATTCCCATCACTACGAGTATAACAAGTGCGTTTATAATAACACACGGCACATCACTAACTAAATAAACCTTACAATCACAGTACTCATCATCATCATCATCATTTCAGCTGAAAGACGTCCACTGTTAGAAATAGGCCTCACCCAAGTGTCACCACAATTTACGATCCTGTGCGTCTCGCATCCATAGGGTTGCCGCAACCCTCACATCGGTCTCGGTCCTCCTTGCAGGAGGCCTTCCAACGCAGTGTCTTCCGTTACGCGGTCGCCACCCCAGAACCTTTTGGTTCCAACGGTCATCTATTCTGCGAGCAATGTGCCCTCACTATGTGTATGTACATATTATATAATCATGACAGTATATCTTTACATTGTATGTTATGTTCTTTCAATTATAACTGTTTTGTATATACCCATTTCATTTCCTATTACTCTTAAACACACGTCTCTACATCTCTTTTTTTTCGACTCTTTTTGCATGTATGCTGGAACAGATTTCAGTAGAAATAAGCATCACCATTGCACCTATTTTTCTATTTCTTTCTTCTTGTCTTTTTATTATATTTTTGTACACGAATTGTTAAATAAATAAAGAGTATAACCAACGCCATCCATAAAAAAGTATTGTTATCGTACCATGCATCAGAATCATCTGAACACTCATTTATCATCGTATATCCAAACAGCCCTTGGCAGTCGGCTTGTTCAAATGATCATATATCTTTCAACTTCTATTTTTCTATAAAATATTTGACATTGTACGTGCTCAGTTAATTTTGAAGCATTATTTCTTTATTTTTGTTGTAGTTTCGCAAAAGTATTTAGCCAATCAAACAATGTTAATTTAGAATGTCATCCATTTTGATACAAAATATAATCACTTTATTTTATATTACGCATCGTAGTGCTACAATTACAGTCACAGTATTTGTCAGCATCTGATCAAAAATGTATCAAGCCAGCCTTCACGACAAACTTGGCAGAGGTAGTCAATAGGTACTACAGTAAAATTCTCAGCACGATTTTACTGGCAAACCTGTGTCATTAATTCCACGTAATGTTCAGTTATGCATACAATTTTGCAATATAATATCTACTAGGAATCAATTTGTAACTTAATTTCACGCGAAAAAAATCCGCAAAAAAACAGCAAAAGCAACCATAGTTAACTTGTACCTAATTACCACTTGAATATGTGAACAACTGAATTGCTTACCTACTAGGGCTTAACTAATATATCGTGGCAATTTAAATGATGCGGTATAGCCGGCTAGTACCACGAATAATGCCTACAAACGGAATTTGCACCGACCCAGCAGCCCGAAACCTCAGTCGTTGTGTGCCGGAAATGCAAGCATTAATCACAGCTTACACAAACATTGCGCGCCGTGCTTTCCAACCAACAACACAAAACTGAAATTATACACGTTTCTAGCATCAAGGGACATAAAAAATGTTAGCAAGAAAATAATATAAACGCAAAGTTTTCATGATTTTATTTTTATCACCGGCTTCATATAAAAAAATGGGTAGTATTTAAACGAGTGACTGTAAATTAAAATTTTAAGTCACAAATATAATTATTTTGGGTTACAGATATAATAAGTGAGCGACTGACTGTGAGTGACGAGAAATCAACAGAACAGCGACTTACAAACTTTAAGTTGAGTTACTTAAAATACAAAATGAGAAGCTTCATAATATATGAGCGACCTTATACTTGTTTGAGTGTCACGTTACGTCCTGCATTTTTTTTTTTCAATATTTAGCAAATGATTTATTTATACTGAGCAGCATTTTATCTTAAATAAAGTGTTCCAAATGTCCTAAATATCGATATTTATGTATGTCACAAGGTAATTTGATAATTCGGATATTGCGAAAAACCGGATTAGAAAATGGTGAACTAAAATCTGCGAGCAACTTGGTTGCGCACGGTAGGTCACAGTTATAACCTAATCTAACTTATTTTACCCAGTTTAAAATGATGAATCTACCTGCGACTAGATATTAGACAATGGTGAAAACATTTGTTAAAATTAACTTTTTAGTAGTTGTAGTATGTAAAAGCTCAATTTTATTTCTAGTTGCTCACTTATTAATTTAGTCGCTCACTTATTAATCCAGTCGCTCACTTTCTAATTTAGTCGTTTAATTAGGATTTCAATAACCCACTTTTAGTAAGCTCGTTCTGAATTTTAGTTAATGTGTCGCTTACTCAAATTAATACCGCTCAAGTTATTAAAACAGTATCTCATCATCAGTCACCAAGTTTTTTTTTTAGTCGCTCATTTTATAAATTCCCCTAAAAAATAAGCAAAAAGAAAAGACGGACTATTTATAAACCTCTTCAATAAACTTTACCTATTAGCTACCTACATTGGACAGTTCATTCATTAATATCGTTCTAATTGGTAGATATTTCTGTAGATCAGTTCTAACTTTCTGTACGGCAATTTCCTTAATTAAATCCAGTTCGATATCCAGGAAAAAGGAAAAAGATTTCTTTGAAGATTAAATGGTTTGCCTCGAAGGGTATTTAAGGTAGAAAGTACAACAGTAATCCACAGATTTCAGATATCCGAGGACGTATTCGGTAACGAGCAACATCATGGTTCTTATCAACTAACGATCATATCATAAAACTGCTTCAGTTAGAGCCATCAAGCAAAGTAATTTAAAATGAAGTACACTAAGTACCTTGTATCTTATTTGATGTTGGTAAACTAAGTCTTAAATGTATCTATTTTCTTATGGTTATTTCAGTTAAGTTGGTTGTTTTTGGTAAGTACATAACATATTTATTTATTTAAAATTCATGTACAGTAGTAGTACATAGGCAGACTTAATGCAACAAGGCATTCTCTACCTGTCAACCTTTGGGCTAAAAAAGACAACATAGGTACAGTGTTGTCTTTTTTGTCTGTACACAATAAATAAATAACAGAAATTTCAAATATGTAGAAAATATAAATAAAGTCGCGTAAAATAATAAAATTCATATATTATATGCTAATATTATGAACTAATTATACGTATACTATAAATAACTATCAAATCATTATAAATTAGAGAACTTAAAATATAATATTCGTGACGAAAATCGAAATAAGGTTGAGAGGACTTCAAGTAGTAGTTCCAAATGTTACGCTTAAAGGAAAATTTACTTTCAGCTTTTTTAATATCAAGGGGAAGCACATTCCAGAATTTATGATAGAGACAGTGTAAGAATTAGCCGTGTGGGTGACTCACACATATTTATTCAGTGCACACTATACACGTACACAATAAATATATACTCACCTACATACATCTATTATGTCTATTTATACATTCATATATATTTATATATTTCCAAGTTCACAACACACATATTCACCAACACTAAATACGACATACACATTAACGTGACGCTGGGGAGACGCACACAGTCGATGATGCGCCGGCGATTTATTTTCTTCTACCGCCGAGTTGCAGCACTATGTTACATTTAGTTTTCTCACCAGTCACGATCTATGCTGCTCGCTAAGCCTACGTGCGCTTGCGCCGATAGTAAAAAGTTGTGAACCGTATCTACCCGCGCTAACTGTATAGCCGTTTTTGCAAAGACTGTGCACTATATCTCACTGCTGTATTCGTCTGCTTCTACCTGGCTTATCTTGCGCCTTCTCATAAACTGTGTTGTTGTGCTGTGTGTGAGGAAATTATAACTGGAGATACTTCAACAAGGAATTTTATTTACTCGCCACCTACCCAGTGAGTACCTACCTACACCACACACACACACCACCCGAACAACCAAATTGGTGACCCCGTCTGAGCACAGAAGACAGCCAAGATGAGCAGCGACGGTAGTGACACCGAGGTATCCCAGCGCAGCCAACGCTCTACCCGTCGGCCAAGTAAGTGCGCGCGCGTCTCCACTGACGCGGACAACCCATCGATGGAGCTGTTCAGAGTTGGCGTCCGCATACCCCCTTTTTGGCCAGAAAAGCCGAACATATGGTTCTGCCAGGTGGAAGGCCAATTCAAACTGGCCCGGATAACGGACGACGCCACAAAATTCTATTACGTCCTGGCACAACTCGACCGTCAACACTCGGAGGAAGTCGAGGATATCATCACTTCGCCCCCCGCAACGGACAAGTATGAGAAGCTGAAGAGCGAGCTCATCAAGCGACTATCAGTCTCCAAAGAGAAGAAAGCCAAGCAGCTCCTCCAGTCGGAAGAGCTAGGTGACAGGAAGCCATCGCAGTTCTTGAGGCATCTTCAGAACTTGGCGGGACCCACAATACCGGATGACTTCATACGCACGATATGGACTAGCCGCTACCACCTTTACCATCTACACTGACCATAAGCCACTGTGTTATGCCTTTCATCGACGAAAGAATAACTGTCCGCCACGTCAGTTTAGATATCTGGACTATATATCGCAGTTCACAACTGACATCCAGCATATCGCTGGAAAAGACAACGTCGTGGCTGACACGCTTTCTCGCGTTGATGAACTGCAGAGCCCAGTGGATTTGGACACTCTAGCCAAGGCTCAAGACTCCGACCTGGAACTTGCACAGTTCTTGTCAACAGAGTCTTCACTGCGCATTAAAAAAATGATGGTTCCAGGAAGTCGTACTGAATTGTACTGCGACGTCAGCACACCGACTCCTCGACCCTTCATCCCACACCCATTGCGCAAACAAGTCTTTGACTCCCTGCACTCGCTGAGCCATCCCGGTGCTAACGCTAGTGCCAAACTCGTAGCACAACGCTACGTATGGCCACAGATGCGGAAAGACTGTCGCGACTGGTCTAAGGCATGTTTGGCTTGCCAGCGTTCGAAGGTGAATCGACACGTCACCACCCCTGTGGGTACGCTCGATATACCTTCGGCGCGTTTCAAATATGTCCACCTAGATCTAGTCGGCGCGTTGCCCCCTTCCAATGGATATCGGTACTGCCTGACACTCGTCGATCGCTTTACGCGATGGGCTGAAGTTGTCCCAATTACCGATATCACGGCGGAAACTGTGGCCAAAGCGTTTTTGCTGGGATGGGTAGCACGGTTTGGTTGCCCTACTGACATTGTCACTGACCGCGGTAGGCAGTTTGAGTCCCACCTATTCCAATATCTCAGTAAAGCAATTGGTTTCAGGCACCGTAAGACCACTGCCTACCACCCTCAGTGCAATGGTTTGGTGGAGCGATTCCACCGCCAGCTCAAAGCAGCAATCAAGTGCCACGCTGATGTCAGCTGGACAGAATCTTTGCCACTGGTACTGCTCGGCATCAGAAGTTCCATCAAGGAAGACCTGAACACATCTTCCGCCGAGCTAGTATACGGTGAGCCTTTGAGACTGCCAGGTGAGTTCTTTGGCCATAAAGTCGACAAAGGTACGACTGATATGACGGACTTTACAGCCCGTATCAGAGCATTTGCCGACCATCTACAGCCAGTCCCAACGACGCACCACTCAAAAGACAAGGTCTTTATTCACAAAGACTTGTCTTCCAGCTCCCATGTATTTCTTCGGGACGACGCGTTGAGAGGTGCCCTCCAACCGGCATACACTGGTCCCTATGAGGTGATCGAGAGAGGTGCCAAAACTTTTAAAATTAAAATAAAAGGTAAGAGTGTCACAGTATCGCTAGACCGTTTAAAACCAGCCTACATACTGTCTGACACCAAAACCACCCCTAACGAAAGCGTGTCCGAACCAACCCCTACAGCTCCAGTAGTCAAAACAACCCGTTCTGGAAGAAAGGTAAAATTCCCGGACTACTATCGACCCTAGCCTGGTCTCTGGAGGGGAGTGATGTGGGTGACTCACACATATTTATTCAGTGCACACTATACACGTACACAATAAATATATACTCACCTACATACATCTATTATGTCTATTTATACATTCATATATATTTATATATTTCCAAGTTCACAACACACATATTCACCAACACTAAATACGACATACACATTAACGTGACGCTGGGGAGACGCACACAGTCGATGACGCGCCGGCGATTTATTTTCTTCTACCGCCGAGTTGCAGCACTATGTTACATTTAGTTTTCTCACCAGTCACGATCTATGCTGCTCGCTAAGCCTACGTGCGCTTGCGCCGATAGTAAAAAGTTGTGAACCGTATCTACCCGCGCTAACTGTATAGCCGTTTTTGCAAAGACTGTGCACTATATCTCACTGCTGTATTCGTCTGCTTCTACCTGGCTTATCTTGCGCCTTCTCATAAACTGTGTTGTTGTGCTGTGTGTGAGGAAATTATAACTGGAGATACTTCAACAAGGAATTTTATTTACTCGCCACCTACCCAGTGAGTACCTACCTACACCACACACACACACCACCCGAACAACCAAAGCCGTAAACCTAGTACAGTGAAAATGAATATGAAAAAGTATGTTTTTGGATGATCGAAGGGTGAGATATCCTATAAGTAGATACTTAGCTATTTCTTTACATTTAAACAATAGTACATAAAACGTTAATTCCCATCTTAAACCGTACAATTAAAGCTGCGGGATTGTTTGAATGAGTTACCGCGGCTCTGAAACGCAAAGAGTAACTGAAGGAACACAGATGCGTTTTAGTCAGTTAAAGTCGCGAACTCCCGCTTGCTGCATCCAAAGCGAGAAAATACAACAGGTCACAAAAGCACCACATACATATTTCAAACTAGCTTCTGCCAGCGGCTCCGCCCGCGTGAAAATGAGTTTCACCATACAAACTTTGGACACCCGTTTCATCTCTTTAAGCATGATGAAAAAAATGGCAATGCTTGGGCAGTATGGAAAATCCTCTGCATCATAAAAAAAAACCTTGTGTGAAACACGCTCCTGGTTCCAGTTGTTTCGGCACGGTTTCGGCTGTGCGTGGACATGTCAGTCAGTCAGTTTCACCTTTTGTATTTGAATAGGTATGAATAAGTGTAGCCAACGTTGGGTAACACGATATAAAAGTTTCTAAAAAACAGGCTACAAGGATGGTACAAAATTGGAAGTCAGGTAGTTACTCACTGGGTGCTGGGATCCAGGATCATCTTGGACGCACTTTCATACGATATTTCACGGTATTTTCAAAGGTTGTTAATCGCGCGCGCGTAAGATAATTATGTTAGCTGGCCGGCTCGTTGGATTCGAATCGTAGTTTTTTTCCTTACACCGTCAGAGGCGGTGCTGTGCGGTTTGGATATGAGGTTTTTGGGACGGAATGGGATAAGGGAATTCATCCTAAAGCCTGTTCAGTATTTATGGATAAAACAACAACGCTTACCTATCTAATTACAAACTTAGTTACTATTATTAAATAAGCTGTTTGTCATTAGTTTTGACCATCCTATAAAAATATTTCAAAGATTATTAAAGCAGTAACTAAGCGCCACAGACATTATATCTTATGGCTATTTCTCACAGCTGGTCGTTATTAAGAACTACACACTGTGAAATAAATTGCAGCTGCTGCGTCCCATATTTTCTTTACAACGGCGTGTGGTTTTATACTGAGTGCATGATTTTTGTCTTCTACAACATTATACCAAAACTAGGTATAATCAGGTTTCGCATATACTAAAATATGCGTAACCTGATTATACCCAGTTTGGTTAGAATCAGTAACTCGCATCACAAGTTTGACACCACCGACACTAAGTACAACACAGGTCATAGCGGGCATTAGACGCCAGTGTACAACCGGGTGCGTGAGCAACCCCTCAGTTGCTTGAATGGCCCGGTGACCATGTATTTATGCGAACTACTAGGTCACCGAAAAAGCTTATAACATTGTGATTTTTCATGATACAGTTATGTTTTGTGCAAAGATTCTTTATATAAAATTACTAGACACGTATTTCGGGTTTCGTATATACTAACTAACGTGGTATATACACTGGTAACAGTAGGTACATAATAAAATGTATCTATCTACAACACAGTTAGGATAAAATATTCCAAGCGTATCTATTAATGGCAGCTGATAAGTAATTGTCCCATGCATCAATTCTACCAATTTGGTTGCTATTTTAGATACAATAGATACCATATTGGGATCAGAGACACCATTTTAATTTGGTTGACTTGTCTCCTGATTCTCGGGCCCACATAAGTGTCGGTGTAGTCTGTCTGAAAAGTCAACCGACTTGGGAATTTTGTATAATATTCGTATTTAATTATTTAAAAAATACTTATATTCGATACTTTTTATAAGGTTCTTCTAGTAGTAAACAATGATCAATATCTCTTAATCAACCTTGATTATTGAACCAGCGTTGACTACATCAGATTTCATTTTACTCTAATAATTACACAAGTCGGTTGACTTATTATACAGACTCTACCCTATCGAACCTTTAGAGACGATCGGACCCGCTCTGAGCTTAAAAGGTAAAACAATTTGACAAATAGATAAATCTGGTAGTGAGCCTTTGGATAAGAAGTGATTTCTATTTCCTTCAAAATCAGTGTAAGTCCTGCTGTGTTGAACTTAGATCTCTTCAATCACATGCCAAGGACCTATTACAGGTAGGTTTTTAGCCTATGGACAGATTAGGCAATATCAAACGTAAACTTCGGTAAGCATAGTAAAATACCTGTCTTCTTATCTCGACAGCCGGGGCATTAAACTAAAGGAAGAGGCCGAACGCATCAGGCAACGGCGTTATCGCCGCCGCCGCCGCCGGGATTCTGATCCCGATTTCCGGCCAACGTAGGCGCGGGCTTGCGGACGGTGAGCAATGGGTAGCTCACTGTCCGGCCGTCCGGTAACTGTCCGGACCAAGCCCAAGTCGTCGACGGCGCGCACTGTTCCCGCGCGCCTCACGAAGTTGTCAGCAACAGCAGGGACCCAGCCGGGTCGAAGCCTACTGGGGCCAGGGTTATCCGAAAGGGCAATTTATTTTGGAGTTTTATTAAATGAAAGCCGGTTTTATTCAAAAGCAGATAGATTTTATTGAAATATATTGTATTTTATGATAAAGAGTTAAGTATATTGATATTGAATTGGTCTTTCATCAGAAAAAAATTTAATGCCTAGAAAATATATAATTTAAGTTCGAGTACCGAACTTACCAATTCAAAATAAATTTTTGGCTTGTAGTAACAAAAAAAAAACTTCCTTGTTTAGAATTTCTCATTGTAAAAGTACAGTGAGAAATTCCAAATAATGAAGTTTTTTCTTAACTTTATATTAATATAATTGCGTATTTATATCAGAATAAAAGATATTTTAAGAGAAATTATAAAATATCTATTATATTTTTTGAAATATCATTAATTATAAATCCTTTAACAAATATAATTAAATACAACTGCAAACATGCTACATTACGCGATGCATCGGCCAACAAATTTGAAAAAAAAAATTGTTATAACCCTTCACAAAGTGCGCCAAAAAGCTATAAATATGTGCATTCACAATAGCAGCTCTAAAAAGTGATACGGTATCAAAACAGGAGACAGCATATAACATAGTATAGTGCCGCCCAATCCCAATGCAATCCCGAACGAACATTAGTATGCATTCGACACCAGGAACATCTGCCCCAGACTATACATACACAGGCTGCTGTAATGCCAGACACATCAACTAAAGTCAAAATCGATACATAAGTCACCCCAGAGTATTGCACCATTAATGTTTGTAGGTACATTTGATTTATCATCTGAGAATTATTTACTATGTTAATTCAATAGACTTAGGTACATGTTGTTTAAAGCAAGTATGCTCTCAAAACCAGATTGCAGAAAGGTTCGGAAAAATCACCGTGACCCTGGAACGCATGTTGCTACGTTACGATGAAAGAACACAGGTTGAGTTTAGTCAGTAAAAAATCTGCTCTCCCTTTCGCTCCACCCAGAGTACTGAAGGGGTTATTTTTAATATATGTACGTATTTCTAAAACTTTAAAAAGATAATTTTTGGTAATTTTTAAATAAAAATGGTATGTTCTCAATTTGTTTTGGTTTTTTCACTTTACGAATTATTACGATTAATTTTTACTTCTATATAAATATTATAATGAAAAATTGAATAAATGTGCCTTTTATTGTATTATTCTTCTTTACAAAACTTGATGAAAAGTTAAAAATATTTTTACACTGCTTTTTTATGCTACTTTGAAATAGAAAATATTGATTATATTTTTGATATTGATTAAAAAATGCCAACAACTTTAAAATCCTTCTTATCTTAATTCAGTGATTGTAAAAATAAATTAACCATTTTCACAAATTTGTCTGTAACTCGTGTCTTGCTGTATCCAGATTTGATGATTTCTCAGCTAAGAAAAAATATCTTTAACAAAACAATAAAACCCTTTTATTTATAACCTGACAAATATTTTGTTAGGCAATTCAATACAGTGTTATATGTAAAACACTAATAATCTTACAGGGCTGTATTACTAACATAATAAACAACAACTTTTGTTCTATGACTTTTTAAAAAACACCAGAAACAAACCTTCAAGTTTTTGTTGTTTTAACACATTTCAACTCTGTATTTTGATATACTCACGTACGTCTACCACCGCCGCCCGATCTCCACTCCCTTCCGATATTACTTGCTTCGCATAGACTTCGTAATATTTAAATTTTTGTATGAAAATTTGATGAACTAAATTTTTAAAAGTCATAGAACAAAAGTTGTTGTTTATAATGTTAGTAACATAAGTCCTTACAAATAACCCTGTATAGGTATATATAGCAACACAGTAATATATACATGCAGCTTTTCGCACAATTTAATCCTCCAGTGACATGGAAAGTTGCTTTAAATTTATGAACCTGAATATTGAAGCATATGGTTTTAGGCAACTCATTACCAAACTCAAATATAAATTTACATTAATTCTACAACTTAGATAATTATTAGCTAAGCGTAGACCTATATAATGATACCCACAATGCTAATATTTTACTTTACAGAGAAATAGATCTACATTAATGAAGTAAATTATAGTTAGGTAAAACGGTCAGGTATGACTGCCATTAAAATATTATAAAATCTATTCTGTAATTATGACAATAAAGTTGACATAAAATGATAACATATTATTTACACAATTTTCTAGAAAGTATAACAGTAATAGTTAAGTGGCTTTTGCTATCCAACCAATCTTCTTAAAAATAAGTATTGTTTTCAGACTCAGATTTAACTGATAAAACTCTTATTATCTTAAGTTAAATGTCTTTTAGTGACCTGTCTATCAAGTACCCATACTACCCACCAACTCCAACATATTTAGAGTATTATAATATAGTATGTATAAATAAATAAAAACCATTCCCAATTCGGAATGTCTCAAGGTTAGGCTAAGTAACATTTCATGTCATAAAAACATACATAATGGCAAAATGTCTGAAGTGCCTACTTTTATTTTATTGGAACATTAAAAAAGTCTCTACAATAAGTAGAGCCATTTTTAGTATTGACAGAAAACACCGCGTAATTATTTAGACAGAAAACAGCGCACTGAAAACACAATAGCAAATCTGACAACAATATAATTCTGATTGAACTTGTCTCGTCTCATCTAACATTTAAGAAAAGATGGGACTTAATTAACATTTATAATAATAATATAGGTATGTACACCGCTACACGAGTATTGAATCAAGGGTAATTCATCAAGCATATGTCTCTGGCAAGTGATGCGCCAAGTAGGCAAGTGATTGATAGCGTTAATTACTTCACACTACGTCACACTTATAATTTAATTCAAAAAGCAATTCAGCCTGACATGAGAAATTTCACTAATTAACAAACAATACAAAATAATTAATAAGATTTTGCGAGACACGTTAACCAACGCTTTCACTATTTACTGTAGGTACTCAATCTTCTGAAATATGAAAAGATGACAAAGTTTAGGGTCTACTATCATGTTGAGAGACAAATGAAACAGTCAAAACACGGACTTGATATTTACTCGTCTCACTCACGTATTTAGGCAAATAGTTACCGAGATATATTGTAGGTAAGGTAAATATCTACGTACCTTCCACTTGATATTCAATACACAATTCGGAACTACACGATTCAGATGTAGCTACGGAACAAAAGATGAATAGGTACAATAAGGTGCTACATATGATATATTACGTGGAATATGTAGGAGACGTAAGTGCTACACTCGACTCGAGCCAGTTGTTAAGGACCGTCCGGACGATTGTTAGTAAGACTTGCATTCTGTCGACGAGACTCGACCTATCTTCATCTTGTTTTTTTTAGCTACATTTAAATTTAAATTAGAACAAAACCAGGCAGTATTGTCAACAAAAAAGAAAATAAGAATTCTCAACGAACTACAAGAATGGCTAGAATATTTATCGCCAAAATATTACTTTAAATAATGCAAAAGGTCGAAGATTATTTATTGGTATACTGGTAACAATATCCTATTTAATTCCTAACAACTTTTTGAAAGCTTTCCTAAATTCTATATTGAAAATGGTATAAATTAGTGGGTTGACAGTTGAGTTAGCATACCCTAGCCATGTGATAATATTGATGAGTCTCATGCTAGGGCAACACGTGACGCAAAAGGGTAGTATGAGATACATTAGAAAAAAAGGTAGCCAACAAATTACAAACACACCCATGATAATACCCAGCGTCCTCGCAGCGCGCCGCTCCTTAGACAGAGAGATCTTTTGCTTCTGTTCAATAAACTGATTTACTACGTCACCGCTTTTATTCAAACTTACCAGCAAAGACTTCTCTTGCTTTCTATTTTTATGACTCATTTTCTTTAAAGACCCAATCACCTTGGTTTTATAACTTCCACAACTACCTGGTGATACGTCTGCTTGGATCTGATTCATATTAGATTCAATCGTTTCACGAGATACTGGGTCGTTTAACAAAAGAAATGGTACAAAGAAGTTTTTCTTTATATCAATAAATGCTTTCCTCTGACATCGTTTAATGCTTCCTCCACTATCAGATTCATTATCTGAATCTTCCCGGTTTTCTTGACTCTCTTCTTGTCTTTGTATTACCAACACTGGATTTTTATTCTGGATACGTGACACTAACACGCGTTTTCTTAGTCTTTGTCTAGCAGCTATGTAAATTTTGATGTACACTATGGTCATTATCACAAGGGGGAAAAAAAATGAGCCAAGCGATGAATACACAACATAACCGGGTTCTGAAGTGAGCTGGCATGGAGTATCCGCAGTAAACTCATCTGGCCAATCATTCCAACCCAAAATTGGTGGTGAACTAATTACCAGAGACAGAATCCATACTCCAATGATTTGATAAACAACTCTTTTCAGTGTTCTCTTATTGGCGTAGTTTATGGGATCTGTTATTGCAAAATATCTGTCGAGTGCAATTGCGCACAAGTTGAGAATCGATGAAGTGCACGACATTATATCACAAGTGAGCCACATCTTGCACAGTTGTTTACCCCACAGCCATCGTCCCAGCGTCATGTAGGCTACATTTAAGGGCATCACCAATACAGCAACTGCCAAATCAGCTGCCGCTAGAGACACAATAAAAAAGTTTTGTACTATCCTTAAAGGTTTGTATGTAAACACTCCAAGAATAACCAAAATGTTTCCAAAAATTGTTCCAGCAATAACTATGAACAGCACAATTACAGTAGTCAGTGCTTCCCATTCTGGGACTGCTATTTCGATTCCAAAACTTGAGTTGTACAAGAAATTAGTTGAATAACAAATGTCTTCAAACGATGAATTGTATAATGAATCATTATAGTGAAATACAGAAATATTATAAACGAAATAATAATCCTCATTAATCAAACTCCCATTCATGGCGCTGCTGATATTGCCCACTAAAATATTACAAAAGGATCTTTAATTAATTTTCCTTTCTTGTCACTCGGGAACCAGATCATCGCGGAGCCACATTTTTTATGAATTCACAAAGTTAATGGTTCTTCCATAGGTAATTAATTAGGCAATTGAATTACCAAAATTATTTTGTCACTTTTGATTTATTGTAATAACCTACAATGTTTGCGAAATCAAAATATTCTTTTCGACCAAGCGGTTCGTAGCAGACTGGGGGCCTAGGGAAGACTTTAAAGCTAACCCACATAGCGGAGATACTTGGAAATGATCTATAGGCACAGTTAACAATGTATAACGTATGTTCTCGCGACAAAGATACACAAAGATCTTTGTGTGTAGCAATGTCAGTGTTGTGGACGCCCGGGGCAGTGTGAGAGCTTTGCGTCTATTTTTATACAACCTACGAACGCCTTGTAAGTTGCAAGAAACATATTCTTGCACTGAAATCTTACTCTACTTTACTGTTTTCAGAAATCACTTGCCATAAAAAGTACTTACTAGCTAGTTATATCCTATAGAGATTTTCTACACTCTGTAATAGCTTTGGTAGGATGTCTTGCGTTATATAGCATATGTAATTTTAAAAATCCAATCAAATTTAAACTGCTTTTCGCAAATAGTCTGCAGGAAAACCAAAAACAGGTAGGTTAAGATGTATGTAGGTACTGCATTTCAGTACCACACGCGTGCGGCCATATTCTTCACTAGCATTATTGCTTCGCAGATGAAGGCGATTACCGGTTTAGACAATGGTGACACCCGGTCGTTCCTTCCGCTTGAATCCGATGCAGGAACCTCCCAAATTTACCTTGTCCGAAGAGGACCTACGTCATACGACAACGATGAGGATGAGGACGCCGTGACGCCTCTTAAGCCACTCCTTAAAAAGGGAACTTATCACCATGTCGTGTAGATAATATGAATATAAAATAAAAATAAAAGTAAAAACATTAATTCCTGTAAATGAACTTTGGGATTGCCAAAAGCTTCGAAAGGTGCTTCCATCATTATAAGTTCATCTTCATCATCTTTTATTTAAAAAAAATCTATTATTTACATTTGAATTCATTTTCCACCTTACTATTAATTTCCTTCTTTCGTAAGAAAGGCATCGAGGCCTAAGGGTCCCATTTGAACCCCCTAATCCCCCATATATACGACCTTGCTTGTCAGGTGAATCGTTTGTACCATAATTATGTGTCAAATGCAAGAATATTATACAATTTTCTGGTTCACATGTGGCGCACGTGTCGTATATGTCGCTCTATCTCATGTATCGCATGTGTTTAAACACCGTTTGGCAAGGGTTGCGTCTGTCGCTCATGTCGTGCGTCGCCTCATCTTAATCTGGATGCCCAGCGATTTAGTTACAACGCATACTTGATTGTTAGGCTGATAAATTGAACTTATGACAGGTTTGGCTAGTTGAGTTGTTTTGGGGTTGAACTATCATAATACAAATGCAATTACCTACTTATGTCTACCGCTTTTCGACCAAATACCGTCTTGTAATAAAATACAAAATTCAAATCTAAAAAATATTATTGCTAAATTAGGTAGTTTCGTACCTACTTATAGATATATTACCTCCCAGAGGAAAGAAGGAATAATATGACTACTTCATTGCAACTGATTGCAACATTGCAAGGATCTTGTGTACCTCCTTCATTGTCCGTCTATCTCTTTGTCAAAACAAAACACTGTTTCCGATAGAATGTGTTTTGTTTTTAGCCGATCTCAAATCGGCTAGAAGCAAGGCAAAAGGCATGTTCAGCAGAACACAGACAAGTACTTACGCGTGTCGAAAACAAAATTATTTTTTCCAATTTAAATTCCATGCCTAGCCCAGCATTCGGCCACGGCAATGCCATCCATTATTAGGTCTCTACAGTCTGTCAAGAAAGTCATGAAAAGAAGGGAGGGCGCCACCATCTTTAACATGGTATCCCAATAAACTTCGACTAAAAGATATTGATACTTTTATTTATAAAATAATAATTACCGATTTACGGTCCCTTTACTGCCGTGTAGGTACATTATTTTACCGATCTATCTGACACTCGTCTATCTATATAATACATGCTTGCAAACGAGTTTTGACTTTCATTGGTAGTGGCTCCCTATAAATAAAAGCACTTACTCTGTCGTAGTGGCGAACAACATTTTTATTAGAACTAATTTTCATTCAAGTGACGTTTAATTTTACCTGATACATAATAGTTATAGTAGTTCTCATTTATTTATTAAAACTTTATCCAACACCAAAATACAAAGGCGGAGTTAATGCCTTAGGCATTCTCTACCAGTCTGAATTTTGTTTTATAAACATTGCGACGAAACCAGACTTCTCTATTTGCTTATTAGGATAATTATATGTTTATCCTACGTACCTACACGCAAGAGTTTATCAAAACAGACATTCTTCTGAATATCTGGTTTTATATTCATAAGAATGTCTGGTTTGATCAACCCTTGTTTTCGTCCTTTCAGCTACCAGCATTTATGTACTTACTACAAAGTGCAAATCACGATGTTTTGCCTCTCTGCACTGCCGTCAGCATGGCGCTGAGTATCGATAGGTATGAGCTCATTGCAAAAATAAAAAGTTTATGAAATAAATCTTTATTAATCCGAATCCAAATAATCAGAGTCGAGGTATTCGACTCCAGAAATGTTGCCTGAAACTTCTTCAAAATGAAACCGGCCAACATCTGACTCGTAGTTTGTTTCGTAGGTCGGCCTTTCCTGTGTTTTCCAAGCGTTGAAATACCTCCATTCTTCATGCCTTAGTCCACAATGCGCCGAACTGTACTTTCGGTAACACCTGAAGTCAATAAAGATATGTTAAATATACAAATACATTTATCATACCTAAATAAAAAACACCAAAATATCAAAACCGTTAAGTGGTAGTATAATAAATCGTAGGTAAATTTCATAACCTTAGCAAGACATAAACAATGTTAAAGATAGATAAATTGTACTTAAAATCAGAAGATTGTCAAAACATTATATTTCCGTTAGTGTGTTAAACTTTAGAATATATTTACGTACCGGTTAACTTTGCTGTTCGACCATAAACATCGTCTTTGTTCGTCCCAGCACTCCCACCTTGAATTTCGGCCATACACCCTTGAAAAACTTTAAATATAGTTTGTCTCGCACCGCTCTTATAAACATTTCGATTCATTTTTTGTATCTTAACGCTTACACGATTTAAAAAACTCGAAATAGCACCGAAATATTGTAAAAAATCAACCACACAGATACGACATGACAGTTCAGGTACTCAGCTTAACAATTATTCAGTGTTGCCAGTATTAGCAAAAACAGTAGTTCCCAAAACATTCTTTTCATGACTTTCTTGACAGACTGTACGTGAACAGTTAACAGGGCACGTGACGCAGAATGTAAGGTTGGGCATGGTCTGCGGAGAGACGCCACACAAACACTGAAAATTGGAACCGTCCGAGAACACCTACCTGTGGAGATTGTCATTGCTGCGTCCAACCTGAGTGCGGAGTCTGTTTGGAATTTTCCAGGTAGGCCAGGGAACTCGTTTCCAGGCGAGAGGCTCTCCTACGGCTCAATAAAATCATGAGGAAGTTTAAGCTTTTCCGCTAAAGGTCGCATCTCTCCAAGGTGGTGTTATAGATCTTGTAGATGGACTTTTTTTATTGTGGTGGGGAAAATCATCCAATGACAACCCCCGCTCTTAGGCGGAGCGGAAGATAGTGTCAGACTCTTACTGACTCGACAAGACCCATCCCGTTTCTTCTAGCCTTCATACCGGGGCTCGAGCTGTCTTTCGAAACTAACCCTGGCCCCAGTAGGCTTCGACCCAGCTGGGCCCCTGCTGTTGCTGACAACTCCTTGAGGCGCGCGGGAACAGTGCGCGCCGTCGACGACTTGGGCTTGGTCCGGACAGTTACCGGACGGCCGGACAACGAGCTACCCATTGCTCACTGTCCGCAAGCCCGCGCCTAAAAAATAAAAATGGTTGATCGACGCGACATCTACTTGTCATCGAGTACATCACAGAGTACTTTGTAACATACTGAGTACATGTGGTGCGTCATGAATGGTGAGTTATTTTCGTTTAGGAACGCTAGATGTCAAGTGTAAAACTTTACTACAAAAATTATATTATATACAAATTAATATATAATGCTAAAATTCAATTCAACTAATTTATCAAATAGTTATTGAATTTATCGAATATCACGATTATGCGGTTTGTACCTATAATTATTATACAATCTGCTTAGAACGAAGCGAAAAGTTTCGCTGTCAAAACGGTTTAGCAACAAGTGGCGCTGGTGTGCAATGCTTTTTTCAGCAAGAGCGAACGAGAAGTCCGATTATTTTGATTCTCATGTGACAACATTTTCTGTTTGCTTTTGCTGTTCTGCCTCTTGCGCTAGCTGTCAAAATATTTAGCGGAGACGAAACGCGAACACAGTTTTATTAATTATCTCATGTAAATCTCGCTTGCTAAACATTACAATCAGCAATAATAATATACAAGCGTGCCTCCTGTTTACCTAAGCGTCTTGTTCAAATGATAATGGGGTGTATATCGTGGATCCGAGGTATGACGTCCAACCTTGCTGTCTATTTTACTTAGATATTAGATATTTTCAGTGTTCAATTAGCTAAACGATCTTAGTAATAGCATTTTGCCGATGTCTTTGAACGAGAGTGGTTTGTAATGTTTCGTTTGTTACCTACTAAACTAGTGCGTATGACCTTTTCCTTGAGGTAATGTTATTAAAAGGCTGCGTACGTATTTGCATTACGACATGGTATCGGTTACATAGTCAACATATTTGGCGAGAAATAATATTACTTAAGTTAATAGTATCTGGTCGACCTCCCTCGAAGACACACCTCCCCTGAGGTGTGGTGCTATTTATAGCTGACTATGATGACTGACTTTTACTCTTCAAAACATCAACTTTTGGCATTATTTATCACCTACTACTATTTTATTGCTTGAATGTCAGTAATACATATATTAAAGTCCTAATTAAAATCCTTAAAACCTTTAAAAACTGTTACTATCTGAAACCAAAAATACCCAATGGAATAATTACAGCAAGTAAAATGAATGTTTTCCTTATATAGCTAAGGTATGTTAATAGGAATAACACGATTAAAATGTATGATTACAGGGTTAAAAATGCCGTTTCCTTTCAAAGATAAGGAACTGAACAAAATAGCGGCATTGTTCAATGTCTCAACATTTCTCCTGACTTGTGCTGCTTTGGTTCAGCCCAGCTGGTTCAGGATCAAAGGCCTGCACTGTACACAGAGCCTCTCCTTAGCACAATTCTTCTCCTTTGATAACGATGATGACGACCAAGAACAATTTACAATACGCCAGAGTAATGAGTATGATCCTATCCAACGAACTGATTACAATGGTAAGTATTACTTTAAATAAAAAACGATTTCAAACTAAAAAAAAAGGACTGTGATTGTTTCTTAAGTAACTTATCTATACTAAATAATTCATTAAACCCCAAGCGAACGCCGGCGTTCGCGCACCTATTGTCTTTCTATTGTATCTGTAATTTCCACGATTGAAAGGTTAAATCCCTAGTTGTCATTCCTCTCAAGCTTGTATGCAATCCAAAAGTTTACAAAATCGCATTTAACTATGCAAATCTCTGTAACCAAAGACAATATTTTGCAGGTTTACCTCCATGCACAACGCCAGAGACTATTACTCTGATGAGGGTACTAATATTACTATGCTTTATGGTGCTACTCTGCTCTTGTATTGGCACACTGATCAATCTCACAAGCCTCAACAGCAGAGCTATCAAGATGTTGAGAAGGAATGCTATACCAAGTATAATGTGTGTATTTTGGGTCATAGCTATTGTCGGAGTATGTTACTATACAACTGTTGTGCTTGGAAATGCAAACAACAGTGACCCAAATACTATACAGGTGGATTATGAGTATGGATTCTATACTATCACAGGAGCAGGTTAGTTGATTGATCTTTAATTAACTTAGAAATAAGTGGTCTGGAAACCATTTTATCCATACCAATCTTATAAAGCTGAAAAGTTGGTTTTAACATGCTAATCTATGGAAGTACTGGTTCAAAGTACTTCAGAATTCGAAAATATCATTTAGTACAGAATAGCCCATTCATCGAGGAAATATACATTATATAACACCACACTCCAACCAAAAGGAGTGGAGTAGTATCTAAAGACTCATATGAAACTGGAGGACAGCTAGTTAATTTATATATAATTTAATATTAAAAATTTTGAAAGTAACTTTCTATCTGTTAGCTCTTCATGTGTTAAAAACTGAATGAATTTGGAGAAAAGATTGTACATAGATAGATTATATTCTAAAAAGGGGCATAAATACTTGTTCTCAAGAGTTTTTTTTTTTATACTTGGGGTAGTTTTCAATGGCAGAAACTAGTCTGTTTTCTAAAAGAAACTTAAGTCTTAAGCCATTTACTTGTCCATGATAATTCTTTTGACTCATTATAATATTTACTTAAATTAATCAAAGTCATAGTATTTACTGACATAAATATATTTAAAGGCGTTTTTAAAATGTCTAAAATTAACAATATAACACTACATAATACCTACTGTATAAATGTGTGTTAAACATCCCTTATAACATTAAATTGATAAGGCCATGGGTTTCCAAGATTCCAACTACCTGACCAGTTAGTTTTCCAGGTAACTTATTTAAATTTACGAATAGCAGTAGGTAAAGCACTTCCAGCCTTCAGATGACACATGATGATGTATATCATTACATAATAATGATTAATAATGTTTACTATTTGGAATCAGATTGTTGGTTACAACAAAAGGGTATGTTTAGTAAAGTTAGACATTTAGTGACTCAGCATAGCCTCACACTCATGAGATGTAAACAATCAATTTACATAATAACCATAATTATGCTGCATCATAATTTAATTATGTAAAAGTGTTATCATTGTAAAGTATGTTCATCAAGTTAATTATTTTTAAACATTTCAGGTGCTCTGGCCTTGTTAGCATCTGCTGCTAATCTATGGGGTGCTCCATTGTCAAGTGACGAGGATGTTCAAAGGCGGAATTTGATGGAAGACTGGGATGGTTACGAGGCGCATAGCGTGGGTCCCACGCCCGCCGTGCCCACTCTGCCGCCGTACACGCCCAGCGCCGACTACGTGCCCTCGGTGCACCCATCCTACGCGCCGCCCGTGCTCGGCACAGAACAATACTTCCCCTTCGATGACCTCTCGGTGCTTCCACCACCTCCTCCCTATTCTCCTTAAGTCTTTAAAACTCGTCCAGTTTTTGTCTCGAATCACCCAAATATTGATGTATTTTTAGTTTTAATCTACAGTATTTATTATTTTTTAATTTTAACAGCTTATATAAGTCCTATGCTGAAAGTTAGTTAAGGCTGGTGAGTAGTGAGACCTCTGGAAGCTCTACTGATGAAGGTACTAACAAGAAGGAAGTAATCTCAAATGTTCTGTGCTAAGATAGCAATATTTCATGGATTTCTGTGACTTACAAATCCAAAGTTGATAATATACTTTTTTTATTTTAATTATTTTAATTGTGATGAATGTTTTCTTGTGCTGAGTTAAATTATCGCATAGGTAAACTTAGTTAAAATTAATTGTTAACTTTAAAATGCCTAAAATTTAAATGGAATTATTTGTTTATGTATGTATATATTGTGGTTGTGAGTTAATTAATGACTACTGTTCACTTCAACATGTGATTTGCCATTTTAGTGCCTATTCATGTCGTATTTCTCGAAATGCTTTAAGAATAAAATAATTGAAGTTCTGTTTATTATTTATAGGCCTAACTATTTAGGTGGTTAATTTGTAGATTAAGGTCCGAGTAACACTATTTGTAACAGTTATTTTTAGACAAAATAGAATTATCATAATAATCATTGATACAGTCTTCATAAAGCTGATCCAACTAAAATCGATGATATAAATAAATTATTCTACACGTAAATCTACGCCTTACAGAAATCTACTACAAAAATGACTAAGAAATGCCAAATGTAATTAAATCTCTGTGTATTTATACCTATTTACCTACATTTTGCTTTTATCATTTAATGCTCTAACACATACCTACATAGATAATAATCTTTATAACACTATTGGCACATGCTTTTATTGTTATCGTTTCGATTATGGGACAACAAACCCCATTTTGTCATCCACCAAATCTCTATTGCTCTCTCACTGATTGTGCTTTATTAAATAGTAACTTTTTCCAAACTATCACTTTGTTACTAAATGTGTACATGTCTAATCTACTTAATATGAGTTCAGTGACCCCTCCCTGTATGAAATGAAAGCAATCCATCACTAAATGCCTCTAATGTTATAGAATGGTAATGATGCCATTGTAATTTAGTAAAATATTGTTAAAATTTTGCACTATAAATATGTTGCAAAATAAAACTACAGACTAGAGCCGAAATAGTTATATAAAGGCATGAGTCCATAATAATGACTGGATAAAATGTCGAGAGATCTGTTTCATAACAAAGAAACATTAAAATGAGCTTTTTAGAATCTAGTAATATCAATTTGTGGTTCTGGCTATATCACAAAAACTAGATAAAATGTACCTAAATTTAAAATCTATGTATGTAATGATAATAGTAAATAGTACTGGTAGCATACCCTGTATAATATTCAAATGTTACCAAAAATATAAGCATGTTATTAGTTTGTTTGTTAATGTATAGATTCCTTATAGGGGTAAGAATAGTTATTCCTGGTATATCAACTGGGAAGTTTATTTTTACATTAAAACAAGAGTAAAATTTTATTTTTGTGTAAGACCAATATGCAATACATATCTATAAATGAACGAAATAGACTTTCCTTTTCCTGAAAAAAAATCTAAAGGACAACTGAGTAAAAAACATTGATGTGGCTAGAAAAAATCATAACTTTATTACATTATAGGTACTTACTGATAGAAGTTAGAAGCTACACAATAGAAAATTTCATATCTGGGTGAAATCCAAGGTGTGATTGATATGAGAACAGTTTATGTCATGGTTCTTTATTTAGGGCAATAAATACATATAAGGATTGAAAAATCCTTATATGGCATGGCAGTATTATGAAAACACAAACATTGTTCAATTCTATGAATGTGAATACTAAAATTATATAAATAATGGAATAACGTTTATAAAATAATTTCTAAATGAGCAACAATAAACAAGGGTCCTTTATCATACTTCATTAGATGTTTTAGAGACTAGGGTGTTTTAAATATCGTGCGGTTTTGATCATGCATGCGGGATTGCCGCTTTCGATTACCGACTTATTGTCTGGTAATAAAGTTGGCAATTGAAAAAACAATTTTTTCCAATTACTGACTTATTGCCCAGGAATTTCGACAACTATTATTGTAATGTGTGGAATAAGCATGCAAGGAGTGATCCCGCACAGCAGCCCTGCACGGAGCCCCATGTGTCCATTGTACACAACCACAATGCACAGCAGCCCGCACAAAACTAGACCATTAGTGTGCCTCATGCTGTGTGAAATTTTTTGCATGATGAAATCCTCACAATATTAAAAACACCCTATAGGTACAATATCAAAGCACTATTGCCGTCATTTCAAGACTCGGAAATTGTGATTCTTTTTTCAAATTACAGATCCTTCAATGCACTTAAGTCAAAATGAGGTTGGAGGGCAGCTCTATCTACAACATTAACTGGTCTCCCGAGCTGTGGTTCTTTCGCAATAGGCATTTTCTGAATAAAGTCATTTGAGACAGCTTCGTTTCCTGTATTGATATTTGAAAAATTTCTTTGCAATAAATCACTTTGAGAAGATGGAAGATTCAAATACTTAACTCTTTCTTTTTCTAGGTAATTAATTCTTTCTTTTAGAGTCATGTTTTCATCTTTAAGTACTTCAGCTTGCAATACTAATTGTTCCACTAGTGAATGTAAGTTCTGATTCAATATCTGCAACTCTTCTATCACAGTTTCCTGTCCTTTTTCTGTCTTCTTACCGTCCACTACATCTGTTTTAATAACTGTGTCTTTTACTAGACCTTCTTCAGCGTTGTTATCCAGTAATCTGTATAACAAAGAATCTGTTTCATTTATTGTTCTATATATAGCAACTTGGACTTTTGAACTATCATTAGTTTGTAGATTATAGGGATTATATGAGGGATCTTTTCCTAAGCCCTTGATATTATCCATGGCTTTCTTCACTCTTTCGTATTGTTCTTTCTTGCTTTTGATGAGATCTTTTTGTTTGAGGTGATAGCTGTGTTGCAACGTGATGGATTCAAGTGCGACTGATGAGGTCGTGGATTTCATAGCGTCCAGTAATAGCTCTGCAGCATTGTGGTGACACTGCATCGCCTCGTCATATCTATTGTTAATGAGAAGCGCCTCAGCACGACGGTGTTGTTGGTGTGCCTGATAACAATTTATTAACACTTTAGTCAAACGAAATTTTAACTATCACTTGATTTTAAAAGAAATCTGCCATTACCAAATTAAGTGGATGTGATTCCATTATATTATAGGTATTTTACTAATAATCTACAAAAAAAAATACTTTTTATTTACTATTCTACTTGCACCAGCTATTTCAATATTTTAGTTCCGAATACGTCAAAAGCGATTATATCGCGAATCCGACCAAATTTAATAGTCACAAAATCTAAGGACTATCGAGTACTATTTGTGACGTTACGCGTTGGTCGGATTCGCGATAAAATCGCTTTTGGCGCAAGTCGGAACGCGGGGAAAGTGTCAATCAACCAGCTGTCAAAACATCAATAAAATATTTTTTCCGTAAATACGTGACCTGGTTATTAAGGCTTTTAAGTTTATGCAGGAAGAATATACTACATAGACATCAAAACGATAAAATGCTAGAGTGCGTCTACTGAAAGCGTAACCTGGAGTTTTTTTTTTTAATTAAATTGGCAACATTGTTTTGCCGAAAAAAATCACGTCAAAGTCTATGGTTGCAATTGTCAGTTTTTGGAAACGGATATTTATTTTTCAAGAATAATTGCTTAATTATGGGAAAAACAATAAACAGTAAGTGCAAAAACTGCTACACACTATGGTTAATAAATTCAAACAAAAACAAGAAGAGAAAGAAGGTGTTTTCAATGAAAACTAACAATGTTTATATACGATTTCTGAATTTTTAAGGTAGTATGACGTTATAATCTTGATCCTTGTCGACTAATATTATTAGATAGTTATATTTAGGCTATAATGATAATTTTTTTTCTTATATTTTTAGATAATCTGACATATTTCGAATTTCATAATGGACAAAAACATCGAACAAAGAAGGGTGAATCGACTTAATCAAAAACACATGCAAAGTGGTAGAATGTGTTCAAAAGCAGTTGAGATGTAATGAAAGATTTGCCTCACTCTGTTTGCTAGTGCATCAAAGTCTTCAACTGAAGTTAAAATCGCGAAAGTGAAGGAAATAGTGACTGAAATCCTAGTTCAAGTTAGAGAGAGATAGCTGCTGAACTTTTGGTGTCTCACGAATCGATCCGTATCATTTGAAACAATCACTGGAGTATAAAACATGTTCCCACTTGACTAATCCCAAAAGATCTGAATTTTCTTTATGCTAAAACGAATCGATTCCAACACAACAATTTTGAAACACAATAGTAGTGTTGGCGAGACGTGATGAAGTTGAAATCATGTTGACTATTTTATTTGACTATCGCGGTGTTGTGCACTTGTCTTGGTATTCTTGCCAGAAGGCCAAATGGTAAATAAAGAATATTATAAAGTGACATTTGAGAGATCAGAAAAAATAAAATAATTTGGAATAATAACTAACATTTTGTGTGTTATTGACCTTAACCATACACCCACCAAATAATTAAGTCTACACACATGTTTTTGACTAGGATTTAAGTTCTTATACAACTATTATACAATTGTCATAAATACAAAAAATACTCTAGTATCAAAACTTTTTTCTCCTACTATTTCAATAATACCACACTCAAAATTTTTGGTTGTAACCTCCTTTTCTCAGGTCACGCTTTCATTAGACGGACTCTATTTATATTTGTTATTTTTTTTTACATAGAAAGAACATAAAAAGATTGCATTAGAATGCTGATGACTAGAATTTTCTTAGTAAAATCTTATAGGATTCTAAGATTAAACTTCAGTACAATTAGACCTATAATAGAGGCCAGTGAACACTCTGCTCTTTTATTTACTCTCTCTCCTCTTTGGTGCAGACAGGCAGTGATGTAGAGACCAAAGATTTTATATGTCCTAGATTGACTACGACAACCTCAAAAGCGTCCCCGAAAAGAAAGTTACAAAGAGTCCTGTCATCTCGTTCTATTAGTGTGTCCATACACTAGCTGCATACCACGGGACAATTTTCCTATAGAGTAGTAAAAGATATTTTTGATACATTAGATATGCAAGTTCAAAAACAATTAATTAATATGTATCAACTGATCTCAATATGCTTACCAAAAGGGAACTAAGTTTTCTCTGTAATGATTAGGAATTAGCTGATGTCTGTATATACCTTATATTGGTGTCATATAGTTGCATCGATTAATATAAAATGCTTGAATTACCACCTACTAATTGATGTTGTCACGAAATTCATCCATCCCAGACGGCTAATCAGGAGAATAATATTTTTATTAAGAATTTGAAGATATAATTATTATTTCGCACAAATCCGCAGAATCCACTAGTGGTTTATGGCGCATATCTTTTCCCAGAGAGGAGGTTTGAGTCCCAGCAGTGGGAACATTAATAGGCTAATTATGCTTAAGCCTATTTTTAAGCCAGCCCGCCCTGTATTTTGCTATCAATAACGATAGCGATATCCTCTTATGCGGCATGTGAGTATGAAATATATTATACTGATAAAAAAATGCCTAATGTGTGTGTACGTAAGAAGATCCCGGCACCTATTTAGTTTATTCTTTTTCTGTTCGTAATTGTCAGAATAAGGTTTGTCTGAAAGAAAAAACTAGTTAGTTTATAATAAAACTGATGTTATTCTTTTATTTTTACTTTATTGAAAATACACTGATGCGTGGACTATAATTTAAAATGAATATGATTCTCGAATGTACAATAGTATCGATGTTGGGAAGTGTTTGGAGTGCACGCGCGTCGTTTTCAGAGATCGGTAACGAAGTGGTCACTAATAACCAGGGCTTGAAAACGTTACCAATTCACATTAAAAATAACGTTAAGTAACGGTATTTCCATAGAGATACTTGCATATCGGTATGATTTGGTAGCGTTACTTAGTAGCATAACATTATAAGAACGTTAAAAATTGCGTTAAAAATTAACGATATTTTTAATGTTATTGTGAAAATAACGGTAACAAGTAAACGTTATATTTTGGTTATTTTATGCGACGTTGCCGTTTTCTCCAAGGTCAGGCGCCGGCGCGGCACGGCGGGTGGTGGCGGCGGCGCGCGCCCCTCTGACGCACTGTTGCCATTTCGTTTGTCGTCTTCTCAACTCTCATGGCAGTCAGACGCGCTTACAGAACACGCTCGCGAATTATTACTTCAATTTAGATTATCTACTACAGCTGATTTAGTTTTTGTTTCTGTGTCATTTAGGCGCTATAATGATCGATGCCCACTGTTGGACATAAGTCTCCCCTCGCTATAATGACCTATGCCCACTGTTGGCCATAAGCTTCCCCTAAGTGTCACCACCTGGCTCGTTATAATATATGATGCCCACTGTTGGACATAGGCCTCCCCTCGCGATAATGACCTATGCCCACTGTTGGACATAAGCCTCCCCAAGTGTCACCACCTAGGCGCTATAATGATTGATGCCCACTGTTGGACATAGGCCTCCTCCCGCTATAATGACCTATGGCCACTGTTGGGCATAAGCCTCCCCAAGAGTCGCCATTTAGGCACTATAATGACCTATGCCCACTGTTGGACATAAGCATACGCCAAGTGTCACCATTCACGCGCTATAATGATTGATGCCCACTGTTGGACATAGACCTCCCCCTCGCTATAATGACCTATGCTCACTATCGGGCATAAGACTCCCCAAGTGTCGCCATTTAGGCGCTATAATGATCGATGCCCACTGTTGGACATAGGCCTCCCCTCACTATAATGACCTATGCCCACTGTTGGCCATAAGCCTACCCCAAGTGTCACAACCTGGGCGTTATAATAATTGATGCCCACTGTTGGACATACGCCTCCCCTCGCGATATTGACCTATGCCCACTGTTGGGCATCAGCCTCCTCAAGTGTCACCACCTAGGCGCTATAGTGATTGATGTCCACTGTTGGATATAGGCCTCCCCTCACTATAACGACCTATGCTCACTATCGGGCATAAGACTCCCCAAGTGTCGCCATTTAGGCGCTATAATGATCGATGCCCACTGTTGGACATAGGCCTCCCCTCACTATAATGACCTATGCCCACTGTTGGCCATAAGCCTACCCCAAGTGTCACAACCTGGGCGTTATAATAATTGATGCCCACTGTTGGACATACGCCTCCCCTCGCGATATTGACCTATGCCCACTGTTGGGCATCAGCCTCCTCAAGTGTCACCACCTAGGCGCTATAGTGATTGATGTCCACTGTTGGATATAGGCCTCCCCTCACTATAACGATCTACGCCCACTATTGGGCATAAGACTCCCCAAGTGTCGCCATTTAGGCGCTACAATGATCGCATTTGAAAAAATCAAACGTTAAGTTTTCGGTTCTTTTCATAATTTTCCGTTTTTTTTTTCAGTTTTATTGGAAAAATACATGAAAGAACAATGGTCAATCTCCTAACATGCTTGGACTATAAAAAATTAGTAAATCGTAACTTGATGAAACATGTATCGTTTGATTTGCCTGAATGAATATTATTAAGTACGGCATTCAATATATTTTTAAAAGTACGGAGAAACTAGTAAATAATTAAAATGTTTTTTAAGGTTATGTGGTTTATTAATAATCTGTAGCTGTAAAAAAATACGTCAAATATGTCATTTGTCCATTTCGCGCCAAATAGGACAAACTGTACCCCAAGAATTTATATATCCTACGGATAAACAAGATTATTTATAAGATTCTTGACTGTACCTAATATATAGACGCAGCGGAATGTTGCTTTGTTTTTATTGGACAGTACAGGTCGATGGCAACAAAAGACTTTAAAACTTAGTACAGCCTAGTAGTCATTTTCAAATACTAGTATACTGGTTAACCATTATGAAATTATTCTCTAGATTCACCTGTAAGCCCGCGCACGGGCAAAACCGATGTATGAACCAAACTTATTGGGGTCAGGTGTCCCACTGTTTTATAAACAGTGCTTAATTTATCGAATTTAAATCATAAGCCTTTAGATTTGTTTGGAGGACACACTATATCTGTTCCAAACATTGTAGATGCAAATATATGAATATGAATAAAAGCTCAAGTTATCTTTATTCATAAGTAAGAATCTTACTAAACATGCGGACACAAAAATTAAATAAAGAATTTTCGAGTTGTCTTGCTATCATTTAATCTTCTTCACTTGCAAGATCACAATCACTAAGGTACTGGTGAAAAATAATTATGTAAAAAAATTAAAACTGATTAGGTACTTTTATTCTTTATTACAATTCTCTTATGAATATATCATCAAGAAATGCAGCAGGAGCAGCTACATTTTGTTCGTATCTGGCCCATCCAAGAAACCAAACGATGCACAGTGTTTCGTCTAGTACAAGCTAGCGAGACAAAATTATTTTTTTACTTATTTTAATTATTTATGTATATTTAAGGTGTTATACGCCGTTCTGTGTTCTCTTACTCCACAGGTGTGGATGCAAGATGGAAGTAGTCACAAAATTTTCTACTTTTGTTTACTGATATTCTTGATTGTTATAATTCGCTGCGTCTGCCTACTTATTATGCATGTAAGGCACTATACATACGTGTAGTATATATATACTACATGTGTATATATAATATGTATATATATATACACATATAATATACACAAAAATGTCTCGGGGTATTTAAAATCATAAATATGTGTAGAATAGGTTTTTATTTATTCACTTTACCAAATAAAATACAATAATAGTCCAAGGCAACAACAATTATCCATACATATAAAATAACTCTTGAAACAAATTCGTACAAAATCAGAATTAGCCGTCTACAATAATGTTTTATTTAATATATAAAATTTAAAACTGATTGATTTTTAACTAACAAACATTTTTAAAATTACTACAAAATAAAATAGGTAAACATAACAATAAAAGAAAAATCTACCAAGACGAATCTAATACTCATCATCAGAAGATTCCTCATCACTTGTCTCCAATTTGCTAGAATCTTCCGATAGTGAATAATCCTCCTCACTAAATTCGCGAACTGATGTTGATTGGGTTGGTAATGAAGGTGGGACAATCAACTGCAGAACTTCTGGTGGTAACGTAGTTATTTTTTTCGCGGTAATTCTCTGAATGTATTAATTACAGGATCGGACGTAATCAAAAGCATTCTCAGAAGATCCGTATTCGTGGCACAACGTGATTGTTTTCTGGTATGTCGTTCCCGAAATCTACGACAGTCTTTATTTCTTGCTTCTTGGGCTTCTTCGGAAAGCTGTCCAATAGGAAGAAGGCAAGTCGAATTTGACAAGACACTTCGAATTTGTTTGGCAACACTTCGATGCCTTTCTTTCTGTGTTGCTAATTTTGCTGCAGTAATTAATTCATTTGCACTTCGCGATTCTAAAAGATCGTTTACTCTCCGTCTTTTTGTTTTTTTTGATAACTCATCAAAGGTTTTCTGGAGTCGCCCTACAGAACAAACCCCCGATGATGTTGAAGGGCACGGCTTATTCACACACACTAACATTTCGATTCCGCATCCTTCTAACCAATTTTTATGTTTGATAAGAAATGCATCCTTAGTACACTTAGAAGATGTCCACTTTTCGTTTAATTTTCATGATAGGCTCGAAATTTTCATTTTGAGTTTCCTCAGTGACTCTTCAGAAGCATCTAGTAGATTATGCTGTACACATAAATGATCAAAAATGCGACTTGCTCTTTCAGTTTTATTATATTTTAACCATTCTTCAAAAAACTCCAATTTCGACATAGCTATGGCTCGTTCTGAAAGAAAGTAAATAACTTTATCTACGGGTGGTTTCGGGAGCCAAAAAATAAAGTAACCTACGCCTGAATGTTATAGTTATAATATACAGAAGAATCTAGCTGGATACATTGGTATAAAAAAAGTTGCAACCCTTTAAAGTTTGAAGTTAAGAAAAAATATATGGGATTATTTCAACATACTTATAGACTCTAATTACAGCAAAAAATTACATGTGTTCTTTAAAAAACAAGTCAAAATAGTAAGCACATACCTTCAATAGTAGAATCCATCACAAGAAAATCGTTTCACTTTGATATCAATTATTTGAGATGGTGTCCCAAGTGTCCTAAAAATGCAACATAAATAGAAATGCAAATTGCACTTCCTATAGAATTAAAATTAACCCCACCACAAAATTACTTGTTGAAGTAACACACAAATGATTTCTTAGAATTCCTTCCCTGGGAGGGGTTGGTTACAAGTTGTTATCACGAATTCCTGGAAATGACGTCATGAATTTTGTCCCGCTGGCTTGTACTAGACGAAACACTGTGCGATGGTCATAACATGAGCACAACATCCTAGTGTGCGTCGACCAACAAGACAATTACAGCAATATTCTCTAATGCCAGCTAACCCAGATGTGTTATTATTTATTAAAATGTACACATAATATTGTTTCCTGCTAATGTGCCTTGACTTTATTCTACCTCTTATAATTGAGACTTCATTTACATCCAAATTGGAAAAATACAGAGAATCCGGTATTTCCCTACAGACTTCAATTCTGTACTGCCCATGAAATTTGATATGTTCTCCGTAGTAGGAGAGCGCTTGGCGAAGTTGGTATGTCCCAAGAGCAAATAAAATAAGGTCCTCATATTGGAAAATTAATTAAATTATTTCTATCTGCACTTATACTAATAAAATTAGAACCACGTCTATTTAAATTATTGGTTTCTACTATATCTGCTAAATTATTTGGTAAGTGCATTCTTAAATAAATGTTATTTAATAATTGCTCAGCATTTTCGCGATTTTTGAGCCGCACACCAAATCTATTTAATAATGCCGCCGCAATCTGGAAATCTTGCATCATGTGTGGCAAAGATTTATGAAAAAATTCTTGACGAAATAATTTGAAATCACGCTTTATATGACCATTAACCACTTCTACTACCCATCTGCAAAGTGTTACACACCTACTTCTATTTGCCTGAGGTGTGGTTAATTGCCTTTCACCTTCCAATAGTGATTCAGGCATATATGGTTTATAATTACAATTTTCCAATAGATTAATGCAGTCTCGGAAACCTCGGTCTAATATAAAAATATCGTTGTCTCTAAAATACTGTCTCAGAGGTAAGTTTTCATTTTCAAATAAGGAAGTCATTATTTCAGCATCTGAGGTAGTGGCTTTATATGGACCAAAACAATCTAAAATGTAACCGTCACATAGCACTAACATAAATGGTTTTAAAAGATTTCTATATTTGTGCAATGAATATGATTCTTTTTGGAACATATAATTAGCACTCTTATGAGCATAAATATATGTTCCATCACAAATAACAATGGGGTGGTCTGTGATTGCCTCAGAATTCCCATATATTCCATTGGGAATTAATAAATTGTGGTTAATACTTTCTTGTCTGCTTAAATGTCCAATTCCCAAGTTGTTAGGGACAAAATATTGCAAAAGTTTCTCTCTTACATTGTTCATATAACGTTCGAGAGTTCTTCGTGATATCCCCATTAGGCTAGCTATCCTTTCATCCGAATCTCCATTCCTTAATTTTATTAAATATGCTACAAGACCAATAACTCCTCGGTGCAGAGTTTGGATTTGAGGAACTTCAATCAATAAATTGTTGAATTTTTCCTTAGTTAATCCAAGCCAATATTGGAACAGATGATCATCAATATTTAAAGGATCATTAAAATCAATTGAACTAGATTTCTTTGAATCAATAAAAGAAAACATATATTCAACTTGTTCTACAGTGAAAACCGCACTACTATTATCTAAATAGTACAAAGTGTCCCAACTGTTACTCAATAAATGGTCTGAACAGATTCTAGCATGTGCAGGCAAGTAAAAATGGTGGTCAATTATTATTTTTATGCGTAAATCATCAGAAATTCGATGTAAGTCCCGATTAGTGCAATAAGTAAATACACACTGTGCAGCAGTATTGGGTGCCCGTCTGTAATTCGAAAGTGTAATAGTTGATGATGCAGGTACATTTTCGGTAGCCACTGATGGTACTGCTGGAACCCAATCAGGTGATGAAAAAGATGATATACTGGGATTAGATAACACAATATCCGCTTCATCAGATCCTTGTTCTGGGTCGACATTACCAGCCATCTCTGACTGCTCTATTGCTGAATGTAATTCAATGTCATGTTGTACTAATTCAGGTGCTTCTACCATATTTGTTGGAGAAAAATCAACTAATTCATTTTCTCTTTGTTCTGTCTGCATACGCAGAGCATTTCTTTTTGCTTTCATCCAGCAAGAATGACACACTCTGTCATTTGTAGTTAACTGAAACAAAAGAGAGAATTGGTAAACTCATCTAAAAATACTATTAAAACCTGTCCTAGATTGTAATAGGCACACACATTGATCACTGTTTGTTTGCGGCAGTTTGGCAATATCAAACTTAAATTAATTCATAAAACTCCAAGTGAAAGCTGGCATTCGCACTGCTATTGTCTTTCTATTGTGTCTATAATTGACGGTATTTGAAAGGTTAATTATGAACCCAGCTTTCATTGCAATGTTGTTTCTTTTATAAATAAGATCTAGGAGTTATAAACATCAAATCCAATTGATTACTATATAAAACAACAGCTAGTCTTAGTAATACTAAAAAATTGTTTAAATTACCTCTTGCGATTGGATAGAATTCATTATGCAGGTAGTAATCATTTGTTGCAGTTCTGAAGGATTGCTGCGTAATATTAAATCACTTTTTCTTCGAAGGATTGAACATCCACACATCAAGCAGATGCTAGAGTGACCCACCACCTGAGTTCGACTACTTCCGGGTAGGTGGTTGTCATGGCTTGATATTTCTCCATGGATAATTTGATTAACCCTCATCATCACAGCATCTAAACAGGCCTGGCAAATATTATCACTGTCCTCAATCTGTAAATAAATATTACTGTTTGTAAAACACTTCGATGACGATGTACTAAAATGAAATATCTTACGATGCGTTGTGATGCTAGTAAGTTCATATCTGAATACTTACGATACGTGGCGAAATCCTTTCAGCAATAAAAGACACCACTCTAGTATCTTGTTCTAGGACAATGTGCCGTGCAATGCGATTAACGCATAATCCACAGTTTACACACAGAATGCGCGAAGACATGACTACTTCCACTTCACTTCACTGACAAATCCAAAACTAGATGAAATCAAAGTCCAAAAGACGAATGCCAAGTTAACTAGTATAGAAGATTCGATCGGAGTCCGTAAGCAAAGCAAGATATGGTTAGAATTATAGGGAAAACACAAGATCACACAGAACACAGTCGTTGCCAAAGCTACAACACGGTCTGCGCAGAGACAATAACAATACATTGTTTGTTTGTCAAAAATAGGGTGGCTCCGTATTCAATCGATTTACTTACGGATTTATCGATTTTTAGAAGCAAAAATCATTTTTTAACTCATGACTTGATTAAATCATATAACAAAACACAAAAAGATGTGTAAGTGGCTTATCTCAGATTAAATAAATAACAAAATCATAAACAGCTATAATCTAACAATTATGTACTTTTTCATTTCTATTTAGAAATTAAATCGATATCGACCACTTCAAAAGTATGGACTTCTCTATGAATGTTAACATTACGGATGCGTTCATGAATAAAGATATTGAGACGCGTTCTATTGAAAAAAAAATAATAATTAAAAAAATGAATATCTTTTTTCCTCCTGCTTTTAAAAATAAACTGAACCCACCATATAATTACATTGATAATATATTATGTTATGATGACAATCTCATTTCGTTAACAACACTTTTTTTTTTCTAGTCCAAATTGGCCATGATTCTTTATAATTTATAAATTTCTTGAAAGTTTCGGATGTTACACTGAATAAAACAACAGTATTTGAAAGAAAGAAGAATATGCCCTGCTTTTTCGAACACTAGTAACGACAGATGATTACCATGAGTCGTATAGATAGTGACTCTGCTCTACCTACTTTAAATTGTGAGTTTAATCGATACCAATCAGTTACGTCATGCTACACTGTAATCGTAGATATTGTAAATTTAATTATTTTTCTCAGATTCTGTTATATCTATTTCACTAGAATGACAATTTCTGATAGTGTCTACAAAATGTAAACTGTTGCGATTGGACGAGAGCGACGGTAACAAAACTAACTCATAACGATAAAATTAACGATAGCGTAGTCGTTTAACGTTACGTATGTTTAACGGTAAAATGTGCCAGATATAACGTTAAATATGGTAACGTTATTTATTAGATAACGATATCTGCATCAAAAGGCGGTAACGATACCATATTTTTAACGGTATTTCAAGCCCTGCTAATAACTACATACTGAAGTGGTCCGAAGACACGTGTCCCACATGCCACACCTCTTGCCGCCGCACCGCTCGCCGCTTTCCGTTGTGTCACAAGAGCAACCGAAGATTGCCGAGCGGCCGAAGGTGCCTGATCTACGGGGAAGATAAGATTAGTAAAATTGGTACTAGATTTCTGAAAAAGAATATTTTGCCTCCTCAGATATTTCTTAATTCATTAAACCCCAAGCGAATGCCGGCGTTCGCGCACCTATTGTCTTACTATTGTGTCTCTAACTACCACATCAAAGCTTTGCTTTTAATAATATAAAACTTGAACAGTAGACAACAAAATTTTATAAAATTGCATCACCCATTCCGTCTTCTCAGTCGTTTATGATGCCCCTTCTCTATGTATTTTTACAGGTAATTAATATATTTTAATTCCCGCATGAAATTAAAAACGATGTTTGTTGTCACCCTACATAAATAATTTGTAAACAAAACAGAAAACTTACCTAAAAAATGAAATCCCACAACCAGGATACCCATCACGATTACAAAACCTTACACAGCAACGTTTAACCATGTTGCACACTATAAACTTTACTAAATATTGTGTTAAAAACTTGTAACAAATAGAAATACAACTGTAACCTTAGGTAAACATCGGCCATATTCTTTATTGATGTCAAATTGAAGCCTCCTGAGTGTTGCCCTTCATAATTTGAAAATTACTACCAATAGCTACTATATCTAAATGAAATCATCATTAAATACAACAACAATGTGTATAAAATTTCAAGAAGCATTATTTTGAAATAATTTTTTTTGTTGCAGTTGATTATATGTTGCACACTTATCAATATGCATGAACATGGACTATTTAACGATTACTTGAACAAGTTAAAAACTACCATCTGTTTCTAATTTTTTTCTGGTAGGATGTGAGAAAGAGACACAGAGGATTTATCTCACTGTCTTGCTCGGAACCATTTTTCCCTTTTGTGTGTCAATAACACACGTGAACTTAATGTAGATGAGAATAAAGAACGCTTTAGAGAGTGTAACATTCCTTCGTAGTCAATCTAGTCTAGTAGGATATATAATATAAAATCTTTGGTAGAGACTCATTTTTTTGATGTTCAGAAAAGCATTTGACATAATTGTTTCATAGGCTTCATTTTTAACTATCCTAAATTAATAGAAATCATAATTACAATGCAAAACGACCCTCACAATTTAACTGAAATTTGGCAATCAAAAATTAAAGAAATACTAAAAAGTTCAAGGATGTCAATAGCAAAGAAAATTCTGGCGTATAAAATCTTTTTGAGACCAATGTTAATTTTCGAGTGGTTCGAAGGTCGCGACAATGAAATGAAAAGACTAGAAATTCAAGCTTTAAAACGTATATTTGCTACAACTGATCAGCGCAGCCTGTACAAGCGCTATACGGATATAGATGTGACTAGATACATGAAGTTACAGGAGATACGATGGAGACGCGCAACTGGATCTGATTTCGGAAATCTTCGAAGAATGCTTCAAGAATTGTCCAAAACTTGTGATCCTACACCGTATTTCACTAGAGCTGTGCGTCTTAACACACATCACAGCAAACATCCGCCTCCTCAAACCCGATGCCGAAGTTGTCGATGTATTAGACATTGTCCGTCTGTCCCGCATCACCGACATACTTACAGTGTGTCACTGTGCTCGGACTGTGCTTCCTCAACAAGAACCGTAGACAGAAGAAGAACACGTGTGCCTAATGAAAAAAGAAATCACTATATGCGATATTAATGTACTTTTGTCTCAATATATCAACATTATTTCTTTATATTTTTATTTATAATAGTACCTATTATTCTATAACAGCTATCACAACGCCGTCTAGTGCAAAGCTAAGCAGAGCTGGTGTTATAAGTACTAGATAACTGATAAACATACTTAGATATTTCTAAATACATAGATAAATTACACCCAGACTCAGAACAAATGATCATGCTCATCACCCAATTATTTGTCCTGGGTGGGAGTCGAACCCACGACTTTCGTCATAGCAGTCAGGGCCACTAACAGACCAACAGGCCAGTCAAGATATTAGCCACTGGGCAAAGGCTCCGCCCAATCTTTTCAGAACTTTCTTTTTTCAAACCTCGCGGTCCAAGACGTCATCTCGCTACCTCTTTCTGGGCTGACCTAGGCGGCCTAAACGGTAGTTGAGCATACGGCTGACGTGACCCGCCCAATTCCATTTTATCGTGGCAGCCTTTTTGACAATCATATTCTAATTTCGGCTCTGTGTTGATGTCAGTCAGTCAGTTTCTCATAGAAATGATGTCATTAATTTATAAACTCCCACTGCATATACAGTCGCACCTTTTCCTGAGGTAAGAGTAGAAAGAAAAAAAATGCTATCTGCTGCAACCGTATACCGACTTTTTTGGTGGGAATCATCAAAAGGCTCCTCCCGCTCTGGGTAGAACGCAATCCCTCCCGTGTCAATCTTTTACTGATTAAAACCCACGCGTGTTCATCCAGTTGCCCTTTGTGTTTGAGAGCCACGATAACTCTTCCGAACAATCCCGCAGCCCTGGCAGGGATACAACCTAAAGCCATACTAATGTAATAAATATGAAAGCAACTCCGACTGATACGCATTCACGGTTAATTTTTTAGACTATTGAACAGATTTCGATAAAATTTAGTACGGACTACGGAGTAAGCTTGAACCCCAAGAAAGAACGAAGGTCCTTTAATTTCTGGCTGCAAGTTCGATTTCATATCCGCAATAACCGACATTCATACGGACGAAACCGGTAGCAGATTAGTATAAAATAATAACTTGACTTTTACTATTTCTTCGATATTCTGTAATAAACAATATTTAATTTAAAACAACGATTTATTGGCTTATGTTTTTCAGCTGGAACTACAAGATTATCCATCGTCAACGTCTTATTTTATATGTTCTTGCAGTAAATAGAATACCATGAGCGTCATCCTGGCTCTATATTTGAAGAGTCATCTACTCCGGGAATGATGAAATCACCCTTTTGCAGCAGCGGGTCGATCTTCGGTTGGAAGGAAAATTTGTCGAGGATTGTCCCAAAAGTGCACACACGGGTGTCGACGACGACGTCTTCTTAGAGCTATTTCTTCTTTCTTTAACAGCTTTGACCAACGCAGCCTCTCGTTCTTGACGTGGTCTACAACGTTACTTGTTCCAAGTTTTCTATAAACGGTCCTGATATTAGGCTTAAGCCTATTAGGATGCCTTTGAGGGTATTTCGATTTATAAATTTCTACTAAGAGACTTATTTCAAAGCGTTGCAGTTTATGAGAGTTACATTTATCTAAGTCCCAAAGCTCGCAACCGTACGTGAGTATAGGTCTCACAAAGAACTTGTATAGTTGAAATTTAGATCGGCAGCGCAGATCAGGATTACACAAAACGCTCCAGAACCGTAAGCACCACAGTTTCGCACATCTCAGTCGTTCGGTTATTTCAAGAAGTAGTCGTTTTCTGGAAAACTGTGGTATACCTAATGTGTTACCATGATTACTTTGCATTACTTAACAACACAGAACTCCTACCTCAGGATCATATTTTAAATGTTACGAAAGTCGATTGCTATAAAACCAAAATAGTGACAAAAAGTCAAAACAGAAAATAATGTCAAATGCAAATGCACTCACAGTAAATATAGATACCAACCTCGAAAGCGACATAACCAAAGAGTTTTGACGGCACTAACAATATGGGATCTGAGGATTACTCGTCACGTCACCAAGTATCTTATAGAATATAAGAATATCCAAGGACTATTCGTTACAATGTCTATTTCGTTGCTATCTAGGTCACATTTACTAACACGTACTTTGTCCATTTAATCAGCTACCTAACTTGTCTCATGTTGTATTTCGGCTCATTCCCAGCACAACAAAATTAAATTTATTAACCGACTTCTAAAAAAGGAGGAGGTTCTCAATTCGGATGTTTGTATTTTTTTTTTTTTAGAACAAATTGTTTTTTTTACTCTATATGACGGGGCCGCAGTGAACAAATAATAGAGGAGAGTAGGTACATACTTAGTTAGGATATTAATATTATTCTTATATGTCTTAATACATCTCAGGAGTCAGGACAGGACCCTTGGCAGGCAAGCATTTTTAGAAATAAGGAACTAACCGACAATTATCTCTGAATGCGCTGTACATGTGCACCCAATGACAATCCATGAAACTATATGTTGAGCTGTGAATATGGAAGATGAAGTGGACTAGTTTATTATCATCAACATTTCAGGCGAAAGACGTCAACTGTTGGTCATAGGCCTCCCCCAAGTGTCACCACAATGAACGGTCCTATGCGTCTCGCATCCATCGGATTCCCGCAACCCTTATCAGGTCATCGGTCCACCTTGTAGGAGGCCTTCCAACGCTACATCTTCCGGTACGTGGTCGCCATTCCAGAACCTTTCGGCTCCAACGGCCATTTGTTCTGCGAGCAATGTGCCCTACACATTGCCACTTAAGTTTGGCGAATCTTCGTGCCATGTCGGCAACCTTGGTTCTTCTGCGGATATCCTCAAGTGGTGGTGATGTCCTAAACAATGTTACCAAAAGACATCGATAAAATGACGTCTGTCTTTTTACTTGGTCGTTAGCACATAGTGACAAGGTGCTTGAGGATTGGAAAGGAATACCAAGGCTATCAGGACCATCACGGAAGTACGGGGAAAATTCCTACCAGCTTCCTAGTAGAGGGACCTCTCTTCGTCGCTAGTGCTCATTAAGACCGGTCAATGAAAGATTCATTATTATTGTCTTGCAGGACTTAATATACCTTATTTCTAAAGAACGATGATCAAAGTATGAGACCCGTCCCCCCTATACAACAGATACCAAAAAACTTTTATTACGGCGACATTTCTCAAAAGTATGGGGTTTAGGTTCTCTTTTAGTAACATGCGTTTTATCTACCCTCTTTACATGACCATACCCGGACAGACGATTCCCCTTCAACTGTTCACTCACTGTCGCCACTTTCAAACTTCCTCTAATATACTCATTTCTCACTTTATATATTCTCGTCACATCACACATCTGTCTCAACTCAACATTCTCATCTCCGCTAAATGGAATCTCTTTGCTTCCGTCTTTTTCACATCCCGTCTTATCACGGACTTGTAGAATTTACCCTTCTACTTGGGACATCCGTCGGCCACAAGTTGTTCCAGTAACCTATCGCCATTTCATCCATCCTGAAAAGATCCGATGTGTTACGTCTCGGTCTAACTCGCCATCTCCTTAGATAAGCGACCTGAGGTTCCGAAAGTCGGAACAGATCGGATTAAGCGTTCCAACGAAAGCTAAGGGCACAGGACCGGAGAGACCCGAGTCGAAATTGTAGAATAAGACAAACGAAGGTTCCGTTCACCACTAAATGTCTTATGTTTTTCTCAGTACCCGATGACAAAAATTTAAGTTACAGAAGGGAAACATCATCTGCCAGTTCTACTACATTGATATTATCCTATCTAAATAAATAATTCTTTCCAAGCACATGTCTGACTGAGACCTTTCAAATGACATTTGCCACAACTTGATACAGAGCAGGGTCCAAAATGCAAAACTTATTAGCTCAAGTAAAATCCACAACATTCTCTTACATAATAAGGTAAACACATCTGAGTTCGGTTGTTTTCGTAATACCATCAATGTTATCGGGTCCATTGTTATAGAATTTACCGTTTTGTTTTTTAAAAACATTAGCAATATCTAATAACAATTTTTATGCTGTTAACAGCTACAAATTCAGTCACTCTGGGCTGTTCAAATCGTCTAGTTTTCTAAAATGATGAACAAATGTCTGGCTTTCGCATTAATATGGAGAGTGGTATATAGTTTGCCTTTGCAGTGCACTATCACTGAAGTAAAGACTCTTCTTGAAGGATGTGATCGCCTTGCGGGGTTGAATATAACAAGCGTCGGAGGCACAATACTTAACGACCACAATTGTGATGTCCTTCTTCCGAAACAAGTCTTCATTGAAGAACCGTTGTTCCAGTACCCTTTGGCTGATTCGGTAATCTTTGTTTTTACTTCTATTGTGCTTAAGAATAGTGATCTAGGTTAAAAGTTCTGGATACCGAAGAATGGTAATCGGCCCACTGCCAACAACAAGCTGCTTCCTATATTTATGTGTGGCCAGAATATAAATTACAATCAGAACATACTCCAAAAAATGAAATAAATGTTGAATTATTATAGCAAAAAGCATTACATTTATAGGTAATATGTTTATTTGGTAAAAATAATACAAATTATTAAATTGAATTATATAATCTGATAATTTATTAATTAATCAAAACTTCATATCAGACAAAGGCGGATTAAATTCGCAACTCTGTCAAATGAAATTTCCGAATACATATCTTTTTTCTTGTTTGTTTTAGAAAAAGTTCTACACATTGATCATGATTGATGCAGATGCTCCGCCTCAGCTAGAAGGCGAATTTTACCTTCACATGATCAAATCTAATATACCAGTAAGTTACCTCAGTTGTCGCTCATAATATATTGATAGTCACGTTAGTAAGTATGAGAGCCTGAATTGTAGAGTCCCACAGGGTAGTGTCCTTAGCCCAATCTCTTTCTTGCCTTTAACAACGATCTTTGCGACCCTAAATGCAAATTAATACTGTACACTCAGGATACAGGTCTGCTCGTCGAGGGTAGGTGGCTCGGAGGTAACTGCTAGATACCTACTGATCTGTTAGGTACCATCATTGCCATCATTAATAGGTACCGTGTGGTAGTAAGAGCAACCACTCGCGTGAGACTTTCAAGATTTTTCACTCATCAATTTGAACTTAAAGCAAAAATTTAATTAGTTTTATGCCTACTTGAGAGATGAAAAACGCTTTTCATACGTAAAGTTTAGTGTCAAAAGGAAAATAAGAGAAAAACATTAAGAACAAGTAAGATTGAGACTAGTTTTGGATAACCGTAATGTGTTAATTAGATATTGAAGATGTCAATAATTATAAAACTAAAAAAATACTTATACGGTTATGTTTAAATCGGTAGTCAAAACTTTTACATTTTCCAGGGACTAGCTTTGAAAGAGAGCAGTAAAACCGTTGGAATAGATTACAGAGGTAAGTTCTTTTGCTACAAACATTATCATCATCATTTCAGCTGAAAGACATGCACTGCTGGACATTGGCCATGTGATGACTAATAACGACTGGTCCTTTGCGTCTCGCCTCCTTCAGATTCCCGCGACTCTCACCACCAGGTCATAGTTCCACCTTGTGCGCCTTACAAGCCGTACCAAACTTCTATTCTACAAGACAAGCAATGCGTCCTGCACACTAAAATAAATAGATATTATTAAAATATACTCGTATAATAAAGGAATTTACAGTGGGTTGCCTTCCGTCAAACTAGATTCAAATGTCAAAGATGATTAGGTCCAACTTAGTGTTACAGTGTTACCTGTTATTCAAGATTCATCTAAATACACTCAAGGAACGTAAGTATATAAAACTTCTACACTGGCGATTTTGCTTTAAAATAAAATTGTACACTTTGTAGGATACAAGCCGCCAGCGCCACCTCGCGGATCAGGCCAGCATCGCTACATCATCCTGATGTACGAACAAGCTGACGGCAACAACTTCCTACCCACTGTGCCTTCCACACGACACCGGTTCTCGCTCGCCAAGTGGCTTGTCGGTAAAAACCTCTGCGGGCCAGTCGCGGGAATTCAATTCAGGACTGAGTTCTAGATGGCGTTAGTAGTCTCGGATGCGATTACACTTTGTAATAATAATAATATATTGGGAGAAGGAATTTTCTCAGTTTTGTTTTTATAAGGTAGAACCTGTAAATTTTATTAAAGGTTTTGTCTATTCAAATGTATATCATTTTACATATGTATGTGTAGGTATATAGTAAATGTACATTGTAATAGTTTAGTAATAAATGCGCATATAACAAACGCTAAGATGATAAAAATAAATGAAATCCATAAATAAATGTTATGTTTGTATTTTAATACCTAACTGTAGCAGAGAATGATAATATGGAGACTAGTTCGGATAAATACCTAGTACATTTTATTCATATTAACTTCACAGGTGATGTTTGACCTATTGGGCTTGTAAAATAAAAAAGAAACAGAAACAATTTTGAGAGAAGTCATAAAAACTAAATAGGTAGGTAGCAGGTTTACGCCTTTACATTATTTTCTCTCAATGAGTAAACATAAAACCTCTAAAGGTGATGGTTTAATACTTGTCTTTCCATTAAATTATTCTGAAACTGTTTAGTTTAACGAAGCTAGTAAAGTAACAATAAAAAGAAAGAAATTTATGTTCAGCTGTATTTACAATTGAATACAAATACTAAGGGTTAATTAAAACAACGCTTATACTCTTCGTGCTAAAACGCATTTCTTTTGTTTCGTTTCAACGGACAAGTTGAAAAATAATGGCGGCACGAGCGGAGCGTAGGCTGCGCGCGCGCACGCGACACTTCCCTCTCACCTCGCGAGTCGACCCACGCGCCTCCACCGTGCACCGCGCCTAATTTATATCAACAAATTATTTTCTCATCTCTAACTACTGGTTTTATACAAAGTGATTTATTACTGACGATCTAATGATATATATTTTTTTACATTTGCCTTTCTTTGCCGATTGTTATTAGGCACGGGTCACCAAAATAATGGGAATGTCACGTGGTGTGACAGTTCTCGGAATGAACACCATGGTCCATGACCCGGGTGGTCCCTTGCAGTTTTATAGTGGTACTTAATATGTCAATGTATTATAGCCGCTGTTGTTTTCGGACACTTTTATAAAGTATCACAAGGTTTAATTGTGTTTGTAAAAGTTAATTCAATTTCATTTGAATGTCGTTCTTGCTTGACAGTAAAAAATGTCTTCGTCCTCGAACATTTATTGCAAGTTTCGTTGTATTTTCTTTTTCGATTTATTTGGGAAATTGTACGATTTAGGAATTGTTGTTTTCATCATCAATTCTGTAACACCTGCCTATAAGTTTTTGCCGCTGATATAGGGTAATAAAATTTTACTTATTGCTGTGAGGTCTGATGGCATTTTTGAACGCAACTTTTAAAATATAAATGTTACTGTTTTACGCACGACAAGTAGAATCTCATATTTTTACGAAAAAAATATTTATTTTGACTTGTAAATGCCTTTCGACTCTGTATCTTTACACCTACATCACATCAAACTGAATAATGAATTACTAAGTAATTGCACTTTGGCATGATCTTTAATGCATCTTTGTATTTATTATTTTATTAAATTTTCAGAAAGCAGAATTGAAAAAATTCATTCCTGGAGTCTGTGTTCACAATAGGAGTTCCACAGGGCTAAATACTAGGCCATGCTATTATATAAAATATGTAAAATTACTAGTACGTAACTTGGACATTGTTAAATATTAAGAAATAAGGGAATTTCATCTCGTGATACATTTCCATTTTTTCTAACGCCACGCAACGGTATAGATTTGGAGAAAGTTGAAAGAGTCTAATAGGTAGGTACAGATACAGCCTATCGGATCAAAACAAACCTTGAATTCCGCTTAACAATGTTTTATTTACCTACGTATTTTTATATTCTAAAGCACCAATTTAATTTGGGACTTATTCTACAGTAATCCCCAATAAGAGCAAATAGTGTAATGGAAATATATTAATATTTCGTCTAAAAAACATCGTGTTATCAACATGAAGGTCAATAAAAACTTTCATTAACATTTTCTACCTACTGAAATGCGTCAGGCCTGGTAAATGTTTATGAAATTTCTAAAAATAAGAGAGGATAAATTTTAATAATTAAGTGTCTATTTATAAAAGAACATTGGGCAATTAATTAAGATTCACGATTCACCATATCAGCTACATGCATGGGATAATGTTTCAAAACAAGAAACAATGTTTAGAAACGAATGTACATAAAAAGGTATTTATTATATTGCCCTGTGCGATAAAACCGCCTTAGTAATGTTTTTCTGGTTATTTTTTTATGTGGTGTATAATAATAAAAAAAAGAAAAAAAATACATTTATTTCGGACTAAAAATAATGTCCATAGAATTATTAGTAAGAAAGGTCTTAAAATCTATGTTAGTATTCGTAAACAAGTTATTAGTAGTAAAATAAAGAATATAAAAATAATAGATATTACCTACCTACTAGTCTACCTATAATATTATCTAGTGTTAATATTATTTTTGAAATCAAACAAAACAGTTTACTTAAATATCCATTGTTTAACAGCGTTTTCCAGAAAAAATATCTTAGCCACTATTTAGATAAATACATTGTTAGTTTAAAAATAATTATAATTACGTATCACACTAAAATAAATAGTGATGCGAACTTTATTTTGTAATTAACCAACATAATTCTAAGAAGTGTCCTGTAATCATACAAATGTTGAATGAATGATTAATTCCGGTTAACCGCAGTATGACACAGGGAGTGATCGGTGCAGGTCTTATATGATTATTTCTAGGAACGTATTTGTTACAACTTTGTTTTTTTTATTTCTTAAGCCGAGGGTCTTGGCTTAGTTTTGTTATGGTAGAAACTGGGTGACGTAATGGACCAAAATATCCTCTCCAAGTTAACCATTGATAAATATAGTTTGGTAAACACGTTAATCACTAGAGAAGTTATTTGTTGATTTCCTAACCGAAAAAAAAAGGAAAATCAATTGAATAAATTGTAATCACACTAACAGATCAATATTAAACTTTACTTCGGTAGGTACCTACGATGTAATTATTCAAATAGGTACCTACATAAATCATAATCCACTTTAAAGATCGATAAACGCTATTAAAATCCATTTTCAGATGACATCACCATGTCAAGTGCAGGTTCCGGCAAGCTAGCCTAATTAACAATTATGTTGAAAGGTGAAAAAGCAACAAAACTCTTTGATAGATATCTAATGGTTGAGTTGTCATATCACGAAGTTGAATGTCGCATCTTTTTTGACAGGAAGCTCGTCTATCGTAAATTAATCGACATGGCTCTCCAGAAACACCAAATTACTGAACCGGTTTGGCGTGTGCGCGGACGCTGACCCGCCGGAAATACTTGCGACGCAACACCCATAGAGAAACTCGCCACGTTTTTCTTAATATTCAAATGGAGAACATTACGTTGCATGATTTTGAACCCTCTATGTCATCAATATTCTAGTTAGTCTACATGGTATTGAAATTTTTAACCTCCAGAACTTTCGTTTTTTTTTTCTGGGTTTGTTAAATAGATTATTGTAGACATTGTGCTTTTTGTAAAAATCATCTACACTAATATTAAAAAGAGGAAGTTTTTTTTTTGTTTCCTAAATTTTTTTCACCGATAGAAAGCTGCTTTATTTCTGAGTGACATAGGATATATTTTATGAACGCGGGCGAAGCTGCGGGCTTTTGCTAGTCATAAATAAACTTAACAGTACGAGGTACAGAAATACAGTTTTAATAGTTGTTTTAATTATCTACGACTGTCTTCAAGAGCAGTAGCCCGATTCATGTAAGTAACGATATCGTAGCGATTTAGTCGTTTAGACCATTTCCGTATTCACATCCATCAATCGAGTTAGAACGACACCGATTTTAAAGTCGTTTGAAATTCATCGATTTAAAAAAAAATCGAAATCAATCGAACTACTATAATGTTTGATTTTACGTGAATCAGGCTACAGGTGTTCCATTTTTAAATTAATGGCACTTGTTAAATTTTCTGGGACAGTTTCAACTTGTTTTCAGAATAGAGGGAGGGGATTTGGGGATAACAAATCGTGAAATATACGTCTTCCGCTCTGAGTGGAGAGACGGCAAGTGTCAGACTTTTAGGCCGTTTACACATTATGCCGCAGCGGCAGCGGCACCGGCGCCGCTGCGCTAGTCCCCCTTGGATTTGTATGGAGCCTTAGGGCGTTTACACGTTATGCCGCAGTAGTAGCGATACCGCCGCACTATGGAAAATGGTAGAACAAGCGCATATCAAAAATGCTTTTTACGAATCCGCGCCGTCGCTGCGACCCAGCTGCACTGGACGCGCTGCATAGGCGGCGTTTGTGTCATTGGTTCTGCGATGATACACCGCAGCTCTTGTGGCACCGCGGCGGCGAAAAACGCTGCCGCTGCGGCATAATGTGTAAACGCCCTTACTGTGTCAACACCAGTTTTCCTTCAGTTGCCCTTTGTGTTCTAGGACCGTGGAGACTCTTCCGAACAACAGAATAGTACTATGGTTTAACAAGTTAGGTTAGGTTATAAATAGATCGATAGCTATAAAATTATATTTTACCAAAGATAATTCTGATATTGGAGTTCTATCTTGAACTAAGTAGGTTGGTACTTATTTTTAGATACCTAGACTAAATAAAACTATAATTGGGCTGTTGATTTAGGCATCGGAGGCAAAAAAATAGTTACCTACTAAAATTACAATAACAAGAATATTGTACCTAAGCTCTTAAGTATTTTGTTTTACGAATTCTGTATTTCACAAAAATATACATTTGAGCACCTATTTAGTTACTTCAATATTATTTTCGTATTACTAAACCTACTTCTAGTGTTTTTTAGGGTTCTGTACCTCAAAAGGAAAAAACGGAACCCATATAATCTTATAAGGTTCTTCACTTTGTTGTCCATCCGACCGTCCGCCTGTCTGTCTGTCTGTCAAGACCCTTTATCTCGGGAACGCGTGCAGGTATCGAGTTGAAATTAAAACCTACTCTTATCTGCGGTCCCTAGAAGCTGTGAAAAAATCAAACTTCTGCGTTAACAAAAAAAAGACACGGCCGTTATGTCGCAAAAAATGCGTATTTCAACACTCTTACGGGAATAAAAATTAATAGGGCACTTTCCGTTTACCTAGAATCATGAAATTTGGCATGAAGCAAGGTCTTATAGCACAAGTATAGGAATAAATCTGAAAACTGGTAATTTGTAGTTACGTCACGAAAAAAATATATTTAGCGATTTGGAAAAATCTTTGTAACTCAATTCGGGAATTGACCTGTTTTCATACGTAAATTTGTACGGAACCCTCCGTACGCGAGTCCGACTCGCACTTGCCCAGGTTTTTACGTATTTTCGTTGAAAATATTCTATTCTCGAACGTAACATATTATTTAGGTATTAAAAATACTTAATATACAACACACATACCTGTCTACCTACTCAATTTATAGATAGATATAGGTAGGTACCTAGTGAGCTATTGGAGTACGCAAAAAATAAAACAGATTATCATAGGACACAATACGAAACAGCAAAAAATATTGACCGATTAACACTAGCCGAACCAAGCCACGCTGCGGGCGATAACTAGTATCGAACAAGTCGAACCTTGGCAATGGCTGCTATTTTCCTTATTACCCATGATTATATTCTATGGCCAAAACGTTTGGTTATTGAATTACATACATTTGATAAACATGTAATTGACTTAATAAAATCATTATAGGTACCTGCTAATGGAAGTTTGTCTTGGGGACATAAGAACAAGCAAGATTATAGAGATTATCAAGAGTTGTAAGTATGCGTATAAGACCTACGTTTATGTTGATAATAAATGCTGTTATTAGAAATTGAATTTGAGTGAATTTGGATATCTGATGAGGAAACAAAATTGTTTCTCCATAGACGTGGTAGGAGACGATTTCGCTAGTGTTCTAGGAGTTTGAAAAGGAAGTTCAAAATACTGGGTTCACAGAATCAGTATAAGAAGTGACGATGATAGTTGTATACACAGTCTGTACAGGCTCTTAACTATACAGGCTGCACATACTGTTTTCTATCGGTTTGCTCCCTATGTGTCATCTCCATTCTATGTACCTATATCGTATATGTAAGACTGTAGAAAAAAAAGCTTATTATAAGACTGTATAAATTGACTTGTTATGAACTATTTAGGTAGTCGTTTTTTGCGGTCGGGTTTTTTAACACTGTCAACTTTTTTATTCCCTGCATTTTAGTGAGTAACACTTTAAAAATTGTCTCCTCGAGCCATTTATTTTGATATCCTACATGACTACATCTTTTTTTTTATTTTTGGTGGGTACAAATCATCCCAATGACACCCCCCCCCCTTGGGCGGAGCGGGAGATAGTGTCAGACTCTTACTGACTAAAAAACCAACACCTTTCCTTCGTGCCTTTTATACCGGAGCTGAGCTACCTTTCGGAGCTAACCCTGGCCCCGGTAGACTTCGAACCAGCTGGGCCCCTGCTGTTGCTGACAACTCCTTCGCGCGGGAACAGCGCGCGCCGTCGACGACTTGGGCTCGGTCCGGGCAGTTACTAGACGGTCGGACAGCGAGCTACCCATTGCTCGCCGTACGCAAGCCCGCGCCAACGATGGCCGAAAATCGGGATCGAAATCACGGCGGCGGCTGGGGACATGACTATGTACATCTTAAAAAACATGAAAACAGAACTTGGCGTCAAAATCATATTATTTTTTATTTGTTTTAATTATATTAAACCAGTGCTTGACTGCGATCCCGCCTGATGGTAAGCAGTGAAGCAATTTTTAAGTACCCATTGTCACTCTCACCTCGTAGACGAATTGTAACAAACCATTTAGGCTCTAGGCCGTGCCAAAGAAATGTTCATACATACTCGTACTTATTACACAAACACTTGAAATCCACAACCCCCCTTTTGGCGTAATCTGGTAAAAAGAAATACTACGTAAACAATATAGTGCGTTGGGGTAAGGTCGGCATTGGGGTAAGAACGTATAAATATAAATTATACCACTTATTTAGCTTTATTTTTAATGCTAGTCATATTGCGTGCCACGTCATTATGTTCCACCTTGCCCAGCAATGTGGCTGGCATTAAAAATAAAGCTAAATAAGTGGTATATTGATTCATACGTTCTTACCCCAATGCCGATCTTCCCCCAACCTACCTTATATATTTTTTTAATCTATCTGCAATCTCCAATGTATATTCGTACCTTACAAAATGTTATACTTTTTCACGCTTCTGTGTTTGCTTTCTATGGCTGAATAATAGATGTTTTTAAAAGCCCTTAAAGCAGGCCCTGCACTAAATGATTTATTCAGCAACATCATTTATTCACGTGTCGCAAGTGCTGTTATGTGTGAAAAGCCCAAAGCTACGGCTTCCTTCCGGTCGCCCACGCCCAGCCCACGCGTGGCCATCCCACGCCACGGTATAATATCAATCAATTCGGCTAAATCCACTTCTATGATAATGCAACAGCTTCAAGTTTATATTGCAACATTAAGTTTCGAACTTCGACACAAACTTGTTTGTTTTTTGGCTATCGCTAAATCTGTGAGCTTTTGTGGTATGTAACCTCGATTTATGGTTTATATGTTTCGGAGCATTGTAAAATTAAATTAGATTTCTTGGTATTTCCTGCTTGTTATAAATTGAACCAAAAAATACCTGCTCTTAATACCTAAACTACAGGAATTTCTTGTTTAGCTCCTCTTAGGCGAAATATTGGGTACCTACGAGTACCTACGCCTAGCCTAAACTAATCCCCACGACCGAACTACGATCATTAGGTCCTACCACGAGCTCTTAAGGTGATCCATGCTCTGCCCAAGCGGGGGACACCTCTGCCATGTCTTCCGGGCGGTCCACACAGTGGTGATACCCGGGCGTTTCTTCCGCCCGAATCCGATGCAGAAACCTCCCGAACTTGCCATGTCGGGCGAAGACGTGCGTCATGCGGAAGGTGAGGACGCCGTGAGGTCTTTCCAGCCACGCCTCAAAGAGGAGACTTACCGCCATAATTATGGCGTGCCCAACCCGTCATGGTAAGACCCATGGTGACCAATCTCAACAGAAATTAGTCAAATACGCGGGAGATATTACAACGCATGAGTATGTGCCCTTTCTGTTCCTTTACTGTCAGCAATCAGACACGATCGGAAGATGATCAGGCGCCGGACCAACGGCTTTAGATACGTGCTTTTAAATGACTATACAGCCAGATGTCTTGGGCGCTTTTAAGGAACGAGGCGTCACACCAATAACTTGCAAACTCCGAGCTGCTGCAGAGTAATTCTTATTAGAAAAACCCAATTCGCACTTTTTGTCTGAAAATCAAAAGCCACCAAGAGACTAATGAGGCATTTAAAAAAAACTAGCCTAATTACTCATAAGAATTATTGTATTTTTTTTTTTGTACCAATTGGCATAAGCTGTGATGGTACTTTTATTGTAGAAGGTACGAGTAATATTAATTTCTCTACTTTACAGATTTTACAGACATTGGTATCACACGATAAAATCCTGTCGATTTTATTAATTTGTTAATTTTAAATTATTTATATTTTCTCGCTTGAAACACAGGATTTCTTAGTTTAGGAACATAAGACTCAGAATTAAGACACATACAAGAATATATCAATTCATCCTGTAAAAAATTTATATAAATAAAAATCAATGCCACTTTTCGTTGTAATTTTATAACTCAAGAACCTCACCTATCCAAACCAAATGTTTAGACTTTGTTCAGACTATTTAGTAGATGGTTTATGTGAAGTTTGGTAGGGTAGAGTAGGGTAGAGTAGGGTATAGTAGGGTGGAGTAGGGAAGAGCGGGAGCGAAGCCGCGCGGGCAAATGCTAGTTTTGAATAAATATGATTATTTTTACGTCTAAGCTATACGTATACAGGATGAAACAGAATAGATGTATTTAAATAAAATATGACCGCCCATTTCCGTTACAGCCTATGTTTAGTAGAGTAGATAGAGGTGGTGGTATACACCACACAGGTATGTAGGTTGGTAAAAAAAGGGTTTTTAAGTGAAACTCCTTGTTTTCTTAGCTAATTATGACGTAGTATAAGCCTTGAGGTTGGACTTAAGATGAACATGTCGAAGATCAAGATCATGACCAACAGTTCTACAAGAAACATATGTAGGCAGGGCGGGGAGAATGTACAATATGTTCAAGAATATTACTTGGCCAAAGTAGTCTCTTTCAGAGCAAGGAAAGCAAGAAAATAACACAAGAAAAAATATATTAGGACCTTACCGTAGCGTATCCCCATCCTGACCTACGGTGCACTGACTTGGTATTTAACTAACATTCAAAAATCCAAACTTAAGGTTTGCCAACGTGCTATGGAGCGCAGTATACTATGTGTTAAATTAACGGATCGCGTTCGAAACACTTTATTAATAAATTGCGCTCCAAAACATAGATCGTTGATGTGGCTTAGAAGGCTGCCCAGCCTAAGCATGCTCTATCGTCGACCACATCATCGCTTACTATCAGGTGAGATGGTGGTCAAACGCAAGACTATCAATAATAAAAAAAGTGGGATTTCCTGCCCAACCTAGGGGGCCCAGACGCCTCCTGCCGGAGGCTCTATGCAAGAACCGTCAGGTCCATGGCCCTTTATGGGGCGCCGGTATGGGCGCCGTCGCTACGAAAGCTTGCTGGCCTACCACCGTGGGATTTGGAGGCAACATTCCTTGCACACATGCACGATTTACACGTGGAGATGCAACGCTGGGGCGAAACTCCGCTGCCGCGCCAAGTCGCGGCATGACGGACAGAGTTCCAGCGGGATCTCACGGTGGAATGGCGACAGCGACTGTCGCAACCCAGTGCTGGGCACGCTGTAATTATGGCGGTAACGCCCCTTTTTGAGGCGTGGCTGGAAAGACCTCACGGCGTCCTCAGCTTCTGCATGACGAAGGTCCTCACCGGACATGGTCGAAAAGAAACGCCCGGGTGTCACCATTGTGTGGATCACCCGGAGGACAAGGTGGAACATACGGTAGAGGTGTGCCCCGCCTGGGCAGAGCACCGTCGTGTCCTCTCTTCCGCCCTAGGGCGCGGAGATGTCATTAGATGATTTCCCCATCTACAAAAAAAAAAAATATAATAAAGGTAAATGTTCACTGGTAAACGTGGGCCTTTTCTTGGAATGACACAGTTTAAAAAAATTTTTTTTTCGTAATTACCTGGCAAAAAGACCAGAAAGATTTTACTATAAGCGTCTTACATTGTCAAATTACGTTGTGAATCTTGTGACTCAAATCAGGAAGTAAAACAAATTCGTAAAAGATCTATTGGCCGCTTTTGATTACACACACCCAAAGCAGATAGAATCAGCACAAATTATAACCTAAACTTAAACACCTTATTTTATTGGGAAAGTAATATTTGGTACAACCGAGTACAACAGAGTTCCATTCTGAGCACTGAGTCAATATTCTTTAGTACCAATGGTGGCTATTGGCACTTATTCCAAACTACCTTAACACAACAAGGACCAGCTAATTCTCAATAGATACTTTCAGTTTACCATAAATAGGAGAACTTAACAAGTCCAATGCCTAAGCAAATATTACCTATTGCTATAATTCCACCTTACGGTTTACACACAAATAAGGGTACCGCTCCCGATTACAAACAAAACAATATCTAATAACTCGAAAATAATCAAGTAAACATTATCAACTCGTGCTTTATTGTTAAATAAATAAGGCCAAGTGCGTTAGATAAAGTTACATTAAGAGAGTTTCTAATGCAGTCATCGCCAAATACAGCGTGCGCTAGCGCAGCCCGTTTCTCAATGGCCGAGATAACTGCGCGAGCGACGTCATGGTTAAATCTGAACGAAGGCTAACTGGAGGCGTTAGCGGTGCCGAAGCAATTAAATTAATTAATTATTTCCTTTCAAATTCGCTTGTATACATCAATAAATATGTACTTTTTGACGAACTGAATTATATTGATTAAATTCTTAATTACATCAGAAATCGATTAAAACGATATTATGCGTAATGATGAAGTCGTAATCAATTAATGTCGATTTGTAGTACAGCTGCAATAAGTTCGAAAAAATATGATTGATATACACTTAAGTGATAAGCTACGAGTAGGTAGGTACTTATTTATTGACTTTACTGTAACCTTTCCTGTACCTGCCCATAGACCATATTTAAGACTCGAGAATCTCGGCATATACCCACAATAATAAATCTTTACTCTGGCAATCAGTAGGTAGTAGCCATTGTTACGAATAATCACGATTTACAAACGTGCGTAGGTTTATGTCACTCGCTTTGATTGATCAACAGACACTTCGCAACAACGCTACTGTGGAATCCAGTGCCATCTTAATGAACGGTTTTGGAATTGCGGTAACGCAACAGTACCTATCTGTGAGCGTGTGTTGACATTCTCCATTAGCAAGGTTGGATGTGGCGCCGGCGACGCTGCGCGGCGATGCAGCGGCCGTGACACGCGCGGCATCGTCGTGCGTACGCCACAAATTCGCCGTTCATTGATAAAAACCGACACCCACTCGCGTCGCAGAGGCTCCATTCACCGGCGCCGCTGGTTGCGCAACGCGCATGCGTGGCCCTCCGTCCCCCGTGCCCCGGACACCCGCCGAAACCTTCATTCGAAGCACTAACAGCCTTCCGCAACGCTTGTCACTATTTCACCAGAAGACGCGAATTCTAGCGGTTCCGTAATGTTCATTCACAAATATACGCTTATGGTATTTGAGTTGTTACTAAACTCAAACGACATATCACACACATGGTTCCAGGAGTTCTTTACAATCGATCAAACAGTAAGAGCATCCGATCTCATCCAACCCAATGATTGAGAGGTAACGCTCTTCAGTAGGATCAATTTCAAATGCTACGAAATCAGTACTGGGACAAACTAACCTGCCTGCTCTACAATTATTGACTTCATCCATGTCTGATCAATCTAGACTACCTACTTAGCTATGTATGTAAATCATACATAGCTAAGTAGGTAGTCTCTGTAATCCCGAGGTATTCTTGTAACTCGAAATGAAATTCTGCATGAATGGAAAATTTATTCCTTCACGTTAACCTCGGTATTGTTATTTTGCGCGCCACTTTGCTCGAGGAAATGGAGGATTATTAAATAATACAGATACGGTTTCACGCTTCCCATCTCGAATCACCTCTTTCCTAACAAACGTAACATTTGAAGTTTTCTTAAGTAGCCGTAAACATCATAAGCCATTGCCATAAAGATCTAGTAGCTTAGTTGAATATCAAAAGGTATCGTGTATAATATAAGCTCAATTTTAACGACGATTTTACACCGCGAACATTAAGTAGAGCTATAAAAGGGTGAAGGGAATCTGAATTGAGATTATCGGTTTACATATCGTAATATAATATCAGAGGTACCTACTCGCACACAAGTAGAAGTCAGTTCGCTATCACCTTAACGTCTAGGAGAGTTATGCAGGGAATATTAATTGATGTCGAATTTATGCGAGTATCCGCGCACTTTTAATATAATTATCTATGTATATATAATCTTAAGTCCGAATTGCCAGTTCATCGCGAACTCGGAATGTGTCATAAGATGGTAGGTGGCCTGTTATTTCGTCTCAGGAAAGTCTAATAATAACGATTTTAATTAAATACAGGCTTCATCAAAATATCAAATGCTTAGAAGTTTTGAAATGAACAGGTAATATTTACTGAATTTATATTAATAACAGTTAGAGATGAGCTTAGTACTGTTATTGCCTTTAAACTACGACTTATGAATGAATATGTCACAGTTTTAAAGTGAATGTGAATGTTGACGAGTGACAGGACAGAATGGAAGAAAAAAACGTGTTGCGCCGACCGACCCCAAATAAAACGGGACAAGGCCAGGAAGATGGTGATGATGAATACAATGATGATATCTCTGCTGTTACAACATCAAGGAAACACATTGTGGTTTGTGATTTAAAAACCAAATTATAAACAATAACCTCTCAATCACTTTATCAATCAATCAATGCAGTCTATCGCAGTCCTGAATTTAAGATGCTTCCAAGTTGCAATCCAAGCTTAGCAAGAGATGCCTCTTCAAGCTGAGGGATGTCCTAAGCTTAAGCTTTGCATGCATCAGCATCGATTGCGTACTGTATATTGATAGTCACTATTCGAAGGACCGATAGTCATCCAATCGGCTATCGTTTTTTCAAACGGCAAGCCCGGCTTACCGCCACTTCTGCTTTAAATTCAAAAAGCACTAGTGTTTTTCGCATTGCTGCCGACATAAATAACCGTCTACGGTCTTCAAAATTTTAAACAGTGCAGTTTAGGCGACGATAATAAAGATATCGTATTGTGTACGTACGTATATATCCAGGAAATGCTTCAAAACTTATCACCCTTCTGCTAGATTTTTTTTTTTAATTGTACCTACAGATCTACACTTATTTAATAATAACCAAGAAAAGAGTTATTTATTTTATAAGAATACATTACTTTATAACTTGGTATATCAGCAACGGAAGTCTCTATAATAACAATAAATTTTATGACCCATGTCTCAGGTTGTATGCGAAAAACAATTCGATATATATCTGAGATTTTAATAGATTCATTAGTTAACTGAATTAAAAAACCGATTTTTATTAATGATGCGCTTAAAAACTACCCACACAATGGTTTTATAATCTCAATTTAGATCAATTTATTGGTTGAAAGCAGCATATCCAATATCAATCGCAGACTTAGAGTGGTTTAATTAAATTTATTTCATTAGTATTATTAGGTTGAAGTTAGTATTCTAATCTAAATTTAGAGTCTTTTAGAAGGAGCATTTTCCTTAGCTTACGTCATTACTTACTCTATTTTTTAAATATATTTTCTTGCTAACTTTAAATTCCTGAACTGCTTTTATAGTGCAACGATGAAATTGGTTTTCTTGTAGATACTTCTTTTTTAATTATTCACCATCTGCGGCGATGTCAAAAATATACACAAATAATTCTGGTACGTATCTTTAAAGCGAGCTTGGTTCTAATTAATCGATCGACTGCAAAGTCGTTTTGGAAAACGGTAAGTAGAGTGAGCGACAAATACGATATAGGTACGTACCCTAAATGCAGGTTAACGCACCTGAACCAGTTTGTAATTAAGAATACATTTAAATTCATTAAAAAGCATTAAAACTTTCCTCGGCCGATACACATTCAATAGTAACCGAACCTAATTATGTTGTGAGATGACGAAGCCGTCGGTACCACAGATCTCACTGAGGTGGAACTAAATATATAGTTTATAGTGCATTATAATCAATATCATATAATGCAGACCAGATATTTTTATGACCTCTTTAGCACTTATATTATTTCAATTATCTAGAAAAGTTTACATACCCAATTTACAAGATGGAAAAAATAATATTCTAAGTGTAATTACCTCGTTTTATTGGTATTGAAAAGAAAATAAGTATTAATTTTTTTTTTCTTTTAAATTTGTATAAACTGTTACGAAACAACACTATAAATTGTGATTACCTATCAAAATTACCATTAATTACATAAATCCGACTTTCAAGTACTTAAGTAAAATACCAAAATATTTGTCCGAGGTAGGTACCTCGGACAAATATTTTGGTATTTTCTCCAGGGTATCTATATGTATAATTATCTACTTATAAACCAATAATCCCACCGTGCCTAATCAGGAATTAGATTCGACATTTAAGTCGAACCATTAATTTTTATGTCGAATTTGCATTGAATTATTTAAATTAGCTCATATAAAAGTATTTCAGCATTAATTCTTGGTTTTTATGTTGAAGATAATGGCAAATGACCCAAAGTATAATTAAGTATGCTCATTTACTAAGAGATGTCAAAAAAATCATAACATTTTTATGAACTCTTCGGGATAATGGACAAAGATTCCTTCTGTGTTGCGATGTTCTCATAGTGTCGATTTTATGTGCTGATATGAAGCTCAGTGTCACCTCCAGTGTCACGACTTCACTCACAAGTTCGCGCGAAGTCACCACTAGAAGGGGTCAAGGCATCATTTTGTTGACATAATGTTTCAATATAAAGTGATTGTTGCCGAGGCCCCAAGTCAGGGTTATACACAAACCGAACTAGACAAGCCATAGAGTAAGAAGCGATCATTAACCGAACATTAACGTCTCATTTCAAATTTCACGACTCAAGATTCAAACGGGAAATCGACATTTGAAGCAAAGGTACTCGTTTAGAATTAAAAGGCATTAGAGCTCGGTATCTGAATAGGACAGTAATGATAGTGAAGTACGAGGATATAATGAGCGTTATCACTGGCAGGAAGTGAGAGGTTGATGGTGCAAATGAAAGACAATACGACTGTATTGGCAAATAATGCGTTTGTTTGGCGGGGCGCGTGCGGAGTGCGGAGGCGGCGTAGCATGAATGGACTCGCGTGATTCACTGCGGCGTCTGCGGCCCATTCATAACCGACGCGCGCGCATCACACGCCACGAAAATCAATTCAATGCCACTTTATGCCGTGCTGCAATCCGTTTGCGAATTAACGAATCTATTCTAAACTAACTGCCTAGTCACGGCTCTTAATATTGTTAGGCGATATGTGAAGTTACTCAAAGGGAAGCTGAAATAAACATGACATAATACTTAGCCAGACGCCCACTTTAGGAACCTTTTTACTGGAAAAACAGCAAAATTCATAACCTCCACCTACACGGCCACGTCAACTTTTTGTTTCACAAAATGTTTTTTAATGGAAAACTTGATAATGTTAATAAAATATTTTTTAAAACAAGCCTTTAAATTTTCCCCGGTCATACTAAATTTATTTTGACATAGTTTTTTTTCGTATTCTGCTCAACGAACCCTTATAATTTTTTACCCGACTACGGCAAAGTCAAAGGAGGGTTATGATTGTCGTTTTTTTTGTCGAAGTCGGGTTTTAGTTTTTAAATTTTTTTTCTATTAAGAAGGTGCACAAAAAATAACTATCCCGCCATCTTGATGAATCTGTTTTCAATTTATAATGACTGAGCTTACATGCATTGTCATAGAAACTGAATATGTCTGCAAAATTTTAGCTCAATCGGTAATAGGTAACTGTTTTAAAATTCACTGGCAAGATTTGACCCATTCTATTCTATTTTTTATTAATGACCACTATGGTCAGTAGAGCTGATGTCGACTATTCAGCCAATGTCTAAAGTAAATTGGAAAAGCAATTATGTATATTATTATTACAGAAAACGAAAAGGGACAGTAACTGTAGACCCAAAATACTTCGATTGGTACTGTTGAACTTGATGGGAAAATTTGACCTAAACGAACATAGGTACAAACATTGCAAGTTAATAAAAATCTTTTAAAAATTAAAATCTAAAATTATACATCTGTCTGCGATTGTCTCTGTGTACGTACGACTAGGTACCTACCAACATCAAATTGATAACCTTCACACCATTCTTCTGATGTGTTTATGTTTCCCTATTTGGATTACCCAATAATTTAGCGTAGGTTCCTGCTAATTACCAATTACACAATCTAATAAAGCACCATATTGCATTAAAGGTTTGTTTAACATTATTTTAGGAAATAATTTTGCGTTAAGTGTAAACGCTCTCCTCGTCCGGTTTGCCGTAGGCTCGTATAAATATGTACTTACGTAGGTACCTACAGTTGGTTTGACTCGAAGGCAAAAGGTTATGAGATTTCAACCCATAGATTTGCTGATAGCATTTAACCGGACGGGTAATTGTTTGGTGAACGGGCTATTAATTTTATATAATGGCTTCAAGTCCACATTTAAGTTACCTAACGAAAATTATGGCTGCGGACCTCATGAGACGCTATTGAAAAACTTCAGCTGGACACAAAGAGGCTTGGTGAGTTATTCGTTTGTATTGTTACAGAATATTTTATTATAACTGTAAGTATGTATGTTTGTTTTCCTGTTCTAATGTTTCTTTTATTTGATCTTCAGTGTATAACTGAACTGCCTGCTTGTGTCTGTCGAGATGAATAAGTTATTAGAATAGAATAGAATAAACTTTACTACTTAACTTTACTTTTTTTTTTTACTTTTTCTGTTATTGTTCCATTTTCATAATATATTGGTAAAGAGGTTAAAAAAGTTCAACAAGCTTTTTGGAATCTCGAGGAAAATAAACTATTTTTTAATGATGTAGAAGCATCGCAAGTTCGCAACACATTCTACGAATAACGTACCTACTTTTGTTGTACTGGATAAATGCTACAACTTGAATTTTCTTATTGCTTGACTTAGTCAATCAGCTTAGACTAATATAAAGCGCTCTACTCCTAAAAAACGAACATACTTTTTTTCTCCTTCGCAAGCACGCGGAGGCCACACTTAAAACCGTTTTCTTCTTTTCCGTAACTGCAGTGCGGCTCTAGAACTTTATCCCACACTCCCTTTGCGACAGATGTCTTTAAGAGAAAAATAAAAAAACAATTCCTTTCACAATTGACTTAAACTAATAAATGCTATACGACTTATTACTAATTAATTGATATTAATTAGTATATATTATATATTTTTATATGTAAGACTAGGGTGAACAGGTTTATGTTGTACACTGGATCCTCGAATATAATGATCTCTCTCTCTCTCTCCCTCTATGACTCAAAAAGGGAGAAAACTTTTTATTGAATTAAGTTCACTTTTGTACATGACTTGTCAAATAACTGTGTTAACATTAAGTTATGTGCACAATAAAGAATGTTAAAAGATTCTTATACGATTTCTCTCCTTGTCTAAACACACGAACTTAAAATTTACTTCACACTATAAGTATTGTGAAATCAATATAGATTTAGACTCCTTGTAGTATTTCAATGTTAGCACATGTCTGTTTCGATATCATTCTGAAATCTCGGTACACAAAGACACAAATCTATTGAACAATCGATTCATGATTTTAATTCTTCATTGTTCTGTAACGTCAATGAATAAGACCTGTTTTAGATTGTAATGGTAGCGACATACAAGTAAAATATATTACACAATAAACAACTATTGACTCCATAAAAGTTCACAAGTGTGACGATAAATGGAAACAGTACATACGTTGATATATTTACAATATACAATTTGCATGGAAAACAATCACACACGGCACAAATGGGAAATGTTCTACAGAAATGAACCCAACAAGGGCATGTACAGCATTTAGTTAGAAATAGGTAAACAATAAATAGTTGAACAAGGCGTTTCAATGTGTTTACAGTTTAAGTGGTTAGCAGATAAGGACTGCCATACACTTGAAGTCGTTCGCTATGTAAACACGATCCGATTAGCGCAGGCTCTGAATTATCTGGCTTTATTTATTATCACCTGTTTGAGTTACACAATGTTCAAACAAATTATAGGAATTTAGCAAGGAAATTATCACAGCACTATTTGCATCGAGATTGTGTTTCTACTTTCCAGTAATTCTAACTTAAACCCATGATATAACATGTTTAATAGTTGGGTATTGAGGGATGGAAAAAATGGCTAGCTTGCCTTCTGATGAGGATCAAGCCTGGGTCAACGACGCGTTGTGTTTCATGCACGCTTCAAAATAGATGTCAGCATGATTAACAGAACCCTGTAGGTAGGCATCAGTAATCCCGCAGGATTACTTGAAATACCACGGCTTGAAATGCTTAGAGTCAGTATCATACTTTTAATCAGTAAAAGTGGCACTCTTTCGCATTATTTCCAAAGCGGAAGAGTTTGTTTGATGACTTACCATTAAAAAAAAGAAGGAAATAGATAATATTAATAATGCAGTCCCTACTTAGTACCTTGGATTAGCTTTAGATGACGTCATTGCAATTGAACACCTACACACATGATAATGTTTAGATATTAAAGATAATCTCCAGCATGATTAAACTAAGTAACAAAAAACATATTAATTTCCTCGCATATGCAATTAACTTTACCGAACACTTATTAACAACGACGTGATGGCAGCTTCACATACGCGTGTAACCTCCGGCTTTGATGGCCAAGTTCATATCAGTTTTCGCCTCTTCGGTCACGATCGTCACGAAGGCTAGCCACGTAATAAAGATCCATAATTTACATAGCATTTATGCCCACAGCTATACGCAGTTCCTTGTGAAATGAGCGACTAGGCTAAATTGGTTTAATGTATATCTTACATCTTGTGTTTAAAGTAAGGAGCCGCCGTAAAGAACTCGGTACAAGTCGAGCGATGGTATCGGCTAACTAGCTGTCGCTATATCGCGAGGTATCTTGTTAAACTGTAACATCTAATAGAATTTCTGCATATTTACCTATTTTATTTTAAGAATATTTCCAATTGTAATGTTTTTCATCCAATATATCGGGTTTTACGACTACACTTGCTTGAAAGAATTACAGCAGAAGTTGCAGACAAATCTCGAACTCACAAAGAAACTTGGAATGCTTTGTTGTGTAGACCATAAGTTCTTACAAACAGGAAGTGGCTAAGCATAAAAGCATTTAATATGAATGAAACTCAATCCAGAAGTACTTAATTTCAATATCTACGACTACATTTCGTTTGCAGTCACAGCTCAGCGAGTCAATGCCAACGGAGTGTCGAACGGTTTCAAGTTAAGTGTTTAGTGTTTACATGTTTGTTTGGCGTTCAAATATTTGCTATTTTGGAAACGCTGACGACATTAGGCAACAGTCGCATAACATTCTAAGTTTGAATGAAAAGTGTGTCAGTGGTTGTTGCATGAATTGTTATAAAACGGGTGTTGCGTACGCCCACCGTCTTACCGGCTTTGTGAATGGAGCGTCGGTCGGCAGCGGAGCCCGAGCTGAGCAGCTCTGCAGCGCTTGCAACAGCATTCGCCTACGTGCGTTTCGAGGTCGCCAACTTTCATTCATAGGCACGACGGTCACATTTGCAACGTGAAAAATCAGCAATCTAATGGCAACTGAAGTAATTGAGGTAATAATGTTGCGCAACATTTTCCTTGTCTGATGTTATATTGTTTGTAGGTATAGGTATAGTAGTCGGCTGTCCAGCTTTATGGTTTCCTGTCCGCTTAAGATCGAAAGAAATACCTACTTAGTTGAAAAAGCTTACATCAAAATAGAGCTTATTGTTCCTTATATTCTTGGCACGCACTTTCCTAGTTTCCATGCACATTTACAGCGGTTTCTTATTTTTGTTTAAGTACCATGATACAGACAATATACAGTTCTTTTGATTAACATTCAATATCCACTTATTATACTTACGTGAGCATTTTAACACCTTGGCCTTTGCTGCTACGGTATACCTACTTTGTTAAATAAGTCATGTAAAAAGAGTAGGTACAAAAATGTAAACGTGCTAATACGAGTGTGCAAACAATAATTTTTAACACCTGGACACTCATTTTTTTTTCTGATCGAAATAACTGTTATTTTAATTATTTCTACTGTGATTTTTATTTACGTAGGTACTAAATGCCACAAAGTAAGAGATCTTAATAATATTGAATTAATATACAGCTTTTATGAATACTAATATAATTCGAATCTGACAGCAACAAAATATGTATGATTGGCTGTCGCCAGAAATCGTTATAATATAAATTGATATAAACCTATACGAACGAGCGTCTATTAAACGGTTTAAATCATGTAACCCGACAACTCCGAGTCTTCTATGGCGTCTAAAATATTCCCGTCGTTCATTGACACGTGCCAAACCAGTTTTCGGGCAAGTTTTTCTGAATGGTCGCTTCCTTTGTGAGAGTAAACATATTCAAATGTTGCGATTAATTCATAGTTAGATAGTGCCATGGTTTTATGAATGGAAGCCAATGCAGGTGTGTGGGTGTGAGGCCGTGTAGCTTGCGCGTGCACACATAGCCGCGTAGATTTGCATACTGGCTTAGCGAGCCACGTGTTCCTCTCAAGCACAGTTACCTCTTCAATATTCGAGAAGTTAATTTTAAATGTAAATGATATTTGAAAGTCAACAGTTTATAATGCACCCAGGAAATGAGATCTTTCAATGTTTGCAAACCGATCTCCTTCCGGGTGCGTGTTAGTTGAGCCAACGGTTTCAGGGAACTGCTCCCGAGCTCGTGCGCCGACAATTCGTTACTAACAAAATGTTGTATTTATCTTGTAAGTAGCTACTTATGTATGTACTGAGTATCTATGTATGCGAGCTTGCTGCGGTAAAATGAGATTTGCTTTACATATTTTATACCGTTGCTCTCTTAGAGAGCAGGCTCGACTCCCAGCTGTGGGAACATTATAAGGTTGTCTATGCTATTTGCTAGCATTGATGTATTTTAAAGCTGGAACTAGCTCTCGTCAGATACGACTACAAAGTAACAAAAAATTGAAACTTACAACTCAACTGAACAATCCATTCATGTAGTGCAGTAGGGCCTCCACAATCTGAAATACCGATAATCCGATACGTATTTTCTTTGTTATTATACATCACTCGTCAAAGTACCTACCTATTAGGTTTTTAGGTATGTGTTGTATTACGCAAAAATGAAGGTGTAAATGTTTAGTTAAATAAAACTGCGAATAGAACCGCTTCGTAATAATGTGCTAACTGCAAATAAAACTACTTCATCTGCCGGTAACTGCGAATAAAACATCTACCATGGGTCAGTAAGATTCTTCAGTTGAGGGTTCCGAGATATAAAAACGGACTTAGACATTCTCTACCAGTCAACCAAGGGTGGTTTTAGTTAAATAAAAGACCATTGATTGCCTTTTCATATTGTGATAAGATATAAAACAAGGTTGCGCCTGCGACTTCGTCCTAATGAATTAATTAGTATATCCTCCCAAATCATACCCTATCAGTTATTTTAATATATAAGCTATGTTACTGTAAATAAGTTTCATTGAAATCCTATCAGACTTTTGAGCGTAACGGAGTAACAAATATTTACACACATAAATGTGCGTACAAACAAACTTTTGCTGCTGTAGTAAGTATTAGTAGGTATGATATCACTTTTTTTGAAGTAGGCTAACCGAAATAGTGAAGTAATATAAATAAATATGTATTCAATTATAAATACTTCGTTAAAAATAGTTTGTAGTGTAGTTATCCAAGTTGTTAAGCTCAGCAATAGATTGCCACCGTAGATAAAAGTCAACCAACAGAGGCTATCAAATGACGGGATAGTCAATCCCAAATAGGTTTATTTCTGAATAATTTTGATACGGAACCTAAATAGAAAAAAACCGGGCAAGTGTAAATCGGACTCGTGCATGAAGTGTTCGATACCGTCCGTATTAAAAAACGGCAAAAAGTCACGTTTGTTTTAAGGGACCTCTTAAATATTTATTTAATCTGTTTTTTTTTTAGTATTTGTTGCTACAAACTACACTAGAGGCAACAAAAATCATCTGTGAAAATTTCAACTGTCTATCACAGTTGATACATCCTGGTGACCGACAGACAGAAGAACAGACAGCGAAGCCTTAGTAATAGGGTCGTGTTTTACTCTACGGAAAGTTAAAAAGCAAATAGTATTGAAATCCGCAAATCAGATATAAATTGAATTATTACCTTCCACCATGTATCAGGGCCTTAAGCAGGCTTCTTTAATAGTTCGTTAGGCACAGTCATTAGGGGCGATACCGCGAAGCACGCATTGTATTCATCCTCCACAAAGGATGGGAGTTGGTGCCACAAGCGCCTAGTTAGCATGATTTATGGCGAATGCAGTATTGCCAGCTTCAATACTCTATTCCATATATGTTAGCTCCTACTTGTACTATTGTCGACGATAGATCGCCTTTTTTTGGTTAGCTTAGGTTAGGCCACTTGTGCAAACCAGGGTTAACTTATTAATTCCGAGTCAGTTGCTAACACAACAATAAATTGCAAATATTTCATGCATAATAGGCCCGATTTTTTTTTAATTCAGAGTTGATTAATGACCTAGGTTTGTGCAATGTGCAAGCGGGCTCTAATGAGGATTGTTTCGACAGGGGAGTTTCTCGCTCCAGGTGAAGTGAGAGAGAGATTGTCAAACTTTTACTGACTAAAATGCGCCTGTTTTCCTTCAGTTGCGCCCACGTTATGATAAGCAAATTACTTTGGCATAAAAGTAATTGTATTGACTAATATATTCGGCGGTAATAACAATCCAATGAATACGTTAAATCTAACATATTAATTCATAATCAATGACTTGCAAAAGAACATCAAAGCTTGTACGTCCCACTCGTGATTTAGAGAAGCAAACATTTCTAAAAGTTACATTAAAACTTTTCAACGAAAGACAATACATATTTTCAAGAACACAGTAAATAACACAGCCAATTAATATGGCTTTCAATATACAGTGAAGACAATAGAAACACGGGGATAGTTAAAGCTCAATAGACGATCGCGTGCTCGAGTCAAGGGCCTGTGATGAGCAAGGCACGAGTCATTTCCGGCGCTAAGGCTGTTGTCGCCGCGCGGCGCGGGCGCAATGTCGCCGATGTGCGATGGAGCAACCGAGAAGAATCGCTGCTAATAAATAATCTTCACTTTCATAAACACTGACTCATCTACAGAACAAGGTTGCCAGTTGCTTCTTCGTGTTGGCGGGCTGAAGATCGTAACGTCTCTTGCGCAATCCTCGACCTCATCCCTGATTACTGATATGTGGGTGATAATTATTTTTTCGCCTACGCTTACCTTTGTCTAAGTGTTAATACAGTAAACTGACAATTGCGGCTTTCAGTTGTTTATTTTTTTTTAATATTGAGGATTTAGAAACTTTCGCTTTAATGTAGCAAATCGAATTAACGTACTTACTGTGGTACCTACAATCTATCCTGTCAGTTCATATTAAGACTGATGTTTGTTGTGGCTAGTCCAAAAGACCCTGAACGATTTTAATATATAAAGGCCAACATGTTTCCCTTGAGCCATGAAGAGCTTTGGCTCGCAGTGGATATTTATAATTGTATAGAATTTAAACAAAAACTAAAGATCTTCATGATGAATGAGTTTCCATTCTTTCAAGAACTTGAAAGCTCATCAATTTTTTTTTGACAACTTCTGCTTAGGTATATATCTACAAACGTGAAACGTGTTAACAGTTTCAAATTGCTATAACATTTAGTAAATTGACAAATAATAGAGTTGTATATCTGTCTATATTGACTTTGACAGTTATATTTCAATATATTATATTGAAATATTTAACGATCAAATGTCGATAATATATTATTTTATATTAAAAAAAAGCTGTTAGGAAGAAATGCATCGCAACATGGACATATCTAATTATGTAAATGTGTGGAGGTATTGTGTCGCCTGTCACTATGTATTGGAGACTACAAGATATGCGTGTAGTGGACTAGCGGCCACTCGGCCGACCCGGCCTGCGCCGGCGCCAACTTCGAAAGTCAAACCATCCCAATTTTTCCGTTTCCATCATTAGTAGGTTAAATTCGATATAAAATTTATTTATACCTGTTTTATTATGTATTTATGCAAACTATACTGACAGTGAACTGGACTTAATCGCAGTATCGAATCGTAATTGATTTCGTTATCGAAATATGCGTTCGATCGATGCATGTTCCCAATAAGCTGGAAGATGTTACTTGTTTATTTGAATTTATTATGTACACACTGATTCACACTCTCCGTAGGACTATGTTAGAGTGGTTTTACTGAGACCATAACTTTTTAATCATTAGTGAATTTCATAATGATTTTTGGAAGCAGACGTTTTGTAATCACTGATTTTCTAAATTATTTATTTAAAAATATAAGTTCACCACAGTTCACAGAACCAAAACTCTTATATTCAAAAACTTAAGAACTAATAAACAAACTTATTAAATACTAAGGTATGTGTATACACTACAAAAATCTTCAAAATTACTACCTATATATATTTACAAATCTATGTGCTGAATGAACAAAGAGTTGAGCAGTGCGGTTGCTCATGCTGTGAGCGCTGCGGCTCTTTTGCTTTTCAATAGGCCTAGAAGCTTCTTTGAAAGAACTGTCCCTTCTTTACCTTGAAGTGTCTTCAAAAATGAGGTAACCAATTAAAGCTGGCGCCGCCGTCCCAAGCTGCCAACTGCCTACAGTACGAACAAGTTTCAATCAAACCTTCCATTCACAACGTTTGACAGCAGCTTTTAATATTACTAAAACAAACAAAGTAATTTGTATAGCAGATCTGAAGGGTCGAGTAGTTCGACGAAGCTCATCGCGCCTCGTGGGCGGCTAACGGGACTGCAAGGCGCCAGTCGTTTCTCTATGGTGCGTGGTGCTATACTGTGCCGAGTCTCCGAGCTCTCGGTACGTCAGAACGTCGGGGCTGCGGATTTGTAGGGCCTTACAGTCGCCACAGCTGATATCGAACGCAGCAGGATGCGTCCAGTAAACAATCAGTAATATCTCTCTAGGTACCTAATAGTATCAGCTAATGATCTTAAACCGGATTGGAATTTTATAGCTAATGTGGTTTTGCTGGTAGGTAATATTCATTCATCATGATCTTTAATGGAAACTGTTTTTGTGGTTGCAGTTTTAGATTTTATACCTATTAAATATATGCTAAATTTATCGCTAATGGGTACCATCGTCAACCGTAAACTAAAAAAATATGTCGAATTAGAGAGACTCTGTTGGTAGATGTTAAGTAGATAGTAGATTCAGGCTCTCTATCGAACACAATCCTGTAATAAGTAAAGGTGCGCAATAAAGTAATAAATTAATTCTCCCTAGTCAAAATCACCAAATGGTCTTTTTTTAGTTGGGAAATTATTCAATGCCTTCTCCCGCTCTAGGGCGAAGCAAAAGGCGTGTCAGACTTTTGCTGACTGAAATCCACTCCTATGTTCTTTTTTTGCCTAGCGTACCAAGACTCCGGGTTTTCCTTTCAGAATTCAAATCTGCTCGTTACCAGCTTGATGCACTTGAGGCAATTGAAAGGCGGGCCAGAAGGATAAATTGGCAATGATACAGTCGTCGAATCGAGGCTTCAAAGTTTGGAGCATCGACGCCAAGTTGCTAGCCTGTCGGTTTTCTACCAGTTGCATTTCGGGGAGTGTGCGTCGGAATTGTATAACCTAATCCCGCCTAGCCCGTTCCATTATCGCACTACCAGACGTACGGCGATGCACCCCCGGTATATGGTTGATATCCCACCTACACGCACAAAACGTTTCGGGAACACATTCATTGTGCGTGCAGTTAAGGAGTGGAATTTCCTTGCAGGAATCTGTGTTTCCCGATGGCTACAACCCGAGAATCTTTAAGTCGAGAGTGAATAGGTTTCTTCTAGGTAAGCTCGTTCCATCGTCGACCGCATCGTCGCTTTCCATCAGGCGAGATAGCGGTCAAGGGCGAACCTATCAATAATAAAAAAAAAAAAAAAAATTGATCATAGCCCCAGTAGGCTTTGGTCCTGCTGGGGGGTCCCTACAGTTGTGCTGAGGGTCAAAGAGGGTCTTGGAGTCCCTTTTCTCTTTTTTTATAATGCATTCATGAACCTCAATGTCAATCATATATCACCTCAAAACTTTTGTAGTACTTTTCTGAACAATGTCGCTGTCACAGCCACATTTTTATCACTATACATTTTATTCTTTTCCAATTGTTCGACGTATATTGCGCAACCGCAGCTTTACAATAAAGTGCTACCGTGTTCCGTTCTGTGTATCGTATGACGCAACAACATGAAATCAATCCGTGTGGCTGTGTTGTTGATATAATATGGCCGGCGCCCACACTGGCTCCGTCGCAGATGAACCCATCAACCGTACATTGTGCACGGTAATGGCCGATTATGAATATAGGTTATACTTACTTAAGCTTGAAGCAATACCCTTGGATACCTAAATAAGGGTTCTGCTAAAGTGACTTGTGAAACATACCAAGGAGCCCTTGTCACCTTCTTAGTGCTTATCGTAGTTATTTAAAATCTGGAGAAAGACATTTCTTTTTTAATGGATTGACAAAGGGTGCACAATTTTGTTTTTTGAAAAAAACAAAAATGTGCCATGATGCCAGTGAAAACAGGCTGTAAAAAATAAACATTTATGTTAGACCACCAATTAAAAACTTAACAAAAACGAGGAAATTAACGACTGACATGACATGTAATCGAACAACAGTTCGTGTAATAAGCGGGGGCGTTACGTAAACAATGAGTTGGGCGGACCTGCCACTGGGCGCCACCTCCCTGCCCCTCCCCCACCCTCGCACCTGCGCATGGGCACATTTTCGCAATCAACACCAAATTGAATGGCGCGAGGCAACGTGACGCGACGACCAAACGCCTGGCGCCATACAATATAAAGATTTGGAGATGCGACGCAATTAATTTGTATAATATACTTTAGACTTGGCTTTTACGAGTATATGCGTTAGAAAATTGTATTTCGTGGCAGCGTATATCTTTCTTTGAACTCATGAACAAGTAGTAAATAAATGAGCATTGCCTTTCCTTCTTTCTCCATTTCTTGCGAGACCAACATAAATATAGTATCTTGGTGATGGTAACCAAAAAAAAAAAAAAACTGTTCACAAAACTGATGAGCTATAAAAGTTATTTCTTTTAAAACAGCGACATCTGTCACAACACTGGTAGTGTGATGCCGAATAAGAAGAACGATGAGCAAAAAGATGTAAGAGGAATCAACGTTTGGCTATGGATGTTTAGTCGTCTATCACAGGATTTGTAGAACCGTTGCAAATATAACAGAAATCCCTCGAATATAATAATATTTTATGAAAACGCCACAAGTTATATTAAGCCTGCCTTATGTGATACCAAAGCACATAAAAGTATCAGTTACATGTAGACATAGATAGTACCATACTTTTTTGTTAACTTGGCATCGATTCCGGATTCGGTAGCACAGCTTATCGGGCTGAGCTACTAAACCGAACTTCCTACCATAAAAGGCAACCGTAGAAAATTAAAGGAGCAAACATTAATGATTTTTCTTCATTTACATTTTACATTAACAAAAAATATTCTTTAAGAATCGACGCTAACTGCGACCACATATGGCGTCGATTCGCCGCCACCTACTAATTGAGAGCGACACTAGACAAATATATCGCCTTTTATGGTCGCGGCAGGTATTAAGTATACTGATTGGTAAATAAACAGAATAAAGGATCGTAAGGCTGAGATGAATCAGCTCTCGATCGAGCCGTGATTAGAGGCGATTAGCATGCGCCCGCGCGGCCGCGCACCGCGTCTAGTGCGGCGTCCCACGTGGGAGGTGGGACGGCCTGCGAGTGCGCAGCCATTGTCTTACAACGCGTTATAGCATTATAATAGCACTGCTATTGCACACTATTTATGTAAATCTATTTGAGAATTCAATTTGTCTATTGTAATGTATTCATGAACGGATATTAGTAACTGTGAGACAAAGTGAGTCTCGTCAACAACCTGTCAAGCAGCACTGTGTGCTCGCTCCAAATGATTTGTTTCAGAATCAGGTAAAGGTGAGCAACCATTACTGAACTAGATTTGTTCAAGAGCGTCATATAAAGAATACATATGTACCTGTTGTTGCTTAATTTGGCTGAGGTGTATTCTGCACAGATCTGGTAAGTGCACAGTTTGTGAACATGTACAATCTCTATACAATCTCATCCTACATCCACGATAAGGTACTTTCTTTGACTAATAGTGAGCAACGCGTGTAGAGTGTGGATGCAGACCCGACTTGCAAACTACGCTCCCCCTCCTATCCCGCCTTAAAACATGCAGACAGACGAGATGGCGTCGGTTTTGAAGTTTTGGAATAACTATAGTAGAAGAATTCTGCTAAAGAGCTAACTAAACAATCTTAAGGTATATGGTTATAAGGTTAGTTATACCCTGTCAGGTGAGCTTGTGTGGAAACCTGCACAGTTGTGCAACATATACGCTCCTAGTTACCTGTAAAACTCAACTGTACAGACAAACCTGTCAGGTTACAAACCCTGGCGTGTATCTCCTCCTCCTTTAGGTATAATAGCAACTGCTACCAATATAATTACACGACTTGAGACACAAGACAACCTAATCGAGTTTTTAACGTAGGCGAACACGAGCAAGGGCCGCAGATACATTTTAGGGGATAACATGTCCCCCAATATGACGTGCAACACTGTCAAATCGTCCAATAACATGTCCCGCGTCACGTGATTGCGTCATAAGATTTTGGGGGGCAAGTAGTGGGACACTGGGCAATGTTGCAGCGTCACGTAGATTGAGCGTTATGCGTCAAGTTATGGGACATTTTGTCCCCTAATGTATCTGAGACTTTAACGCTCGTATGTTTAGAAAAGAGACGATCAGACCACACTTCTACAACTTTAGTATAAATACGTTTACTTTAACATGATTAGTAGGGTCAATAATTCGCACAAAAGCCTCATTACCTCCGCTTGTTCTTCACCTTTTCTGGGTGATCAAGAGTACCTAAGGCCGCGTTCCCACTTGGTCATGACGACAGATAATAAATTTTGTAGTTTTAAGTGTCGTGCCTTATATATTTAAATGGAGGTGTTCTCATTATAAAGATATCCGTAGGAGAACCAAGATCACCGACATAACTCGAAGAATCGTCAAACTTAAGTGGCATGGGCAGGGCACATTGCACACGGACCAGATGGTCGATGGGGACGAAAGGTTCTGGAGTGGCGACCGCGTACCGGAAGACCTCCCACATGGTGGACCGATGACCTGGTCAGGATCGCGGGAATCTGATGAATGAGAGATGCACATGACCTGTCGTTGTGGAGACACTTGGGGGAGGCCTATGTCCAACAGTGGACGTCTTTCGGCTGAAAGGATTATGATGATGTTCACATATAGGACGACACTTTTAACTGTCATCTATGACTTGTTTTCAGATTGTCATGATAGTGGGACCGGCTAGCACAACAGACGTTAGACAATGTGAGTTTGTCAAGATTGAACCCTGACGCTAAATCATGTGTAATTATTGTGACTATCTGTCGTGGTCACGACAAACAAATGTTATAATGGCAATAGCTAGAGGCAGAGTCACGGTAACTCTTTCGAACAATCCCTCAGCCCTGATGTGTATCGGCCATAGTTGGCCCCATCCAATTGTTGCAGTTGTCGTGATTTTCTTTGAAGAATAAGTTTTGTGGAAGGCGCTATTAAAAATCAATAAATTCAGTATAACATCATAAACCATTTATCAGTTAGATCAGAAGTTAACAGGAAACACAAAAACAAGTCATGCAACTGAATACATTGAACGGACACAATTCAAGGGCGCAGGTGAAATGATGAGTTTAGGTCAAAGATCGACTCGCCTTCCATTTGTCTGCACGTACCGAGCATCGGCGCTAACAGGTAACCAGCTTTATTGTTGTCCTGTCACTATAATGTATGATCCTCGCAAAGCGATATCATCTCGATGCATTTCTCGCCCTGATATCAGCATTAAAAACGATAGCAGCATCTGAGTGGCCTGAGAATCTGTATGAGTTATCGCACGCAGAACGCCACTTGGCCGGCCGCGCGTGCGCACCGCTGCCGCACGGTTTATTGGTGTCGGCGCCATCGACAACTTTCTCGTCTCGCAGACAATAACGCTCAAATTGGAAACCAAAATGATTTTTATAACTCGCGTCGACGCATCTATAGACGTTAGCTTGAACTCGATCGCCTGTTACCTACACGTGAAATGTCGTAAATTCCGACGTCGTAGGGCCACTTAACGCAGGAGCGATACTCGGAGTTATTCCGACTGTTTGCTCGTTACGGTGGAGTAGGTACTTCTAACGAAGGCACCCAAAAACGTTCCCACAGTCGTCGATCACCGCGGTAAAAAATCCAAGTGTCTACGAATTAACACGTCCGCGCGTTGTGTGTGTATGAAAACACTCGGTGGCCTCGCGAAGAGCCCTCGTGGTGACGGAGAGCTGTCGGCGTCGCCGAGCCCTGACGCCTGACGCGCGGCTCCTGACGCGACGCCACTACACCAGCTCCACACGTAACATAGCTGTGCCGTGTCTTTAATTTACTTTAATTTGAAATGTTCAAGATTACAAGCGCACAGTTTCAAGGGTTCTCGGTAATGATGGCTAGTCAGTGACGCATGCCAGGTGTTGTTTATGCTTGTTAATCTTGAACGTTTACAACAAAAAGCCTCTACTTGAACGAATACTTTGTATCTGCATGCGTATACTTATAGGTGTGGTGAAGTGCGTGAGGCGGACTTCATTACCGAGTTGGCGTGTTGTCGTCATCCGCGACAGTTACTGGGCACTAATGCCCTGTACAAACATGAGCAGAGCGTGTGTGAAAACTCAGCCCTGTTCAGATCGGACACACTCGTTAATGCACAAAGTAAACTACACTTAATCTTTCACTTTGTGCCGCTTAGAGAGAAATTAACAAAGAAATGTTACTCAAACACGGGCTATGCTCAACGTATTAGCGCGTTTCTTTGCTGATTGCGGGAATTTATCAATGAGATAGAGACGGTTATTAATTGGTGTTAGTGTGCCGTGGGACTGCAGTCTCCGCTAACCGAGATCGTCTTTAATGCTTGAACTTTGTTGACACGTCGTGATGCGGTAGTAGCTCTTGACCCTGACACTACTCAAAAGTTGGGGCTGGGCAAAATTACTCAGTAAAACGAATAGAATAGAAATAAACAATCAATTAAATATCAAAGGTTAACCTTATCACGAGTCATATCCAGTGACTCCAATCAGTTTCCAACTGAATATCTACTGACCCAGTGTACCTCAATTATGAAACCAGAAACTAGTCTCGCAAATCAAGCATAACATAATGTATTTGCTCAACAATTTAGCATAATGTAATGGATTTGCTTCCACTAGTATTACGATAATAATACATATTAGTTATTGCACCTTCCCAGCGGCAATACCTCTCCCGATGAGACCTGGCAATGCGAAAATAAATGGCGACGTACATGTAACAGTTACGTCTGTAGTTTATTTTCTATCGCAATCAGCAATAGGTGGGCAACGGTGGGCAATAATAAGTCGCGCGACACAGAGCGAGCGTGGCCAGAAGGGGCGAATAAATCAGCATTTGCCGGTAGATGAACTGTTTAATTATTGATTTATTGTGCAGTGTTCGAAGCAAGGCGCCGACTAATTGGTGCTGGCGAATGTTCGCGTGACACCGGCCCTTCGCTGGAATTATTGAGACAAAATCGTCCAATATTGAACAAAACACGACCGTGCATGACTTCGTTACCTTTATCTATTGCGAGCCCAGAATGTATTATGCTTCGGAATTATATTTATTCTTTTTATCCTGATTACTAGTCTTCTAAGGTTTATTTCGTACGAGTTGTATCCTTATAGCGACTGCACACACATACATTTCCTTGTCGATTTCGGTAACGGTAACGTCCACTGTTGGACATAGCCTCCCCCAAGCGTCGCCACAACGACCGGTCCTGTTCGTCACACATCCATCAGATTCCCGCGACCCTGACCAGGTTATCGGTCCACCTTGTTGAAGGCCTTACAACGCTGCGTCTTCCGGTACGTGGTCGCCACTCCAGAACCTTTCCCCATCGACCATCTGTTCTGCGTGCAATGTACCCTACCCAATATAACTAATACAGCCTATCTTTGCTGTGAAAGTGCGTGCACAGTGTGGACAAGTTAAAACATCATTACAAATTGTATATCGGAAATTGGAGGGTAACTTATTTTAATGACCTCTCGCTTCGATCTGTCTTCTATTGGTCTTCAAAGGTTCCATAAAATACTATAGATATTTTGTTTTACTAAATCTTCTAAAAGGTCTATCCTTTTCCACATTCTCCCAGCAACTGCTTATAGGTTTACTTCGATCCCTCGTTGCGTAAACAAAGTTATTGAAAGTTCTCATACTACCCCGTTCGGTTACCAGGAAGTCGATCATTTGTTTAAGACAGTGGCTGTGCATAAATCAATAGTCCTAAACATACGCTATGTGGTCCAATTAGGTGGTACGTAAGTTTACAGTGTAATTGGACCATGACGGTTTAATTAATAGTACTTTATCTACTTGCAAGTAATCAACCTCTGATTTAATATGACTGTATCAGAACATTGCAATCTTTTTAATACATTCATTTTCAATAAATAATTATTCGTTTACCGTCCGTAACAAAACTAAACTGAACTGCAGTACTACAGTAAAAGTTTGGTTGTTCATCTAATCACTAACTTCCGAAGTGTTGCCCAACTGAAATGCTCTAAGCAAACAGAAACTAGTCGGAGAGCTGGCTGGTGATTTCGCAGTGAGCATGTAGTGAACTTTACCGGACACTGCGCGCCAGTGAACCGTACCATCCGTTGTCGCGCGAGCAAACATGCGCGTGAGACTCTCCGAGATAGGAATGCGCACACTAAGCGGCGTAGCTTGTACCAGGATATCATAAAATCAAAACACTACTACGACAAAGCGTAGCACGGATTGGCTACAAATGCTACAAATGCCGTAGCGCTACCGCGCGTCTTCGCATCGTAGCCAAGTAGTACGGTCATATAGTACGGTACCAAAGACGATTAGAAAAAAATAATCTCATCGCGAAATCTTGTGGCGTAACTATCACCCTAGTATTTAGAGGTTTTGTATTCATTTTTTTTCATCATCATGTAAGGAACAAGGAAATACCAAATTTTATGCATTAAGCACAGTTAATCAAAATACTGCCTCTACACGCATCTGTCTGAAACTGAATATTTTCTTTTATTTATATATCTTTGACTACAGCACCGACCTATCATGGACAAGCACTGTCACAGAGGCAAGCACGCACTCGGAGCTCGTTTCAATATTTTAGTAGCGACGCAACTCAAACAGAACTCCTTTGTTGGAGGTCAGACGTGTGTGAAGAGAGTTTCCGTGTCACTCCGTGTCTCGGCCTTAGTTACACATTAGCAGACTCAGACAAATATTTTTTGTTCTCCTATGATCACCTTATATTGTTAGTTCGAGTTCCCTGTTTGTTGTTATGACATTCCGAAGCTGCTCAAATTTCAAGCAGGTTCTTTGATTGACAATTTGACATTGAGGATAACGCCTCTACTTTTTTTTCTTGCTCTTGTTTGTAGTTGTTAATGAGTTAAAAGATTGACTGGCATGTTCACAGTTTTGTTTTTGTTTGACAGACAAAAATTTGTATCAAATCTTCGCCATAACAGCTCCATATTTTATATAAAGTCCATACCGAATTGGGCAATTAGATAACCATCATCTAAAAAACATTTGCATAAACTTCAGAAGAGCCGCAACCTGTCGCACACCGGAACTCAACAAAGATATTCACAAAAGGCTATAAAGTGGCAAACACTATCCCGGCTATGCTTCAGTGACATGCCGCAGCCTCTGAGATAAGCTATCGACCGACACGCGAACGTTATGAGCTTGTGATACATATCGAACGCTCTCCTCCTCGATCAACAAATATTTTGATTAGTCTGTGGGCAACAAATGACCTCCGATAACATCGACGGAGGCGTCCGCCATCCCCGACATATCTACACCTAAATTAATAGAACCTTTTATGTCTTCGAACCATATCGAGGATCATGCGGAAAACGTCCTCAAATGTCACCATATCGCATTAATACCAGATTGCGGGGTCTTAGGTTTGTACCAGTTTTATGTCCCCCAGATAACACAGTATCTATAGGTAAGTTATAATGTTGATAATAGACACCGCCGCCATAAAGAAACTTGAGCGTAAATAGCCAATAAATAAACATGAAATTATGTTTCCAACAAGTTATTATCATGTTTTGTGTTTTACAAGGCCATCAAGATAAAAGTCACGCAACTTGCTCGAGTTGAGGCTTAAGAAAGAAAATTCCTAAGATTGTATTGTTCACCATTAAGTTTAATACCAAGATTGTAGAATCATATCCTGTTAAAACTGCTAATACAACTTATAATAACGATATTTGCAGTATAGACTATAATTAAAATCCCACCGTCCGGAAACAGACTATCTACATCGAATAAAACTTTATTTGACTAACTGACGACATTTTGATTATATTATATCTAATAATATCTAGTTTGTAGAGTATCGTAGCTCGTTCATAATATTAACAATTTTGCATAGATAAGCCAATGGATAAGTTCTTCTCGAAAAGCTGTTTCTATCTCAACACCATAAATAATTGATATTTTAATGTCACAAATGATCTGTATGTAAGTATGAAATACAACAGTCTGCAAAAAGCTTTAATTAAAATACACCTGTAGTACGAATCTGAGACTTATTTACAGGTGAGTTGAATCTAAATTGGCTCACTCGTAGCAACCATCTTACGTTGTTATGGAGGTGTTTAATCGGAGCAACGTGTTTTTCAAGCGAGTGCCGTGCCTAGCCCATAAGTTATCGTATGTAATAAAATTAAATGTAACACATTTCTCTTTTTCATGTAATCTTCATAATTTATACACATTTTTAGTTTGCGACGTGTATCGGCGCCTGCGGCCGCGTCCGGCGCGTACGGCGGGACGTGCGCTGCGCCTGCGCCTGCCTCGAGCTCACTTTGTACTCGTACGCACGAGCACCAACTTGTACCGTGTGTATCGCTTTCGGAATATCATTACATGAACATAAATTTATTTTCGACGTGTACAGTAACTTATGCTTGTTTGCGCTCAGTATTGACTAACTTACGTTGATTACAATTCGAATCGTTTACGAAGCGAACAGATTAACCGTTTACCTGTTCATATGTTTATTTATCCATTAAGCGTTTATGAATCTTTAGATTTTGATAAATCCATTATAGAGAACAGTTTATTTATTCCAAGAGAAGGGCTGCATCGGCTAAGGCTTATGAATAATTTCATCATAAAATCATAATCTAATTACAAGAAATGCACGAACGTTTTAAATAGAGCGTCCACAAATAAGATCCATTCAATCAAATTGCATAATAAAATAATTACTATTCACATAAACATAATTGATCGCTGCTGTGCTCCGGCGCAGTCCAATTACTCGTCTTGTCCTCTAATATCTGCCTACACGAGAATATATCGCGGCACTCATCGTTGCGCAACTGAATATCGTTTAATATAATTAGGATACTAGCTCTAAATGTCACTGAGTCAAGATTTGCTTCTGTATGCTTCATTGATCTGTTATCGTGACCTGCAATACTCTTATTTATTTTATTCTTTATTATATATACTTACTTACTAGATTACTAAACCTAATGCACTTCAACTATCAGCATTATTATAAAACCTTTTTCAATTCCTATATATCGAAGACAATGAAAGAGGCAGGGAGGCAATTTGTACAGATATCAACGCTGAGCATTGAATGGGCGAAATCCATCAACAGTTAATGCTGTTATGTCCGCAGTGATTTATGTGGTAAGGGGCGCGTTCCGCACGCTTGTTCCCGGGAGGGATGCCGCGGAGTCGAGCCTCGGTCGCACCGACGATATACAGCGGGAGCGATAGCGACTTGACTCATAAGCGATATAACAGCAACAAACAACAACAGCATGACAACTCAACACACATGTTTCACAACACACAACACATTTTCTTTCTTCTTTCTATATAGACATCGTCCACATCAATTGCAGTGTTGAAATCTCCATCAAAAGTTATGGCGTTATCGTCATTTCAGTTATAAAATTACCAGTAGTTATCACATGCAGTTCAAACTGTTATGAATGTACCCTTTCGTTTGCCTCGAGTCGATTCAAAGTTTTTACCACCAGCATGTACTTTGATGACTCTGTCGATGGGTTTGGATACTTATGTAAGATGCAGTTGGTTGCCCAAGCTGAGCAGGGAAGGAGATGATGGTTATCTTGTGGAGAGGCTCCACACTGGCGCTGTGTTTGGGATGGGTGAAGGATAACCCATTTGATCAGAAATGGAATATTGACCAATAGTTACAACATCTTCTCAATACATACTTATGAACAAGTGCAGACACTACTGCTTCATGGGACACTGGATGATTATGCTTTTTTGAATCTTAAACGGATATCTGCCTCTTCTCGCTTCCGCCGCATCACTAAGAAGCAGTCAGGCCGATCCTTGGAAGGCAATAGAGCGCCTCCCGCGGCGGCGGCTACTCGCCGTCTCCGTCAGGTGGCGGGCACAAATAACGCAATAAATACGCGCTTATCGCAAATCAGCTCGTCTCACCGAGGGGCGATTTATTCATGAGCCCCGCGCATATGCTTAACCCCGCTAACATTTATCATCGGCACGTAGCTCAGTCAATTAAATTAAACCGAACCATCGATGACAGCCGCCGCACTAGATACGACCGATTTTGATGCATATGTGTTATTTATTGTTGTGTTTTGAATAAATGAATTAAGGCGTGTAGGTACTTGTCGGGCACACCAATTTACATCACGGACTTATGCCGTAAGTCCGTGGGACTAAGACCAATCATCAAATTGTGAGTGACTTAAGAATAAAAATGTTGTGAACCAAAGTAAAGTCATTTTTATTAAGCCTTTAGTATTTTCCTACATTATAGTATTGGTGGCAAGTTAGGTATCTAGATTTAGAATAGCAGTGGCCCTATAACATTACTTTGCGGTACACCAGAATTGCATACTTAAGGATATTGCAAATGTTATTGTAAATTGTTAGAAAAAGTAATTTCTAAGTACTGTTTTCTTTTAAAACAATCGTAAAATTTGATTCCTGTTTTATATGAAATTGTTTAGTTTATGCAAAAGACATGTCATTTAAGTCAAAGGTCTTGGTTAAGTCGATAAGTACATTTGTAAACTTACGGTCATCATTAAAAAAAATTAAACATACAATGGACTCGAAAGAAACGAAAACAAGCTATCCAATCGTCTACAAAACCATAACAATCCATTTCCCGCGGTTTGGGCCTCTTAAGTTAACTAACGGCGTAGAGTCAACATATGTAAAGTACGTGTTTTTCTTCCATTTCCAAGTTACCATGGAGATGGAGTGACTCACTGAAGTAGGCAGGTTACCGTTTTTGTTAAACCTGGTACGATCATTTTTTGTGTATACCTTTAAGTACATGGGTAGATTTACACAAAAAAGAGTTCGATTTCAAAATATACTCAAATAAGATTAGGTGTGTTTGATCTTACATGTTCATACACTTACGAATATTCCATAAGTAGCTTTTCATTACGGCCTTCATTCTTTGATTGTAAACATCGATCAAGTGTCATTGTAGCGGTTGCTCTATCCGATCAATCCTCTCATTATGCGAGTCACGTCGCATCTCAATAATAGTACAAATGTTTCATCTGAACATAACGTCAGCACACAAATATGTATCGATATAACCGATGCCATCGAGTACATTTATAATACACAAATAACCAAACAGGGAAGATGAAGTGACGTTTTCAACGTAACACTAATGTTTATCGAATAGGCAAGCGAACATGTCCTCGTTGGTACTTTGTTATCGCGCCGACAAGGCTCCGCTTTTAACGCGCTAAACGTTTTATACGTTCATCACAGCATTATCCTTTCGACACGGTAGCACTAATTGGATGAAGCATCTAAACAAAAAACGTCTAAGAAACAAACACTTTAATAACACGGACGTTCGTAATTTTGAGGCGCAAAGGGAATTCCATTTAACATGTGAATTGGATGTGTCGGGTCGGCGCTAGGGCTGTCATTAGAGGGCGTTGAAGAGCGGCGGTCAGCGGCGTGGACGCGACACCCGAAGGCACCGCGTCAACACCGCTGATTGATAGCCGGCCGAACCACGGAGCCAATGATTGTTAGTGTTTAACTAACAGTTACGATTCAACAGATCTTGATTGATGGACTAATGATATAAAGTAAACACGCGGTCGCGTCGTTAGGTGTGTAGCATCCGTCGCCTCGAGCTGACTTATTCCCATCACTCAAGATTTGTTGCGGACAGACGGTTTTAATCAAAACTTGCTTTCAATCTAACGAAACATCAATACATTAACTGTTTTATTACACTCTCTAGTCTACGACATAGGTGTGCCGAAGTTACAACAGCACAATGCAAGCCTCCAGTGTATTTTCGGTAAAAAATAAACAAACAAGCATAAAAAAAGAAGACAGTATTAAAAACAAAATTAAAACAATAGTCAGACACCCCATTGATGCCAAGGAACATCGAATTGTGTGTAAGCAATTTGAGCCGCCACCATTCCGGGATAATTCATCGCATTATGATCAAAAATTTTACACTCAACGATTATTTCCGGCCGCATTGACCCTCAGCCCATAACCGCACTTCGCTCTGCTCCATCACGTACATTTAATATTATAAGCTATTAGGCGCCTCGCCAGCCCTCCATTACTGTGTCCATATCATAATACGGAATTGTCTGTTGAACGTTTAGATTTTATACTTTTTACTTTCATTGAGTGTAAAACAAAAAGGCGGTATCGTCGGCGCCGGCCATTGTTCTCCGCGGCCATTCGTCGCACTTCATGCTATTCACATTCAAATTAAATGCCTTGTGTACAAAATTAATTTGTCTTTTGTCTTAGCTGAGGGCTGGACGACCGCTGACATGTCACTGCACAGCAGGGCGCGCCTGCGTGTCGACTCTACGAGAGCACTCCATACCCATACATTTAGATTACTATGACATTTGAACTTCATTGTTTTATAGAACAGCTAGAACGATTCTTTAGAGAAGTGATAATGCTTCCAATGTTTCATTTTGTTCGATAATTTCCATTACGCATATTTATTTTCTTGTAGCCAATCTGTTACATGCCATACATTTTGTATTTGATAAGGAAGAATTTTTTTTTTTCAATGAAACGCAGAAGAAATGTTGCTACAACAAAGAATTATGACAAGTCAATCTGTTGCGATGCCCGTACTTAGCTGTTTAAAACCAAGTAGGTTATGAATATGTTACACGTATCAGAATTTTAATGAAAGATTGATGAGCCTTCGTATTGTCAACAGTTAATTTAATATTTCTTCGCTGTTCAGATAAATGTTTGTTGTTTTATTGTGCTTTCATAATATCTGTGAATTGTAATGCATTGTAAATCAATGCCCATTCGTTCGAGGAAAATTTTATTCAAAACTTTTGTTATTTTCTGAATATTATGCTTGGTACTTATTTGAGTTGCATCATATCCCTGCATATTGTGAGTGCATTTCAACAGCATAAACACCATCGTTAATACGCCTGTCCAAAACGAACAAGAGCGCAGACATCACATTCGTTTAGAGATAGCCGTGACGAAAACATTGCACCCCGCCTCTCTAATAACACATCTTTAGTTACGTATAATTAAAAACTCAAACATCGACAACTAACAAATCACGGCGGACCTCGCCGGCACTATGAATCACCGACCATTAATTATGCTATTATTAAAAACTTAGAAGGAATAGATAATAAAAATCACAATACTATCTTCTACGAAATTAGAGTCACTAGTGAATCACAGCCACACCCGTGACGTCTCACTTGTTCTATCTCGATATCTCGGCTCGAAGCTCGAAGGTGGCAAAACAAGTATGACTATCAAAACTCATAAATAACATAATGCAAGTGAAGCCAGCATAATACTGAACAATGTAAGTGATAAATATGTACGAAGCGACGAACCAAACCATTCCCTCTCATAGAAAGAAGCCCTGAGTCCCAGCAGTGGGAATATTATAAGGCTGATTATGCTACACAGAAAGTCAGATCGTGATGATATCCGAATGATCTCTGTTGTTAATTAATACTCCATGACTTGGCATCGCTGGGATGATTGGTAACAAATGAACGATGAATGTTCCATTAGTGACCACTAATTCGCGTCGATTGTTGATAATTACTTTACTCATAGAGAAACATTGACCACAAGATATAAGTTTACTAGGAATGTGAATTCGTTTGCCCTTGGCCTAGTAAATGCAATTGGTGAAATTTTATTGAAGAAATAAATCCATCAGATATGAGAAAGAATAACTGTATGTGTCGTTACTAAAATATATCAACTACTACCTAACTTCTGTCAGCGTCTTCGCCAGCATGAAAGTATAAATTTATCCAAGGGCAATATATTCCCGGGATAAAAATTATCCTATAACTATTCCAAGACATGGTCAAACCGTTTGCCAAATTTCATTAAACTCCGTTTTGCAGTTTAAGCATGAAAGACAAACAAACGTACAAACTTTCGCCTTTAAAATTTTATAGGTACTGATTATACAAACTCAATAACAAAAAAACTAGTCCAACTAGTCATCATGAATTAGAAACACAAAGGCTTCAACAAATAACCGGAATGCCATTCAATAATGATTGACATTCGGACGCACGGTCCGTCAACGGGGCGTTAATGCCCGCGGATGTTGTGAAGTCTCAGCGAGTCGATACGGATCTCAACGATCCCGTGCGTGAGTGAGTGGCGAATTCGCGGGTAATTAAATTTTGACGCATGCCCGCTGCCGCCGGCGCAAGCGCATCCGATACCATCGGTGCGTGTAATTGTAAACCGACGACAGGCCCGATACCCGTTAATTAATATTCGACACACAGCAGGTTTTGGGTACAAAATTATAGGCTTTACTGCAAATTATACAGAATATCATGTTTTTCCTATCACCGCATCTTTAAATTTTGCTTTTGAAGTATCCTTAACTGTCAAAGACCTATCGTTGCCTCACATTCTAATTCTTCTTCTTCAGGTCGAAATTATATCTAAATTCTAACGTTTATTATTTAATCAGACCTGAAGTACAACTAGATATACCTATGATTCGTTACAAAATTGAATAAACCTAGCAGTGAAATAATAAAATAAAGCGTGAGAGACAGAAACATAAGTAGATCCGTGTGATTGTTGTTGGTTAAATGTGAAGAGTTAGGCAAGGACAATTCTCGGAACGCTGGGCGAGACCGCGACACTAAAGGACTCAGCGACGCGACGTTACCTGGCCATCGAACGGCACTTGAAACCTGTCTCGATCAATCCACCTCTTGTTGCTCGTGTTAAATAAAAACCTCTCTTAAAATACCATCCGAATGAACCCGTTGACACTTGTCATTCCGGTCCTCAATCCTTTATATTTGTCTTTGAAATGTGATGACAGTGGTACAAATTACGAGTACAAATCTGTGTGTCGTTCATAACGCGCTATCTGACGCGTGTGATGGATGCTCGCGCGCCGCTCCGCTCGGATCACTGCGCTGTAATTAATACGAGCGGTACGGCCTATGGGAATCGCTGTCACTTTATGTCGTTTTCCACTCCGTAAGGTAATACTGTACACTGTCAAGGGCTGGTTATTTATTGCTTTCGAATAAGGTACAGAAACAAATATCTGACAGTTAACTTATGTGTGTAAAACGCTGTAAAGTGCCAACTGTATCATGAAGACCTAGGTGTATAATTTTGTTCTAAGCCAGTAAGCATAATTTAAAGATAACGAGTGAATCGTAAAACTCTTGTAGTAAATAGGTTCTCGTAGCGGCGCGGGCGCAGTCGCGGACGCGTACTATTGTTGCGCGCAATTTACCGCCGCTTCAATCGCTGAAATATTTCGTGCAACGGGCATGTCCAATTGCTAACGAGCCGACTGCGACGCACAAATGAATAAGCACCTCATACATAGAGCAAGTGATTGTACTCGAACGTTACTGGCCACTTGAGAGATTTACAAGAAAACAACTGCCATAAATGATTAACGTCAGCCAGGTGGTATGCTAAAATTAATCAAATAATAATTTCTTAGTAAGTTTTAAGTAAAACAACTAACTAACAGAACTGATCAGACTCTTCGAATAAAGTTTAATCCTTGACAGAGCACAACTGCACAAGACTGAACGGATGGAGAGAGATGGAAAGAGAGAACGAAAAGACCTTTGACCAGTTATAATATGTTTTTCAAAAATACTGTCTAATAGTTGTTTCTGTTACAGCAAAACTTTTCCTTTCTGTAATAATCGAAAACCAATTCAAAACTAATCTCCTTCAAAAGACCTTTGAAACAATCCCGTCTTGGTTTATGCCTATTTGTACAGCCTGCGATGGCTATTCTAACGCGTGAACGCAGCCTTCAAGAGTGGGAATTAGCCGCACTTATCCCGAGTAATGGATCGCTGCACGTGTGTGCCGGCCATTGTGTGCCCCACATCAACCGAGGGTTGGCCCAACACCAAGACATGTGCTTTTATTTTTAGGGCTCAAGAACGTAATGGTGTTAGAGATATGGCTTTTGATGCATTTTAGTTTTACCTAGCTTTTGCTCGCAGCTTCGCCCGCGTACTTAAAATATAGCCTATGTTACTCAGGAATAAAGCAGCTTTCTATGGGTGAAAAAATTTTAGCAATCAGATCAGTACTTTCAGAGATTACCTCCTACAAACTTTAAAAACAAACATTATATTAGTTTAAACACAACACCTCTTTATTATGTTAGTTAGGAATATAATGTTAATTTTTTTTTTCATCCACCACAAATGTGGCAGCAAGTTGGTTATTAATTTTTCGTGCCTTTAAAGCAATCCTGTGTATTTAAATTATTCATCATTATTATTTTTATATTTTGGTGCAAACCATAGGTAAAAAGCATTTAAAGCACATGTCCGAAGGTTTTCCCATACGAGTTGCTATTGCCTCTCGCCCGAGGCAGCAAACCCGCGCCCGTCATTCATATAACATACGCACTTTGTTTAGCCAACATTAACTCAAGACAATTATCTTCACTAGCAATCTACGTCTGTGAACGCATGAGGCCTATCATTCGAAATTACTATCAGACGACTTAACCCAATCACAATTCAATTTCAAACACGACTGGATGTGGTCATGTTGGTTGAAATTAAATTAGATACTTAGAATCCTCACGATGTTTTCCTTCACCGTTTTGAGAGCAGTGGTGACGAAATACACAAAGTAATGCGCTTAGCTGGGTTTGAACCAGCGCCCTACAACTCGTAAGTCAGGGCCGTTACCATTCGGCCACCACCGCTCGTAAGGAAACCAGCATGTCCTAGAACCAAAAAATTCGAAGACATGTGACATCCATCAACCCGTACTGGGCCCGCGTGGTGAATTACGGCCCATTCTGTCTCCTAGAGAGGAGGCCTGAGTCCCAACAGTGCGAACATCATAAGGCCAACTATACTATGTTACGTAGAATCCTTAGAAAAGGCGCCTGTTACAAGGGTTAACATCTGGACTAGCATATACGGCCACCAAGCAACAGTCTTCAACTAAATGAATGGGTAGCTATTTGAATTTTTATGAACACCTTAAATTCCCGTAGCAATATTGTCTTGGGCGCCGTAACTCGTAACACTGCTGTCGTAGTTCATTCAATAAATCGGGATAGTAAAGAGCCGCAGAATCAGTTTTCGCAACATCTTGTTACCTATTTCATTTCCTTATGTGCTCACCATTCTTTACTACAGTCGGTCGTTCAGTCTAGAGGCCCTTTCACAATGAGTCCTAACGGAATGCCCTCCGACCCGTCTGCGAGGCCGGCTGGCAGGCTGGCACGTGAGATCCCATTACACTTGTCTGCTTTATTGTCTATAAAGCCTTAAGTGTCGATGATCTCTCAGCGACATCGCCCCATTCTTATTACATAATACTTTAGTGTACAAAGAGTAACATTACCCAATTTTACACCGATTCCATCTTAAATGACTATTTCAAGCCAAGTGCTACAATAAATTTAAACCCGAAACTTACCACAAAAGAATGGGTCATTTACGACATTGGGCCCCATTCACGAGCTAATAGTAAAATAATATAGCTGCTCGCCGACAGACATGAATTTGTAACAAAGACGTGTAAAATTTCTCAAACGTCAGATTTATACGGCAATCTCCGTCAGTATTTCAGTCGCTGCGACTATTTAGTTGCGTTTAGAACACGTGTGAGTGTAACCGAACCGCTTACAAAAGATTAAAAGGTGGTAATTTGACGTTGATTTAGGAAGAGCGAGACTGCTTTCATCACACGGATTGTCTTACCCCAGATCGAGCGAGCCGTTTTGTCTATGGCCGACGTTACCTCAATCCCTTTATAATGTTTTAATTTATTATTAGTGACAATACTGACAATAATAAATTTTAAAGAAGAAAATTATTAGTATTCATTTACTTTGAGAGAAGCCAGTGGTCACGATTTGACAGTGATTATTCAGTGCAATGATGATCTAATATGTAACGTAACATGGTAGAATTTCTTTATTTATATATATAATACTGATTCTTTTTCACCAAACCCGAAGCGCAGATCTTGGTTAATAAAAGTTCTTATACCGATTGGTTGATACATTATGAACAAGACACGTTTTAGAACCATACGTTATGACTTTAAATCACAAACTCTTTTACTGTTAACGCTAATTTTATTGCACACTTCCTGTGGCAAAAGGGGAGTGGCTCTATACAACAAAATACTTCGAAACAAAAAACACGACACTTAAAAAGTTGTTAAGAATTCTATGACGGCCATTAGCATTTCTGTAATACAATTATTATTAGCATGTTCAGTGAAAATATGGGTAAATTTTTATAAGATTGTGATTGCGTGCGCGCGCGCCGGTGCAGCTGCGCGGTAGCGGGCAGGCGCGGCGCGCGGCGCGAGCGCTGATGTCATCGGCTCAACTTAAATGTTATTTTCCGTCGCTCGCCGTCGCGTGGGTGCGCCAAACACTATCGGCTGTGGTCATACCAAACCCACAAAACCTTATTTTGCACATTATCTTTTTATTACACCTTTGTAAAACGAATTTTATTCCTTATCACTCCCATTCACCGGGCATTTACTCTTGAATGAAATTGCTTGCGTCCGAATGTGAACACATTTGATGCAAAATCAATAAAAGTCAGGTTTTAAAAACCACTTTTTTTTCAATACCTTGTTAATGTTTTAATTTTAATCAACAAACGCTCAAAAAAAAATCATTAATCTCAAAGCTCGGCTCGAAACCATATCCGTCCATTTTGAATACCAGTTATTAATTAGCATTATTGTTTTGAACTCAGTGTGGACACGGCACGCGCTAAAGTTATGAATGAAATAACGTTTTGCAAGAGCGGATGTTGCGAGGTTGCTTGTGTCGAATTAGGTTTAGAGCCTTATGAAGGCTTGATGAATGAACTGCCGTCCCCCGGCCCCCGCGCCGCTACCCCGCAACTGTACTTATGTTGTTATTGAGATCAAGTGATAATGGCGCATTGCACTTCATTCTAGATTTTACGTTTACTTGCATGAATGAGTTGGTTCATGAGCACATACATACATGTAAATATAGAACATCTAATTGTAATAATGCACACCTTTACACACCCCAATTGAAAATTAAGTAACAATATAATTCTAACACTGATGCACTTAGGTAGTGTTTTTAAAGAACTTAGGTATCTTAATTGTAGGTAATAATAATGGGTTTCGACGAACTACGTTGGTAGGAGCTACCAACATAGTTGCAATACCGATGTACATATTGCCATCTACACACGAACATACACTCAAACACGCTAGGCTAATCAAGATTTATCGAAATAGGTAATTTTTGTCCTAAAATATTTTTTCTTTTTATTTTATGAGAAAAAATTACCTATTACCAAATTAATTGAAATCAATTCAGATGCCAATCCTGAACATACTTCTTTCAGAATATACATTTATCGTATATATCGTCATCTTACAAAATTGTAGCATCAGTTGATGCTACAATTGATGAGATTGATGCTTTGTGATGAGTAAATAATAATATTTACCGAACTGATGCTACAATTTTGTAGGATGACGAGGACGAGGGGATTGGCACAAAAAAGTGGGGTCTTTACTCAGCAGTGGGCAAAGTCAGACTATGGATGATAGTAGGGACCCAGCCGGGTCGAAGCCTACTGGGGCCAGGGTTATCCGAAAGGGAACTCGAGCACCGGGATGAAGGCTAGAAGGAACAGGGTGGGTATTTTAGTCAGTAAGAGTCTGACACTATCTCCCGCTCCGCCCAAGAGCGGGGGTTGTCATTGGATGATTTTTTCCACCATAAAAAAAGGCTATATCATGATGATGAATCTCGAGATAATTTTGGATATCGTTACATTACAAAACGAAGATTCACCAAATCTGAATAAAATGTTAGTCCACTATTAAATTTTTAATTTCCTTGACTTAACGCACAAGGTTCTACCTAGCGACTCAGATTAATCTGAGCATGTAATGTAACATGAAAATATGGACGAGGCTTTTATCCAACTGACTTTAATAATATAATTAGCATAAGCATAATAGCATAATCAGCCTTTTAATGTTCCCACTGCTGGGACTCATTCCTCCTCTTGAAGAGAGGGAATGGGCCGTAATCCACGCGGGCCCAGTAATAATATAATTATTTGTTTTTATTTTCTATTTTAACTATCAGATTATTACATAGGTACTCGTACACAGATATAAATAAAGCTTTATTTTTATTATTAAATATAATATAACACAGATGGGAATGTACATATTTCCTTTTCACATGCCTCACATAGTTATTTTAACTCCGATACCATTCAGTCAACTACGCTGAAATATTTGTAACTCAATAAAATTCTTGGAACACAGCATCTGATTGAGCAAAGACAACAAGTCATAACCTCTATGGCTCCACAACTTTGTGGTGTAATATTATTTTGACTATGAATCTATTTCTCTTTGGAATATACTCTCCCAGAAAATTAGGCTGGTATTGAACTTGACCTTTAAAGGTTAATTTAAAGGTAAAGTTCGTAAAGAAGTTGGCAATAGTATTGTCATGGGTTCAGAGTGCTAATTTGTTTGCCTATTCTATTTGTACCAATTTAAGTATGTGTAATATGTTCGTATTCTTAGTTTTTTATTTTATTTGAGTATTTATTTTACCAGCGGTTTAAAAGTAAAAAATATATCGCTTACCTATCTTACTCAATAATAAAGTAGCGTTTGAATGAACTTTTAAAATCAGTGTGGTAGTTTTTGAGTTTATTAATTACAAACAAAAAGACAAATCTTTCCTCTTAATATTAGTATTTTATGATAAAAAAAATGGAATGTTGATAGAATTTAATATTCACTGTTACACCTATCACAATTTTGCATCATCTAAAGATTTACCAAACCAAAGGTTTATTGTGTGCATTCAGAATTAAACAAAATAAATGGTTAATAGATAACATCGGTTTTATCGTACCTAATATGTAGCGCCAGGGGTTCATTGACCCGGAAAATTGCACTGTTTACGTAAATCACCAAAAAAAAAGGATTTTGGATTTTTCTAGGAAAAACAAATAATATAACATACTTAGATAGAACAATATGTAGGTATAGAAACCAAAATTTTCGGCTAAATAATTTTCGTACAAACGTGTGCACAAAACAAAAATTAAGCGTTTTTCAAGGACATCCAAGTTGTACAATCGGGGTGTTTGTAAATGTTGGAAAAAAAAGTGATCATTTTAACGCTATTTGTCTAAAAATGTAATTAATGGAGATTTATTGTTTGAACGAAATATGTCACACAACTATGATTATAATTTTTGACAAACTATTGAAACTACTCTACTTCGAATTGGTATTACATCCATGATTTTTAATTTCATGACGTCACACAACAATCATGATGAACGATGTTATTTATTTTTTAAATGCATGCTATCATTTCAACATTGAAATAAATCGCTCACAAAGGTTTATGACTTGCGTCTGAAATTAACGTGTTCCCTCTGATAAACACTGAGATAACAACATCAGATATAATTGCACGGCATTTAAATTACGATTGAGTCGATTAATTTGTTTAATATTCACAATAATATCAATTAGCGGCGGATTGATTCCGTCATTCACTTAAGTGGAGGGTGTGTACTTGTTTTACGAGCTGAGGTCGAGCTGTACCCCGAGGTGGTTTTGTAGGTTACTCGCGGTTATATGGAGTCTCTAAAAGAGATTGAATATCTTTAGATACTAATTTCCTTGATGGTAATTTCCGCTCTCCTTGCATTGGGTGGAGTTAAAATAACTGAAAATCTTAATTACATTGCAAAACATACTGTTTTATATAAATAACTAGCTTTTGCCCGCGGCTTCGCCTGCGTACATAAAATATAGCCTATGTCACTCAGGAATAAAGCAGCTTTCTATCGCTGAAAAAATTTTAGCAATCGGTCCAGTACTTACAGAGATTACCTCTTACAAACAAAAAAACCAACTTTACCTCTTTATTACTCGTATACTCGTATTAGTGTAGATTAGAAAAAATCAGGAAATACTGTTTGCTTTTTCGCAATTTATAATTTCTTGAGTTCTATAAATACGCTGTGTCTACATCTCTAATCCAACTCTTCTGTCGCAGGTCTGCTGGAAGAAATTTCATATAGCAGCACATTTTGTTCTCTTCTATCTGTATTTTTTCATTTAATTTTTATGTTTTTGTGTGGAAGTAAGTACATAAATAAATAAATAAAGAGATTCACAATAATGAATAAAAGGACCCCTTTTTAACCGACTTCGAAAAGGAGGAGGTTCTATGTTCGGCTGAATGTATGTTTTTTTTTATGTATTTTCACCGATATCTCGGGCAATTGTGGACTGATTTTGAAAATTCTTTTTTTGATTGAAAGGTTATGCTTCCAAGTTAGTCCCATTGAAATATTGTTATGATCTGATCATGAACTTCGAAGATATGGAACAGAACTCCTCATAGGATCACAGCAGAACTGTCGTAACAAGTAAAATTGCTTTGTTTATAGGTACGTGTAGTCGATGACTGGCTGAAGGAAAAGGGGGAGGGGATGTATCGGACTGATCTGATGACGAAGCCAGAAGGTAAATTAATGGAATCTAATCGTGTTTGGGATTATTAGAATCGTTATGAGATGCTCTCTGGCTATAAGGTATTTAAGTTTGGCTGAGAGGTACTTTTTAGTGGTGGTAGGTACCAAAACTAAAAAGTATAAAATAAAAAACTTTTTTCAAAAAAAAATACAACCAACTTCAATGTTAAATAAACACTGAAATGTACAAAATAACATTAATTTCGGAAATCGGTGTTAAATAACAAAGAGACAAAACTATTATAGAAACGCCGACTTCCGAAATTAAATTTATTTTGTACTTTTCGTTGTTTATTTAACATTGAAGTCGGTTGTATTTTTTTTTTTAAGTTTTTTATTAATCTTTCAATTGCTTACTAGAGAATATGCCTCGGGAGAATCTTCGAGGATTTTTTTTCGGTGGGAAAATCGTCCCCCATCCTTGGGCAGTGCGGGAGATAGTGTCAGACTTTTACTGACTAAATCACTGACACTCCTGTTCCTTTATTGCCTTTCGTACTTGGCCCCAGAAGGCTTCAACCCTGCTGGGCCCCTACGGTTGCTGACAACTCCGCGCGTGGAATTGAGGTTTAGATTATTATAGTTGAATACAGCAGCTGTTTAATGCCAATACTTTCAGCCTGCGTGATTAAAAACACGAACAAGTAATTTAAGTAGCATAGATCAAATCGTTTGTAGTTTGAATTAGTACCTATCTACAGATGATATTGATACAGTTTCGATATTGAGGTTGAAATTATATTGACCTATCTATGTAAATATTTATTTATTTATATAAAAGGACAAACTGACTGACGGACATAACAACGCACATCCGAAACTACTGGGAACAAGAGCGTGAAATTTTGCACAAGGTTTTTTTTTGGTTTTCACTAAGAGAGGTATTCCCAAAAATCACCCTATAAAGGGATGAAACGGGAGTCCAAAATTTATATTCAGAAACTTACTTTCACGCGGGCGAAGCCGCTGGCAAAAGTTAGTCTCGAACAAAATATTTGTAAGACGCGTTATGGAGACAGTATGCAACACAGCATACTGCATAAAATATTTGATGAAATTCTTAAGAACCCAATCAACATAAAGGTATCTCAGTTATTTTAGATAAGATTACAAACTGCGGTTTAGCTTAAAATATTGTACAGATAAGTACAAGTATTACGAATAAACACTTATTTACCTATTAATATTGAAAGTCGTGGGTGGTAAAATTAATAGCAGGAGAAATTTCCAGCCCCGTCTAGGAATTTTATGTTATACCTAAAAGCATATTAATAATATTATCTGAAACAAAGTAACCAGCAAGTCGTGTCGTAACGTAATTCAGTTTAACATATCTGAGAGCAGTACTGTGCCTGATACGTCAATGTGTCCTTGCGCATTAATTACGCTCTATCTAAATGTGTAGTGCGCACGAGTGTCAAAGTCAAGATTGACGCGCGTCAGTGGCGAGCGAGTGAAATGTCGCAAACGCATGCACAGAGCATTCCCTCCCCCCTCTGTCCCCCACATCACCCCTCACAGACTTAACATAAAACTTCAATTTGCATAATGCATACAGAATATGTAAACTTATCTCCGACACGCCCTTGCGAGTGACACGGCTGAGGTGTGCCGGGATAACATTATTCTCGTTGCGACGATATCCAAGTCTAAATAGATCGCATTTGCAAAGCCACATGTTGTGCGGATTTTATTAGCACCACAGATGCGACGCACAGATATTATTTTTTATACGACGGGAACAATTCGAATAGTCGTTTCAGTATTTATAGAGCCATTTTCGATTCGAAAAAACATCGATACTTATTCTATTTGTATCCATTTTATTGAGGTGATATTACGAAAATGAATCCTTCCTTTTCTTTTATCTCGTGTGTCTGCTGAGTAATAATATCACGTACCTACCGGCCAGGCTGGCAGTAATGGAACGAGGTAGGTAAGCAGCCGGTGACCACACTCAGGCCGTGTCTTTTTTGGCAACAACTTATGACGCTGAGAGCAATAAAACGTGATTTCATTTGCCACACGACGGCAAATATTATCGACGTAAGGGATCGTTAAGAGTGGCCATCCGTTCCTTATTAGCCTAACACGCGCCACGAGCCCTATTTCGAATGCAAATAAAATTACAAGGCTACCATAAAAAGTGTTTATTAAGACTTTATTCGCGTTTAAAAATTCGTAAAGTCTTATTCAGCTCGGGGTCTGGCCCACTCGATCGAGTTCCGAAGTTTTAAAATTATAAAATTACTGTCGACTCGAGCTCAGAAATGAGACGTAAATGGGAATTGTCTGCAAAAAGCGGATACAGCGCGACATATCTTCTTTCACGACAGAATCCGATCATTGTTGCATAAAGTGTGGGATTAAGGGGTGCATACCCTAGAAGGCGCGGCGACTCGACGACTCGGCACTCGCCGCGCACCCAGCGCTCGCTCGCGCTGCTCTGCAGCTGGTAATCGATTCATCTTTTATTGCCGTTTGATGGCAGTAATACAGCGCATATTAGAGACTTCGGCCTATATCCGGTCCTCGTATATAAACTACATTTTTGACATTTGAAATTGCGACCGTACGTACGTAGCTTTTGCATCGCATATTGATAATCTTGATTTTAATTAAATCATGTTTCGTGTAAGGAAAACTAGAATTTATTTTAAGAAGACCAATCAAACGAAAAAATTAAATTCCTTTGACGATTTTAGTTTATATTTAAATTCAAGAATAATATTAATTTAAATATATGTAACAGCCTTTTAATATATGAAGGAGTCTTTCTATAAAATTCGATAGTTCTCGATATAATTTAATAAATTCCAAACATTTCGTTGTCATCGGTCGGAAGATTAGAAGAAACAAGAGAAACTGAACATCCGGAGATATCAATTACAAGTGGTAGAATTGCTTGCATGGCCAAGCGAACAAGATATAAACAACATTAGTTTATTTGACTTTTCTATATTACAGATAAAATCGTGTAATAGCCGTCGTCAAGTATAATTTGTGGCGACTCAATTGAAAGGTCAACCTCGGCTAATACACATATTCATATCTGTTATCCGAGCGTCCTCTCTCCGAGACTTTCCAATTAAGCAATTTAGATACGAGGCCCGGTTGTGACACGACGTTACACGAATGTAAAACAACGGCTATCGGAATGATAATTCAGTATGTAAATAATGTAATGTAAATAACAATAAAGTTATCAGGGAAGGCAGCGTGCTATGGGTTTTGACAATAAAAAGCGTCGTGGAGAGCGCGAGAGCGACCCGCCGCGCGCCGCTCGGTATTAGGACGAATTTACGAGCGCCCTCGACATTGTCTCCGACAACGACAACGCGCCGCATCACGCTCACGGCACTGATATTGTGTCTAAGTGCCTGCCACAAGCCTTTTCTCGCTTTCGATCCATATTTACGACATTTTGACCGGACACAGGAAAATACATCGAATTTTTTTCAAATATTCAACACATTTTTTTCAAAAATGCAAATAAATAACCCAACTTAATTCAATAAATACTTACAACTTATTAGCACGGGTTCGATAAACCACGAACCTGCATTTACATCAAATGTTTTATTACGATAATTCCATTTGAAGAATCCAAAACAAAAGCGTTGAAGTCTTTTGTTAGGGGGAACGATCTGCGAACACAAAAGATTATAATCAAGACTAACAACAGCGTACGCTGAATAAGAGCTGGTACTAATAAATCAATATTGACAAAATTAACATACAGTGTTAATTATGTTCAATTGTTTATTAAGGTTTGGATTGCTGGGTGTAATCTATTGCCATTTAAATAACAGATGGAACAATAATAGTGCAACAAGAAAGCATAGTGGACCGGTCCTGGGAGGCTGCATTATTCGGAACCTGTTTGTGTTGCTCTAATTAACAATACACAAATCGTAGCTTGTATGCAAATGAGGGTAGATGGTGGAGTGAGCGCCTGAGCGGCCGCGCCAGGACAACGTACACAGAGTTTCATCCGCGATAACAAAGAGAGGTCTATTTTTATTGGGATCAGGTCATTTTAACTGTCATACGAATGTGGTTTTCGATTAAAAGTTCGTGTAGTCTTGGGACTTGTAGGTTATGGTAGGATGCAAATCAAATGAAGGTTTTTTTCACAGGTTTTTTTATTTAAATAATATAGGTACAATCTCAAAGGTAATATATAATTAGTCATAGATTTTTAGGTTATGCTTAAACTGATATTGATACCAGGTTTTTCACTAAAGCATAATAATTAAAATCATCATACATCAAAAATACTTATTTCATTTTCCCACTTTTTCCTATTCTGGAATAATTCAGTCAATCATACAAGAAGTGTTGCTTTTAATTGCTAACACTAAAAGCTTCATTCATTTTGATTAGTCTACAAGTTGTCATTCCAAACTCCACTGATCAAAACGCATCGGTCGAAGTGTACGCGAGTTTATCGTAAAATTGAATTAAAAAAGAGAGATAATAAAAGGCGATCGCGTCGTAATTCTGGCTCGCGACAACGCAGCACTTTTATTTGGAGGCGCGCGTGTGGCGGGCGGGGGAGAGGGGGGGTGCGCCTAATCGTGCGAGCTTTAGTAAGCTCCGCTATGTACCCGTGTGTCGCGCCTATTTTGTAGAACAGAGTAGAACCCCGATTTGAACTTGAGTATAGAATCAAATTGTTTATAACGTGTAATTGTGACATCGTGAGGAAACCGGCATGTCCTAGAATCAAAAATTCGAAGACATGCGACATCCACCAACCCGCACTGGACCCGCGTGGTGGATTACGGCCCGTTCTCTCTCTTAGAGAAGAGCCTTTGCCCCAGCAGAGGGATTAACATTACAAGGCTGATAATGCTAATACTACGCTGGTTTGGTTTCTTAATCATTTGTAAAATTTTGAAAACTCTGGAAAGAAACATTTGACATATTTCTTTCCAGATACCATGGAAGATTTAGCAACATTATTTTTTGCAAAATCTTCAACATGAGTTTGCAACACAAAGTTATGTATCTAAAAAACAAAATGGTTATATTTTGAAATATTAAAGTGAGATTAACTCTCTCTTTTATTTAACATGTCTTCATATTTTGACTTTCTATAAAAGAAATTATAGTACAAAATGCTGAAAAACTATTTTTTTCCAGATTTAGACATGATATGTCTTTTCATAATTGATATTGCAATTATATCAATTGCTTTCTGACTTACTGAATCCATAGATGTCGATATGTCTGAAGATGTGTATAATCGTTAGTCGGAAATAGTGTGAATCAAGTAAAAAAAATCTTTTTACTTACAGTTTTCTAATTTTCCCTTCATATTAACTTTCCTGAGACTTTAACAAAAGTTAAACTAAAATCATCGAATTTACTCCAGTCATTATCGAGTTTTGCACTTAGAAATACACTTACCCAATCATTTTGATTTTATTACAGACTAGCTTTTGCGCGCGGCTTCGCTCACATACATTAAATATAGTCTATGCTACACAGGAATAAAGCACCTTTCTATCGGTGAAATTTTCGCAATCGGATCAGTACAAACAAAAAAAAAATCAAACTTTACCTCTTTATAATATTATAAGTAAATAAATATAAATATAGATTACAGATTTCATTTTGTTCTAAATTAAATCAACCCAAAAGAGGCAGTATACACGGGTGCACAGCGGAGCACACTGCACATTATGGCCCGCGGTCCTCGGGGACAATCTTCTTTTATTTATATCCGCCGTGTAACATCTCGCACCTCTCGAGCCACTCGCGACTCACTCGAATCCTTGCCAGTGTTGCCAGCTTCAACCAAAGTATCTTCACCCTCGTAAAGTCAAGGAGTTAACATACGAACCTGTATTTTACATTCCAATCGTAGAAGAGCCCTTGTCTTGACGTATCCAAAAATAGCAGGGATCTTGTAGGAAATCGATGAGTCAAGGTCCGGAACAAAAAGAAAGATATAAAATAAAAAATATAGAATGTAAGAAGTCAATTAAAAGCCAGCTGAGGTAAACTAGGTGCGGCTAATCGTTATGTGACTGAAGCTGCGTCTCAATCTCAACTAAGTCAAGAAGCGATGTACGAGTTAGTCACAAGTCATGAATAATTGCAAAATAGTCAAAACTTTCAGCATTGAGAGCTGTATTATATCCATGCAAACGATAAAACTAACATACTAGTAGATTGAGTAAATGGTGTTAAAGTGCCTACTTAATCTGCAAATTTGCTTGTACATAATTTTAATTTTAACAAGGATATCTTTAAACATTGTTGAAAAGCTTTGGTGACTTGCAAATCTTAGATGAAGAGGGCAGAACAGCACTTAAAATAACCAGCTATTTTTCAAGATGGTGACTCTACAAATTAAAGGCTTAGAGAACTCAGACAAATTATGGGATTTGAGTAGTGCAATACTTAATTGGATTAAAATATATAAAAAAAGAAAATTTTATACACATAAACAAAAATGATTAAGTCCTTAAAATTATAATTGTAAGTGTCGATGTAACCTAATTATGTGAGATAAATAATTTTAAGTCGGTATTTAAAATAATTTTACTTTGTACTTATTGAAGTAAGAATTTTAATGACAAGCGTTACTTTATGAATCACTTGTGACTTTATAATCAAAATCACCATAAAAAGCGTACAGTTTTATTCATATTATTATGACATAAATGTGGAACATAATCAGACCACAAAAGTACAAGTACCAAAGTACCATATTTACTTTATCTTTACTTCGTTTTACGATCACTGGTAAAATATTTGAACAAGACTGCTACGTGGTGTCGCAAATTTTAACTTTATTTGAATTGTTCACTTTTATTTTCCTTGAGGCTTGTTTATTTGAAGCAAAATGTTGAATTTTTAAATATCCTGTGGTGACTTTTGATGTGACTTATTTAATTTTGCTTGGTCATGTACCTTACATAATATACAGCATCAGTTTACGACGATATCTAAGTGTAATACGATGTTGATGACATTAAAGTCGTGGCCGTACGACAACATCGGATGTTTCCTTTTGTAAACATTCTACGACCATATACTCATTAAAAGCCCTACGTGCTACAATGTGGGTCCCTGCGTGCACCAAGCTCAATATAAAGAAGTGTATCGTTGGTTTATACCACACAGCTATGCCCGTGACACATGGAGCTGGCGAGCACCTGGTCAGCGCGCCACACATCGCGAAGACTGTATTTTTATTTTCGTCGAGCGTAACATTGGAAGCGCATTTTTCCGGGTACGGCGCGACGCAAGCCTCTGGCCCATCCGAGCTGACTTGTAATTTCAAGTGTTTACCCTGCGCGCGCGCAGCAGGGCGTCTCACAACAATGCCCATATCCTTTTCACATAAAATATATGAAAAGTCCGGCTACCAGCGAGCCACGGATCGAGCGCCCGATACAGCGCCTGCATTAAACTCGCTAGCTGTGGCTGCCTACCGAGAACTTTTTATGAGGGATCAAATTGATTGGTTCGGTGATAATATCGGAGTTGCGCGTATTGTGCGGGACGGCCGACCGCCGCCGCTCAGCCTTTAACACGTCGCGCCTCGGCTTCCGTTACCATCGATTACGTATGCAGCTACACTTCTCACACCTTTTAAGAGATGTAATTTAGAGATGCTGAGAGATTGTAGCTTGTAATAGATATGCACATTTTAATGCGCCGGTGAAAGGTTGTAAGCTTCAGCGCTCAAACAGAGTCGATCACAATAAACATTACCGCGCACCACAATGTACTCACAAAAGTAATACGAAGTGAAGTTACATGTTGTGGTGCGCGTAATGTCTTTTTCATGGTACCAACCGTTACGTATCACCGTCGGAATTGAATCGAGTTTAAGATACACTTTAAATTTATTGAAGGCAACGAATCATCAGCGGGCAGGCCGGGCAGGACGTGCCCCGCGAGCGAGAAACACAAAACCACAAAGATAAAAATATATTACAAAATGAGGCCCACTTTGTGTTTTGAAATTACAATCAAATAAATTACTTTTTATTGCTCAATCTTGTTGGGTTTTATTAAGGTATCGGCGCTGAATGCGAGAGAAATAAAACATGGCGGGTTTACGCGAGAGACAAGATGTTTCCGTGTGCCTTGTAGCCGCCAGATAAACGAAGGTGCTTTACATGGCCCTCGAGTTTTGGAGATAAGCCATCACGACGTGTTCATGTCGACATGCTGACAATGAAGTAACACGGACACTTTCTCCGGCGCTCTTTACTTCGGACGCATCGGAAACCTCGTTCATACCGCACAAGATTTACTTAATAACGTTTTATTACTCGAAAAAGTGAGGATTAACTATTCTAAGATAGGACGGTATGGTGCTTAACAAGGGTTACATTTCTCACAAGCTACTAACTGGACTATTTCACTTAAGTTATATTACATCACTACAGTCTTCAAATTAATAATATCTAATATGCTATATCTAAATAAATCCAAATGCTTATAATCTTTAACTTTGGAAGTCGATCTTTCTAGTGTTGCTTCTTCTTTCAGATGTTACCAGGTTCGATCTTTTTCATCAATCCCAAGTCATATTTCTGAATTAAATTGACTTCTTAATGAAAATACCAAAATCATCATAATTTGGTTTGCCCGAAATATTTTATGTATCTCAACTTTTCACGGATCTTAAGAACTAATTTTTGATAAAATATTCGAAGCTTTCAAATAAAAAATATCTATCCAAATCAGTTAATAAATGACAGAGGAACACCTTTTTGAAGTCATATAAAAACTAAGTGGCGTTCCCACGTTGTCAACCGAATTTAAAACAACAAAGCCTGTAATGAAAATAAATCTATGCAATTGTACAAAAGCTGTTCAGGGTGGTAAAAAAATGCATCCGCATACATATACATATATGTAGCTATAGGCCATTTTGGTCATTTTCCAATACTCAGGAAACTACTAGAAGTATAATTTACTACGCGGCTATCTATTAGCAATCAACAATGTGTCGATTTCATTAGTTTTATCTTCAGAGTTGCAATAACCGGATAAAAATAAACCATAAAATAATAATCATAACTTCTCGTTGAGTGCCGTACTTTACAAGCCTTAACTACTTAACTGGTCCACTCAATAGATCTGTAGCCGTAAAGCGAAACTGGAAGTTAGTCTCAACTCTCCAGCCTGATGACAAACCGTAGTGCCATTTTGAAAACATACAAATCAATAGGGAGACTGCGGAGACAAGAGAGCATATCGTGTTGATTAATGCTGATTGCTAAAGTGCGTCGACGCATGTATAAGTAATGTTACAGCCCACCGCGGCGTTTCCGTCTCAACCGGTCCTAGAACAATGTGCCCAAACATTTACTTACTATTCAACATATGGAATCGCCCCCATGACTTAGTGGACATTAACAACGACGTACGACCAAACCACCTAGCGCTGGTGCAAATTATACTTAATACAATTACGAATCATTCATCATTGTATCGCTTTCGGAGATAATTGGCAATGATAAACTGAGCGCGGCTGAGACAATACTGAACGGCTCAACCATTGAAGAGGACCCTTAACACTTGAGTGTAAATTCACACAGTTATTACCCATTTAGTGAAGCATGTGCAAAGCTAAAGGTCCGGTTATGTTGGTGTTGTGGAAGCGTGGAAATGTGCGCGCTCGCACAATGCGCCGCGTGTGTCCCTTGCCCAAGGAAACACATTTATCATCGTCACCTAGCGACCCGCGACTTGTAATTGTGCGCCATATTGTTGCGAGAGTTATGGGCCCAGCGCGAGAATATGGTCTCTTCCGCTTAACCTGTGCATAAACATTTATCGGGACAGGTTAATTTAATTTAAAAAGATAATTCTGCTTGATAGTGTCGGTTAAACGAGATCACGAGACGTATAGCTGCTAAGAGCTTTGAGTACTTGAGTCCTCGCGGATAAAGCAAAAGCGCTTTGACATAATGTATGTTATTTCATCTACCTATTATTAATTCATGTCTATTACGAACTTAAACACTTTTATTCCATTTCTCGGTAACAACAGCAATGTATTTTATTGTAAGTGTACCCCACGCAGCGCCACTAGACAAAAATCGCATCGGCTTCCCATATATTTCTCTTGTCAGTGTTCGAGGGACAATACGGTAAAGGATTGTAGAAAAGTGAGCATAAAACACGGCGCACGCGCATCGGGTAGCGTCGATCGAGCTGAACATCAGCATTGTGACGGGAGCTGGCGGCGCGAGCGGGGCTTGCGGAGCGGGGCTTACGGAGCGAAGCGGCGCGGCTACGCGATCGAGCCCCGATTTGTCGTTATTTGCGCACGCGGCGTGCGACGCGCCGACTTATGACGGCTCTTATCCGCCATCGCAGGAGGCACTCCGCGCCTCTTGACATCCCTCTCCAGATCGTCGCATCGCCGTCGCCTACCTGCTGCTAGTATTTCTCACAGAAACAATGAGCTTTAAAGGTTTATTATGACAACAGAACTGCACAATGCGTTTTAATGGTATTTGGAATAAAGTTTCCAGGTATTTATAATTGATATCTAATTTTCAGGCTATTAAATTTTAACTTACCGTTAATCTTAACATAAATTCATTTTGTTTTCCTTTAGCCTATTTCATTTCACATCTGAAGAGATATCAATGGACAGGTTTGGCAGCCGTTTCAGTTTAAGGCTACGTCTTTACATTCTTTGATTCGTGGCGATCGATGGGAATCTTTCCACGCATTCTCAAACATTTTTAGGTGTTGCTCTTCTCGTGAGGTCATCCCAATAAATATTCGATATCGATTGACACGAGAGACACACATTGAGTATCAGTGCCGGTATCAGATAGTGTGCGATGGTGCGCAGTCGTAGCGCGGCGCCCGGAGCGGTCCCAACCTATAATAACGTGAGATACGACGACGCTATCAACCGACGATCACAGCCGAAATCAATTTTAAACAAACTCTAGCCACCACCTACAATTATCATTGTACGGAACAATGCGTACCACTAAATATCGGGCCAGTGTTAGAGGTCAGCCCCAATGGCCGGCTATCGATAATGGACGGTTCTTTTCGGATCGCACGAGATACCATCGCGATGATTTGTTGATCCTACGCTAGCTTAAATATTGAAATTAACATTCATTTATGATTTTTATCTATCATATGAAGAATATGTGAATGAGATATTATATAAGACAAAGCGATGTGTAGTATTTGTTTTATTTATTATTTTGAAATAAATATTTCTGTATTGACACGACAATGTAAATATATGGACGAGGAGATGATATCGGCTTCATGAAATGTAAATTTACATCAGGCAGTTAGCATCAAACACCATATACTTAATATCCTACTCGTGTTTAGCTGTATGCTACCCAAGCTGGCAAATCTGCAATATATTTCTATGAAGGGTCAGAATAAAACTTGCTAATAAACCATCCTCATCATCCTCATTATTAACAAAAACCATTGAATAAATAACCAAAGTCTACGCTCATTATCTCGAAAATTTGACCATCAATCAGATATCAGAGACAATTTTATTTTCATACATGATAACATAAACATTTGGAAGATTTATTATGTCTACACCTATCTTTGTATTTATTCGACCAAGTCTGTAAACACCTGCTACAAATATATTATTTAATCACTAGATATTTAAAAAAGCTGTTGACTGGAGGCGTTCAAAAAGTGCTGCTATTTCCATTGGAACGTTGAATTATGTCCCTGTTAATATATTTATTTAAAGTTTAACTAGAGTTCTAGGCATAGGAAACATACAGAGGTGTCGGGAACTGGGTGGTCTGGCGCCTGCGCCTGGGCAGCCTCGTGCATCCCCAATGAGTGCGCGTTAGTTAACTCTATGCAAATAGAAAAGGTCACACTCTCGGCGACCAACAAAAAGTTGTTCATTAACGAACTACTATGCAATCAATTTGCATTGAATATCGATTCTTAGCTGATATCGAGATAAAATTCGGATTTCTCATCGATTTTTGAAAAAACTTTCCTTTAAAACGTTAATCACTTTGTTAACCTACATTTCCTTACTCGTGCCGTCTATGGGTCTTTTATAAGTTTAGATAAGTTTTATTACGCATTGTGAAAACACTTATAAAATACAAAAAGCAAACGTAATTGATATATCGACGGGCGGCGGCTGCCGGGGGCCGTCTGTCCGCCACAGTAAAATTAAAATTGATGATCATGTAAACTTTATTAGTGGCTACATAAAAATGTTCGAGTAAATCAAAGACTGCGCTAGTATATTGCATGACGCCGCGTGATCTAGTATCGGGACACCGTTAACACTTTATTGCCGTTCATACTTCTTGCACCATTCCGAGAAAGTAAATTACTCGTGGCGATCGTAAAATTAATGCCACATACGGTAATACGAGTACTTCAGCTTGTCACTGTCAATTTTTATGATGCACTCACTTGATATCGCAACCAGCTGGATTTGCTTAGCAAAGTGGCGATATTTTTTCCCTGACATCGGCGCAATAAAACTTCTATTTTAAATAAAAAATCCAAGGAAATACATCTTCGTGAATTTATTTTGAAGGTTCTACGAAGCGTCATAGTTCTTCCCTGATTGGATGTTGAATATTTTAAGCAAAAACGTAAATAAGAAAAAGAAAGTAGTGAGTGAAATGTGAGTACTCGTTGGAAATACGTATGTATTATTAAATTAAATTGCATTTCAACAAAATATTTACGAGAGTAGTAATTTTTCATGGCGGACAGGCCCCGCAGCGAGGCGGCCGCCCGGCCCGGCTCGCCTTTGGACACAAACCACTGGCCCCGTGGACTCGTGCCAGCCTGCGCTAATAACTATCTTGTATTTCTAACAATTATGCGCCGATATCAAAAGTGATAATAGAGCATTTCATGCAACATTGTTAATATAAGATCTTTGGGCCAGTATTGGAACCTGTTATTCAATAGCCGTCGAAGAAAACGCTGTTTATCAGTTCATTGCGGTGTGCACTCAATAACCATTATTATTTTCTAACTGATTTTAGTTTAGCTAAATGTATATTCACCATGAAAACTTGATAAGCCTTTAGTAGGACCTTACCAATAAACAGTAGCAAACTGAGAAAGAAACGCACAAGGAAAACTATTATAATGCATTTATTTCAAATAAACCATTTACAGGCACTTTCAAATTGTCAAAAAGTCAGTCAGTCAGAAAAATTATGCAAAGGCACATTCCAAAGCGTAGATTTTTTTTTGCTCTCTATGAAAAAAATAGCTTTTTCCCGCAGCTTCACCTGCGTACACAAAATACGACTATAGCCTATGTCACTCAGGAATAAAACAGCTTTCTATCGATAAATAAGTTTTAGCAATCGAACCAGTACTTTCAGGGATTACCTCCTACAAACAAAAAACAAACTTTACCTAAGCTCTTTATAACATTAGTGTAGATGTGTAAGAAAATCCATAGATGAAAGTAAAGAAAAAATCAATTCAAAATATAGAAATACGTAGTATCATACATTAGAGAGCTAACGTTCTTATTACGTTGTAATTGATTAATTAGCCAGCCTAAAAATAAATAAGAAACACCGCAAAATAATTCAAAACGCAGTCTCACTTACCAGGAGAGCATAAAATAAACGGCAGTGCGCATTGAGCACATCGCTCAGCCGCGCGAGATTACTTCATGAAAGCTCACGAGGCGATCATTACCGACCCCCGGTCGCAATCAATCCGTCGCGCATAATTAAGACACTAAAGTACAAAGTTGTATAAATAAGACTTATTTTGAAATATATTTTTAATTTCTTAAGATATTTATTATAGTTTTACCCGACTGCTCCAGGAAGGTTATGTTTTTTCAAGTGTTTGTACTAAGTGTATTTGTTTGGCACTCCCTAGATCCTTAACAGTTTATTGCATTTCAACTTGAGACGTGACGTTAGATTCGTCTTAATCATAGAAATATTCTTATATCTATGGTCTTAATAGTGAGAAATTATTAGGTACAAAAAAAATTTTGCAAATGTTTCGTGTCAAATTAAATGTTTTATATTTTCTAGGGTGAGGTAAGGTTTTTCCTGTTTTTTTTTTTACATTTTGATATGAGTATGGTAGTTGATCAGTTGAACCACACTTAAGTATGAATAAGGATCGTTAAATTATAATTTAATGGACTTTATGATACTTATGACCTGATTTATAGCATCGTTTTCTGACAGATTAATGCAAATGTTAAACTTGATTTACGAACAAGAGTTACAGACGATATTTCAATTAGCTATTTAAGAGTCATCATAATATCGATACGGTGTAACTGTGTTGTAAATATTCAGTACCTACAAGTAGCCATTGATAAATGTCTCCGGCACGGCGAACAGTACAGCCGGGGGCTCGTGCAAAATAATTAAAACTACTTAAGATTCAAACAGAAAGTACCAGTAGCCAGTTTGCGGCTCATTTAGCGAGAGGAGGCCGGTCGCTGGCACTGACGACCATTACTCTCCCGCCCGATTGATATATTCGTGGTGGACATGCGATCGCGACACGTCACACCGCTTCCACTGTTCACTGGCCCCGGCCCGACCTGCTACCGCGCGCTACTCGCTACCAGCTCTATATAAATAAACAAACCTAAGTAATAAATATCAAGTCCGCCTCTAACAACGTACGTCACTATAAATCGGACACTTCTTTTATTGCTGCACATCTAGACCAATTAAATATAACTCGTAATTGTCGATAACCGTCAATAAAATTGCTATTCGTCGATCTCAGTCAATATTAATCTCTGCGGGCCAAACGAATTATTAATTCATTATTTTAATTAAACGAACAAATCAATTTTGATTATTTAACTACACAATGTGAAATCTCCTTATGTAAGTGAGTTCATAATCACAAATCATTACAACTCGGCCTCAATCGAGTTCAGAAACGATCGAACGAATAAGTCGACGTCAGATTAAACACAAATATTTACATGTGTACAAAGGCAGAGAGATACAAGTTTACCTTTTACAAGCAATTTGAGGTTATTTATTATGTAGAGTGGCGCGGAGGCTGCGTTTTGGTGCAGCTTCTTTATACAGAAGCCATTATAAGTATCAGTTTCAGATCATAGATCATAAACGCATTTATTACGCGGGGTCGTGTCCGGGGGGTCCTGTCGCGTTGCCACTGCGCTCATTGTTGACTTTTTATTGTCGTGCGCATGTCACAATTTTCGTGGACCTCACCAGAGACGGAGGCGTAAATATCCAACACAAGAATGTCCCGTTTCGGATCTATGAGTATTTATGTGAAGAGCTGGAATGTATTTAAATCAAACTCGAACGTCGAACTAGCCTAATCTTTACTTTATGATTATCGTAAATTATAATTTGATTTTAATAACTTATTTACTTCTTGTGTGTTACGTATATTTAGAAATTAATCTTGATGATCTTATCAAAGCATAAAGAAATTATGTTGTGGTTTCAAAATATTTCTTCTCTGTGACGTTAATTTAATAATGAAGCGCAGACCTACCGTATGTTTCTCGTTTTGTTCACATTTAGATCAAACTGATATACTAAAAAGCATTCTCCTTCTAATTTCGTGGTCGTCTATTTAAATTGCTTTCCATCTTTAATAACTGTTTAGAACTTCAGTTTATTCACTCAAACATTGCATTTAATACAAAGCATACATTCTACTAAGAACGTTAAATGAACATCGCTGCCACGTTTGGCGGATTCATTAAACGATCGACTGCTGCGCTATGTGTCGCGGGTTTGATTCCCGCATGGAATAAAAATATTTGTATGACCTACAGATAAGTGTTCCGGATCTCGGTGCCTGTGAGCTCACATGTTTATGAACGCACTCACAATACAAGAGGTATTCAGACATTCAACAAAAATACGTAAACCTAATTAATAATAGAAAATCTAGACATTATTCTGACATTATACAAAGCTCTAAAAATTCTTCAAAAGCAATGTGGAATGTCATAAATAAGGAGAGAGGCAAGCACAATTCCCCAATTATTGACTTTACAGAAATTGTAAAAAATTCAGACGGAACACCGTTTCTCGCAAAAGAATCGGTAGTTGACAAAATGAACGAGCGGTTCCTGAGCGCGGCGGCTGCGTGCGGTGCGCCGCGCGCTGACGTGCTGCGCGTGCAGGCTGAGCTGCGTGTGGCCCGGTCGCCGGCTGATCGCTCACTTCGGCTCACTGCTTTTAGTGCGTATGAGGTTCACCAGATCATCACATCACGGATCCCACCAAAACCGTCGAAAGATTCGTACGGCATCTCGATGAGACTTTTAAAACTGGTAGCAGCTCCTCTAGCCTATGTTCTTTCTGAGTTGTTTAATGATTGTATAAGGGAAGGTTCTTTTCCTGCACCATTAAAGCTCAGTAAAGTGTCACCCCTGTACAAAGGAAAAGGGAAAAAATATTGCATGGACAATTATAGACCAGTCTCTATTATACCCACCCTTGCCAAAGTTTTTGAAAACGGTTTGAGCTCCCGACTTATTAAATTTATGTCGGAGACGAACGCCCTTTCTGACCGTCAGTACGCGTACCGAGAAGGCCGCTCGACAACGTGTTTAGTTCGAGAACTCGTACATCGAATCATGTCCGCACGTGAGCAAAAGAGGCAAGTGGCTGTCCTATGCTGCGACCTGTCCAAAGCGTTCGATGTTGCTGACAGCGCCATGTTAGCTGTGAAACTACAGCATTACGGAGTGTTGGGGACATCGCATGCTTTAGTGACAGATTTGCTGCACGACAGGACTCAAATTGTGGTAGGTGGCCAAGGAAAGGTGAGGTCCAAGCCTCTGAAATCGGAGATGGGAGTGGCTCAGGGATCGTCCGTGTCCAACATACTGTTTTCGCTGCTGCTGAATGACTTGCCTGATGCTGTGACTGACGCAGAAGTACTCATGTACGCTGATGATGTTGCAGCGTTGGTAACAGCTGAATCAGTGGATCAGTTGGAGCAGAGGCTAAACGATGCCGCGAATCAATTGGCGTTATGGTTTCAAAGAAATGGTCTTGCTCTGAATCTGAAAAAGACCCACTTCATTCACTTTGTTCTGTCAGGGCGGTCTTCAAGACCACTGGCAGTATCTGCGGGTGGAGTGGCTCTAGTTCAGGTGAAGACGATAACCTTTCTTGGGTTCGAAATTGACGGGTGCCTCAAGTGGGATGGTCAGATTAGTAAGGTGTGCGGTAAATTGGGTAGTGCATGTTTTGCTCTTGGCAGAATATCGCGCGTCTTACCCGAACGCGATGTGCGGTCCTGTTATTTCGCGACGGTGCACTCGTTATTACAATACGGCGCTGAGCTATGGGGACGTGCTGCCGACTGGCAGCACGCCTTCCGAATGCAGAAGCGTGCCGTGCGGGCCATCGTCGGGATACCGCAGGACATGTCCGCTAAACCCCATTTTGCTAGACTAGGCATCCTCACGTTACCTGCTATACTAATATATCAGGTTGCCTTGTACGTGAGGATGAACCTCGACCTTTACCCAAAGGTAGGCAACCGTCATTCATATTGCACCAGAAGCAGGGGTCAGTTATCGGGGGTCTCGAGATCCCTCGCCAAATCCTCCATGACGACTCATGTTATGGGCCCGACAGTGTATAACCGGCTGCCTGCGACTATTTCTGGTGCCCCGACTATAGGGAGCTTCAAAGCTCGTTTGAAAAAATGGCTTATCGAGCAAGCATTTTATTCTTTTGACGAATTTATGATGTAATTTAATTTATCTTTGACGATTGAATATTGATTTGGACTGAATATTATTGACGTTTCTTATGATTTATATTTTTATTTTTATTTGTGATTTTGATTTCTATTTATTTGTATTTTTATTTTGTATTTTCTTTTATATGTTTGACATTCTTTATCATTTGACATTGTATTTAATCACTTGTTGACTAAGTAGATATAATGTAAGAATCTGTATTTGACTTGTAAGAATCCCTTACCAATAAATTACTATGACTACTATGACTATGACTATTCCTAGTAAGGGGAATTTCTAAAAAAAAGAAATTATTTTGGACGGAAAATCATCACTTGGAATCAGAAAAGTGAGTTATTTTCAAGTAACTCAACATCTATACTTTTGGACTTATTATCTTACTTGACTTGCCCCAACATATAATAAAAGCGAATCGTGGTACAGAACCGACTTCCAATCTCTTAGAAAAGAGTGTAGTACAGTAGCTACACAACTTTCCTTGTCAAAATAAATTAACTCCGAGGAAAAGACTTGCTCCAAAGATTGAGCCGCGATGTCGTACAATGAGTACGTAAGTGATGCGAACAGGTACTGAGAACTGTGGATGACCTTTCAGCACCTAATGGGTCAGCAAGATGTTGTGAAAAGACCACTTTGATGAGCCGTAATATCGGGTAACTTTGGTCCAAGCTTATTAACAAATAGGTACACGGGACACTGTGTTAACTGTGTTTCTATTGGTTAACGAGCTTGGGCCAAAGCTACACCTCGGACAGTGGCGGATTAGCCATATAGAAGGATTAGCAAACGCTACAGGCCCCGCGCATTTGGGGGCCCCGCGTATGCGAGAATCCTGTACTCGAACAAAAAAAATCTAGCCAAACTATATAAATATGTCAATATCTGAATACCTACAGCTGATTATTTCATTGAATATGATAGTCAATCTCTTAGATTTCCCTCATTACAGTACTTTCCACCACTTACCCAATCTTAAAATCCACGGGTTTATTGGAGCCTACTGGAGCCAAGGGTCTGCTTCTAAAAGGAAGGCTCGGCCCCGGTATGAAAGACTAGAAGGATCCGCTCCGCCCAAGGGCGGGGGATGTCATTTTGATGATTTTTACCCACCAAAAAAATAATGGTGTTATTGGAGATTGAGATAAGAATGAGAAGCATTTAACAAGTCTACACAGGGGCCCCTTAGTCGAATTTGCTACAGGTTCTGCGATGACTTAATCCGGCACTGACCTCTGAAACAAAGTAACCTGATTTTCGGCACGTAAAATTGCAGAAAATGTAGTAAGTTGGCAGGAAACACCTGCATGTACATTCGGATAGAGAAGAGCCTCTCCTGAAAAAAACGCAAATTGTCACTTACGATATACTTCCTGAAAAGGATCGATGTGTTCATAAAATATCAAAGCAAAATAAGTGAATATTCATTCAAGGCCAAAAACAAATAACATCTACACTGTATAATATATTAAAATATTTAATATTTTATAGCGGTAAACTTTGTTTTTATGTTTTTTTGTTTGTAGGAGGTAATCTCTGGAAGTACTGGTCCGATTGCTAAAATTTTTTCACGTATAGAAAGTCGCTTTATTCCCGAGTGACTAGGCTATATTTAGACTTATTGTTATATTATGTTTTTAGACTATATTTTATGTACGCTGACGAAGCCGCGGGCAAAAGCTAGTAAATTATAAAACCGCATTTAAAAGTTTATTTTTATAACACTTCTTTTGTTATTCATGCAGTTCAATGATTCTGCTAGACACGTCCGCTCGACGCCAATCTAACTACTTACGAAACTCGCTCAATCGAGTAATAAAATGTTAATAAAGTGCGTAAATCAAGATAACGTCAATAGTTAAGAGTTCGACACAACGAAATAGTCTCAGGCGAGGTGAAGAAATTACCTCACCTATGTAGAGGACATAACTCTCTTCGACTTTCCACTCCACCGCCACACCATTTTGAACCCTCTCCCTCATTTTATTACGATGCATTTCTCCTTAAACCTGCAGACAATCAAAACTTAAACAAACACATCAATTTTATAGTGTAGCTGCTTTTTTTTAATTTCCTATCACATGCCTATATTATCGTAGTTTCGTTAATTGCTCAAATCAAATCAATAAAGTTTAGGCGACGGCCGGCACGTGCTCCGTGCATTTCAGAAAATATTCCGATTGGAGGAAATAACTGTACCTATTCGTAAGTATAAAAGTATAGGGGCAGTAGGACCCTACTAGGGCTAGGATTGTTCAAAATAGTCACCGTTACCCTGGAATTCATCTGGGGTCATGGGTTGTATGAAAGTAACCCCGGGGTTTGCTTTACGCTCTGAAACGAAGGCAAACAAGGAACAGGAATGAGTCAGTAAAAGTCTGACACGCCATCCCGCTCCACCCAAGGGCGGGAGATGTCATTAGCATAGATCGGAATTTGAGTGCTATTACTATCAAAAATATGAATATGCCATTTATATTGTTTTAAAACCGTAACAGTACCTACTAATCTTGCGTTAAGGGCCAAGCGCCCGAAAAGTGCCATAAAACAGTGATTTTCTGAGGCCTACTCCTCCGTAACGGCTAGGTCAATTGGTTTGAAAAAAATATATGTTTATTATAGATTCATGAACAATAATATCAACATTTGATTTTTTCGTGCAATTAATACTTTTGTCAAAAAAAAATAATTAGCAATTTCGCAACTTTTCGCAACTTTTCCCTACTCTTTCGAAACGGCTTGGACCTTTAGAAACATTTTTACACATAAAAATTGGTGGTTAAATATTCTTCAAAGTGAACATTGCATATGTAAATTAATCAATATCTCGCAGAGAAAATGGATTTAAAGCACTTTCCGGGCGCTGCTGGCCGCAAATAAATGCACAGATTTGCGTACTGCCGCCTAGGCGAGTGCGAGAGTTGCGTTCACATAATTTCGGTCAGATGGTTCAAGGGACTATACGCCTTAATGTGATTTATAGCTACTTTTTTTACTATTTTAAAGTTTAAAAAATATAGAACATAATACTGTATTAAACGGAAAAACATTAGAACAGCACTATCAAACACTTCACAAGTACGATTTTAGGTCATATCCATATTTTTGATAGTATTAACATAAAAATTCCGATCTTGATTTCCCGCCTTAAAAATAATGACCCTGGAATTCAAAGTGCAACTGAAGGAATACATGCGGGTTCTAGTCAGTGAAAGTCTGACACTCCTTCTCGCTCTACACAGTGCGAGAGAAGTTGTTCGATGATTATCTACCTCAAAAAAAAGAGTATAAAAACATTTGGATAAAATTTGTATAACGTGTTTCAGTTAATTTACTACTAAGCACAGGGACTTAGTTCGCTTCTAACAAGAAAATTCGGTAAAAAATCATGACAACTTATGTGTAACGTATAATTAGTGAAACTTAATCACTTCTATTTTATTTCCAGTGACTCAGTGACAATTTAATCAATTCAAATGTAGATTTAGTCATGATAATAAACGGCTTACAAGCCAATAATTATGACCATTACCGGTAATGATGGTCATAATTAGCGGTATCTCTTTTGTAATTTTCAGATTTGACCAACAAATAAACATGCGCAAGATAATAACGTTGTCCAACTAAAGGATGCCACACACGAATGGGTCGAGTCAACCCGAGCCCAATAGTTATAGTTATGGCAAACGTGGTCTTAGAGTATGAATTAGACAAGCAGATGTTTCATCGTTTACATAACACATTGCTGGATGGTTTGTCGCACGGCATTATTCGTCCTAATTAAGCACTAAGGTTACTAGGTCTGATTTCCCCTGCACCAGACGTCTTCTAATATAAGTAGTTAGACTAGCTTCTGCCAGGAGCTTCGCCCACGTGTATGTAGGTTTCTTCATGCAAACTTTGAACCCTGTTTCGACTTCATCGAGGGTGAATTTTGGAATTTAGGAAACCTTGTGCAAAATTTCACACCCCTTGTCCTCGTAGCTTCGGCTATACGTTGATATGTCAGTCAGTTTCTTTTTTTATGTAATCTACACTAATATAATAAAGTGGTAAAGTTTGTTTTTTTTTTGTTTTTATGTTTTTTTTTTTGTTTGTAGGAGGTAATCTCTGGAAGTACTGGTCCTATTGCTAAAATTTTTTTACCAATAGAAAGCTGCTATATTCCTGAGTAACATGGGCTATACAAATATTTTATATACACGGGCGAAGCTGCGGGCAAAAGCTAGTTATAGATAAATGAGTTCTGAAGTCTGAGTGATGTTTTGAGGGCTGTATAAATAAGTTCTGACGATCAAAGATGCTCTTTCCCAGCTAATAAGCTAAGAATCAATTAAAATTCAAACAGTTTTAGCCTCATTTGCTACAAGTTTACATTTAATTACCTACAAGAAAAGTGTTATGCAATTTTGCCAGACAGTGCGTGCTAAGCATGCTTTAAAACGCTTATTAATTATAAGCCTCAGAGCGATAAAATGTACGATAAGACTGGTAGATTGGCAGATATCTTGAAGCTAATGTGGTGCTAATTAGTCTGCTACTGTTAATGACTGTAACATGTTCTCTGGTAATATCATAGCAGCTCTACTTACTGTACATATATTAACTACTACATTTTAAGGGTGGAACCTCTAAAATCTAATGTACTCGAAGGGTGAAAATCAGTACCGGAATCAAGTCTGATGTAAAATAAATAGAATTGAATAAAAACTCAAAACTTTAAAAAACTTTTGTTGTCTGTTTGTCTGTCTGTCACAGAGCCTATTGTTTCAAGTGACTAACAAACCCAGTCCAAAAAAACTATGTTCGTTAATCACTTGAAACAATCACAAAAGTGTCAATATAGCCGCTATTCCAAAAAAACACCCGTTTAATAGGTTAGACTAGCTGTGTCCGCTACTTCGTTCGCGTGGACTACAGGATTTTGAATTTATTTTTTTCTAAAATATAAGTAGCCTATGTTACTCCTTATAACATCGGCTACCTGCCAAAAAAGGTCCCGTCAAAATCGGTTCAGCCATTTCAGAGATTAGCCCGGACAAACAGACAGACAGACAAAAATTGTAAAAATGTTATTTTGGTATATATACCGTATATATGTTCATATGCATGTAGTAAAAAGCAGTTATTTCAATATTACAAACAGACACTCCAATTTTATTTAAATGTATAGATGTATAGATTAAAAGGCCGACAAAAACTCTATTGTCGACTCTTTAGTCTAACCTATTCAAATGTTTTTTCACACAAAATTCTGATGCTTGTCTTATTAATACTACACGTGTAAGGCATTAAAAACAGCGAGATTGGCTACGAGCATGGCGCCTATCGCCTCTCCGCCAAGTGCGTCTAATGCAATTCGATGCGGGACTTTACTATCGAATATTATCCAATATTATAAACCACACCTTAGACTTAAGCAGATATAATAACCGTTACGTATTTTAGGATAACGTTAGTGTACAATAAACTTAACTTTTACCTTAAATATTACATATAAACAGATATTGCTAGACATTTTCATCTGTGCTTAACGAAACTAGTAGGCTATAAGTTTGATGTCGGAGTAAAACAAGTAGATAACGTCGATTTGATGGGTTTTCATATGATTGTTGGCACGCCTTTGAAGAAGATTAAGGTAAAGTTTATATTAACTTGTTTGTCAACTCGCTACTGCAAAACTCGCGAGCGCTTGCGAGTTGGCACCTTCCGATTTAACCTACTTTTTTTGTTTACGTCAACTCTTTCGCACGCTTAAAGTACAGTCAAGTAAAAACAGATTGAAACCAATATCTAGATCAATATCAATATCCGCGGCTTTGCCTACGCGAGCTGATTCGGTTAAGTAATAGCAGAGTCTTACAAAGAGTAATAATTGCTAAACAGCAGCAGAGCCACTAGTTTTTTGGCATATTATGTATCTACAAATCGACCGTGATGCGGAGAAGTTTTTCGGTGGTTTTAATTCGTTAAAAACTTTTTTCTCTTAATGTATAATAATTAAGGTTACTAACCACAGTTAGTCAAGTTTTTAAGATAGTAGTAAAGTAGCAAAGTTAATTAGGTTTTTTAATAATGTATATATTTCTCTGTAAAAAAATAATATACGTACTTCACTGAGTGTGCGCGGGAATTTCATGACTTGATTCCGCCATCTCATTTCTACCATCGGACAGCCCGATTTACGGCGACTACCCTTACGTTGTTGAAACCTCTACGATCCGAACTAAGCGTTTCGCCTCGTCATTTATACCGCGTAGATCGAAGGACTAGAACAATTAGCCTGCTGCGGTTTTCCCGTCCAATTATAATTTGGGTGCGCCTCACATAAGGTGGGATCGCAGTCAAGCACTAGTTTATATCAGATAAAAAAAAACTCTGTGTACAGGCAAGCCCAACATTTTAATATAAAGTTGCAATAAAATTTGATGAATGAAATCGTAATTTATAAATTGAGGACATTCGTAAATATGCACATTTAACAACATGCTGTCGTGTGATTGACGTATTTATTTGAACGGCTCAGCGTTTGCGAGACACCTCATAACGCGGACATGAATAAAAACAATGCACTTTGTGTAACTTGTATTACAAAGTATAATAACTTTTGTTTACGACTGTACTTGCATTTTTGTTCTGATTGGTTAAGTTTGTTTCAGGAGACCACTACTGAAACAAACTTAAATGATTAAATAATTGTTAAAATAACCATACTTTAACAATGATTTAATTATTTTCAGAAAAGTACTCACATTTCGAAAAAAGGGAAAAATTATAAGAAAATAAAACTTTTTTATAAATATTACGTAAGTTATGATTATTCGATTATTGAAAAACGAACGGAAAAGCCGAAAAAACTTTAACTCTGTATTTGATTCATAAAAATAAATAGGTACATTCTTTGAACACATAACTATCTATAGAAATTGAAACAACACCGAGTAGTTAATTCTTCGATTAGAATTATACGCGTCTAGTCCTTATTCTTCATCACCATTTCAGTCGAAAGACGTCCACTGTCGGACATAGGCCTCCCCAAGTGTCGCCACAATGGCAGGTCCTATACGTCTTGCATCCATTGAATTCTCACAACCCTCACCAAATCGTCGGTCTACCTTGTATGAGGTCCTCCAACGCTAGGTTTTCCGGTACGTAATCGCCCCTTCAGAACTTTTTGGCTCCAACGACCATCTGTTGTGCGAGTAGTGTCCTCCTTCCTTATCTCCTTCAAGTGTATTCCAAATATTTTAGAATTTAAGTATTCGTTATCTTAATATTGCATCTATTGATTGATTTGATTGTTAAAATATTTTTATATCTTTCGTATGTAACGTAAACTTTGTCGTATAAAAGTCGGATCACAATCAAATTCCAAGCATCAATAAAAATTTGATCTTCGATATAATTTCAGAGGTAATATGTTATATTTAAATCTGTCTTATCTTAGTTAGGCACTTATATCGATATACGTATTAAATCACTCATGAATTTAAAACATTTTATTGTCATTTCGAAGTGAAAACAATATAAATGTATTTTATGCCACAGTTGATTTATATTTTATAGGCGAGATGTGATTTATTATAGGTCGATTTAATATAATCTTGAATCAAGACTTGCGCCGCCGCCCCTCTCCGCCCGCCGCGCGCCGCCGTCTGTCATTATGAGTGTCGTCCTTACTATCAGGCTTTATTGAAATACCCTCTACATTCGTTATATGAACGTTGTAGAGCCCTACAGTACTTATTACAATCTTTGTAAATCTAGATAATAAACAGCAAACTATCTTCAATACAACATATATTTCACAGTTATTTCTTTAGACACAAGTAACTAATGTTCATTGCATAAAACGGTATTTATTATGTTAGTGCAATAAAAGTAACATTATATGAGTTACGTGAAATTCAAGAAACACGATTTATTCATAATGTTGCAGTTTACAGCGTCGTAATGTGATGTAATTACTAAGTTTAAGATGTAATTACTTAGGTATATGAAAAATTGTACATAATACGTTGTATGTATTTTTTGTTAGGTGTGTAGTTTTTAAATAAGTTAATATATTCATAAGGAAGAATCACCAAACTTAATTGGTAGTGGGCAGGGCACATTGTTTGCAGAACAGATGGTCGATGGGGACGAAAGGTTCTGGAGTGGCGATCACGTACCGAAAAATGCAGCGTTGGAAGGCGTCCCACAAGGTGGACCGAAGACCAGGTTCAGGTCACGGGAATCCGATGGATGCAAACGCACAGGACCTTTCATTATAGCGACACTTGGGGGAGGCCTGCCATGTCCAACAGTGGACGTCTTTCGGCTGAAACGATGATGATGACGCACAAGGACACAGGTGGGTACTTACTCAAAAGTATCAGAATGTTGAGCAAGTAACTATGGAGCTCATGGCAAGCTAAGTACCAACAGCCATTCGGGTTATCCAAGGTTAAGCCACGTTTCCCTTTGTCAGTCTGTGAATAGGTGTGCATCTTAACATTTCAAGATTCCTCTGTGCCTTGGAAAGTACGTCGGCCGTTGGTCCCTCCAGCCATTTGTAGATCTTTGATAATCGTTACGGATAGTCAGAAGTCAGGAAATGTGATACCAGTCTTGCCAAGAGGTATCATGTTACCCAATTGCTTGGATTGAGGAAGTCGAATGGGCAGTCGCTACATGTAGAATGCTAATATCCAGCAGCATCGTGTTTGACTGGAAACCGAATCCAACAGATTTTTGTTTGGAAAAGACCAGGCCAATTGATTGAGTAAATAACTCTCGAGTTAGTTTAAGCCATTTTTTTTAAATAATAAAATACAAGTTCCTCACATACCTACCCGTTTATTACGACACAATAGAAAATAAATAACGTAATGACCATCCTTCAACAAAAATAAAATGTTGAATGAAACCTTTTTATAAATAAAATACTCACCGCACAATGGGATAAATTCTATTACGAGGTATTTGTATTAGCATTTACTACTTCCAGTCATCTCGTGGCACACGACTTAAATCGAAATCTTCCGACAACTACAAATATTCACTTGTCATAAAAATATAATGTGTCACTGTTGTCCAAAGTAATATCACTTGAAAGAGATTATTAGCGACGCCGACATTCCATTCTCCTAAGCTCGGTGTCCACCGGCACAGCTGGCGTTTCAATTATTTGACGTATACGCGAATTAGTCGTTATCAGATGTAATAAAATGCAAGCATGTCCGGGCGCGGAGCTAGCGCGATGCTCGATACCGCGCCGGCGACGCTGGGTGGCCGCTACTTGTCTTACGATAAACTTATCTTTACAATCGATCCCTTCGATAAAAATAAAAACACCGATGCCTTTGGATGTCGAATGCTTGACGCGCTGCGAAGCCATAACGTTTCGAGTTTTATCGGAGTAGCTATCCACATTTGCATCTCTATAGGACCCAATACATTTTGTTACCATATTATTAGCATTCCAGCGCCACTTGTGTATTCAGGTAATATAAAAATATACACTAAACCACAGAGAGGTGTGATATGTGGAGTTTACACTTTTGTTATTGAATGTATGTTGAAGTCATCTTTGTAGTTCGTAGTGTGAGTGAACTACTAATTCATAAGTTTAACTGAACGGTAGTTACATAATTCACCATACCTACTTAAAATTATATCTAACAGATTTTCCAAAATGTTTCAGTTTTAAAATGATTTGGTAAGGTGACAAACACTAAGCAAAAGCGTGGAAGAAAGAAAATCGTAGCACGTACGTAGCGAAACGGTAGTACTCACGCGTCACGTAACAAAATCATAGCAATCATATCGTAGCATCGCTTAAACTTTGCCAAAAAGCCACCAGTGAACAGTCGCGAGTAAGAAAAGGCATTGTTCAAAAAACACTTCGAAAGCTATCCATGACATCAACATCACAATACATATAATTCGGTGATAGAAAATCAAGCTTAGAGTTCATTGTCCCTAATCTCAGTGAGCACTCGATGTCATAGAGCCGATGTAAAATGTCGTGATTCAGTCGTAAACACACAGATATAATGGTGTATTGTATGAATGGACACTAATGCTCGGCGTAGCGGACGATATGTCCCACATGTTAGCCCAAGTGAGTGCCACGGGTCAATGGTTGGCGGCGCACGCGCATCGCAAATGTCAAGGCTCGATTGTCGCGAGAAATCAGTTAAGCGTGTTAGGCCGCAGCTAGAATACCACTAGGTACTTATTACCTTATACACACAACTCGACTTAACTGCCGTCTATCAGACACTCGAAATGAAATCTAAACAAGTCGTAATTTGTCAATTGTAAAACAACGACCACTTCGTGTGTGGGAAACTATAAATTACATATAGTAAAAATAATTGAAAAGTTGTGTATCTAATTAAGTAACAACGAAACCAAACTAATTATAAGATAACGCGCAACTCGTAGTGACTATAGTTTGTATTTATCCGGAGCAACAAACAAGCTTTTAATGCATGCACTGCTGTAGCGGCCGCTTACGTCTTTCATATCCACCGGCAAGTGGAACGAATGGAAATACATTTCATATTTAACTCACATAGAATTTTTATGAGATTTTATCTAGGCCTTAAGACGGCTGTTGTTGGTATAAGAAAATTAAATGTCAATAGCGAATAGCCGAAGCAGATAGTTTATTCTCAGACACGTAGCATTGTTCGCAATTCGCGCTGCGTCGCTCGTAGCCGAGTTACTCAATGGGCGCGACAAGAATTAATGAAGCAATCTTAACAGCAGTAAACGTAATTTATACCGTTTCTCTTCCATAAACGACGACGTGGCTTGTGAAGCCCTCGTTAAGGGGCAGGCGCAGCTTCTGTTCGACAATTAGGCAAGGAACGCACAAAGCACGAAAAAGGCACGTTCTTATCGTTGCGCGGTAGTCGACAATCGCGCCACAATCTCACGAAAACGCCATTGTGAGCTGCACCTGTCATAAACGTAAGTTCAACGGCCTGCGCAGCTTTCAATTAGCCACAAAATAGAACATTTTAACAAACGTTAGATAAGTAAACAAACGTGGTCCTCCGGCTATTTGGTTATGGCGGGCTCTCATCAATAATGCTTCGGAGGCGATAATATCGCGGACGCGTGTCTCGCGTAGAGGAACCTCCAACACCGTTATTAACCTCGCGATAGTCATCGCGACCGAGAGATCATTTAGTGATACGCTTTATATTAAATTACTCGGTCGTGCGTTGATAAAATATTCCCGGTATTCTATTACCGAAAACGAGATAACCGCGCCCGGTATCAACAGGCAACAGACACATTCCATTATTTGGATAATCTTTACAGAGAAACAAGATGCCAAAAAGATTTAAAAACCATTTATACAAATGTCAGTAAGTGTTTACTATAAGAATGTTTATGTTAATGGATGCATTAAGACGTACGCCATGCGTCAAGTTGCGTGTCGATATGGGATCGTGGTGGTGGCGTGTCGCGTGGTGTCTGCGCCGGCGCACACTGCCTTCCACCACTTGCGCTACTTAATCCTCCTCACTATGTTCAGTTTTCACCACAGAAGACGTGTATACGCGCCGTCACCTGTTATTTACCGTCACACTCAGTTTTCGCACCTACATCTATATATCTTCATCACGTCCCGATTAGTATGCGGAGTGAGAGTGACGACTGATATGTATTGACTGTCCAAATAATTTTATTCAAAATAATTTATCATTTGAATGTGTACAGCTTGTTGTAAATTCTAATGATATCGATATCTATTATCGTTTGTTTAGCTTTAATTTAAACACTTGAAACAAATTATGTACGTCAAACAAAGGCTTTTCCGGAAATTGTTGATTCGTTCTCTATGGTCGAAAAGTACCAAGGACTGTCTACCGTCAAGATATTTGCTTAAAAATTTGACAGATAGTAGTGTTTACAAAATAGGATCATCCTTTACATTTGTCTCTAAGCTCAAAGTGGAAAGTAAACACAGAGCCAGTTAGTAAAAAATGGTTTGAGATTTATAAGAAAAATGTATTTACATAATAGACGAGGGGCAGTTGAGCGGGAACCGGCGCTGCCTGTTAGTACCTCAGTAATTTCTCGTTTCATTTCGCATCCCGACGATGTTTGTTATACTAACTGGGTTTATTTTTCACGCAAATGAACTGTTTATCGGCTAATACGAGAACTAAAGCCGCAGAATGCGGTCGCGGTCGGCTGCCGGCGGCCAGCTCACGCCATTTAGTAATTTAACAGTGTAATGAGCGTCTTTCACTGCTACACTGGTCCCGCACTCGGAAAATCATCATTGAAATCTCGGACAACCTTCCAGCGATACCTTAATGTGACCACTCCAGTCTCCGCACGCCCCGACTAGTTCAAAACTCAATTAATTTATTATTTACGCTGACACTAACTGAGATGCATTGTAAACCTGCCACAGTACGTACCCCATGAGTAATGGATACCTATACAAAGTCAATTTGTAGCGGCATCTTCAATATATGTAGATGGAACATTTAATCAAATACAGTTAACTGACATTTATTGCTTTTGCGCATTAAAATTCATGTAATCACTATCGATACATAAAAATTAAACGGCATTAAAATTACTTCCATTAAGGTCTCATTAATTTCCTAATCAATGCTGTGGGGCATGCACTCGAGCCGTCGGGCGGGTGTCGAACTTCTGAAAGGTGCATGATTTATCGGGAGCAGTGGATAAAGAGGGCACCGGGAGTCAGGGACTCTCGGCTCCACAACAGACACGTCGAGCATAATTTACTTCTCCCCACAATACTTCTAATTAAGATCATTCGTGAGTCCAATGAAGCCAAGGACTATGTACTCACTGCACAAACTGGACGTTATAAATAACTCAAATCGTAACTCACGCCTTTTCCGAGACACTCTAAATGAAGAAAAAGCTCCGACAAGCTTTTCAACTTTGGACACTGTTGTTATAGTGCTAAGATTCAAAATACAGGCGTTGTATAAGCTCATATGAGTCGAATACCGAAATGCGAGTTGAGTTCACGCCAGGGTATTGTTACCCAAACTAAATAAACTAAAACACACGGCACTTATTTGTTCCTCGGGGGTAGGCAGACTCAACTAAATCTTCTAGTAAAAGGCATTCAGAACGTTAACTTATTATCTGCCTTTGTTTACCAACAAGTCCCTTTGACGTGACGAGTAAGCTTCAAAAGATAATCATTCACGATTGTTTAATATTATTCTTAAATAAACACCAATGTTTCATTTTAATATTATTTCTTTGATTCTTTTTATTTGACCCATTGTGTTGATGGACCATACTTCTGTCTACGAAAGCTTCAATAATTATAATTTTTCTTGACTGGCCGGTTAGTCTAGTGGTTAGTGGCCCTGACTGCTATGCCGGAGGTCGTGGGTTCGATTTCCACCCAGAAAAGATGTTTATGTGATGAGCATGATCATTTGTTCTGTGTCTGGGTGTAATTTATCTATAATATGTATGTATTTAGAAACATATGAGTATGTTTATCAGTTGTCTGGTACCCATAACACAAGCTCTGCTTAGCTTGGAACTAGACGGCGTTGTGTTATAGTTGTGGAAATTATTATTATATTATTAAGTGGCTCAAAACCGGGAACATTGGAAGGAGTGGAGGGAGGCCTTTGCCCAGCAGTGGGACAGTATGGGCTAGAAAAAAAAAAAAAAATTTATTAATTTGTGGTGAGCTTTCCCAAATGTGTTGGGGTCGTCTTCCAGTCTAAACCTGGATGCATCTGAATACTAGTATTTTTCATGGAGCGACTGCCTGTCTAACCTTCACAACAATACATTCATTGGTTAACACAACAGGTCTTGACAAGACTGTTGTCAGATTTCCTGGCTTCTGACTTATAGGTATAGTCACTGATCTTTCAGTCATTACGGATACGACTATGAAAGATTTATGAACGCGATAACGGATTAACGTGTTTTCCGAAAGATGGAGGAATCTCGGTTTGTTGAGATGGTCAACCATCCACAGAGTGACCTCGTCAAACGTTGCTTAACCTTATAGATAGACATAAACAAAATATTCATAGTTGGAAGTGTGTATAGGCACTTTAGGCCATAATACCCGAGGAGCATTTCAGTTTTCTAGTTTCAGTTATAGCAGTATCTTTTCCCTGCCCTTGTCCCATTTTACTTAGGATCGGTGCAACACATTTTATTTTTCCATTATATCCTGTCCGACATCATACTACCACTAACCGCCTTTTCTTTCATATCACTCCTTATACAATCTATGTTTCTTTTCTTTGGTCACCCTCTTCCTTTCTTTTCATCCACGTAATAACTCATATAACTTTTAGTAAAACGAGTTTTACTCCTCTTCAAATGACCATAGCAAGACAAACGATTCTCTTTCAACTTTTCAGTCACTGGAGCCGCTTTCAAATTACCTTTTGAGTTTACCTTGTAGAGTAATAACACTATTATTACATTTGTTGAGATTTTATTCACAAGCCCTACTCTACGATGACAATATTACCTTTCAAGAAAAATAGCTGCAAATTGCCGAAGACAAGTTAATCTGTGAGCGATATAAGTTTATTCCACGTCCGGCAGTGCCGCATGGGCTCAGATTATAACGGTGCAGTAAGTGCCAACGGGTAGCAGGTTCATTGACGACAAGCTGCACAATAATGCGTTTTCTGCACCTGCAGCATGCTCAAGAATTTATAATGGGACACTCTAGTTTTCCGGTATCTTGAATTTGCTGCGATAGCTTTTCTCATTATTAACCTTCGGGTGGGTGTATCTTTAAGCCTGCAAGATCATCATCTTCTTCATCAACAAAGTGTGTGTTATCATCAAGATAGTCTCGCACCCAAATCATAACAAATTAATGAGAAATTCGAAAAATTAATCCACTTCCAGAACCATTGTATCAATCATAATTAGCGCCTAATTACACAAGGTAGTACACAAACGAAATCTTGTTTTAAGGTTTCTTTGAAGGAAACTAGGAACATCTGTGAGAAATATATAATGTAGGTATACACCGCAATAATCTCTGTTAGTACCTAAAGACACATATATTTGATTAAACTGGACACCATTTTGGATTTAATGAAATAGAAAATGTTTTCTGGAACACACTCAAGAACGATGTTATTGGAATACCATTTACGGTAAACGAATTTCCCTTCGTTCAATTTATGGAAAGGCAACACAAACACTCGCATATTTTCCGAATAATATTGCTTTTAAGGAGGTATTTAGTTCAATGTGTAAGCAATTAACAGTACTATCTAGCCTGATTATTAAACTTGCCTGCTCGCTAAACACTTGTCATGTAAACCTTGCAATGTTCACAGGCTACTGTAGCGGCACGACTAGAAGAGTAACCCAACCATGTTTTGCATTCCATCGCTATTTTATCATAAGGCTTCACCGAAATGTCAGGTAACAGCACGCGATGTACAACGGAATGGTTTAAGAAGTCTTCCGTCTTTGTACACTCGTGGTAGACTTTATGGAGCAAACATAAGGTGGCTTTATTATGACTAGAGTTACCATTCTGGTGTACGCTGTCACTCCTTAGCGGGCACTTGTTGTAATGATGTCATTTGAATGAGGGTAGTTGTAAATTAGATTTGAATGCGCTGGTATGCAACAGAATAACAAAAATAGCCGTGTAACTCGAGGCGAGGTTTATTTTGTATCTCCTTAAATGTTAAAATAATTACATCTCTAAAATGTAGAACCTTTATCGTAAGCTGTTAGGTGCCATTTGTTGAAATCGGTTTTATCTGACATTTGAGACAAAAAACATTAATTGAGAACCAATCGCACGATTAGTTGGCGCCGGTCAGAGTAATTGACCTATTGTCGGAGGTACTCGAACTTGTGCAACCTCAGCGTCTATAGATGCAGGGAGAGGGAATTGGAATAGAGGAAACATATCCACCTATTAGATTAGATGCGCATGTATTGTCTTTACCAGTGGCCTTTAATTTTTACCCATCTTATTTATTACTACACAAATGCTTAAAAATGAAAAGAATAAATATTAAACGAAACGAACTAGTTTTTTCCAATTCTCCTTTCGCAGGTATGCTGGAAGAGATTTCTGTTGAAACAGCATCTATCTATGTACTTATTTATTTCTGATTCCGTCTTCTTTTAAGAGCGTACATGAATTGTTAAATAAATGAATAGAAAAACACAAAAGTTCTTTTAAAAATTAGAAATAAATTTCTTCCAAAAGACCTGTGACTGGAGAATTGGGAGATGTAGACACAGCGTGTATACATATAAATCAATTAGGAAACATAAAATAGACGGATCTGAATTATTTAAATCATATTAATAAGTACATTTTTATTTGTTTTTATTTTCGATGAATTTTTTTGGTCCAGATAAATCCTCGTAGGTACTTGAGCTTTTAAAAGAGAAACAGCTCTGAACAAAATACAGGTATATGTTCACACACATATGCTTTTCTTACTTCCTGAATTTCTAACAAAGCGAAAATGAACTCATTTTAATATCCAAACCAAATGAACACATTCTGCCATATTTTAATGAGCAACAATGACAGAATAAATAAACTAGTTGCAGCAGGACGTGCGCCTGCGTCTCTTCGACTGTCAACAGAATCAATAGAGTACAATAAAATTGCTCCTTTCAATGCAACGTAGTTAGGTCTAAATGAGGTTTGAGTAATGGTGAGGGTGCACGCAGGGCTCGCGTGGCAACACGCATTACAGTCGCGCCGAGCTAAGCTTCCACTGATTTGACTGCAATCATGTTCATAAACAACTATAGTTGTTCTCTTTCACCAAGGCGTTTGATCTTAGATGTGTGTCTACACCAGAGATGTAACGAGGGTTCGAATACGATTCCCAAAGGTCGGAATTTCCTATTGGAGGCACAAAAAGTTTATCCTTGTCATTCAGGGAACCCCCCTATCTCCGTGCTTTCTGTCGATTACTTTTCCACTTGCTGTTTTGTTTTGTATTTGGTAAGTTGTATTGAATTCGCTCTTCATTTATGCTTACCCGAGTTTTTTATTTGTTTTAGTAGTATTATATTCAATTGACTCTTCTGCTTCCGCCTCCGCTTCCAATTTTGATTGTGGTTTCGATTCCGAAAAACCAAATTTAAAAACTCCCGTTCCGATAGAACACATTACTTTGCTAGTCTACAAACACCCGCAACCCACGTTTACACTTTTGTTTCTGTATGCGTAAGCTTGGAGGTCTCGGTGTCATAGAAAATAGCTCACCTACGTATATAAACCAATGACGTACGGTATTGCGCCACCAACACCTGAAGGACATCCCACCCATACGCACTAAACGTTTTGGGAACACAATTATTGTGTGTTCAACCATGAAGTAAAATCTACCGGAATCTGCGTTCTCTGATAGCTTCAACTTGGGGATTTTCTAAGTAATGGATGAATAGGTTACTACTAGTTGTAGACAAGCGTGCTCATCAGGTAAGATAGTGCTCAAACGCGATTCGACAATAAAAAAAAAACGTGAATATACAAACACGTCTAAGAACAACCCGGCTTCATGAAACTCGCTTTAACAAAGATAAAATTTCCGTAACACAATACTAGATACAAAGTTTTCGCCTGTCATTAGCGCTGTTGGCGTTTACTGGTTATTTATTTATTGATACTGCCTGTGTTTCGCTGTAAATCATAAAGTGTTGTCAGTGTCTTGCAAGTAAACGGTGTTTTTAAGCGTTCTACTACAGGTAGTTATTTGGTGAGTGGCGTTAGTAGTTTGTTACGTGATATATATTTACTCTGGATCTCAGATTATATTTTATTATTATTATTTTATATCTAGCCTATACTGTCCCACTGCTGGGCAAAGACCTCCCTTCATTCCTACCAATGTTTCCGGCTCTGAGACACTTTTTGCCAATTCCTAAGGAATATATCTAAGCCGTCCCGCCATCTCCTTCGTGATCTGCCGCGACCCCGTCATGTAGCTTTACGGGTCCATCGGTCGATAGGCTCCCAATTACCTATATCTAAATAAATTGATAGAAGAAGAAAGAAAGTATGTAGAAAATGAAAATATATAAAAAAAAACACTTACAATGTATAATGTAAGTGAATGCAAATCAGTTTATAATCTTAAGACGTAAGACCAGCACCTAATGAAATAATTGCTTATAACTAAAGGACTATACGACTTGTCGTCACATATTCTTATTAAAATTACCACAAGTATCCATAAAAAAAACGATAAGCAGGCAATAATGCTGCAAGAGACACATAAAATCATTTATCGACATCTCGCTTTAATATAAAACTCTAAAGCGGTAGACTAATTATAGACACCGAGATTAAATTTGTAATCATTATTTTTGAAGAATAAATTCTGTAGGGATCCGTTACGACGCCGACAAAGGCCCGTGCAGCGACCGCTACGTCAATTTATAATGCGATTAACAGAAAGAATGGCGATCCGACTGATTGCACGGATCCTTATGCTCTGCTCCTCACCAAAATCCTCGCTCGCCGTAATGACGGTCACTTCCTTAATCGTCAAAGCATAAACCGCTGCGTCTGGACGTTATTTATCGACACTCATTTATTTCGCTGTATCGATTTCTTGACAGTAGTTCGAAATGTCTCAATTAATATTTAGCCTAAAGATAGTGTGTAATGAGCCGTTTAATCTAGGAGCGCGTAAGCCGAGTGAGCCTGGTGAAGGTTATTAATATGATGAAGTGGAGCCATCCATCGGCGGTGCGCTGCCGGCCGGACCACCGCAGCGTCCGCGAGCCGGGCCCGGCCCTACTGTATGTATATTATTTTATATCAATAATAACATTAATTGGTCTGCGTCTTTTCATGAGATTTCACGTGAGAAGGGATTAACGCTTGCTTGTTTGGTTAATCCGCGCCGGCGCAGGCGTCGGTGGGAACTTCCACGATCATTAACACTGACGCCCTCCATGAGAGAGCCATTGACGTTTCATAATCTTATTAATGCGTCAATCGATACCTGTAATTAGTTGTCATACAGCCGTGTATTGATAAAAGCAATGACAGTAAATTAAATATTGCTATTTTATTTTATTGTAAGGGCGATATAAATATATTGTGGATTTTATTGATATATACAGGCCTAATAATATTCACTCTTTACACGCTAGGTGTTATTACCATCTATCCGAGATACAGTGCGCATGGCCAAACTAACATATTCGTGTCGATAGACATAATTCGTATCTCGTGTGAACAGACTTACGTCAATGAAGACATAATAACTATAACGAAACATGAGAAAGTAAGCCTATTTGGAGCCGACAAAATCGTATAAGCATTGACAAAATTAGGATCTAATAATATACAACCAAGTTTCCCTTTACGGCAATGGTACTGAATAAACATACAATAAGTGATGGGAGTCAGAGAGTTAAAAAAGATATTATCGACACAATTTACCGTCGATCGAATACGGTTACGAGCGTTAGCTTTTCTCACTTCACTAATTTAGACGTTACCAAAGTAGCTCAGCGTTAAATGGAGGATGAGCGGTTACACAGTAAATACGGTCAGTTTATATGGCCTGTAAACAGCGCGACGTGAACTGTACACAAGGTGATTTTTTATTTGTATAGTTGCTGGTTCTGGCTCAAATACCCGTGAGAAGAGCGCGCCTCCCAGCGCGGGGCGGCGACGCCGACGGTGGGAGCGACCGCTGACCGCGCCGTGACACCACGCCACCATAATCTTGAGTGACACCACACAGTAATCACACCAATCAGCACATTGCTTATAGATTGTCTAATTAATTCTCTGTGTAAGATAATCCGTATTGTGACTACCTTTGAGACGTTTCGTGACTTACCGCTGTCGTTGGCATTCATAGCTAACTCATACAAATATTGCACCAGACAAGTGGACACAAACATATTTGGCTTTGACAGATCATAAACATCGTATACACACATTTGTCCCATTAAGTTTACAACCATAATCTTTGTTTACATAGCACGATTATGGGGTCAAAGGTCATCCAATTGCAATACAGGTGTCTATGCTTATCTATGGGGTTTTGACGTCTACCCGAGTCGTTGACACCATCAATTTAAGATTACGTGAAAATCCGACGAGTGAGAAATTTCCTGAGACCATAAGCGAATGTCATTTGAATATAAATTGTATCGGGCAGGGCCGCGCCGAGGGCCCGTGCACCTCTCATTGTGCGTATAACAAGATCAGTATCGACTTAATGACAATATATTGGTAATAAAATTAGATAGACCATACCGTCATCTGAGCGAACATCACTGGCCGAGCCTCGGACTCTCCGACTCTCATATTTATTGCAAACTAACTAGAAACATTATCGAATGACAGCCAGGTCTGCTCCGAATAACCGGGAACATCTGAGAAATTAACATTTTACTAAATTAGACCTTATTCCTGGAGGCCACGACTCATATTGTTCCTGCACCTTTGTCTAGAAAGCGCGCTTAACTTTACGACGGTGGTTCATAAGAAAGCTAAGTTATGGTATAAATATTATGACACTTTTATCTGTTAGTGTGGTTGAAAAGTAAATACGGTCGGCGTAAGGCAGCGGCGTGACACGCTGCTCGCAGACGTAACGTTGCGGTTATACCGGCGCACGCGCATCGCCATGACACATCGCCATTTGATTGCGGATTATTTTCTCGAAATACAATAAAATCTTCAGCAATTTAGTGCGTCGGATTAGTTTAACAACAAACGTTTTGTGTTACGGTTGTCATGGTTATTGAATTTCATTTGGTAATTTTATCGCAACGCAATATAACTACACTTGCAGCGTGAGTAAACAAACACATGTGGATAGGAATACTAATATCAAAGCGAAAACTTTTCATTGCAGTGGTTCAGCTCATGATAGAAAATTTAATTCAGCCATTACATCAAAGAGTTGAGATGTTTATCCTCTTAGAAGACGCGGATAAATAAAACGTGAACCTTATTAATGTCGCGACGAAAGTAATAATATTCAGTAAATGAGTGAAATGGTAAAAAAACCTTTTTTTAAATATTCATATACATTTTCTGTAGCCCGAGAGTATTAAAATAAATCATTTTCGTATTGGCGTTGAAAAAGCTTTTACACGAATAATGCATTAACGTGCTGTATCACGTATGTGTAAGATATGACATTTTAAAGAAGTCATATTGTGTAACGAGGCAGAGGATCATTATTTAGTCTGTGGCGCTGCGCGGGCGCACTGTTTGCAGTGCCGAGCGGGGTGAGGCCCAACACGCGATCATCTCCGATAGCAATCTATAAGATTAACGGCCTAACTTGTGACACCGCCTTAATTACTCACACAATAATCCTTATCGATCGATTTTATGGTGGATTTGAAACGTCTGACGCTACTCAAATGTGGAATTCAGAGTCTTTCTTATGACATTCTTCCACGAGACACAGCAGCAATAAAACAAATTTTATCTCTTTTATATTTAAGTTGGGCTTCTTGGTACTTTTCGTATCGTTTGCTAACATAAAAGTTTGAGCAATCGAATCGCCCTAAATTAAATTAATTGAACATCTGTAGAATCAATTAACAATTTCCGTCGCTGTGTGAAAAGTAGTTTTTCAATTGAAACAATTGAGGTTAGCCGAACAGTCATGAAGAGAACTGCTCACACGACCAATACGAACCCATAACAATACGAAATATGTGACTACCATTTTTTTTTTGGTTGTGTAATCATTAAGTAACTTCTCTTGTTCTGCGCTGAGCGAGAGAGAGTGTCAGACTTTTACTGACTAAACTCATATTTGTTTCTCCAATTATCTTTTACATTCCAGGGCCGCGGTAACTCTTCCAAACAATACCGCAGCCATTTAATACGCCTGCCTTTAGTTTGCTTATGTTTTTCAACCCATCACAAATTCAGGTATGCTGCTCTACATGTCTGTAAATCACATGACTGACACAACTGACGTTAACGAGCTTCTCGTCTTTATAAAATCAGATCTTTAATTAAGAAAGCTGTAAACAAATGAATACTAATGCAAAGGTATGTCGCAGCATAAATAAGGACGTAGGCACACCGGCAGGGGCGAGGTGGCGACCGGCCTCATGAGCATACCGATCTGTTAACGAAACGAACGCGCATTAACCACCCGTCATCTACTACTTAGGTACGTAGATTCCTATAGTTATCAATTTCAACCGAAGCTTTTCAACCATTTATTCTAATTATGGTGGCCCTATCGTCCGTATCAACGGACCGATCGAGCGTTATCATTAACATTCATAAAAGCGTCGAATCCGTTTAATTCATCAATTATTGTCCCTGAGATGTATACAGTTCTCTCGACTGCCGTTAAAGAAGCAGACATCTGTAGTCGTATTTAAGGTTTATCTGCTTCATTAATCTGGTAGCGAGCGCGTGCTGATGTAGATTAATGGGGTGGCGCGGGCGCCGGCGATACCATCGTAGGATAGCATTTATTCCGGGACTGATGTGGATCTCTTGCCGAGGTGCTCACTGCCGCCGCTGCACGCGACCTGCGCTAGCGCAAGCAAAAGTATTGCGTTTCAACGACAAGCAGGCTATATTGCCAACCATTTTAAAATTATGTCGGCACTAAAAGAGTAAGTAATTAACCGTGTCACATTACACTGGTAGTTTCAAGATTAGGAAACTTCTTTGTAGATAAGTTATGTTGGCTAATAAAGATAATACGCACGATACGGGACGTATAAAAGCTTGACAGTGATTAAAGCATTATAACAAACACATTGCGTGTCGCTGACACTGGAGAAGCTAGTAATTTATTGCGACATCTTGCGTCGCCATAAAAGTTGCCTTGGCCACTGTAGGGAAGTGGTGCCATTCAGTCTTTCAGGGAAATGAGAGCAGATACGATTAATAGGTGTACTTACGCAGCTGTGATTTGTACCCTAACTCCATAATAAATATCCAGGGGAAGACCACCTTTTCAGACGCTTTTGTTACAATGCCACCTACACTACCTACACTACTGAACGTATGTAACGTTCAGTAGTTTATCATCTGCGATGGGATTCTAATCTAACCATTGTACAACAAACAGTCTTCTGCAGAGCAATTATAAAAAAAAACCATGCATGTTTAAAACACATACCGATTAGTATCTAGAAGACATAACAGACTTATCAAAAGTAGGTACGTCTCATAATATATTACTGTTAGAAATCACAAGTTAATGATTCAAAATTGCCTCTCAACCGTCAAATGAGCACAGCATAACATCGAGGCCGGCGACACAATACTCCCCTAAGGCGCAAGTTCATCTTAACCAGTGCCACGGGAACAAGAATCCAACATATTTATGAAACTACCATTAATTATCCAAATAATCGATCGCAGTCGTTAGGTGATTTATCTAGCGTCGATAAGATTTTAATGAAGTACTTTGATTGGGCGCACAGGGACGCAGACGCAGTTATCGGTTCAGCGATAGCGTGCGCACCATTGCCTCCTATACCTATCGACGTATTAAGTTATTAAATTAAAAATAAATGTCACATATCGCTCACACAAAATTAAACCCTAACATGCAGAACTTTAGACACTATTCCCAACAGCGAAACTAATTAACAAGGTGGATCATTCTGATTAGAAATTGGTAGATATCGGCACGTCGTTCATTGTGGAAACTACTCACGATACTACCGTGCGATAAGATAGATTGAGTTGAAACTTTTTATTGATAATGTCGAGAAGGCGGGTGGCGTGCGCGCGACCTGCTACGAAAATGGACATCGTTAAGGAAAGGGCTAATCTCGTGACATAGACACGCTAGTCAATATGCGTGACAAACTCAAAGATAATCGGAGAAGACGAAGATAGCTGAGTAATTCTGTCACCAATAATGGAAAGGTCTCTACGGTTTTGGGCTATTAAGATACTAGTCATAGTTTAACAAATAAAAACCAATGAACTTAATTAATAGCAGAAGATCCTTACAATGTTTCAGATTCTCTTTACTTGAAGGCTGATGTAATATTATACAGCACTGTAAAACAAGGGCTTGCGGACGACGAGAAATGGGTAGCTCGTCGTCCGACCGTCCGGTAATCGTCCGGAACGAGCCCAAGTCGTCGACGACGCATAATGTTCCACGTGCGCCTCAAGGAGTTGTCAGCAAACCGTAGGGGCCCAACAGGGTCGAAGTCTACTGGGGCCATGGGTTGTATGAAAGTGAACCCCCGGGGCGCTGGAACGAAGGCAAATAAGGAACACGAGTGGGTTTTAGTCAGTAAAAGTCTGACACGCCCTCGCGCTCGGCCCAAGGGCGAGAGATGTCATTAGGTAACTTCCCACCTAAAAAAAAGCACTACAAAACAAATTCTAAACAATTGCACATGTTAAGCCAATACTGAAACACTGCTTGTACAAAATGCGTACACAAACGCTATTATATCGTTAAACCTACTACCCTCGACTTGCAAATCTATAAAATGCTAAAATATATTTACGTAGAGCTCGTTTGTGACTCACGTGATTATTTTCACAATCACACTGCATTTTGTTCGATGTCTTTAGTAGCGTGTGAATAATAATCAGGTATCGGACCCGAAGCGTTAGATCCAGTGGCGTATTTAGTCCCAAAGGGGCCCCATATCAAGAGTTATCGAGGTTTTGGTTTTACACCATAGGCCCTACTAGCACAGAGACATGAGACGGATTCGCGATAAGTCTTCAGAGATAACCATAACTGGGTAGATTTCGTCCGTGTCACTGTGTAAAACCGGGACCGATGAGCTCGTTTTTTGGAACATTCTGGAATAGAAGAGAGGTTTTTTTTTTGTAATTTTATGTAGAACAGTGCTCCGCAAACTTTTTGTGTTCAAGCCACACCTAGAACATTGGAAAATTTTGAAGTTGGTAAATATCAAGTCACCACGGCACACTAGTATGCAGCGGCACACCCTTTGCGGAACACTGCTGTGGAGAATGCTAGAACGAAGAGAGCGAGTTATACAAATGGAACATCGTATTATTTAGTAATTATTCATTAACGACGCACCTCTCATCAATAAGAGAATTAAAGTTTGTGGATAACATGTTACGAATTTTTACACATGTCGAGGCCCCGTCACCTGGGGGCCCCGTATCATTCATACAGCTGATACTGCGGTAGCTTCGTCCCTGGTTAGATCTCGGGATTAATTAACGAAAACTGACGTTAGTAGAACGTGTACGGACTAATGATCGAGAATAGGTTCATTTGCATTAAACAGACGAGGCTGGTCTTAATTACTGGGAAAATTACAAATTAAACAAAAATTAATGGGACACCGCTTCGTTGGGGCTTGGAGTTGTTACACAATTGCGATGAAGACCTTATGGTTGCATCAAATATTTTACGTTATCTATTGATCGATCTATTAGGGGACTCATGAATATTATTAGCTGTTAATAGATCGTTAAGTAGAGGAAAAGCAATCATGACGTGAATGGAGACTTAAGTGAAAATAAATAAACCGTTGATTGGTCAGTAGTTGGGTGAAATGACACACAAAGCTAGTCGTTCATCATAAAATGAGCTCATTAGGAAAATTTTAAGGAGCTATTCATAAAATATCGAAACGATATACGAATAAATTTTGAGATTTTTAAAGCTTCCTAAAAAAATATTTTATCATATTCGGCTAATTGGGGTGAAGTACAACTAGAAGGATCGGAATTTTAATTAACTAAGTATCGAACTAAAGTAGGCGCGTCATAGCGTGCAATGGAAGTTATATTAAATGGAAACTTTTGATCCGAAAACTTTTGGCTTTTTATTACGTGTTTTATTTTAAAATGAACACAAACCAATATGGTAGTATCCAGTATTTTAGATTATAAAAAAATTTTGGAAACGTTTTTTTTCTTTTTTCGATTAAACAAAAAATAACAAAGATATAGCCCATTAAAGTTACGTGTGACGTCACCCCGTGCGAAACAAAAAGCTATTTAATAAAGAATTGATTGAATGGATATAGAATGAAAATACAATGGGGTAGTTTCTAGGGTCAAAATAATTACATTGTATTTAGTCTTTATTTTAGATTATAAAAAAATATGGGACACGTATTTTTTCTTTTTTCGACTAAACAAAAAATAACAAAGATATAGCCCATTAAAGTTACGTGTGACGTCACCCCGTGCGAAAAAATGCAGTATGGCGTGACGTTACATGTAACTTTAATGGCTATATCTTTTCCATTTTTGGTTTAATTTACAAATAAAAATATACGGCAACTAGCCTATTGCAGAAAGGAGCAATGAGCACAAATCATTATCTTCAACACCTTATTTTCTCCGTCGTGACTTAACTTAACAAAGTAACAAAATTGTGCTTCCCGTGTAAAACACAGAACATGGTAGTCAGTATGTTTCGACCTCGGAGAGTATGTTGTCCATTTATACAATATTGCTGTTTGAACTAAAAACTAGAGATGGACCTAGATGACTAGTTGGTACTCAGAAGGCCGAATCATCGACAACTGCCCGTTTAGTCCATTTTAAGCGACTAGTCAACAGATTTCTCTTAAATATTTTTTGATGTGAAAAAACAGTGTGACAGGAACAAAACGTGGTGTACTTCTAATTAAAAAATATATAGGTTAGAAGATTTATTTATTTATTTATCAAACTTATACTATCTTTACAGGGAGACCTAATGCGACAGTACAGCCAAAATAACTATTTAAACATAATTTGTTACTAAACCTACTTAATTACGAAAGCATATAACTGCTAGTGCCACTCTGTTAAATTCACTCAAAGTACAAATTAATAGGTCTGACTTGTCGTGTATGAGATTAAGAGTGCGAAGTGCGTTCGTCAGAGGCGACTCTTTGAGCAGGTTTGTTCTCGCCCTCTAAGATGTAAATAAATAAAAAAAAAAACAAAGACTAATTTTATTTCCGGTTTCTTGTAGCCACATACTACAGCTACAATAGACGAAATCTTTTGCGGACTAATCGAAAACTAGTTGCCGACTATAAATGTGACTAGATTAGACTCCCAACCAGGCGGTCTATCTCTACTACGAACACATAAAACATCGGTCGCCTGCTGGTACAGGGCCAGGGCCTGCCTCTTAAGGACCGATGCAAATACCTTATAACACTAAAGTATTCAGACTACTTTAGTTTACTTAAATCTAAACTGGTAGTTTATAAATAGAGCACCAGTAAAACTGACATTGTAATAAATACACTGCTTTACGATACTCGATCGGTGCCATTTTTTATTTCATTTGTAACGCTCGTGTTTTTCAGAAAACTCGCAGAGCTAAAAGTACAACTCGATTAAACGATAAATATCTTCAACTACAATAATATACGTGCATGTTCATAATCTAAAAATATGGATACATCCACGCAGAATTGATCCTTGGAGATGACAATTGTATAAATCATCTTATCTTCACATTTAATCGGATTTATGTTCAGGAATATTGGTTCGAAGCTATAAATTAATCATGTAGGCTGTCGCTAAAATATCGCTTTCCTAAGGTGAGGGCAGTGGCGGCGGTGCGGGCGCATCGGACGCGATAGAACACGGGCGCGACTGCGCGCGCGCAACAATAAAACCACATCAAGCGGCCACCGCGCTCGCCGTCATTTCCTGGCGACAAAATCTCCCGATAGCATCAAACTCTCATGTACTTCTCTACCCTCCGATATAAATCAAGCGTAAAGTATGCTTTATTCAATACGAACCCTTTAAAGGTTATTTAAATAAGATATCAACACCACGGCCGCTTTTAATGAACACGAAACTCCAATAAAGCACAAGAAAATAATAATAGCACACAACTAAAACCACTTACCGACACATCTCATTTGAATAAAGTAAATTACCTACCTCCTTTTCAATTCTAAAAAGTTACCTGCAATTAATTAAACGAGCATTTCTTAATTATCTATTAAAATAATAGTATAGTTTAATTGGAGAGTTTTATACGGACACGCAAAATAATTAAGTGATCAATTAACCGTACACGACGATGTATATCCAGCTGCACTACTATCAGCTGCATCTACAACATTGTCTGGACATAGATCATGCGACACTGTCCTGCCATAAGCACAGGTAATGTGCCTACGAGGGATTAAAATATCACTCTAAACAGTAACGATAACGACTTACTGGTGATTGAATAAGTTGTGCGTGGATCCCAATCTATGGTGCAGTTATCAGCAGAGTTGAAGCCTACTGGGGCCATAGGCTATGCGGAAGAGAACCCCGGGGCCCTGTAACGAAGGCAAAGGAGAAACATAGGAGTGAGTTTTAAAAATTATAAAAAAAAAACCATGGTGCACTTCTAACTGGCGATCGTTTTGCATAAATTTTTTGCACCTTGCGTTGGTAGCGTTAATTTTGTATGTATTCGCGTCCTCAAAAGTTGTTGTTGTCATCAAAAGAGGTAAGTTTGTTAAGATGATTTTGACTAATTAAGTGGGTTTTGAAGCAATAATTTGACTAAGTTCAATAAAGTGGGATGTCTAATTTTAGGAAATACTATTTCCTTGAGTTAATACAGCTCCCATGCACTAAAAACAAAAATAAAATGTAGAGTTCAGAGCCATCTAACGAGAACATGGCCACGCTCGAAAATAGCTTTCATCTTAACTTAACCCATGGTTGGTTAGTGATGAGAAGATTAACTGCTGCACTGGGACAGCGGGTTCGATTTCCGCAAGCAACAATTATTTGTATGGCTTACAGATACAGATATACGATACAGGAGTAAGAGCCCTGGCCACACGGTGAGACATATGGCGGCGTTAAGAGAATTATCCAAGATAACACTCGAAAATCAAGTTTTCTTAACTTTTTAGCATTATGCAGGTCAGAGTCAAGTTATACGAGTATGTTGATTAAAATATGATTAGCGGCGGTCATTTGTGAAGTTTTTTATTATAAATAAATAAATAATAGTATTAGGCTGTGGTATTATCTTTTATTACTAGATTAAAAAAAAAATAGACGGTATTTTCCATTCCGAGCGAATACCAACAACTTGAATTTGGTACGGTTAGCTCAGTCAAACCTAATCAAAATAAATTTAAATTATGAGTCCAAACAAATACTAGTGATATTAGTTGTTGGTGTTAAAATGGAATAAATCAAATAGACAAAGCCATGACGTCCTTTAGGCATAAAATTGAATAAGCCACAATTCATGTCTGCACAAAATATTCTTTGGCTTCTGTCTAGTATCCGTCGGGCAGTCGTGTCGGGTGGTTGCGTGTCCACTGAATGACGATAGCTCATAATGATTGACGACTCATTGCACCTCGGTTGCCCACTAATTTTCTCATAACCTATGCCTTCAATTAACACTTAAAGTAATGTTTGTTTAGACCCCTCTTAATTAGTAACTTTCATTTTTATTACTATAAATGATTGGATACACACTCCATCACGACACTTATCCTCAATGATAAGTGATCACCGAATAAAATCTTTGACAGTCTATAATAAGCAGTGTATAAAAAGTCAATGGAAAGTCTAAACATTATTAATAAAAATCGCTGAAATTATAAGGTATGGGACACACGTGGTGAGTTATCGCTGTGATTAGTTTAATAGCTGAGCTTCGGAGCCGGCTGCCTGGTGCGGCTGCGTTAAGTCTCTTGATAACCATACTTGTAGCTATTTGGGGATATCGCTTTCGTTTGTTGTCAGTTATATATCGTCCGTGTGTACCGCCTAAGAGTCCAAAGCTTTGCTTCGCATCCTGATTTTCAACAATAACACGACGACGCTCGTATTAGCGCGCCCGGATCACCACGTTGGATGAGCTCAAAAACTTTTGAAGATTTGTGAATCGCTAGATTGTGCTTGTCAGCTGACGCGTCACTGCGTGCGAGTAACGCACGGCGAAACCGCTCAATTATAACCAAGCGTCGATGAGCGAAGGCGCGAGTCCTTTAATGTTAGCACACTTTGAACCTTATTATCTACTGAGAAAATAGAGATGAATAATCTATAGAAAGAAAATATGACGCATCGGAACGAGACAGTGTGAGTTCTCTATAGAGATTTAGCTTCAACAGTTTAAGCGTAGGTATTATAAACTAAGCAAAATCCTGAAAATCAAAACTGTAAATCTTGCTAAAGCAATAACGTTGAACACAAACTTGCTTTTACACTTTTATTCCCACGCATCATGCCATAAATATGGCTATCAAAGTTATTACTTATAACAAATAATCATAATCACAAGTGTAGCGAGCCGGCTGTTTGGACAGGCTACTTAATAATAAATTGTAGCTAACAAGCTGCACACAAAATAACATCTTGCTAACAAATATTATAACAGACATTAATGCTAGTTCTAAACATTTAATGACTGAAAGAATACTCGTCCGTCTGTAAACTAATTATGTCAATAATAGAGTTGTTTATCGTTCCGCCCGATTGCCTTCGTCGCGCATAATTGCTTTGAAATATTTTCTCATGCAGCCGCCCAAAAGTTAAAACTTAATGTTTATGTTATATAAACTATACTTATTCGTTGTTGATTTAAAATTACTTGCCTGCTTTATTGCTGCACGTTAGACATAATATGAGCGGTATTTGATTGCATACGCTCATTTGAGAACCGGAAAAACATGAATCAATTTTTCTATAATTAATAGTATTTCTTTCAACACCGTTGGTGCAATACAAGCGGTGCAATAAAAGCAAACTAAGTACTAAATGGAATAAAATTATGCTTATAGGTGATGTTACTAAATCATTTTGTGAGTTAACCCTTTAGATGTCAAGTTCATTGTTGCGAAGGATCAAAAGTAATTCAATTAAATTGTATCTGAGTGGGTTCGTTAGCGGCGCTCGCGCGGCCGGAGCGCACGGCTGCGCAGGCGCACCGAGCTGAATGCTGCACCAGCCGCGCGCCGCCTGTCTCCGCCCGACACTAAATGCATATAAACGTTGTATCGACTGAAAATCGATGCCGATTTGATTTTGCGGCCTTCATTAGGGATCCGGTTCTTCATTTCAATAAGCTGTGGAGCCTTAATGATTCCGCGGTAACAACGCTCTTAATACAGCATAATGCCGTATTTAGGAAGCGGCCCTTTTGAACTCGCCTCGATGTTAGTCGTTTAGCTTGTACGAGTTTTATTCGGTTTCATTTTGTTGGTGTCATTAATAATGCATAATTAAATTTTATACCTTGTTTATAAAGCGACAGTATTTACGACTTCGTAACTGTCTTTTTAATACGGATTCTTTTTACGTTGTGGTATAAAAGTACAAACATACGTCGCTGACGGTCGCGTATTCTATACTTGTATTGAAACGGCTTAAAGAGCGCGAATAGCATGCGCGGTTGCCCGTAGCAGAGAGATAGCGCCTATCCAGCCAATTAATATGCCTAATGCTAACATCATTATTACTAGGCACGGCGCACTTAACATACTATATCCATTTACATTTTGATTTGTGTAGAGCTGGGCTGCGATTAATCGGCGAGCAGCGTGCGCCGGCGCCGCTGATTTATAGGAACGAGGCGCGCGCGCACGCCAGTGAGCCTACCAAGATCAACACATACACACCACGTCCACAGAGGTACCAAGCCATATACATGTTACGCATCTAACTATTGTAAAACTAAGGTTTAAGGTACAATGTATTTGTTTTTATAAAGAAAATTCTATTTAGAGTAGAGAAGAGGGAGAAATCAGTTTCACAGAGAATTTCGAGAAGTGAACTTTGAACTTTTAATGTAAGATAACCTTGATCGATGTGTAATGACGATTTTGCCTAATTTTGTTGGTACCATTCTATCAACTGCTTCATTGGTCTCTCTTTCTCTATGTGTGTCTATGTTTAAAAACACATAATTAAAAATAAAGAAATAAATGTAACTGCTTTCCAGGGCTGCGGAATCCGTGGAAGGAAGGTCAAGGGCCATTGAAGAAACATGAGTCGGTTTCAGTCAATAAAAGAATGACAATCCCTCTTGCTCCACTCAGAGCAGAAGATTATTTGGTCATATCCCGCTCTTGCAAAATAGAGTAGTTGGTTGTTGAGCCTCTCTTTGGTTTTGGCTGGCTTGAGCGGAGATTCTACTCTATCACAACGTACTACTTCGGGTATTATACTGGAAGTATACCTCTCCTTCAATCCTCAAGCTCCTCAGGATAGCTTGATCTTTGCCTTATCTTATGACTACGTGCTAGTGAACGTTTTTGGGGGCCCAATTATTGGGTGTGCTATTTTTATGTGCACTAGTTTCTGATGTTTTACAAGTGCTCATATTTTTATTTCACATAAGCCTATATGTGAAAAAAACATTTTGAATAGAATTTACCGATTAGTAGGCAATATTGTACGGTCGGTCGGTCGGTTACCACAACCCCAGTCCACTTAAGCCTTTTAAAACTATAACCACTAATTTCATATCAGTTTTCATTTGATTATATCTGCCCCTGCGAATAATATAGAAGGCAAGACAGGTAATGAACATTGTTCATCGGTAATGACACATTTTTGAACCCAGTTCCTTTAAGTAAGCAAGTTTAACACGCAGCATTAGTACAGGTGATATCACGGTTGAAATTCAACGACATCAGAACAGCGGGGTCTACCTAAAGCAGAAATATTCGCTAAGGGATCCACGCGACACGAAATTTTGAGGAACTCTGATCAAAATAAATTTCGTAACGAGGTAAAATTCTTTAATTTTTTTTGTTTGGGTTATCCAGGAACAAATCACGGTTCCTGAGTAGTCGGCATAAAATCAGATGCCACAGGAAAATATACACATTATTGTTATAAAATTTCATAGGAAGGGAAAAATCAAAAGAAACAAGGATGGGTTAGTGATAGAAGCAATAAAGTTCGGTAGAACCAGAATCGCATTAGATTGAAAAGAAATGATCTTTGACTCAACAACAAGGTAAATAAACATCTCTCAATTCTAATTTATGTAGTTCCGTAGTGCCTATTTTTTGCAAACCTATCTATTAATAGATCAATTTTAATTTATGACGGAGTTAGCAATAAAACTGCTATTTTAAGTTTTTAACATCCAGAAAACATTAAAAGCTGTTATGGGTAGTAAAACATGCGACTACGTCCAGGAAAAGTGCTAAATCTGACTTATTAAGTTATCTGTAAATAAATATCCTTAATAATCTGTACGTAGATTGAGTTGTTCACTTACAGATAATTTTCTACACTGAAACGACCAATTTGTGCGCCGCGACATGTAATTTTAGTTTTTATTAACAAAATACGACTTTAGCGCGGGAAGCACGCTTTGCGTGTAATGGCAGCGATTAGACTAAATTGGTCATTGTATGGACAACGCTGTTCACGAGGCTTTACCTGCACATGTACCTGTTAGAACATTGGCATATTTTCACCTACCCCTTTACCAAAATGTTAACAACCATTTGCACAGTTATATCTTCATTTACATTAAAAAATAATGACATAATAGTTTATGTTTTGAAATAGAATTCAAATGCTGCATTTTTTATTTCCACTCGGATTTTTTTTATAGAATCAAATCATTATTAATCAAAGTTAAAAATCCCATAGAATCTGGTAATAACATTTTTTACCATGTAAGGTGGTGGAGTAGAACTCATTTTAGAGCTTTTATAAGCACCAATAAGGAGTTATTACATTGAAAATGGCTTCCATTTGATGTTTATAGTAATTAATTAAAGAGAACATTGTGACACAACTATAGTTCATAGCTATTATTATTCCCAAACTTGTTTAAGAATGTATGGAAGCTGAAGAAGATTTCTTCAATTTTATAATAATTAGAAGCATTTTATTAGTCGTTATGACGCCAAAAGACAAGTATGAGTTTGATCTAAATGTTATACGTGTTATTACATTGGTCAAGACTACTAGTTTAGTGTGGCAGCATCTCAGTTTTAGTGGCATGACAGAGATATGCATAACGATGCCCAATCACCACATTGGCATTAAACTCTCTCTCTCGCCTAACAGTGGCTGTAAAACAGTTTATAGTCCAACTAATTGAGGGTAGCCTCTTCTCTCTAAGTCGTACTAAAACATTACTACCTCGCGCAATCTTGCCAGTAATTACAAGATTGTTCCCTATACGAGTACCTATGTTATTGCATCTTTTATGGGCATTTCGCATTCTCTTCATACGTCCATCGTGTAATCCCTCTAATTTTAAATAAGTAATTTCAATTTCTGTTAATATCTAACGGCGAAAAGCTATTATGTTTAACAACTAATCGAATGTAAAATTTCATTATTTTACAGCTTTGTTGGCTGAAAGGTTCTGGAATAGCAACCAAGTACCGGAAGACGTAGCGTTAGAAGGCCTCCTACAAGGTGGACCGATGACACGATAAGTGTTGCGGGAATCCGATGGATGCGTGAGGCACAGGTCCCTTCATTGTGGCGACACTTGGGGGAGGCCTATGTCCAACAGTTTACGTCTTTCGGCTGAAATGATGATGATACCATTTTGTAAAATAAAAACAAAACCACTGACACAACCATTAATGAGTTTTAAATGAAACATCCGCTAACGGCTCACGGTAGCTTAGAAAGTCAATAAATAAAATTCGCTTTAATTCGTAAAGGGGAACACGCTAGACAGGGGAATGTGGTCTGCAGAACATTTATGATATCTACTTAAGTTCACGCTGTGTAGTGCTGGAAGCAACATTAAATCAAATATCAGATGATCAGAGGCAGGTAAACGGTAGCAGTTATTTAGCGGGAACAGTGGCTCGGCGGCGCGCGCGCAGCCGCCCACTCTCGTGATTTATCCGCCAGCCTGTCGCTGCCTCGCGCGGATTTACAGGCCTGTTGAAATATCAGCAGATCCGTGACGAAATGTGCCTCGATTCTGTCTCGTAATCTGCTATATACGACGGCAAGTCCCCGCCTTGTCAGATGTCGACAACGCTGGTCTAACGTAAACGTCACTACTTGATGTAATTTGAATAGTCGGTATACCGAGTACTTGGATTTCATGCGCCATAAAGAATGAACTGTCTCAACATAATCAAATCAGTGTGGTTACGACGATGGATGAAAAGACAGTAAAAGACATTTAAAATGCAGTGCATTCTATACATAAAGATATGGGTTTGACAATTTAAGATCATCGATTTTATATATCAACTCAGAAATATATAGTTTTAGCAAAAATTCTTTAAAGGTTTTCAGTAAAAAATCGCCTTTCGCGATAAGACCGCCCATTGTTACACCCTGTTAACTTTGAGCTCCTACTGTAACGTTTTATGATGTACATTAGAGAGTATATCTATATAAATCATTCTTAAAAACTATAAGTATCTGCTTTATAAAAAAAAAACGGTTCAAGTCTGAAAATAAGCATTTGTAAAATCTGTAACGAACACGTACATTCTCACTAACATTCTGAGTCGTGTGTTCAGCGAACCACTTTCAGGCAGGTCGTAGCAGCTGTCAGTACAAGTCGGGGCACATAACATAGTGAGTGGATACAGTGCCTCTATATTACCATACCCGTCGGTTTATGAGCCCTTGTAGTGTTTAGGCGCCCACTCGAGTAGCTAACCATTTGAATTTATCATTCGCGTGGATTATTGCTTATTGGAACAACAACTGTCTCAGATATGCAGAGATAACACCAGATGGAATTGTGTCGGCTTACCTGAGAAAGATAAAAAACAATGGACATGACTTGAATTATGGCATATCGGCTTTGCTACCAAGTGGGCTAGGCTGCGGGGTGACAAGCGAACTTATTGACTTTAAATTGAAATATCAATATACTTGTTTAGAACAATGAAACTAGTGGTGACCAGCATTAATTTTGTTCTCGATATCAGTGAGATATTATTTTTTAGATTTTTAATGTATTTTCTTCTATTTTTTATTGAAACACTTGCTTTTGCCAGCGGTTTCACCCGTAAAAACATGAATATTATTGATTATGCCTCTGTCACTCAATGATAAAGTAGCATTCTTCTGCTGTAAGGACTTTTAAAATCAATCCAGAAGATTTTCAATTTATTAATGACTGAAACAAATATAAATCTAACAATATTACTATTGGTATAGATTTAAAAATATAATGTATTTGTATATTTAAATGATTAAACTGTAGATAACGAACTTACTACTGAAATATATGCTTTCGTTCCGGGCTCTTTTTTAAGTAAGTAGTAAAAAAACTGTAATCTTAACATCGGTAAGGGTTGCGTTAATGACCAAGTTCCTTGAGTTCTATAACTAAATGAATTAAATAATACTCGTATCTACCTGTATTCGTTTGCAAAACTTACCATTAAAATATCATATAAACAATATTACCGCAACAAATGGCCGCACACAATCTTGGATCTCGAATAAGCTACATAACATCTTAAGCCATTATCTTTCAATAGTGTTGCGCGGCCACTCGACTTATCTGGCAATTAAATCGACATTCAGAAGCACATCGCCTTTAATTCTGTGCATGCCTCCGACAAACACTTCACAATGACTCGGATGCATGACAAATAACGTTTTGATTGGACACTCACCTACCAAATGTCGAGATTGTGCATCTCCATTGTACTAATGTTAGGAGTTGAATCGAAACATTTTATACAATTACAGCTAAGTTACTTTTTATTAGCTTAATAAAGTTCCTGTTGTCATTGCATCACTTATATAATTATGCTCTTGATATAAAATAAAACAACAATAGAATAAACTTTTTTGTACACTAAAATAGTAACAAATTCACAGAAACTTTAATCTATATATGGGTACAATGGCGGTCTTATCGCTGACAGCGATATCTACCAGACAACCTTAGGATGGACTATAAGAACTTAAACTAAAAAGGGGAGTAATCTACGATGTACTGCTAGTAAATAAAAGTCAAACAAAATTAAAAAAAAAAAGAAACAAAAAACAAAATAAACAAAATTTATATATAGATCTTCATATACTTTAACGAAGAAACATTACTGTTAGTGCTCTTAAAAATCATCAAAGAGAAACAAAAACGATACCCCTCCCTCATCGATGTCTTCGTTAACATTTATTTCTGGTGGTTTCCATAATCTTTACTCTGATATTTTGTGTTTTAAATATGTCATCATCATCATTTTAGCCGAAAAACGTCAACATGACATGGGCCACCTCCAAGTGTGATTCCTGTAACCCTTACTAGGTCGTCGGTCCACCTTATGGGACGCCTACCACCGCTGAGTCTCCCAATACGCAGATGAAATATCTACGCTTTTATAGTCATTATTAGCATGCTCTATAATATACTTAGATAGGCACCCGTTTGTTTTATCACCTTTTAAGGTGCCCGTGGATGTATTACCACTTACCACAAACCATACCGATTAAAATCCGGAACCTGCAGGAATATCAAAACAAAAACATATTTCTGAACTCATTAACGCCAAACTAATTACAAAAAGTACTTGTCACGTTCCTTTAGCCCCACATTCCCACGCTTAGACCATATTCCTATGAATAATTTCATTCCAGTTTCGAGCGATCCTAAGAAGGTAATCTCGTATTATAATGGAAAACCGTTTAAGAGATTGATATAGTCATCTTAGTCGTTATTACGTACCATAATGAACACGGTGTGATGAACTTTCGTATCGGATCAGTCCCTGACATTTTGAATGGCTTGAGGTTATCCATTGATTGTAACGACATTTATGCCACAATTCGTCTAGGAAAATACTGTTGAATGGACTTCATGTGGGTGAAGTGTAGTGTTGAGTTTATATTTTAGGATTTTTTACAGTCGAATATTGTAGTGTTTATATTGTACGCGTACTGTCAATCACAATAGCATTTGTCTTCATTCTAATTTTCTTAATAACTCCTTGTTTTGCGGGAATGTTTAGAATAGTTACCGTGCCCGCAGAACACAATCGGCAACTGCAGGACACAGGTGGTTTTTAGTCAGTTAAAGTCTGACACGGGGCTCTCGCTCTTACTCTTGCGGGAGAAGTCATTTGATGATTTTTCAACTTAAAAAAAAACCCTTGCCTTACCCTTGCCTTGCCTTGGTTTTACCTAGTTTATTCTATTCTATTCTTGTGTGGTCTTGGATTTACCATTTAGCTTTAGATACTACAATCCTTATTATCTGCTGTCATTTATAGATCTTTGACAGTAGTTATGGGTGCACACAAAATCCAGTTACTGGGTGTCATGATAACCCATATTATGTCACTCTGTAACTAGATTATGGACATCAAATAGACAGATGCTCCATTTCAAATTCTTGAACTTCAGCTGCCTCCGCCGACTGGAAATCGTACATAAATATTATGTAGTTAGGAAAAGTCTTTACAGATTGATTACAGCATAGCAGAACAAGAATAGAAACGATTAAGTATAGAGAACCATATCTATCCATAGATCCTACTATCTCAAAAGTCAAAACTGCCTACATACTTTCTTCTCAAAGGATTTCTTGCTAGATACAGAGACAAAAGAATCCGGGGCGTGAAATAACGAATAGACCGACCTTTAGCAACATATGTACATATTAAAATGTTAAACCCTTAGGCTGGCCACAGCTCACAGACGAAACTATAAATCAATAATAAATAAAAAAATGCAAGAAATCAGATTAACTTTATGGCTATATTTATTCATTTTCATAGTATGGAAACTTTAAAAGTTTGGTGAATAGCTCACCCTTCGTTCGTAAAACGCGACAATTTCTTAGCACGTCTTCGCAGCCATGCGGCATTAGGGATTCAGGCCAGGGGTGCTCCCGGCACAGAGCTGTGTTAGTAGTAAATATTGATAGCGACAAAACGCTTTTGGTCGTCGACGCGGCCTCCCGACGCGCGAGTTATGGCACACTCTCTCCGACGCGACGCGCCTCCAAACATCGCGCCGCTTCCCAATCACGGCGCTCGCGCCTCCGCCCCGCTGACCGCTCGGTGCACCAACCTTTTAATCGCACTCATTGCACAAGAAACCATTATACAGCCAATTTTTACGGCTTTATTCCGGGACAGCTAATTTTCGTTCAATCTTTCGCGTAATAACTTAAAGCGTCGTGCTGGGCGAATCATGATTATTATGCGAGTGGTCGCTGTCCCCTCGAACAATATTCATGTGTTTAGTTAAGTCGTAGACCGGTACCACTTTTATAGCCGCTTATAAAGTTGCTTATGCTTGTATTTCGTTATTGTTTTACCTTTAAATTCATCACCCGACATCGTAAAGTTTTAAACTGTTTTGTATCACATAAATTATTTAGTACTTTAGTGGACATATTTATTATTATTTTCATCGATATCTATAAAAGAACTTGTTTTTTATGATATTCTGTAACACAATACGTCTTTTGTCCGAATTTTATGGGAAATATTCATGGAAATACAATACAGGTCGAGCGAACGGTTTGACAGAGTGGAGCGCTCTTCGCGGCTGCGTTTCCACGCCTCGGGGATCCAATTTCGCCGTTCCCACAACAAATCGTAGAGTCAAAGTTCACCGCCTAATTGTACGGCGTTATCGACAGATCCGACCGCTTCGGGAGAGAAAATTTATCAATAACATGTAATTAAAATTATTTAGTCTCGAGCGGGCGCGGCGCGTCCCCGAGGCGAATTATTACACATACGCCGCAAGAGGTCCGGCCGTCATTAGCCGGGACATTTTTATTCCTTTCTCTTTAATTTCCGTCAGTAGACATAAATGATGGCGCTAGTACCGCGGAGCGCCGCAGGGACACAATCACATTGAACAAACGCGGCTCATGTTCGACCAGTCACCATTTAAATTGTAAATGGAATTCGTCAATAAATAGGTTTAGAGGACAAGTCATTATGTTCATTTGCTGCCCGTCTTGGCTGTCACTTCAATGATTCAAGTGTATACTTACTAATGGCAAACAAAGTCGAGGGATTATTGACTTAATTTCTATACCTACTTAGGCAATTTCATTTTCTAAATGTTAAAGAATAAATAGATGTGTATACTATACTACCCTGTTACTGTCGAAGTACCTACCTGTTTATCTGTTCTAGGGGACAAAAGATGAAAACAACTAAAAGTTCCCTTTTAGTTCGAAGATCATTACAACCAAACTAGCTGCCCACCCCGGTTTCGCACGGAAGCAATTTTTGTTTTTCTATTTGTTATACAAATAAAAAAAAAAACTTTAATATTTACTTAAGTTACTATTCGTGCTAATGTTCTAGTATATTGGCGCACGGAATAAGATTTTTGCATACAAACGAAATTCCCCTTTTTCACTCTCTTAAAGGTTGAATATTCAAAAACTCATATTGCTCGCTACATCATAAAGGGAAACTTCGAACAAAATTTCACATTCCTAGCCCTTGTAGTTTCGGCTGTGCGTTTATATGTCAATCAGTCCGTGTGATGAATAACTACGCTCAAACTTATAAGTTTAGAGAGAATCATTCCGAAATCGACCGCAGGTAAGAGGTACAGCAGATACTACAAGTAAGCTATGAACTTTTAAGATAAGGGTACACCAATAAAATCAAGCGTCCAGTTAGCGACAACATCTCTGGATGTCCGTCATAATAGTCTCTGTATCGACATGACTAGATACACAGCCTCAAAAGCCTCACACAATAGCGGAGTGCATTTACAGCTCCATTGTGACCTACCACGTACAGATAGCGGGCTCGGTATCTGATAACGCAGCACTAAGTGGCCAGCGATCACGACGCACGTCCACTTGATGAATTATACAAACACCAATCAGTTAATTATTTTATTCACGTCGCTCAGCCGCCTATCTAGCTTTATGTTCTACATAATTGATATGTTAAGTCGATGGAACAATCGGCCCGTCATTCAGTCGATAGGGTTGACGAGACGACGCGACGCGCCTCTCTCGCGGTCTCCCTACAACACAAAGCCTGCGCCGCTGTCCGTCCGACCATCGAACCACCTTGCGCCCGCGCCGCGCCCGGCACAAAGAACCATTTTACCATAATACGACTGAGCCTATTCTTTTCCCATCTATTATGGCATAAACCAAATTATTGTCTTGTAAGCTCATTGATAACGAGACTCTACAGAGAACAGCGTTAATCGTATGTAACTTGAATAAATCATGCTCATTGTATTTGTTCAATGAAAACAAGCATCATGAGCATTGTTTGAGGCTGGAGTTCATTAAAAATTGCGCACGGCAAATAAAACCATAAAGGCAATACAAATGGTACAGTTGAGCAGAACTAATAACATGCGCACGCGCTGACGCCGCGCCGGTGAGCATACCGCCTCGGATTTATTCGTCTCCATAAGAAGCGGCAATTAAGTCGTTCCCTTTTAAAATGCCAAAGCCGACCGACTTAGCTTATCTGAAATGCATAGGATTGAATTATTAGTAGCAATTAAAGACTTCTCAAAATATGTGTTATCAATATTTTTAATACGGTAGCTGGTAACTACTTATACATTTAAATTTTATGTACGCGTGACTGAGTTCATTATAGAAATATTCTCGATGAGATAATGAAGAAATCTTTGTTCGAGCCCGTTGACGACAGCTTCCGAACCATCAAATGTTTGGATTAATTTTGTACCAAGAAAAAATAGGTAAATAATAATATTTGTATCACACTAATATTTTAAAGGAAATGTTTCTGTTTATTCGTTATTCCTTCACGCTCGAATAGCTGAATGGAATGAAAATTGGCACGTGGGTATACATGTCCCGGAATTACACATAGGACTTTATTCCAGGAGTATGTTGCTTTGGGATAATTTTCTACTAGCAGGCGGAGCCGGTGGCAAAAACTAGTATATAAGTAATAAAAGTTGAATCTGTCACTAGGGTCCAGTCACATTTGATGATTATGCATCTCTACATGCAAGCCCAAAAAGCACTTAAATACTTATTTTATTCTAGGGTAATTCTTAGAAACTACTACGTTGAGCTCAAACCAAGCCCCGCACTAGGCATAGTTCATGGAAACAAGAATATTGATAGATATAGTCATTTACAACACGCACATAATAAAAACACTTGTCTGTAATAGCTCATTCAAGGTATAATAAAGCGTTGTTAAGCGTATAATGACGAAGGTGGAGGAGTGAGTGCCACAAATGGAGTGTCGAGGGCACTCTATTTTCTAATCTTCATAAAGCCTTCAGAGTGACGGCATCGATATCAGTATAATGCGCGTCCAATGTGGCCGACATTGGGCCCACCGGACCTATCGGGCAGGAATGCACAGCACAGCCATCAGGGATCAGTGTTGGATTAATAATTTGTAAATATTAAATATTCATGAGCCCCGAGCACGGGTCAAACATTCTTTATAAGAGCCCGAGAACTGTACCCGCAATCATTTTTATTAAGGAGATGCAGGTAATTATCATAACTGACATAACGGAACAACTTTCGGCCTAATGGATGTAGCACAGGAACGCTATAGAGATTTAATTTATTGTTATTAGTGAAAATCTTCCAAGCAATTGGATCATATTTACACTTTTTAACCAATCACGGTAATCTGATCGCTATGATCTATTAATTTAATTTATTATAATTGAACTGTGTTATATGGAATGGTCACAAAATTAAGAATGCAGGTCGAAAGAATTGAAATGCAGAGTTATTTGAAATGAAAGTTAATCCTTTTAACCGCTGGTATTTCTGTACGTGAGCTTTTAAAGCTCTTTTTAATTTTAGTGAACTTGTAATGAGTTAAGTTAATGAGTTATCTGGTGACTGTGTTATTATTTCTTCAAATCATTTACTTGTCTATGAATCAAACAGGAAACTGCAATGTTTGATAGCAGTCTTCCCAAATTGTATTCTTATGTGACCATTCTAAACGCAAGTTAGCTTATTATAAATAACTTAAAATATTTCACACAACGCCACTCCACTCCACCGTCCGCATTGAACACAACATGATAGCGATTGTCATTTCGTAATCATTTAAATAAATACAATTACAATGGCAAATTAAACGTCCAACCTTTTTAAATAAAACAAAATAAATCCCTTTCATTTGAGCTATACAAAAACGAAAACAAGATGATATTTCAGAGATTTTAAGTAACGCTATTAAGAAGAAAGCTGTTAATAATAAATTTGTTGGGTTTCACCACATAATAAAGTTCAATATTACATGCTTCACGTGCCTTTCAAATATTTAAAACTTTATTATTGCGCCCATTAAAACGCAGTTAAATCTGATACCAGTATTTAGAGGAAGAAAAAACCTGAGGCATTAAAAAAGTTGATAAGTAAGGAAAAAGTTCTTTGATTATGGATAAAAAATATATATTAAGCTGTTTTATCTCAGCGTATCTGTAGGTATCATAATTTTAGTATAAGGTTTAATAGTTTAGATGTTGACCGAAATCTAGCACAACCTGTTTGCAGGCTTTGATACGATCTTTATTAAAAAAAATTCAAATAAGTTGGTAATTAAAACCATTTTATATATAAACCTGTGAATTCGTGATAGGTTATTTAATGGTATTTTTAATAAAGTTAATTTGAGCAATTGTATTAATTTAGGAGGAAGAAAAACATATTTCCATAACGTAGAGTAAAAAACTTTGCGTTTACTTTAAATAAATAAAAATAAAAGTTTTTTTAACCCTACAATTGACTAGTAAATACCACTAGTTTACATGAAGTTTAAGTAAACTAAAATAATTTAGGAAAATTTTAAAAATACAAAATAGATAGATACTGAGCAATATTACAAATTGTTTTATCTCCTTCGTTATAATAAATATGTCATAATTATGGACAACAATCGCCACGGGTATGGCTTTTTACGTTAGTTATGTCAATAACGGTTGCTTGAATTAAACGCATACTTAATTTTCAATGCAATGTTTCCTTTAAAAATACAGGTACAGAAAAAGACATAATATGTTAAACTTTGGCAACATGAATAAATTGAATATTCAATATCACAGAATTTAATTATCAACGAACCCTCCATACATTGCCATTAGCGCACATAATTATGAAAAATAAACTACAGCACCTGACAGGATATTATGCGAACACATCATGGATTTTCATTTGCAGTGTCAATATGTGTTGTTTTGCAGGACATATTTTATCGAGATGTGTGCGTAAGGCTGTTTCATACGGGCGTGGGCGGCGACGCGTGCCGGCCGAAGGCGGACGGAGGGCGCGCCGGCCGCCGGTAGCCGCGCGGCCGCCGGTAGCGCCATTTACACCACAAATTAACAACCTGAATAAACATATCATTACAAAACATCTCAAAGGACAACATTTATTAAACACCTCTCTCGTTTAACACACAAATAAAACTCATACGATAACAACGGCACGCCACTTAACCACATTATGAAAAGTAATGATCCGTTAAAATAATATTTTCATAGTTATGACAGTTAAATTATGTGTAGACAGAATATAAGACAGTAAGAAAGCGCCATAAAAGTCCGAAGTCTGGCTGTGTGGACATGTCGCTAGACGAGCCGGAACATTTCCGTGGATGATATACCGAAGACGAGCGCGACAGGCGCGCGCATGCGCCCGGCCGCGGCGCGGCGCCAGCCTGCGCCCGCGCGGCGTTTCGTTGACTTATGGCTCTTGTAATGTATCGCAATACCTCTATCACTCATGAATATTTATTGAAAAAAATATATAGATTACAATTTATAATGTCGTCGCGACACAGAATATGAACGTGTTTAAGGTAATAAATATATCTCTGAGAATGTTACATGTTAACTTTACACGCGTAATTATTTAAGTCGAGTAAATAAAATGAGACGGGTCTAATAAGTGCATTAGTGATGTTGTAAACGGTTATGAGAAAAAGTTAAATGTGGTACTTCTGTATCTACAATACTTTTAACTTGACGGTTTTTTGCCATAACGAATTTGAAACACTAGATAATCTGACTTGCTTGAGTTGGTCAATCTGAAAAGTATTAATACATAGTTGTTTTTCTAATATGTCATATACATATACAACATTAGTTTTAGAATATGCAAAACCCGAAACACATGTCTAGTATTTTTATGTAAAGAATCTGTGTACGAAATTTCATAACTGTATCATGAAAAATCGCAAAGTTATAAGCTTACTATGTCAGCAAAAATACATAGTCACCGGGCCATCCAAGTGACTGAGGGGTTGTTTTGCACTTGCACTCAGCTTTTTTCTGGCACCGAATACCCGTATTAACCTGCAGTAGCCTGTGCTGTACTTAATGACGGTGGTGTCCAACTTATGACCTTTTTTAAATATTTTGGGGGAAAATTTAACATGGTGTAAGAACTATTGGAATCCATTCAGTTACTGATTCTGAACAAAGTATATTTAGGTTTCGCATAAACAAAAGATAATGTTGTATATCATATACATATATCAGCAAACAGCTAGTCGACTTTTCATACGATCAGAGGATTGTGCTTTTCTAAAGATCGGCATTGTTATTTAAAATTGCAATGTTGCCAGCATTCTAAGCACTTTTCCCATTGATTGCGATATGGACATTTTTTTTTGTATCTTATGATTATTTTTATACACGTTTGTAAAGTACATCCTATTACTTCCAGTTTTTATGAATACCTATTAAGTTATTTATTAATCTAATTGTGTATAAATATATTCTAGTTCGTTAATAAATAGAGAAGACTTCTTTAAAATATATATATAACTTTAATGTTAAAGGTACTTAATGAAAAAATAACTTAACTACTATTTTAATATCACATCTAACAAAGGATTAATGAGATTTAACTCATGGTGTTGTTTGCCCTCCAAAAAATAGAGAAGGATATTGCTATTGTTGGCAGCATTTCTTATTCATATTTTAGTATTTTTTTCCAAAAGTAAAACAAATGAATGAAGATTTGACATCGAACCTAAGAAGCAATTCAATAACAAGAAGCAGTTCAACAACTAGATTTTCGGATATAAATGAAAAGCAATACAACATATAACTTTTAGAAACATAACGTTTCTAGTGGCTACGGCCGTAAAATTTATGAAAAATAACATCGAATGTTAACGTACTCTAAATTATGCTAAAACTCCCGAAACTAATCTCCATTAGTCGCTTTAATTTAAGATGTTACAAGACACATATATTCCTGACTCATAAACTGCGTCTTGTTTGCGTTCAATTAATTTAAATCTAAAATAAAAATGCTAGAGGCAATAAAAGAAAACGTATGTGTAATTTTTCTAATCTGTATCACGTTGAGGCGAACTCGAACCATCGGTTACCAGCGGCTCTCCGGCTTCCCGTGGTTCATAAAATAGCTACATTCAGAGTAGTCATTAAAAGTATATTTTATCGCGTTTTAAATATTTAGATATCCATCTGGAGAAAGTTGCCTATCTTAAATTTAGTTCATTACTACATATAGGTATGTCGTGAAACTAAATACGCTCGCAGACTAGTCGGTACGAAGCTCTTGTAATGTTACTGATAAGGGAAGCATCGCGTTAACCATCTTCAAATTATATATTAGATCTTAAAATTTTAAACATATGTCATTGATGTTGATTTTCATCGACAGTCCTATCACCAATTTACCAGAACGTAAGCGTTTCTTCATTTAGCATTGTAATAAGTAAAAAATATTATTTATCAATAAGGCAAAATAATCTTAAAATAAACTTCAACGAGCAATCTGATTATCTTGTATGGTTTTATCAATTAGTCGTAGTAGGTCGTTGATCTCGGCGGGGCATCAGATGTCACCGCATCCACAGCCACCAACGCAAGTGTGTAAGAGAATATCATCCTCTCTAGAGCTACGGCGAGGACATTGGCACGCGTAGTAATCAACCTCTAAGGGGATTAAGCTAACTTACAAGTATTTTTAGCCTAAAAGTCAAACATTCATTGGAAAAACATCAAAAGAATTACCGTGCAATAAAGATCAATTCATTAGAACTCGGCATATCGAATTCACTTACCTGTAATTAAGTTATTTTAGAACTCTTAATCTGTTGTTTCTTTTATAAATCAGCAATCATAAATTATAGAGAACATCACAAAGCTCTTATGAAATTGGATACACCTTACTATACTATACTTATAACTAAATACATTATATCAGACAGATTAAATTAATTAGATGCGGATTGCGCAAACATCTAATTATTTAAAATTCAACGGTAACCCAAGCCGTTTTCAAAACATGAGCATCGTGAAGTGAAATAAAAAGTTTAAACTGTCGAATATCGATTAAGCAACCGTATGTTGGCTCTTAATGAGGTCGATACGTCTTCCCGAGTAAGTACATTATGAGATCAAGGCAGGGTCAAACGCAACCGCTGAATTATTAATTTACAAGTATACTCAATTAAACACAATTAGGACCTTTAACTCCTGTTTGATTACGAGATGCATTCATTTTGGACGTTTTTATGTAAGCTTTTTAAGCTCAAAGAAATTCTGAACATTTTTCACAAAAAATCGTCGGCCATTGACAAGCAATTAATTAGGTACAATTGCAAAAAAATAATATTACAGTCACCAGCAAAGGAACGTTAATGAAAATAGGAACATCAAGGGTAATATTTGATGAGGCTTAACATGTCAAAGGAATTGGTGTATAAATCAAGTTTTTTATTGTGAAAGAAACTCAGGTTGAGCTCATGTATATTTCTTTTAAACGAACCTCCGGTTTTTAAAACACTAGTCGGTAGTCGAAAGCGTCATATATCAAGTTGTCGAGGCATCTATCAGCGGACACGTGCATTGTTTGTAAACTACAAGACGGCTAGTTTTGTTGCTGGCGGTACTAATTGCGGATCAGAGTGTGTTCACATAAATATAATCCGCCGTGAGCGGCTTCGCTCATTTGTACAGCGGCGGACGGTTGTCATGTACCCGTATTAATATCGATGAATAAGAAATTCGTTATGGATGGGCTACAAGGCTGGCCATTACTACGCGATCTGCCGCTGACTGCGCCGTGTTGGATGGCTACCATTCTATCCTGTCGTTACCCGTTTTTATCTACCTCTATTTATGTTGTGCCTTGTACAGTAATTATTCATTTCGTTTCATCGGGTGCTCGTAGTGAATGTACTACGCACGCTGCTCTGACTGCTGATTTATTGAAATACATATTTTGAATACGTATATTCCTGGTGTGTTTGATATTCACGACTTACCTTAAGAAAATGTTTAATAAATATAATGTATGGCCTTCCCTATCAACGCCGATGTTAGCTTGTGTGTTTAACATCCTTCATGTAAGTTACATTGAGAGAGGTTGTCTCTGCTCGATACATCATGAGGAGGCCTGGGACTGCAAGACAACCTTCATAAATAATATTTTAATAAGGACACTTGTTGCGCAGTAGAACTTATCATCTTAAATATTTACTTGTTTTCATTACTCTCTGTACCAATTGCAGCGAGGTAAACATTTTTCTTTATGACTTCACAAAAATTTTGATAATATATGTTGATCTGAAAAAAGTAATAATAATGTACTGTACTATGTACATGTAAAAGTAATGTAATTTTATTAAACATTTTAGTACACTTATACTTAAATTGGAATCAAGAGGGAAACAATAAGTTTTGAAAGAATCAGGCAAAGTGATCCCTTGTCTTCTAAAAATATAAAACATATTCAGAAGAATTAAAAGCAAATGAAAGGGCATAGAAATAAACAATTGCTATTTTACCATCTAATATGGGCTGATGATATCAGAAATATCAAAAAATCTACACGACATGTTTTGTTCACTATACCAAGCAAGCTTGAATGTAGGACTAGAAACGAATTCTAAGATCAGAACAAACAGTAATAAAAAGCCCATAAATATAGGTAAGAGGAAACATAATAGAACATGTCGACAGCTATATTTAGCTAGGTAAACAAGTATCTTTTTATAAAATAAACAACAAAAGCGAAACTCAAATAAGAGCAAACATAACGTGGAAAAAAAAATACACGATACCTGCTTACTACCCTACCTGCAATACAATACAATACGTGTAGTGTACGGTTGCTAATCTTGGGTATTTACAACAAGAGTCCAACAGAAGATCGAAAGAACACAAGGGGCTATAACACAAGAAAAATAGACAAAATCAAAAGTGAAGTCATAGACAAAAACCAAGGTAACACTCACGTAGTTCCTAAAACTAAAATGGCAATGTGTTGGCCATTAATCACGATACAAATGTGCTAAGTGGACAGCTAAAACAGGTTGGTTAATTATTTATCAGATGACAACAGAAAATAATTGGCAGAATATTGCTTGTGACGGACAAATTGAAGAAACCTTCACCCCTTCACCAGTCACTTTAACTTAGATAAGAAAAATAAAAATTACTAACAAATTAGAAACAAAATAAGACATAGATTTGGATTAAAATATGTCATTTTATGAATAGTAAAAAATAAAGGCTTTTTATTTTAATTCATTTATTTTAATAATACTTGTAAGCTACACTAGGTCTTCGTAACGCTACGTAGGTCTGTTTAGCTCTGCGTAGCTCAGTGGAGTAACGCTACGCATGCACGCATGCGGTGTACGCGTGTCGCAGCGCTTTGTAACTTTGCGTAGCACTATGTGTTCGCTCTGCGTAGCGCTACGTAGCTTTATTAAGTTCTGTGTTTCTGTAGCACTAAGCGGTCGCTCTACGTAGCGCTACGTAGCTTTATTAAGTTCTATGTTTCTGTAGCATAGTGTTGGGTTAACAGCCGGATGCTTTGAGTTATTATCGATTATAATCCATAAGTGTCCATTAATAGCCTAGCAATGGATGATAACCCTGCTATTAATGTATTGTTAAAAAAATAAATGCTTTTTTTTTATTTAGTGTAAAATCTGTGGGTGTGAACATAAATTGGGTGTGTGTACGCAGTGTGATTCAATGTATTGTAATTCTTTTTATTTATTTTCACTTTTTGTATGTGAAAAAGTGTTAATAATAAAATAAATACACATTTTTTGGGAAATTCAGTTTTGTTAATTTAGAGATCCAATACTATAAAAAACCATAATTACTATTCACACATCGCTTTGTGATTTAACCATCTACCCAATTATTTACTTAATTTAACAAAATGGAGTACTATATTCCATTCTCCGACGTAGCCATGTCTGGCCGAGCTCGCCCTTGGTTTGGTGCGGAGTGTAATCGCGCTAACGGGCTCAAGCACGCAGCATATCAGGCATGGGCCGATGCTCGTATGCACAAGACAAATGACGTAAGCCAGAAGAAGAGAGCTTTCAACAGAGCTGCCAAGTCTTGCAAGAAGGTGATGCGGAGGTCTCGGTTCGACCACATTAGCCGCATCGGGAACAAACTAGCTTCATACCCTGCGGGTAGTAGGGCGTTTTGGTCCCTGACTAAGTCGTTTGAATCGAACTTCTGCCGCCCCTCACTACCACCACTGCTGAAACCCGACGGGTCGCTGGCACATACCGCTGAGGAGAAAACAAATTTGTTTGCCTCACTTTTCGCGGAATCTTCACGTCTAGATCCAGGTAACGCGCGGCCCCCTGTTTACCCTGATGGTTGCGATACGAGTATGTCGGATATTCGCATCCATCAGAAGGACGTCCGTAGGGTGCTACATAACCTTGACGTGAACAAGGCTAGCTGTTCAGACGGGATACCAGCAATTGTTCTGAGAACGTGTGCGCCTGAATTGTCTCCGATCCTAACACGCCTATTTAGGCTTTCATTTGAGGCTGGAAAAGTGCCGATTGCATGGAAGCAAGCTAATGTACAGCCCGTGCCCAAGAAGGGGAGTCGGGCTGACCCAGCTAACTACCGACCAATCTCAGTAACGTCCATTCTCTGTAAGACCATGGAACGTGTACTCAACACTAAGTTCTGGCATACCTAGAAGCTAATGGTATCCTAAGTGACCGTCAATACGGCTTTCGCCGAAATCGGTCAACTGGAGATCTTCTAGCGTATGCCATCCACATCTGGAGTAAGGCCATCGAGAAGCACGGGGAAGCGCTTGCCGTCTCCCTCGATATCTGGAAGGCTTTTGATAAGGTTTGGCACGAAGGCCTTATTAGTAAGCTTCCATCTTTCGGTTTACCCGCTGGATTATGTGCTTGGATCGCAGACTTCTTGAGTAACCGGTCCATCCGAGTGGTTATCGATGGCTGCTCGTCCGGTCAAATGGCTATTAATGCCGGGGTCCCTCAGGGGTCAGTACTCTCGGCAACATTATTCTTGCTGCACATAAACAATCTGCTCAAGCCCGGTACCTTTGGGTATGCAGATGACAGCACTGTTGCCAAGAGTTACATATCCAACGCGCGAGCTAGTGGGTCACAAATCCAGTCTCTTCGAGAGGCTATGGTTGAGCGCTTGAACTTGTCCTTGGAGGCAGTCTCCGAATGGGGCGATGCCAATTTGGTCAAGTTCAATGCTGCAAAAACCCAAGCGTGTCTATTTTCCGCTAAAAGGAGCCAATTCAACCGCGCTCCAATTTTCCGGGATGTAACCGTGCCGATAACCGACCATCTTGACCTTCTTGGTGTTACGCTGACATCAACACTGAACTTTGGGCCATACATCGAAGCAAAGGCTCAACTGGCTGCAAAAAAGCTGGAAATCCTCGCAAAGGTCAGACTGTACTTCAAGCCGGAACAGCTGCTGAAACTTTATCAAGCTCAAGTTCGATCGTGTATGGAGTATTGCTCTCATCTTTGGGACGGATCTGCCCGATACCAGCTTGATGCACTTGAGGCAATTGAGAGGCAAGCCAGAAGGATAATTGGCGATAATACACTTGTCGAGTCGAAGCTTCAAAGAGTCGCTAGCCTGTCGGTTTCCTACCGGTTGCATTTCGGAGAGTGTGCGTCGGAATTGCATAACCTAGTCCGCCTAGCCCGTTCCATTATTGGACTACCAGACGTACGGCTATGCGCCACCGGTACATGGTGGATATCCCACCTACACGCACAAAACGTTTTGGGAACACATTTATTATGCGTGCAGCTAGGGAGTGGAATTCCTTGCCGGAGTCTGTGTTTTCTGAGAGCTATAAGTCGAGAGTGAGTAGGTTTCTTCTAGGTAGGCGCGTTCTATCGTCGACCGCATCGTCGCTCTCCATCAGGTGAGTTAGCGGTCAAGCGCGAAGCTATCAACAATCTCTCTCTCTTTTGCCTAGCCTGTCCCTTTATTTGGGGTCCTAACAACAATAAAAAAAAAGAAAACAAGGCGAGCTAATATGTAAGTGTACCTACAAATAAATTTTAACCGATACGTAAAAATGTAAGGTACAATAAGTAAGTTACTTATTAGCTATTTTCTGTGAATACGACGAAGGTAAATTATAGACAATGGAAAATACCCGAGCGGTTAGTTAGTAGGTAACATGCATCCCCGTACCCCCGTCTCTCGTGCTATCTCTTTCTGGCGCTAATATTATTCGTGCCAGAAAGAGATGCATGAACTGCACTACAGCGACGCCAACCGAATCCAGAATCAGTACGTCGACTGATATGTTTCGGTGAAGAAGTCCTTTTTCGTGTGTTGTTGGTTTGTGTGTATAATCATAAAATAAATAAACAATATTTTTAAACGGGCCAGATTTTAAATAGCACATTTTTTTTTACAAAGAAAGATGATGAAAATGATGTCTAATCTGACAGTCCTAAGCCTGAAAACCATGAAGGGAAATTTTCAATCACTAAAATAACATTAACAGCAGGGTTATCATCCATAATTGCTATTAATGGCTATTAACTGAGTTTTAATCGATTATTAGCCAAATGATATTAACTGGATTATTATCATTGCCCATCACTACTGTAGCACTAAGCGGTCGCTCTACGTAGCGCTACGTAGCTTTATTAAGTTCTGTGTTTCTGAAGCAATAAGCGGTCGCTCTTCGTAGCGCTACGTAGCTTTATTAAGTTCTGTCTTTCTGTAGCAATAAGTGGTCGCTCTGCGTAGCGCTACGTAGCTTTATTAAGTTCTGTGTTTCTGTAGCACTAAGCGGTCGCTCTACGTAGCGCTACGTAGCTTTATTAAGTTCTGTCTTTCTGTAGCAATAAGTGGTCGCTCTGCGTAGCGCTACGTAGCTTTATTAAGTTCTGTGTTTCTGTAGCACTAAGCGGTCGCTCTACGTAGCGCTACGTAGCTTTATTAAGTTCTGTGTTTCTGAAGCAATAAGCGGTCGCTCTTCGTAGCGCTACATAGCTTTATTAAGTTCTGTCTTTCTGTAGCAATAAGTGGTCGCTCTGCGTAGCGCTACGTAGCTTTATTAAGTTCTGTGTTTCTGTAACACTAAGCAGTCGCTCTGCGTAGCGCTACATAGCTTTATTAAATTCTGTGTTTCTGTAGCACTAAGCGGTCGCTCTGCGTAGCGCTATGTAACTTTATTAAGTTCTGTTAGTACTAAGCGATCGTTCTGCGTAGCACTGCGTAGCTTTATTGAGTTCTTTGTTTCTACAGCACAGTCATCCTTCGCTCTGTGCAGCATTTTGCAGGGTTGCGTGGCAATACTTAGCGCTTCGTAGCTTCGCAAGTCTACATAGCACTTCGTAGTACTTTGTAGCGCTTTATAGACCTCTTTTTGAGCTGGCGACGCTACAAACCGCCAGCTAAAGGTAAAGGTACGAAACATCGAAAAAAATGTCGTGAATTTGATAACGTATACTTATTTTAAGTACATTTTAAACCAGTTGAACCATTTCATTACTTTTTAATTTCCTGCCAAAAGCTAAACCTAACGATAATCTTAAAAGTTGCTTTTTAAAAATGTAAAACTATGTTTGCTAAATTAAAAAGTAATAAGGGGCACGTTGGTCTGAAGCAGTGTATATCGGCAAGCTCACGGCGACCGTCAGGAGATCGTGTGCGCGAGCGCGGGGGGTCTGCGCCGGCGATCCATCACGAACCGCCGAAACCGAACTATACGATTATTATATTCAATAATCGATGAGCATTAAGTGAAATTAATTTTATTGGGTAATGGCGCGGGTCGTGCGGCGCGCGCGCAAACGAGCCGTATTAGTAGCGCGCACGCAGACCCGCGCCGCGCCGGCCCGCCGTCGTGACCGCCGCGCATTGCTGCGAACTCATAATGCACCGGTAATAGGCCGATTATTGTTTATTAAATTATAAATGTAATATACAGATATGTGCTCTTTGCGTTCGTTCTTACACCGAGACTTTATGACTTACAACGGACTTAAATTTTACCAAAAAATTAAAGAAATTTTAGGTAGTTACAATTTAAATCCAAAAATACTTTTCAATAACTTCTTCTTCTTCTTGTTCTTTTCAGTAAAATTATTCATTTAATAAGATAATAAATATTTGTTTGTAATAGGATAGAGTAAGGCGTACTGTCACGTTCTACTATTATTCCCTGTATACCTCAAACGGTGGGAGGAACTGGTGGAAGTGCACCTATTCTTTCACGGTCTAGCCTGTTGCCTACAATTGACCTCAAATCCAGACCAGGTTGCTACTGAGATCACTGTAATCGCCACACTGAGGAGCCTGTTACTAGAGCACTGCCTACTCTTTAAGAATGCCGCTGTGGTGACATATTTTTGAGACCTTGCCAAATTGTACGTTTTACTCGCAAATATATGAAAACATATGATGATGAAAACAGGGACTAGCCTCTGCCAGCTGCTTCACCCGCGTGGATTTAGTACTTCCCCTTTTATAAATTATGCCTTATATATTATTCTGATATATGTATAAGTTATATTACTATAAAGTTTCTTCAAATTCCGTTCCGCGAAATAGTGTCATATATGTAGATTCTATATACATTTTTTTAGGTGGAAAATCATTATGTATCCTTTTTTTTTTTTTCGATGGGAAAAATCATCTTATGACAACCCTCGCTCTTGGGCGGAGCGGGAAATAGTGTCAGACTCTTACTGACTAAAAAACCCATCCCGTTCCTTCAAGCCTTCATACCGGGGCTCGAGCGCCCTATCATTATGTGTCCTCAGAAACATTTGTAACGTGATGTTACTTACATTAGTATAGTAGGAATATTCTCATCACGTACTCATTTTCGATAAAAGTTTGACCTTTCACGAAAATTATTGAACTATATTTTTTTTATATCTTCCGATATCTGCTATTCGTGACAATAAGTCCAAATCATTCCGTGTGTCGGTAATATATTTTCCCACTGTCCAAGAGTTCAATAAGGTAAAGGCGGTGGCAGACGCAATTTGATTCCCAGGGCTTACACCATTCTACAACAGAGCCTATTACACCGATAATGGTGTTTCCATATTAGTCAGCAATTGCCCCAGTTTGCCATGGGCTAGGCGAGCACGAAACAATTTTTGACCATAGAACCCAGTCGTTAATCTCTACATATTATTAAATGCAATATCTGTCTGCAGGTTAGCACGTTTAAACTCGACAACCTCTGATCCAATTATATGGTTTTTGTTCTAATAATAGAGAAACGTTGTCTGCTACGTATTAAGGCTATACTTACTTACAATAACTAAAATAGTGATGCTGCAGAAGTCAAGAGGTACATTGCAATACAAAGTTATACTTTCTCCATTATAAAAACCGGCCAAGTGCGAGTGGGACTCGCGCACGAAGGGTTCCATACCGTCCGTAGCAAAAAATGAGCAAAAAGTTTCTTGTATGGGGGCTCCCAAGCAAGAGACATGATTTTTTTTCCCTCAAATATTTGTTTTATTTTGTTTTTTAGTATTTGTTATTACAGCGGCAACTACATCATCAAATAGGTACTGTGGTATATACATTAAATGTAGGACAAGTCAAGGGTCGACGTGAAGTTAGTTGCTATACTAGCAGTCTCTCGACTAGACGTCACTCCTTGGGTTGAGTCTGCTTACTGACGATTTGGTTGTTTCATTTACTATAAACCTAAATCCCTAACTAGTGATTTTAGTGAACACCACATTGGCGACGAGTAAAAGCGCAGTAAGTAAAGTGATCTTAACTCAAATAATGTACTACTTACGGATATTGGTCAGCAACAAAATTAATGTTTACTGCACAAAGGGTTTAAAAAAAAAAAAAAAAAAAAAAAAAAAAATAAGTGACCGTTACCTAAGTGAAATTCTGTAAATATTTCATAAATTGGTCAGCAAGAAAAGTATTATTTTACAGCACAAAGTGTTTTGAAAGAAAAAATAAAAATAAGTGACCGTTTTCTACATTAAATTGAAATTTAGTAAATGTTACAGTTTCATAGAAATGTCCATATTTCGGTCGTTATTTAGCTATGTATTAGCGATCTGCGTCAGTGATTAGCTGAGAGATGCGCAATATAAATCGATGAAATCACTTCTTCATTTAATACATAAACGGTACCGTATACTATATCGGAATGTGATTAGGGCATACAAAATGTCCCTACATTTCGAAAATAAATAAAAATTCCAAATACAATGTTTGTTGACCAAATTCGTTTGTGGCTACATAATATCAAAATAAAAGTGCCAACGAGAGTTCGTTAAATGATCAGTACCAACGAGTGTTCGTTAAATGATCGAAACAAAATAAAAATATTCGATCAAAATTTCCAGCGATAAACACGTTTACTTATAGATGCTAATCTTATCGAAAGATATTATTAGATCCAAAAATGAAATGTGCCAACGTGAATATCGTCAAGTACCAGTTTTAACGTCAATTACCACTTCGATACTTCGAAGCAATATGATGCCTGGCTAGGTATCACTGTATAGTTAAAACTAAATAAGTGTCATAAAATCCTTAAGGCTAATTAAATAAAATACATTTTGCACTGGCTTTATCCATCAAACAAAGAATTTGTCACACGCGTTATAACGCCCCGATGTGGTTGGTTCTTCAATCTCTATTTCAAGTGGCCGTTTTGCTGAGTAGCATGGCGCGGCACTCCGGCGCAGGTACCTATTAATGGACCCTTGTGCGACTTGCTAACTAAAGTTTGTTTATTTAAATGTTATAGGAACAGTGCCCATAGAGTTCTTATCTTAGCTGGCTACAATCAATTCAGGGTTATAAATAAATTAACGATGTGTTGTGTACCTATATTATTCTTGCATTTTAGTTGAAAACAAGAATAAGATGGAAAAAAAAAATAACTTATTTGAATTGTGGGTACAATTCTTGATTCTATTTCAAATATGATTTGAATTGTAGATTTAGTTCTGGATTCAATTCCCTAAAGAATATGGAAGATTATCACAATGAAAAATCATAACCCTTTAAAAACAGCAATCCCGCCATTGAGCTACTTAATCCACGATAGCCAGAGTCAAAGTGCAATAAGTACCTGCCATAATGGAGTTGACACTGAACAAAAAACTGTTGCCAATGTGGCAACTAAAATCACAAACGTGATAAAAGTACCTTTCCTGTAAATCTATTGCTAACGTGTTTTCAAATTATATTTCCAGAAACACTGCAAAACAAGGACAAATAAGAAAAAAGGCACAAACCTCGTGTCAAATAATAACAATGAGTTGTTTGCTATCATGCATGTCATGAAAACTGGTAATCACAAAAGTGATTACTTATAGTTCGAGCAATTGATGAAAATTCAGTCAATGCCCTATAATTAATGCAAATGGCATATATAGGTGTTTTGAGTATTATTTGCAGAAATAATGCGAAACGAGAGTCAATAAAAGAAAAAATAATAAGTCTGCCTCTCGTCAAATGATAACAATAAAGTAAAAATATTAAAAAACAAAGTAATAAACGAAACATCTAGCACTTATATGGTAGGTAGGTTCACACCTACTTATCTAATTTGCCACGTTGCGTCGATGAAAATTGAACAATTGAAATTGATGGTCACGTGCTATACAATAATAAAGTGCAAGGGTTATTTGATATACAGATAAAAAAAAGTAACTCTAAAGTATTACTAGCAAAGCCTATGATCACAAAAATGTTTTAAGAAATCCATTATAAAATTAAAAAAAAAAGGCTTTGATCTGAATTCAATTGCCAACTTGAAGATCTATATTGTTAAAAAAAAAAAAAAAAAAAAAAATGAAAAAGTGAAAAAGTCCAACAGCTATTTGATTCCTAATAGCTTAAAAAAATAATAGCAAAAAGACGAGCTAGACAAACTGTATAGGACCTGGCTTGTAAATAAAACAATATTTCATCTTTTTGGGTACCTCTGGTGATCCCGGGTAAGCCTGATGATCAATTATATTATACTAAAATATCAATGCTGATGATGGTATACGTATTTATCTGTAAATACGTGAGACCTAAATAAATATAATAAGTACTAGCGTAGTATTACTTAAAACGCTATGTACATGTTTTAAATCAAAGTTCATGAATAGTTAAGAAGTCAATCAGTGAACAAGATATATAATGCCATAGCGAAGGAACGCTATGTACATGTTTCAAATCAAAGTTCATAAATAGTTAAGAAGTCAATCAGTAAATGCTATACATTCAACAAAAATAAAAAAAAGTTGAAAAAGATATAGTGCCATAGCGAAGGAATTGTTGACTTTACTTACAACATAGTGATATAACATAAAAAAAGACTGGAAGAATTAGAAATAAACACTCGCAGCACTTTTAAGTTAATTTGTGATGCGTTGTTAAATAATTTCCAGAAACCCGTAAGTATTTAAACAACTATAAAGGTAATAAACAAAAATGAAATATTTTATATCAATTGAAACTTCAGTGCCATCAGGTTTCAAACTAGTTAATAATAAGTCAGTCTGACTTTCACATGGAAATGTTGATGAAATTCGACGTTTTCTGGATCAATTTCATTGAATAAGTAAACTCCAACTTTCAACCCTAAAAGTAAATGGGTTTAAAAAAAATATCCCTTGGCTATAATGACAAGAGATCGTACATTCGTACCCAACTAGAACTAACGATAGTTCTGTTAACTTTGGAGACAGAATCTGACAGATGTAAAAAAAATGAAACTGTCAGACTAAAACGAAGTATAAGTTCGTGTATCTAATTTAATTCATGAATTGATTTGAATTCAATACAAATTTGATTTTGAACAAACAAGGAACTCTACGGACACTTGAATCAATAAATAATTACTTATATCGATAATGCATACGTTAAAGTATCCGTAATAAAAATAAAAATACAAATAATGAAAAGAAATCATGGTAATTACAAAATGACAAGCCTAATTGCGAGATGACCAGTCCCGACTATGGCATTAGTTTATGAATGACTCATGTACCACCATTCAGCTCAACTCTTCTGAAGGAAACCGAGTCATCATCAGCAAAATATATGAGCATGACATTCTAACTGCCAGAGCACATCCAAGTCAAAGACCAGCCACTAATACTAATTGATGTACCTAGTACTCACATAGTTCGAAATCCAACAACCGCGCATGTAATAAAGCATAGGTCATATACTGATTCCTTAGCCACAGGAACAAAGACCTAAGAACAAAAATCGAAACCAAATAACATAATTGTGTCAAATTCAGGTAAAAGAAACCAATTGCTGATTCCTATAACTCTCTAGTGGAATCGTAAAACTTCTAGATAGAACAAAATAGGAATAGAGTAAAATAGGTATATTGTATTTCGAAGGCGCAAATCTTAAATGGTTTACAGATGTTGTTCTGAGTCTGAAAGTCTTGTGCATGGGAATTTACATTTCTGTAAACGCACAATACAAGTGTAACTCCTAATGTGGGGCAAAGGAAAAAAAAAAGAACATCTGATAACGGTGGACAATTCTGTAATCAAGGTATATACAGTATTAAACGAGAAATAATAACGTTTTAATAGGTGCCTACTGGATTCCGAATCTGGAATAATAAAAAAAAAAAAAAAAAAAAAAAACAGTCAAAGCAGTCAAAAAATAGACGGACATCAGACCTTAAGAAATATCCAAGTCGAGATATTAGAGAAGCCTACAAGAAAATTAATCGATTTATGTTATCTACCCTTGTTGGACCACCATAAGACCACCGAGTATGAAGCATCACCTTCAATTTAAATCAATTTAAAACAGAAAGTAGAAAGCTAATGCTTTCTTAAAAATTAAATAACAATACTACATTATTAAAGGCCAAAGTATATTTGTAAGTCTAATACAAATGCTAAATGTACTCAAATCTATGTGGTTCTTTATTCAAAAGATCATTTCAGACACTACAAAACTGTGTAGATACACAGTTCTTATAAATGATTACACCATTACATATTACGTAAGTCTAATACAAATGCTAAATGTACTCAAATCTATGTGGTTCTTTATTCAAAAGATCATTTCAGACACTACAAAACTGTGTAGATACACAGTTCTTATAAATGATTACACCATTACATATTACAGTGGATTTTGAAAGAGACTTTGACCTCTGAGTTTGTTTCTGTGTTTCTTCTCAGAGCAGTCAGCTAGGAAACACAGACCTCATCTAGTTAAAAAAAAATTACGAGTAAAAGAAAATGCAATTGAAATGTTTTCATTTTGTATATCTATATGAAAAAGAGGATATTGTTGTTTTAAAACCTCTCAAATGTGTTAAACGCAATTCATTTCAAAATCTTAAATGCTGTAATTGCATTCCAAAACCGAATTACCATCTAAATGCTAAATATTATAATATCACTTAAAATCTAAATAATTTTATAAAAAGGAAGACATGTGGGATACACATTAAGAATCCTAAATATATATTTGTACTTCAAAAACCAAATGTAAATTATAATCTAAGTGTGCTAAATAATATAATATAAATTATTGTACTTCAAAAACCAAACAAGCGATTTTTGTAAATTATAATCTAAGTGCTAAATATTGTAACTGTGCTTGAAATGTAAATCATTTTATAAAAAGGAAGAGATGTGGTATATACATTAAATGTAGGACAAGTCAAGGGTCGACGTGAAGTTAGTTGCTATACTAGCAGTCTCTCGACTAGACGTCACTCCTTGGGTTGAGTCTGCTTACTGACGATTTGGTTGTTTCATTTACTATAAACCTAAATCCCTAACTAGTGATTTTAGTGAACACCACAGGTACCTACATCAGAAATACTTCATCTGTGAAAATGTCATTTGCCTAACTATCACGGTTCATGAGATACAGACTGGTGAAAAATGGACAGAGAAAGGAGTCTTAGTAATAGAGTCTCGTTTTACTGTTTGGGTAAGGAGCCCTAAAAATCAAAGTAAATAATGGGTTTGTGTTCATAGAATACAATCGAATCTTTTAAATAAGTGGAGGTGTTGGTAGTGCGTTATAAATGATGTGTTCCGGTTCAAAGATTTGGAGCTGAAGTAGCTCTTATCACACAGAACAAATAACATGGAGAACAATGAAGCGCTGTAGGTGCGCTCGTTGTGTTCAGCTGATCGATGTCGGAGCTTCTTTATAACATACGAAGTACGACAACTTAAAGACATAATAAAAGACCTCACAAGAAGCTTGTGAAATTATTTGTTACTTAGTGTGCCACATCTCATTTTTGATTTTAAATAAAAATACCAAAGTTTATTCTTGAAAATGAATTTGGTCGTTTTTCCTGCTCACCGTAGTAACTGCAATCACTCTTGCCTACCTATAACAACTTTAACAGAAATCCAATCACCACCTTTAAAAGAACCCTTATAAGGCAAATCTCATTGTGAATGTGTTCAAAAGTCGTGCAGTGTAAAGGGGCCCGCGCCGATGACGCCGGACCACTCGTGTGGCGCGCGCCTCGCGTGTGGCCACCGTTACTGTCCCACAACAATACCCGCTGATATAAAGAAAATATTATTTATTTAAATTCCATAAAACCCAGCTGTCGTTATGTACCGCCATATTCTTATGTAGGGCACGTTACAAAAGGCGACATACAACTTTTATCTACAGTTATTGTTATTTATAACACTCGAAGCCTTTTATGAACAGTATAAAAGGAAAGTTAATCAACAATGTTGTAAGACGTGTAAGGTTTTTACATCGCGTTATTTAGTGAACAACTTCCTAGTGTCCTCAGCGCAGTGGTCATGGCGTGTTCCTGAACGGATCTATATGAGCAAAACCAGTCCACAGATAATAAATATATCAAGCGACTGATTGTTACCATAAACTATTAAGAATAATAGTAGGAACTAGGGAATGCAAAAACCGCCAAAATTACAAACCGGTTTTTTTTTTCGGTTTTCCTAAAAAAAAACCGGTTAACCGGGTAACCGGTTTTAAAATTAGTTTTTTTGAAATTTATTTTTAAGTGAAAATTTTAATTCTTTTTGCATGTAAAATTCTAAATAAATATTTTTAAACTTATCTTGGAACTTATCAATTAAAAAATATAAGGTATAAACACGTGATTGTGCTCATGATAACCAACAACTTTTACTACAGGAATAAACCTGACAACGCGAAAAAAAGTTCAGTACATTTATGTTTGCTTAATGTACTGAAGAGCTGATATTTTTTTCGCTATTTCGGCTTTGCTCCCAAAATAAAAATTGTTTGCTATCATGAGCACAATCACGTGTTTAAGTATCGTACACTAATTGCCAGTCACCCTATATATTGTATACCTAATATGAATCCTGTTAAAAATAAAAAAAATCTCATCTTCATAAAACGAATGTCTCAGAATGATGTCATACATAGAGAATCTAAGCTAGAAGTTAATATATACTTCATATATAATTCTGATTTACTCAGATAGCCAGGCAGCTCTTAACGCCCTGAACTCGAATAATTTAAATTCGAAACTGGTAAAAGACTGCGTTAACATAAACAAACTGAATGACCTGGGGCAAAGGAATAAAGTTATTCTGAGATGGGTACCAGGTCATTCGGGAATCAATGGCAACGAAAAAGCCGATGAACTTCAAGGACTGGGGTTCAAGTTCATCAGATAGGACCAGACCCCTTCTGTGGTATCTCAAAGAACCAGGCCATGCAGACCCTTATGGGCAACCTATTTGGCAATTCAAAAAAGCACTGGTTGATACAACCAGGACTGCTACACGCAAAATCTACTACTCACTACTCACAAAAACGAACTACCGAGCTTCTTGAGCTTAGCAGGACGAACATCTGTGCGATAGCCCGCGCCTTAACCGGCCACTGCAAACTAAACAGGTACCATTTTCACATGAAACTGAGTGACACTGATGTTTGCCGGTACTGTAATCAGGAGAGGGAGACGCCTAAGCACCTTTTGTGTGGACCCTTATCCACAAACGCAGTGTCCATCTGGGCCGACACATTATTCGCCCGGAGGAGATTAACTCAAAGCTAGGAGTATTCTAAATTTCTTGGAAGCCTCCGGGCTAAAAGAGTTACTCTTACAAGGTGGCGAGTCATAATAGATCATTTAGGTCGCAGTGACTACATCCCCGACACTACGGGTGATGCATAGCCCCTTATCTTCTAAATAATAATAATAATAATATATACTTCTACTCAAAATATCCACCACTAGCTTTTGCCCGCTGCTTCGCCTGCGTTCATAAAATATAGCCTATGTCACTCAGGAACAAAGCCGGTTTCTATCGGTGAAAAAATTTTACCAATCGGACCTGTACTTCCAGAAGTTACCTCCTACAAACAAAAAAACATAAAAACAAAAAAAAATAGTGTAGCCCTATCACAGGCTTTTAAGCGTTCAGGCCACGCGTCATTTGTATACGCGCGGTGATCATTGGAAAGTAGTCCACTGCTGAATTATTGTAACATGCAGCCCATGCTCTCTAATATAGATCTCAATTTGTAGTTCACGGGCTGAGGTTTGGGTTAGCCAAAGGTCAATCATCAGACTTAATGAAGCCCGAAACACTCGCTGCAAGGCAAGCCTGGGTAGTGCGTGCCTTGTGACCGGAAGCTGGGTCTTGCTGAGAAACCCCAGTATGTTATCAAAAAGAGAGAGGCTTTAAGAGGCTTTGCTATGGCGTTTAGGATAGTATCTTGATACTCTTTAGCTGAAATTAGAGTAGCCCATTTTCACGAAAATGAACCTTGGTCATTCCGTGATACCCTTACCAAACCATTACTGATGTCGCATGATGATCATTCAGGACTCTGATAACCTGTTGAAAGTCTTTTGGAGTTAAAAGCTTACATGCGATAATTTTGATTGTTGCAATATTCCTTGAGTGTGAAAATTTTCTCATCGGTAGCAAGAATATCCCTGAGTTTTTCATCAGTGTAACGAACAAGCAATGATTTTGATCTTTTCACTCTCTTTTCTATAAAAGCGACTCGTTTAAGCTGATGATGTTATGATGAGTAACAAGAGTGGGTATTCTAACTGTGAATAAGAATTTTGATGTCCTTACGAGATTTTAATTCTGGCCCCGACAGCATTCACTGCCTGTTGTCACAACAGGCAGCCGGCCTGGATTTTTAATAATCGTAAATAGAAGAACTGTACAATTGGTGTAGCTATCACTATGGTACATAAATATTTATAAACAAACCTACGACTGATATCAAGCCTCGACAGCGTTTTAAAACAATGTTTGCTAAAAAATAGTGTCATTTGAGAGTAATAAAAAAAACTAGAAAAAACCGGTTACTTGAAAAAAAAACCCGGTTTTTTTAATCATTAAAAATATGCCGAAAAACCGGTTTTTCGGTTTTCGGGTTAACCGGTTTGCATTCCCTAGTAGGAACACCTTGCTTGGTGTAACTTATGAGCACGGGATTAAATAGCTTTAGCGATTTTTATTATCAGCTCTATATAATTTTGTCTCGTTTATGGAACCAGTTTTGTCTAACTTTGTATATGAAGGTTAGGCTTTCGTTGAATCTAAAAGTCTAGAGTGGACTATTTATAAATGATAAATGATATCTCAACGCCATTACAAAAATAAACTAACCGCAGTACTGAGAACTGGGTAGAGTATCAACAAACAATAATTAAAAATTATTAATGACGCGGGCGGAGTGTATCGGGAACAGTTTGTAGCGATATAAATCAGAGCGATGTTCCGCCACACTCGGTACTGTACTCAATTAATTAGCGACTTCAATGGAGAGCGCGATCACGAACAACTATTGTAACGTTTTACCTGGAACAATAACAGGTGATGACGTCAGATACTCACAAAATTAGAATAGAAACTTTCACACTCTTATCATCATCATTTCATCATTCATCATCATTCAGAGTGTCATCTCAACGGTCTTGTGCATCCTGCATCCATCGGATTCCCGCGACTCTCAGGTCATTGGTTCATACTTTTTTTTTTATGGTGGGTAAAATCATCCAATGACAACCTCCGCTCTAGGGCAGGGCGGGAGATAGTGTCAGACTCTTACTGACTAAAAGCCCACCCCGTTCCTTCATGCCTCTCGTACCGGGATGGAGCTTCCCTTTCGGATAACCCTGGCCCCAGTGTCATTGGTTCACATTGCGATAGGCATTCCAACAATACTTCTTCTGGAACACGCTCGCCACTCCAGAACCTTTCACCGCATCGACTAATGCGCCCTGCCCTTCACACTATGTTTAAACAGATTTCTTCAAAGTGTTTGGTCAGCGAAGTAGGACCATCTTCATATCATTGGAATTGAAGGAGAAATTGTATTATAGTTATTATTACTAATAAAGTGAAAAGGTTTTCTTCATTTAGTTTTAGACTGCGATTTGTATAATATCTGAAATTCAATGTGTGTGATATGTTCCAATACAAATCCTACGACAAAAATAGTTACTCCAAAAATGTACGAGGGTGGTCTAAAAAGTTTCCATTCTCATTGTGAATATGTACCTGCTCGTCAATAAAAGTTAGTTAATATAGTTGTGCATCTTTTGCTAAATTACTCACTAAAGTTTCACCCATATTTTACGTGCAGTTGTTATTTGACAGCCGTTTGAGTGAGTTGATGTGGAATGCAGAATGAGAAAATCATGTTTCACCAAGACAATGCAGATAGTGCATTTTGCACAGCTCAGCGCTTACCATGGTGAAAATTCACAAGTTATGTTTTGAATTGCTTGAACATTGCCTTGCTCGCCAGATTTCCCCAAGCGACGTCTTTTTGTTCTCATCTAAAAATAGCGCTCGGAGAACCTTCGTGAACAATTATTTTGCAGAGAAAAACGCCGACTATTTGGACGTGTTAAAAAAGATGGAGGCATTGCTGTGAAAAGTGTGCAGAGTTACAAGAAGACAAGGTAGAAAAAGAAAAATATATTTTAAGAAAAATGTTTTTTTGTCTTTATAAGGTCAGAAACTTTTCACACCACCTGTGTAATTGTCATAAATTTTCCAAAGTTGCATTCTACGTGAAAAACAGTCCTTGAAGCATGTCAAAGATTTCTTTTGTAGGTACCATACATCACGCATGTGTTTACTACTGACAAAACTGGAACAAAAGGAGTGCCTTTCTAAATTACCTTATTTTTAGGGTTCCGTACCTCATAGGAAAAAAATGGAACCCTTATAGGATCACTTTGTTGTCTGTTTGCCTGTCTGTCAAAACCCTTTTCTCTAGAACCCGTGGAATTAATTTCAAATCGATACGATTTGAAATTAAAATCATATACTCAAATCTGCAGTGCCATGAAGCTGTGAAAAAAATCACTTTCAAGTTAATGAAAAACAAAGATACGGCCGTTTATGCAAAAAACGTATATTTCGACACTTTCAAGGGAATGAAAATTCATAGGGTACATCCCGTTGATCCAGAATCCGGCATAAAGCAAAGTGTTATAGCATAGGAGGAATAAATCTGAAAACTGTAATTTTGTTGTTACGTCACAATAAAAAACTTTTTTTGCGATTCGGAAAAATCTTCGAGAGATTCGAGACTACTTGAACTATTTACTTAAGTGAGTTTGTACAGAACCCTCAGGGTGCGAGTTCGAATCGCACTTACCAGTTTTTTTTTTTTTTTTGTCAAAGGCACCTTTGAAATCCTTTGTAGTCATCTGTTGGGTGTAAGATGTAGCCAGACATTTTGAATACAGACGTTTATTTTAGACTAAATATTTTTACTGTTCAATAGAATTGGCGGAGTGGGAGATTTTTAACTTTTCTATTTTATATAATATAAGCCGATTTCTTTTATTATTAGATCTGATAATAGCCCATGACCTTTTCGAAAAGCAGCTCGTTTAAAATATACTTGTAGGTAGACGTCTGAAAAAATGATATGTAGGTGGACGCCATATAATGAGTCAGACCGAATATGATTCGACTTGGAATATTAATTCAATGCCATATTGAAATTAAATTAATTAGTATAAGATTTTAAAAGCATGGAAGTTGGCGTGGAACGAAATCGAATTGATGGTTTGAAATTAATTTTGGTCGCACAGATTTGCGTGCCGTTCTAGAAAGATAAAATTATAATTGATTTAAATTCTAATGCTTCGGTTGTATATAATATGCCCCGCAGGCTCTAATACTTCATTGGGTTTCGTCGTGAATGTCCAGCATATTAGTCCAAATCGCTGTAATAGTTTAAACCAAGCATGACACCTTTTTTTTTTTTTTTATGGTGGGAAAAAATCATGCATTGACATCCCCCGCTCTTGGGCGGAGTGGGAGATAGTGTCAGACTCTTACTGACTAAAAGACCCACCCCGTTCCTTCTAGCCTTCATACCGGGGCTCGAGCGCCCTTTCGGATAACCCTGGCCCCAGTAGGCTTCGACCCGGCTGGGTCCCTGCTGTTGCTGACAACTCCTTGAGGCGCGCGGGAACAGTGCGCGCCGTCGACGACTTGGGCTTGGTCCGGACAGTTACCGGACGGCCGGACAGCGAGCTACCCATTGCTCACTGTCCGCAAGCCCGCGCCTACGGTGGCCGGAAATCGGGATCTGAATCCCGGCGGCGGCGGCGGCGGCGATAACGCCGTTGCCTGATGCGTTCGGCCTCCTCCTTTGCGAGCATTACTGCTTCGCAGAAGTCGGCGACCGCCTGCCACTCCTCCTCGCTCCGGACCATGGCCTCAACCAAGGCCCGGCGCGAGAGGTCTCCGCCGCCGATCGCCCCCACGAGGGCACGGCGATGCTCCGCCCAAGCAGGGCACACCTCGACTGTGTGCTCCACCGTGTCCTCCGGGCGTTCCGCACAGTGGCGACACCCGGGCGTCACCTCCGCATGAATCCCGTGCAGGAAACTCCCGAACGAACCATGTCCGGTAAGGACCTGCGTCATGCGGAAGGTAAGGACGCCGTGAGGTCTTTCCAGCCACGCCTCAAAGAGGGGACTTACCGCCATAATTGTGGCGTGCCCAGCACTGGGTTGCGATAGTCGCTGACGCCATTTCACCATGAGATCCCGCCGGAGCTCTGTCCGCCATGCCGTGACCTGTCGCGGCAGCGGACTTTCACCCCGGCGTTGCATCTCCACGCGCATATCGTGCATGTGTGCAAGGACTGTTGCCTCCAGATCCCACGGTGGTAGGCCAGCCAGAAGGCTCGCCGCTTCGCGGGAGACCGTGCAGTATACCCGCACCATCCTTATCGCCATGACCCTCTGGCAGGCGTTCAGTATGGCCGCCGGTTGCTTTTTCAGCGACGGCGCCCACACCGGCGCCCCGTAGAGGGCCATGGACCGAACGATCCCCGCGTAGAGCCTCCGGCAGGAGGCATCTGGACCCCCAAGGTTGGGCAGGAGCCGCTTGAGCGCAGCCCCAGCCCGGTTGAGTTTGGGAGCCAGACGTCGGAAATGCTCCACGAAATTCCACCGGCTGTCGAGGACGAGTCCCAGGTACTTCATCGTCGACCCGACACCGATGTCAACTCCTCCTACCGTTAGTTGGGAGCTCATTGGCGGCGCGTTCCGAGACCGGCGACCGTGGAAACACATCGCCTCGGATTTGTGAAGCGCCACCTCGAGTCCCAACTCCTGGATCCTGTCAACGACCATCGCAACCCCGCGTGTCGCTAGAGCGACCGCCGCCTGGTACGACTCTCCCTGCGCTAGAACCAGCGTGTCGTCTGCGTAGCAAACCACGCTGACCCCGTCAGGGAAGTCGCCGCGCAGCACGTAGTCGTACCCGATGTTCCACAAGGGTGGCCCTAGTACCGACCCCTGCGGAACACCGCACGACATCTCTCGACGTTTCCAGTCTCCCTGGTGACCGGGGTAGACTATGAACCTATCCGACAGATAGGCCTCGACCACTCGACATCGAATATCTGTCACCTGGAACCACTTTTGGTGTAATAGTTGTCTGACAAATATTTAATTACTATCGAGCTGGTATTCTCACGCTATGAACCTCATTCATTATTTGAAGGCTCCAACGAATTCGTATTTGTAATATTTGTTACAATTTGTAGAGTATCGTATTACAATTTACATTATTCTAAGTAGGACTTATAATTTTCCCACGTTTACAAATCATTGCAAAACTTCAGTTTTGTTGTCTAAACTAATATAATAAAGAGGTAAAGTTTTTTTTTTTTTTGTTTTTATGCTTTTTGTTTGTAGGAGGTAATCTCTAGAAGTACTGGTCCAATTGCTAAAATACTTTCACCGATAGAAAGCTGCTTTATTCCTGAGTGACATAGGCTATATTTTATGTACCGAACGAAGTCGCGGGCAAAAGCTAGTTGGATATAATTTTAAACTTTATACAAATGTGGAAACACTCATGGTAGAGAATTAAGTTTTTATTACTAACTAGCTTTTGCCCCTGGTCTCACCCTCTCACATGAAATATAGTCTATATGATTCAGGAATAAAGCAGCTTTCTATCGGTGAAAAAATTATCGCAATCGGACCAGTACTTTCAGAGATTGACTCCTACAAAAAAACAAACTTTAGCTCTCTATTATATTAGTGTAGATTTTAATTTAGCAGTTCACTTATTGCGTTCATAGAACTTGATATTTGAAAACAACTCACTTGACAACCTTGTATCTCCACTGGTTCCAATAATTCCTAAACAGTAAATCGTTTAATCACTACAGAAGATCTTTAGCAATTTAGTGCACGCTTAATATCGAAATTGGAACAACTGAACCTCAAGCTCAGTTACTATCATAGAATTGGTTTGCAAACTGAAATCGAAACCAATACTACCAACATTCCAAAAGTAATTAACCCGATAATGTACTGCTAATTGGAAGTAAATACGTAGACATATATATATTTATATGAAACGGATGTCTTATATTTGTAATCAATAGCTGATACCGGGAATGCGCTATGTGTAATTACTAATTAGATAAGTAATTATTGAATACCTCATTTGTCCAGCGATCGCCAGCGCAGCTGACTACCATGAAGGAACATTAGGCTTTCAATTTGTGCTGTGACTTATTGCGAATGATTTAAGACTGTCTAATAAACCATCTTCATTAAAGAACTATACGTGAATAACAGAACTCTTTTCGCCAGGTGTGAAACTATAAAACAAACAACGTAATAAATTAGCACGTTTAGCGAGCCACAATATATCAGACGTAATCAAACCTTGTTTCACCTGCTCTGATTAACGCATGTATGTTCTACGGACAGTAGTCGACGCCATCATTAAGGCCCTAGATCCCGAGCAGTGCCATAAAACAGTGACTTTCTGAAGCTAGGTTTAAATAAAATATTTATTTATTTATTTTACAATTTATGTACACACAAAAATAACAGAAACAGATAATACATAAGAGACGTTAGTACAAAGGTACTGCTTATTTCCAAAGAAATATATGTTTATTACATAGTTAGGTTTTAGTTTAAATAGTTTATTTAGTATTTAAGTTTTTTTATGTACATATGTATTAAAGTGTATTATGTTGTATGATATATATAATATGGGTGTACAATAAAGTGTGTTTATTACATATTCATATATCACATTATTAACACATGATTTTTTCGTATGATTAATATTTTTGTAAAAAAAATTTAACAACCTGATATTTTTGGCTGGTTTTCTCTACTCCTTTGATCTTTGGCATTCAGCTTTAGAAATATGTTTACACAAAAAAATTGCTAGTTAAGTGTTCTTCAGAAAGTACATATCATATGTAAATCGATCGGTGTGGGCGCCGTCGCTAAGAACGCAACCGGCGGCCATACTGAACGCCTGCCAGAGGGTCATGGCAATGAGGATGGTGCGGGGATACAGCACGATTTCCCGCTAAGCGGCGAGCCTTCTGGCTGGCCTACTACCGTGGGATCTGGAGGCAACAGTCCTTGCACACATGCACGATATGCGCGTGGAGATGCAACGCCGGGGTGAAAGTCCGCTGCCGCGACAGGACACGGCATGGCGGACAGAGCTTCGGCGGGATCTGATGGTGAAGTGGCGTCAACGACTATTGCAACCCAGTGCTGGGCACGCCACAATCATGGCGGAAAGGCCCCTCTTTGAGGCGTAGTTGGAAAGACCTCACGGCGTCCTTACCTTCCGCATGACGTAGGTCCTCACCAGACATGGCACGTTCGGGAGGTTCCTGTTCCGGATTCGAGCGGAAGAGACGCCCGGGTGCTGCCACTGTGCGGAACGCCCGGAGGACACGGTGGAGCACACAGTCGAGGTGTGCCCTGCCCCTGGGCGGTGCATCACCGTGCCCTCGTGGGGGCGATCCGGAGCGAGGAGGAGTGGTAGACGGTCACCGTAGTAATGCTCGCCAAAGAGGAGGCCGACCGCATCAGGCAGGCAGGTGTTCTCGCCGCCGCCGCCGCCGCCGAGATTTTGATCCCGATTTCCGGCCACCGTAGGCGCGGGCTTGCAGACAGTGAGCAATGGGTAGCTCGCTGTTCAGCCGTTCGGTAACTGTCCGGACCAAGCCCAAGTCGTCGACAGCGCGCACTGTTCCCGCGCGCCTCAAGGAGTTGTCAGCAACAGCAGGGACCCATCTGGGTCGAAGTCTACTGGGGCTAGGGTTAGTTTCGAAAGACAGCTCGAGCCCCGGTATGAAGGCTAGAAGGAACGGGGTGGGTCTTTTAGTCAGTAAGATTCTGACACTATCTCCCGCTCCGCCCAAGAGCGGGGGTTTTCATTGGATGATTTTTTCCCAACATAAAAAAAAAAAAATGTAAATAAATTATTTCGCAAAGAAAATGGTTTTGGCTCTATGCGGGTGCAGACGGGTACAAGTATGTGTGTATTTAACTCCGGCCAGATATTCAAGAGACTATGCGCCTTAACATATACCTACCATGCCACTCCATTTGTCACTACAGTCACAGTATTAATATCATACAGTAATGTGTCTCGCCCGTATTTTTGAAATAAATGCCTACAGCCACGCGGTACGTAAACATGCGATAGGGCTGCCCACCTCTAGCATTTTAATTAGGTACATTTGTCTACTTTGTGTTTCCATTTAGTTTTGTGATTGTAAATATTCTTTTTTATATAAACAAATAAAATACTTTGTGAATTGAATAGGAAGTTTTCAATAAAAATGCGTGTTGTTTTTGTTCCGTTTTTTGCCATTTGGAACCCTAAAAACCGTTTTTAGTGGTATATGTTCTTATAGCAGCAACAGAAATACTTAATTTGAGAAAATTTCAACTATCTAGTGGCAGACAGACGGTAAAATTTATTTTTTCTAGTCTTATTCATACACATAGTACAATAAACAACTATTATGAACAATAAAATACCACTTTACTTTGAATTATACAAACTAACAAAACAAAACACACATGCCCCGAGGTTTTAACACAAGCGTACCTACCGTATCATGATTCATGAACCTTCTATAACTACCTATTTCACTCGTGTCAATCACTTTCCTTTATTCACTTTATTTATTAATCCAGAAATCTTTTTTTTTCGGGACATAAAAGGAAATACTTGTCCATCAAAAAGACATACAGACCTATTAGTAAATACCTTTCAGAGTTTCAAGGTAATCTAAAAAAAGTTATCTCTGGATGCGTTATTGACGAATTCATGCGACCAAAAACAGCACAATATATCCTACTCGTCATATTAAATGTGTAAATATGTACTTAAACTTGTTTTTAGTGAAAAAATCGCGCGGTTATTGTTAAAAAAACAACATACCGTCCGATCGTCACTGCGGCACAGTCGCGACTGTGCACCACGAGCGCACCGCAAGATCGAGGCGCGTAGGTATAGCTCGCGTTTCGTCCGTTTGTATGAAGATGGATAACTGTATGATATTAATACTGTGCTACTGTGGACTCAGCAACCGGAGTGACTTCGCAATCGCATCATCCTTTTTAGGTTTATTAGAAGTGGATTTACATATCAGTGACCGGTTTGCCGCGTAATGTAGTATCACTGATCAATCAGCGTTTGACGTGTCGTATAATTATCATCTCTCAGTTTCTTCATAAAGGTAGGACTTGTACTGTCGGCAGCACAATTTTTTTAGTTGTTTACACGATGGCTTTAACATTGAGAAGGATGAATCATTCTCTCATTTAATTCGTTCCTACAAACACCAACTTTCTTTTAATTTTCAATTTAAAAGAAACTTTTCAAAGTTGTTGAAAATTTTCGAAACTTAACACATCTTCGACAACGACAACTTCTCTTCTTAATACACTTGCTCTTTACAGATTTATCTAACAAAATAAAAGCTACAAGATTAGGTACCTAAGTTAGGTTATTTAATCTCAGTGATGAATATCTGTAACGATCAGACGGTAGATAAAGCTGGTCAAAGAGATGTCACCGCGGCCCTGAAACTCAAAAAGCGACTGAAGGAACACAGGTGAGTTTTAGTCAGTTAAAGTCTGACACTCCCTCTCGCTCCAACTAGAGCAGTGGGAGTTTTATGGCGATTTCTCAACTAAAAAAATCCCTGCACCTGTAGCTGCTCCCGACTGTACGAATGTTTAAATAAAACGCAGAACATGTAATAACAACGTCGCACAGCGGCCACATGCAATCAAACGCTTGTCGGGGCTGTATTAATAGTGTCGCAGCTCGCAGTCGCAAGTCGCAGGACGCTATCTGAGACATTGCGACAGCCGCTAGCCGGCCACTTCTCCCAGACCTGTGCACCGTATAATTAGTGGTACAAAACTTTCATAACTCCCCGCCAGGCCCGGCCCCGTCAAATAAGAATGAGAGATATTTCAGGCGTTTGTATGCTGTCGCTTAATTACACGGTGCTGTTGTCGCTCTAATAGAATTTAATTGTAGTCCCCGGTTCTAACTCTTAGCGAAACTTGTTTCAAGAAAATTAATCTATTATCAGTTCTATGGGAAGAGCGATGTTAGTCGCCGCGACTATATCAAGTATAACGTTTCTGTTATGCTCCTTTTTTTTGTTATTATTATTGATATGCCCGCGGTTGACTGCTATCTCACCTAATAATAAGCGACGATTTGGTCGAGAATGAAACACACTTGCCTGGAAGAAACCTATTCACTTTTGACTTAAAGACTCTTAGGTTGTAGCTATCAGAAAATACAAACTCACACAGGCAGATGCCACTCCTTAGCTGTACGCATAAAGAATGTGTTTCAAAATGCTTTATGTGTACGGGTGGGATATTCGCCAGTGATCCGATGATAAAACGGGCTGGGCAAAATTAAACTATGCAATTCCGATGCACACTCCCCAAAATGCAAACGAGACAAATCATATTTGTTGTGCAACAGCCCAAACGAATGAACGCTACGTTTTTGTGTTCATCAGTTGCCGCCACTGGAGAATGAGGTTTCAGGACCTCATTCTCCAGTGGCGGCAACTGAGGCGGCAAAGCTTTTAAAAGATGTTGTTACGTGCACGGAAGGAAAGTTTAAATTCAAATCATTCCTAATGACGTAAAAGTGCTATAAATTATTATATCGATATCGACAGTGTCGCAGCCCAGTCTCGTTTTGTCCGAAAAAAGAAGAACATTTGTTTCCGACAGAAAAAACTGTCGTTAAACAGGTCGATACTACCGTATAATCAATCGGTTTTAGTACAAAATGGACAAAAAGTCGATAGTAAAAAAAAACGTCAAGATATATCAGACTACACTAGCGCCTCTAGCAGCGAATTTATACGCTACAAGTAGCCCTCATTGTGGAACAAATAGTTCAATAATCACAAGTGACCTTTTCGATATTTTATCGTAGGCGTTGTTTGTGTTTTGTCTAAGCACTTTATTCTATTTTTTATAATACTTTTTCGTCTGTTCTCAGATAAAGGATTTATGTCCGCTTTATACGAATTGATCAACAAAATACACACAGTAAAGACTCAATTTATACTCTATTCCAGATATGTCTTCAGATACATAAAAGATCCGTCTCACCACACATATTATACGCACATTAAAGGATCAATCAATACATTAAGTCGCCTGACACGCACAATCAGGCACGATATCCTAGGACCGACCGCGCCATGCATGTGTACCATCATTAAAAACATGTAGGCAATTGCTTCGGTCTGATTAAATATCGTTATCGCGTGTATCAAAAGCTACTGCACTTACCTACAGATCAAAAACTGCTGAGTTAGAACATCCATCAATGTGAATAAGTGGAAATAATAAAAAGTATGTTTAATGCCATTGTCGTACCAAAAGCTAAGCGTGAGAAGAAAATGTATAATCATGTAAGTAGGCTACCAACATTAAAACATTCATCACGGAATAAGTATGATAACGGGTAGTTTACCTAATAATTATAGCACAAAAACAAGAGAAACAAAAATACTTAACTAAAGACATTGAGATAGACACTAAAGATATTGAGCAGAAAATAGCTTAACATCCACTACAGTCGATACAAACAAAAATTGTAAAAAAAGGAAAACCCGAAGCTTTTTCATTGGATAAACTATGCCATCTGTCTTATTTCAGTCAGGGTGCAAGCCTTTGCTATCCGTTCGTCAGCCTGCGGGCTATATTTCATAAACCGTAAGAGGTAGAATGTTGAAGTTTTCACAGAATGTGTATTTCTATTGCCACTACAACAAAAAGTAAACGTAAAATCCAGAATCGTTATTTCGGCATTGTTTGCTCGATTTTAATTAATATTCTAACATGGAACTCTTCGGATGCGAGTCCGACTCGTACTTGTCCAGTTTTTTAAAGTAGCTGTTAAATCAATTCCATTCCCAGTTAGTATTATTCGCCTTACTATGCGCTAAATTGATCACATACACTTGTGGCAACAAGTGTTTAGAGCTTGAAGCTAACTTTTGCAGCTGTCGTAGCTTTGAGTGCAGTAGCAGCATCACGGTTCGGTAAGTCCGCGCTCGTCCCGTTAATGCAGCACACGAGCCGAGCTTGTTACGAGCATTGTGCGGCGGTGGTGGCCAGCCGGCCCGATGATACATTATTTTTATAACAATAAATCGTTGTAAGTAAAGCACCGCTCTCTGCCGGGTGGTCCCATTGGCTCAGTGTCTCAGCGTCTGCGCGCTGCCCCTAGTCGCCGCACGCTCGCCCATCATGCCTGCGACCTGACTTAAGACTACTCTACACATTTTACAACACGATACCCACCATTAATCTCTTTACCAACATCTGTCCATCCGTTTAATTATTTTTTCATTACAATTAATGAGAAATATCAACAGATTTTACGACTGGGAACGAAAACTTTTTAATTTTTTTTTACAACACCCTATCATTACCAGATAACGGAGGAAAAAAGGCGATGGCTTTTCAATAGTTAATTTATTAGTTAACGAACGACCCGATACAATCTATTCGTTGCATACATAAAGATAAATGGTATGAGACACGTTATAAGACTGTGGCCACTGCACTGGCCGAAGCTGTGATAGCGATCGTAAAAATTAATAGTCCTTGACACGCGGCGTTCAATTTGCTTTTTAATTAGTAGCGCGCCAGTGATATCGTACGTTACCGGAGATAGTGGAGATAACCGCTATGGGGAATCAATAACGATCTCTACTGATACCTTCTGTATATCTCTCTGCTAACTGAATTTTAAATAACGCGATTAACTTTACATTAACATATTTAAGTTAAGTGTTAAAATAATACCAATGAATATTTACATAGCTCTATGCATTTGACCTAAGTTTGCTTTTTATTTTTATTTAAATTGGAATACACGTTCTAGTAGCTACAAGTTGCATCTTTCGTTTTTGTGAGAGATCCAAAGCAAAGAAAACTAAAATGAAAATCTTACAGTTTTCTTTAGAACATAACTCAATGGATAACTTAAGATAAGACGCTGCCAAACACTGTATTGTTCAATGACTAATAAATTCTGTTTTTCTTAATTGAATTTACGACACATAAACAATAAACATCTACGATAAAATACTGATTAATGTTGTGCCAAGTTGTTCAAAGGATTTCAAGGAGGCTTGAAAATATAAACAGAAGGTTTATCGCTGTAAACAAATTGGTTTAATAGTATCTATTTAGTTATGCGCATATTAACTGTGGAGGGAATTGAATCGCGTTAGTTAATAGCTCACGACGTGGGACCGACGTGTGCCATATATTTAGTTTTGTATTAATATCTAAATTCATTTAAATTGGCTTATTACAAAACCTTTCTTCTCACGCCTCCATGTTAGGTGCTGGTTAATAATTTACTTGAATATGATTACTATTCCCGTGAATTGTATAATGCAATGTAATAAATTTTCAATTTACCAAGTCGGCTTTGTCATTTGGTTTAAGTCCATCGTTTTGTCATATATTATGTCTATGTCACATGACGTGAAAGAACGATTGCATTGCATCATATTTCCGTGCCAGGATATTACCGCAGAAGTGGTATTACGTAAATATTATAAATATGAAATTTCAGTTGAAAGCTTTTTTTATTGTAACGAATATATGGCAACTTATAAGTATTTTGCAATGACTTTAAGTATTGTTCCTCATAACTTTAAATGTAGATATAACACCTAAAAAACCGGGCAAGTGCGAGTTGGACTCGCGCACTGAGGGTTCCGAAACCTTACCCATATAAATAGTTCAATTCTCAAATCAAGTCTCGAAGATTTTTAGTTTGCTTTTTTTTTCTTTACTAAGAAGATAGATATATAAAGAGTACCTTTAACTATTTTCTATTAAAAAATTTGACATTTTTAGTAATAGAAATTTGATAATTGTAACTTGTATCCATCGTAATTCACTTTTTAACAGACTTCAAAACGGAGGAGGTTCTATGTTCGGCTGAATGTATTTTTTTATGTGTATGTTCACCGATATCTCGGTCAATTCCGGACTGATTTTTAAATTATTTTTGATTGAAAGATTGGTCCTCTCGAAATTTTGTTCGGATCTGATCATGAATTTCAAAGATATGGAACAGATCTCCTCATAGGATCAAAGCAGAACTGTGTAATAAGTAAAATTGCTTTGTTTACACGTGTATTCGATGACTGGCTGTAAAAAAAGGGGAAAGGATATATCGAACTGATCTGATGATGAAGCCGGAAGGTAAATTAATGTAATCTAACCGTGTTTGGGATTATTAGAATTGTTATGAGATGCACTCTGGCTGTAAGGTATTTAAGTTTGGTTGAGTGGTACTTTTTAGTGGTGGTACCATGATTAAAATAGCTAAAAAAATAATTACAACAAAGTATTACCAACTTCAAGGTAAAAAAACTGGGCAAGTGTGAGTCGGACTCGCGCACTGAGGGTTCCATACAAACTTACATATGAAAACAGTTCAATTTCCGAATTGAGTTATGAAGATTTTTCCGAATCACAATTTTTTTGTGAAGTAACCACTAATTTACAGTTTTGAGATTTTTTCCTATATTTGTGCTATAAGACCTTGCTTCATGCCAAATTTAAGGATTCTAGGTCAACGAGAAGTACCTACCCTATGAATTTTGATTGCCTTGAGTGTCGAAATAGACTTTTTTTTTGCGACATAAACGGCAATATCTTTTTTTCTCGTTAATTTACAAGGTTGATTTTTTCACAGCTTCAAGGGACCGCAACTCGATACCTCCACGCGTTCCTGAGATAAATGGTCTTGACAGACAGACAGACGGACGGACGGACAACAAAATGATCCTATAAGGGTTTCGTTTTTCCTTTTGAGGTACGGAACCCTAAAAAACACTGAAAAGTGCAAAATAACTACAATTTCGGAAGTCGGTGTTAAATAATAATAACGAAAAGACAAAACTATTATAGAAACACCAACTTCTGAAATTATAGTTATTTTTACACTTTTCAGTGTTTTTTAGGGTTCCGTACCTCAAAAGGGAAAAATAGAACCCTTCTCTGTCGTTCTCTGTCGAGACCTTAAAATACGTATATTTTGATACTCTCAAAGATCGAAATTCATAGGGTTAGGTTAGGTTCCCGGTGACCCAGAATCCTGAAATGTGGCACAAAGCAAGGTCTTATAGCACAGGTTTAGGAATAAATCTGAAAATAATAAATTTGTTGTTACCTACGTCACAAAAAAAAAGCATTTTTTGCAGTTCGGAAAAATCTTCGAGACTCCATTCGGGAATTGTAGTTACAGTGCGCGAGTCTGGCTAGCACTTACCCAGTTTTTTTTTAGTTTTTTTATTTTACATTGAAGTCAGTTGTATTTTTTTCTGTAGCTACATTCTAGCTAACTTGTAACTGTCCTAAAAATATAATTGTTACCTATGCGCATGAAAAAAATTTGTGTCTTAATCTATGAATGAAATTGCCCTATTTTAAAATGGGTAACTTTGAACTGTAATAGCCAAAGGGCTATACAAACAGACGTACAATTATAAGTTCAATGAAACTTTTTATTTATGACATATAACTTTTGTAATTTGTTGCTCCTTGCGTGATCGAATCAGAAATGAAGATATCCGCAGGAGAACTAAGGTTACCGACATAGCACGAAGAATCGCCAAACTTAAGTGGCAATGAGCAGGACACATTGCTCGCAGAACAGATGGCTGTTAGGTTCTGGAGTGGCGACCGCGTACCGGAAGACCTCCTACAAAATACCTGGTGAAGGTTGCAGGAATCCGATGGATGCGGGACGCGTAGGATCGTTAATTGTGGCGACACTTGGGGGAGTCCTATGTCCAACAGTGGACGTCTATCGGCTGGTATGATGATGATGAACTTTTGTAACCCTAGGTTTTGATTTTTCAGATATAATTATCACCATACTTACCCGCTGCTTTGTACAGACGCTTATTATATTATAAAGCATAATCATTTCTTCAGATTTTTGGTCCTAGGACGTACCAATTTGCCCATCATCATTTACCCTCACCAGGTCATCGGGTCGATTTAATCACGATGATTTTTTTTTCACCGTTTTGAGAGCTAAGTATACCGTTTTATGCATATTATATAATAATAATAATAATAAATTTATTAACAAAAAGGCAGGTACATCTTATCTATCGTAATCAAAATATAAAGTATCAAATAAATTATGTTTCCTTTGAAAAGATAGAGTGAACGCCGATGTCTGTGCTAGTATTAACTGTGTGACAGACGTCGGCACCTTCCTCCTTCAGCTTTCAGTACTGGTACAGTATTATAAGAAGATTTTGATACAATTTAATTTTGCCATGTGATCCGAATATAAGATATGTTTAATAATTACAATTAACAAAATCGATCGATAATAATAATTGAGTACATTGCTAATAATATTTAAGTACATACTTGAATAATTCATCTTAATTAAGTAACATAGTTTAATTTAACATAATTTAGTATAATTTAATTTAACATAATTTAATTTAATTAAACATAAGTAATTTAATTTAATTTAACATAAGTAATTTGATATAGATATTATACATAGGTACTAGCTTTTGCCCACGGCTTCGCTCGCGTTAAATTCGGGGTAACACGGTTCCCCTATCTGTGGGGGGTTAGTGAACTCCTCTTAGCGAACTCCACTGCGGGTGACGTAACCTACGACAAACTTATTATTTGCAGTTGGTACAGTAATCGGGTCTAGGGATCGAACCGCTAAATTAAGTTTGTTTTTTATTGTATATACTTTTTCGGGATAAAAAATACCCAGTGTAGTGCCCAGGATATTAAAGAATAATTATACCAAGTTTCATCGTAATCGAACCGGTAGTTTTTGCGTGATGCCTGAACAAACAGACAGACAAAAATTTTTTTAATCACATTTTTGGGTTCGGTGTCGGTATAGTAACACCCCCTGCCATTTATTTTTTTGATATTTTCAATGTACAGAATTTTCACTTCTACAAATTTATAAGTGTCGATATAGATTATACTTACACACACATAAAAACATTTGAGATAGCAGATCAACAGGAAGATAGTTGCGGAAAACGACTCTGTTTTATAGGTAGGTACGGATAGTGCCATCTACTCCTTTCCCTCCTTGTCTAATTGTAAGGTATTTTATTGTGAGAAGGACACTTAATTGACGCGAAGATAGGTATGAGTTCTGTTTTTTATATAATTACTTAATACTCATATTTTATTTATGAGTATTAAGTAATTATATTGGTCAAATATTTCTACCTACCCATTCGGTTTTGAGTAAGTTTATATTTTCTGTTTGACAGACGACCGGATAAAAAAATATACAACACAACATACTATACGTCACGTAAAGTTTAATTTTTATAGTTTAATGTTTACTCCAATATATTTTTTCTGGTTTGAAATAGTTGATAAACCTTTTTTATTTAAAAGCTTTCTAACAACTTAATCAAACCCGTTTTTTGATGTTTTTTTTTTTAAATTTTAGTATTTTTATGTCTTACAGCATTCCCATACCTTACTATGCATAGTCAAAGACAAGTCAATTACAGCCCCTCAATTATTATTAATAAAGCTCAAAAGCCTAAATCGATTACAAAAAGTTGAACTCAGCATTCAATTTAGTACAGAACACCAAAACAAACATATGATTAAGAGAAATTATCAGACCCACCGTAACGTTCTCTTAATCAAACGTCGGATTTAGTCAATTTAGCTTTAATGATAGTGTTGTGCGCGTTAAGCTGGCTTGATTAATTGTATAGGACCCTGATTTTAAGGAAAATCATTCGAGATTATGCGTTTGATTTGATATGCTTGTGTGTGTGGAGCCTTGTATCGATGGGAAACAAAAGTTGAGCAACAATTCAAGTAAGTAAACATTTTTCCCACAATGTATACTTAATAATATGTAGTTAAAGAGTTTGTTTGGTTGAGAGCGCTATTCTCAGAAACTGCTTGTTTGAATTGAAAATTATTTTAGTGTTCAATAGCCTATTTATTGAGGAAGACTACATAAATCGTGACATAAATACATCGAATTACTACAATCAATCGGATCCAAGTAAAACCGCCGGAGAACAGCTGTATCGAATATTTTTCACGCAGCATTGCCTGTGCATACTAAGAATCTGTACCATTGTGGGTTCAGGGAAATTATATGGTTTCTATCAGTATCCTAAATGTTTTACCAACATCATAAGACGCAGCCCACTGGTATCTAACATAAACTTGTTTCCTGTAACATTAATTTTCCTCTATCAAAAACATGTCACTGTAAAAATGTTCTGCAACTTTTACTCCCCCTAAAGGCTTAGAACCCAAAAGAAAAATGAGTGATGTTGGGTGGTTGGGTGAGCGTATGTGCGTGCATGTATTTGTTGGTGTGTGTGTAAGTTGCGCACGCGCGCCTCGCACGGAAGCGCTATCGGTCGTCCATCGACGCGTGATTTACGACATGCCAGCTCACTACACACTTTTACGTTTCCATAAAATAAGAAAAGAAATTCGAATATCACTGCCTACTGAGTTTTGAGAGGCTCGTACTGACTTGCCGTGCTGATACTTAAGGCCGGTTCCCGAATTGACTATTTTGAGTTAAGTACGGTAGAGCACGTAAGATACGTGTAGAACCCGACTTATATGCTACATTTTGTCAGATTTTCAGCAGCGTTTAAGTAATACTATTAAAAAACATGCTAGCGTTCCTCTAGCTGACCCCACAAAAAGGAAGAAACTTCCGATAGGTACCCCTCACAAAACCACTTTTGCTCGACACCAGTACTACACATTAAGTACACATATCTACAAACAAGTTCACAAGAAATTAAATATTGTCAATCTGAATAAATTTGAAATAAAGTCTAAATTAACCAAATGGCTACTAGCGCGTAACTATCTAGAAACAGAATCCTTACTTAAGTACGTCACCTAACTGCCTATATACATAAATCTCCAAACACACACCTACATACGTCACACAAAGCACCCATTATACATATTCTCACTATATATATAAACATACACACATACATACATACATACCTACATACATACAAATGTATCATCACACACATACACACTCATGTAAGTAATTTAAATTTACTTTTATTAATATTAATTATTTATATTTTATATGGTCTTTATTATCATCAATCATTCGGGTAGATCGGCACAGTCCACTATTGTATACCTATGGCATCTCATTCTAAGCTGAATCACTGTCTCTCAAGATACAGGTTCCACCCTAGTTTGAGAGGCAGGGTTTTCCATTATTGTGTACAGATTACAGTCCATATATTGTATTGTGTTTCTACCAAAAGCTCACTCAGGTTGTTTTTTCTTTTTTTATGTAAAGCATGTCAAATCTGTATTTTTATGAAATAAAGATATTATTATTTATTATTAGATATTATACTCAACTTCAAATGTTTAAATCAGAAATCAGAGGTTAGTTGATCGAGATTGACTTCTTCTTCATACTTTGCTCAAGCTATCCTACATGAAACTTACTTTATAAAGATTACTAAGAAGAGAAACAAGATAGCAGCAAACAACATTATGTCTAAAATGGACGTTAAGGCCATAGCGTGACCTAAAGCGCAGTCACTGTCAATCAAACTGCGTAGAGAAGAAAAAATACGCAACAACACAACGTTTGCAATTTTATTGCAAAACTAGCGATGCGCCCCAGTTTCACACGAGTGTTATAAATCTTTAACATTTTTTCTAAAATTCATATTTTATACATTTAAATCTTTATTCATGAAGAAGGTCTCTAGGTACCTATTAGAAAAAAAACTGCATGAAAATCCGTTCAGCAGTTTTTGAGTTTATAGCTTTCATACAGACAAACGCGGTGGAGGACGTTGTTTTGTAATATAATGTAATAATATTCCACAAATATCACACAACGTCGTCTAGCCTCAAGCTAAGCAGAGCTTGTGTTATGATTACTAGACAACTGATAAATATGCTTAAATATTTCTAAATACATACATATTATAGATAAATTACACCCAGACACAGAAAAAATGATCATGCTCATCACACAAACATTTGTCCTGGGTGGGAATCGAACCCACGACCTCCGGCATAGCAGTCAGGGCCACTAACCACTAGACCAACAGGCCAGTCAATATAATACATAGGTACTTATATTTCTCTAATACATGATTTGATTTAAGAAAGGAAAACAAAGCATGATATCAATGTACTCAAAATTATACACGTTGGCTAGTATACGGAAAAAAAGTAAGCGGTCTAAGTTAGAGGTAAGTTTGACCGATAATTGTTTCAGGAACAAGCAAGTCTTGAAAATATAAGTAGTCAAGATTAACGCTACATTACACGTGTAACATGCCTGTACCTCTACCATGAGTTTAAAGCAATAGTATTTGTCGATACTCGATACCGACTACGTAAATATTTTGAATGGCAAATTTTGGTTCCGCAAGTGACCGCTAGAGGCGCTATAAAATTTGCCATACAAAATATTTACGAAATCGGTATCGAGTATCGACAAATACTATTGCTTTAAACTCATGGAAGAGGTACTGATTTGTACGTAGAATGTCGTCGCGTGGCGTGGATCAAGTGTCTCTACAAGTCTAGTTTCCATATAAAAATATATGGAGACCGACCCGCCCAGATTGGTGTGTTTGTCATACGTGTGCGCAGTGTAGTTCTAGCTTAACTCTTTTTTTCCACAGCTTTAGCTAAATAGATTTGGTTAACAAAAAAGAAAAAATAAGAAAACGTGTCACTTTTGAGTTTTTAGATAAGAGGGTTTCCTAAAACTGGAAATCCATATTGAATATGAAAAAATACCACAATAGTAATATTCCCACGACTCAACGCTACGTCCGCCATGAGCAAGCGCAACCTAAATAATTCTTTCGTACCTATGTTTACCCTGACACTTCGTCTAAAAGAAGCAGACGCTTTGAACATAAACTAATACTGAAGTATTTACTAAAAATTAGTCACGATTACGTCTATAATTACCTACGTTTAAAAAGATGACGAAAATATATAAAGAAACTATTTTTTTGACGGAACAATTTACTCATCGTTTAGTTTTCTGTCCATGATTGATGTGTTTTGTTTATTTAGGTTACATTTGCCTACGCGTTTCTTTTCGTCAGTCTTATATTTTTAACTATCCCGTTTCATAACAATAAGCGATTTCAGTCCATTCGCAAAACGACGAATCATGAGTAAACAGTGTTTTTTCTCATGTTCCTCTTTTCTATTTCCATACTATTGTACAGTATTTGTAGCTGACGTCAACCCGACTATTAAAATTCTTGCTGAAAACGTACAAAGCCAACCATATAATATGTTATAGTAAGTAACTACGCCTAGATACTATAACATAAGGCAGCCAAGGTAGTGCACCGTCAAAAGCCAGAGAAAACTTTATTATTTATCGATAGTGCGTCCTGCCATTCGCTGCCATCGAATAATGATATATCCGAGCACAATAAACTAGATTTCGCTATCTATGTTAATGGTAGAGAATCAATTTGTCATTGTTTATCATTATCCACCGAGATAATGATATCCGCTCTGATTTCGCCGTTATAAATCACAATAAGATTAGCTCCGGTTAAACTCGAAAATCACCCAGGAAGCATTTTAAAGTAAAATCATAATTCATTAGACGGTCATTGAGCGTGCGTACGAGCGGCGAGCAGACGAGGAGATGGAGCGGCAGCCATTACACGGGATGACGGCGCGCGTGCCGTGCGCGCGCCAGCCGTCGCGGACCCGCCCCGCCGCCCGCCACGCTCCCGCGCCGCTGACCCGCAGGGGTCCCTACCCAAACTACACGGGTCACCCTTAAGTGGTAACGCCAAGCCAGCCGTCGCCTTTAAATAGGAAACGACACGTTTATCCAATTAGAAATTCACCATATCTTTGTGATAGTTGAAGAGGAAATTTGAGCAATCAACTTGCAGAGCGCCTCGGCGCGGCGTTCCTATCACAGTTTATTCAATTGAGTTCGTAATGAAGTTATGTGAGCTATGAACAGTATGAACTAAGCGCTCCGCGTCTACACTGACCGAATATTTGTCTGATCATTCAAAAAAAAGTTAATGGTTTGAATTCATTAGATACAAACATGATTAAAATTCATCTGACGGTTACAACTTATTTAGTCACGAACAGAAACGCCCATGCCTCAGGAAAACATGCCAATTAAACTAGAATACACGAAAATGTTTAACCGAAGTGAAACGCTTGTATCGATGTCAAATCATGCATTTATGGAGTCAATTCTCAATTTAACTCTAACCTTTAAGATTAAAAGATATGCAAAAGTAGAGTCGCGGACCAAAGACTTATAGTCCGGTAATAAGATAAGAGTGACCTCAATACGGATTCCAGAACGAACTGGCCAGTGTGAAATATAGCTAGCATTCTAAATAACGTATAATATATAACCAGGCGGAGTGCACAAAAGCGTGAACTGGGAACAAGTTGTTATTACAAGGTGTTGAACCTGGTTTTCTGATTTATTGTTGAATGGTATTAGCAATGATCAATGTTGTTTTGAGGTGTCTCTTTGCTGCAAGCGTTTTATCTACGTTAATTACGAAACATTCTAAGATAAATCTCATTCAGTCAGGAACTAAACGTGACATGGAATCAATTTATATTGTCGTTAGATCATAAAATTAATTGCAGTAAATTGACTCGGCTCATATCTTAAACGTGGATTGACCCCACAGAGGAAAGTACAATACAAGTAGCTTTGTAACATTTCGCCGTGTCGTCACCTGTGCCAATGTAGTTTTCCATCATGAGATGTGGTATGCATAGTCCCTATTGATGTTGTGTTCGATGCGTTAGCACCAGCACGCATGAGTGAGGAAGTGTTGGAGTGTATCTCGGCCGTTGTTTAAGTGGTGTTAGAAGGCAAGCGGGCGGGCGCGTGCCGGCCGCGCGCGTGGCTGCTCGCCCAGACCCGCGCGACGCCGATTGATACACCGAGTTAGCCGACCTCACTCACCGGCCACCGCACTGACCTCATTCATAAATCGTCATTTAAACTTATATTCAAAGAGCAAGGGTCCCCGTCCACTATAGACTCTGCCATATCTTGAATTACGGTGTCTCCTCATGATTTGTACGGTTTAAAATGATGTCTGATTTATGAGGGAACAAGAAAAAATGTTTTGAAGATAAAGTTGTAAAAGGTCGTTGTAATAATTTGTATGATACTTATTATGATATTTTATATAAATAGGGTATAATAACATCGAATTTATCTCTATGAATGTTAGTCAATGCTAGAAGTGGCCTTACTCGGTTAGTAGGTATAATGAACGACAGAAATCTGGAAGAGCAATTCATCTTCAGATATGATAAGTACCATGAAGCACATTAACAGAAGTAGACAATTGTCTGAAGGAATGTGGTTACATAATGAGGAAATGTAAGTGGACAATAAGAGTGTTGTGTCGCGGTGTGAGTCCCGCGTGGCCACTGGCTGCGGCGCGCTGAGCGCTCCGTCATGCAGCAACCACTCCAAATTAATATATCCTGGCTCGCGCCGTGATTCCTAATATTATATTTAGACGTGACACGCGCTCGTTTGTATCAATTGCTCCCGTCTGCTTCACTGATATACGGCCGACGCTACTTTAGAACAATGATGGCACAAATTGCGCTATTACGCGCTTTAGCACTGCCCCGCGACCCTGCGCGACTTCTGACTCTCTAATTGACAAATTAGCCTGCACTGATACGCTTGCATGCACAATCCACGATACAATCACTGACAACCGCGGCACTCGTTACCTACGAACAACAAATTGTGGCTGCCTACGCTCAATCACCGCAAAGCCGAACTAATTTAATATAACCACAAGTTGTCAAACTGAACAGGGAGGCAACTCGATAAATGAGCACACAAACGATTCTCATGTCGGGGACAAGCGATTACAATGCTCATTAATAACTTCTTGTGCGGCGCCGCTAACTTCACCAATACAAATCAGTCTAATGAGTGGATCCCATGAAAGCCTTTTAATTTCCCATTTGGTGCGGCCACCTCTGATATCGGCTGACTGTTATTAATACAGGGCCGGAGCCGGTCGCCGGTGGCGCGCAGGCACGCCTGGCGGTGCTCCCGACCACGTCGATTACGTGCGCCCGCGCGGAGGTATCGCAGACGCTCTCTGCGACTTATCTCTCACTATTAATTACGCTCAGATATTCACCGGACAAGTTTTAATGCAACTGCTTCATTTGTTGCACTCAGAGTGCCATATCGGAGACGTTATAGACGCGATAACTTTGTAGAGCTGCGGCCGGCAGCGCGGGGCGCGACGTCGCGGTTTGACAAGTAATTTATAACCTATCAAGTTATTCGTGCAGATGACTGATAGCTCGAGAGCTGGCGTAAAATGCGGTCTTTACACTTAACGCAGATAGCTATCTAGCTCTGAATCGGTTATTTTGTAAGAGCCGGTGCACAGTGGCGGCTCCGCGGCACCCGGCTGATGCAATTACTGTTTCTATTCATAAAAGAATTGGAATCAGATCAGGCGCAGCCGCGGGCTGTACCAGCAAGTGGCTAATAACACCCCACTAAGAATATTGACTGCTGTTGCAAATTGAACTAAACTAGTATCGTGCTCTGTTTAAATCGCTATTTATTTCATATTATTTATCGTTGTCCGATAGATACGTACACTAATGTAAGGCTTTCAATGCCGTGATGTAGAGCGTCGTAAAAATATACGTAATTTACAAAGATGGGCCTACTGTTTTATTTTGCTAGAAGATGGACATGCTGACCGTTATGTCTGCCATCATAATTCACGTAAATCATATTCAGCCGGTAAACCAGTCCGATAAAAAGAAAATATCCGTTTGAGACGACGGCGGCGCCCGCTAACTGCCACTTTACAAGCAAGTTAACTTACCTATACCGTATCATAGTTATTTTTACATTTATCAAAACCAGACAAATTTTAACTGTTGCTGTCAGTAAATAAAAATATCGTTATTATTTCATTAAACGATAACAAATAGCGAGATTTCTTACGTAAAACAACAGCTACGCTCGAATCTCTATCTTAGCTATGATTTATTGTTTAACATCAAGATAATATTTTAAGCCGGCAATAAACAAAACATGAAACCGGCTAAAGTAGGTGACTTAATTATTCCGTCATTCAGGAGAATTAAAATCAAATTGAATCGAATTTATTGACAGTTAAGATATGTATTATTATTCCATTGCGTTGTCTTGTACTCGAAATTATCGCCGACCTGGAATTTGAGAACCAAACTATTAATGGTTTGAATCAAACTCAAATTACTCAACTCAAAAGCTAGGTTGATGGATACTCCGTGAGCTCAACATTCAGAGTGCGACGACGAATGCGATTGGTGTAAATACGATTCAGTTGGTACCACCGTGCTAGAACAGCTGAGGTTTTTCAGAAAGCCAAGATGAAAAATTATAAACATTGTTGGGAGTGGTGAACATTTGTTATACCGTCACCGTGATGATATCGCAGCATTAAGTGCGGATGGTCAGCAGCCAGGTGTCACTTATCTGTGGCTGACGGACGCACTGTTGAAACTAGAGAAGAAATGAGGAATCTGTCCGGCGCGCGTCCGTGCCATAACTCAGCAAGATAACTCGCTGTCCGGTAAAACTGTTAACGACAAATAACGCAGATAACGTAACGGACGCCTAAACGACCCTATCTACCGTTTGGATAATATTTAATAATTATTTACATATATTTATCAGATGTATAGAACGCGCTCGGCGGCCAGTGGCGTCTCGTCGCCGAGCCCGCGATACTTCCCAAAGTGATTTATTTTGGCATTCGGTTACAACTACAAAATTGATATGGTAATTCTGAAATATGCTAATAAAATACATATTGTAATAGTGAAATACAAGAACTATAAACCAATCAAAAACTTAATGAATTTGGTTTGTTTGCATAGATAATTGATACGATTTGGGGAAACTGAGGATTTTTAATGGCTGATCCTTTGGAAATTGGCGATAGATATTGACGAGTAAAGAAAATTATATACAGGTCATCACTTTTTAAACCTTTATAAAAATTGAGTTGTTTCAATTTGGTTGTATTTTTTTTTACTTTTGTTTTCTCAGAAATTCTACTTTTATAAATCGATTCGATATTTTCTTTCAAAGTTTAGAAGAATATACTTTCGGGTTGGTTATGTTTACCAAAAATCCTGTTCTGATTTTGAAATCCATGAGAAATAGAGAGAACACCTCAAACATTATAAGCATTGTTTGCTTAAAGCGTAGCTATTAAAAAAAATATTAGGTATCGGGTTGAAATTAAAACCATATACTCAAATCTGCGGTCAAGGTGTGAAAAAATCAAACTTCTAAGTTAACGAATAAAAAATATACGGCCGTTTATGTCGCATAAAACTCTCAAAGATCGAAATTCATAGGGTACTTCCCGTTGACCCAGAATTCTAAAATTTGGCACAAATTAAGGTCTTATAGCTCAGGTATAGGAATAAATCTGAAAACAGTAAATTTGTTGTTAACTACGTGACAAAAAAAAATTGCAATTTGGAAAAATCTACGAGACTCCATTCGGGAATTGTAGTTTGCACGGAACCCTCAGTGTGCGAGTCCGACTGGCACTTGCCCAGTTTCTTTTTAAATAATTACAGCCCTTGTCATACCAAATGTCTCTCGTTTTTATTATATGTGGAGAACGTTGTTGATTTCACATTTGTGAAACTGTTTCAAAGTCTTCCTTTATACTAATACTCCATGTGTAATTGTTTGTTTTGCTCAATAAATAAAACAAAATAAAAAACTGTAGGTACACCGGATTCCGTAAAAAATCAAAGTATATAGCATTATTTTATCAGAATGTATATAAAATACACTCTGGCCTGGTAATATCCCAAACCTTACTAGAGAACTTGCACACTATTCAAGTACAGCGGTTTTTGTTAGTAAAAATTAATTAAGCTGAAGAATACCCGAACTGTAGTAGAACCTATTGTGAAAAATGATTACTAGATAAAAAAAAAATACATTTTTCTAAGAACAGTATTGTTTAGATTCAATTAGAAGCATCCGTGGGCTGGTCTCCGCTGGCTGTGTCTTACAATTTCTAATAAAGTTCTAGACAGCGTAGGTGAAGTTATTCTTTGCCAAACGGAAAGATGCGGACACTGACTCCATTTTTTTTTTCACTTAAGAAATTGATTTGCCATGCCTTTCAAACGTGAATATGTTTATACAAAGATGCAAAGATGCAAAGTAAACTATGCTTTTTTTGTTTTTGAGGCAAGAAATCCTCAAATTACTTCTCCCGCTCTGAGTGGAGCGAAAAAGAGTGTCGTACTTTTACTGACTAAAACCTAGCCGTGTTCCTTCAACTGCCCTTTGTATTGCAAGGCCTAAATTACTCTTTCAACAATCCTAAACCAGTAGAATATGCTTAACTGCATAAAGAAACACACACAACGTGAAGAAAATCATCTGGAATCTATATAATTACTGGCAGATGAATACGAGTACTTCTATCTCTACAGCCTAACTACTACACGAACTACCAGTACTTCAAAGAAATGTTTTTATTAAAAGTTATGAACCATGAATATAACTCAGGAAACCTGTTGTGCTTCCTTACCAACAAGATTGCATGAAGCCATGAAGAATTCATAAGTCCTACCTCCACATGACCAAGGTCGCCATACCATACCTCAACAAAGCCCTCACTAAAAATCTCATGCAACTAGACAGAGGTAGACTGTGCCTGGTGGCGGGGACCATCACTGGACACTGCTCAGTGAATAAGCACCTCCACACAAATGGCACCACGGACAGTCCCCTATGGAGAGCATGTTTGGAGAAGGAGGAGACAATTGCACATGTGCTCCTTGAATGCACAGGTATCACTGCTACACGCACACGAACCTTAAGATCCCCAAACTCCCTCCAGACGCCCTGAAATATCTCAAAGGCTTAATCTGTTTTTGGAGAGAGGTGGGCTGGCTGGAATAAACCCACCAAAGGTTATTGCCTTTATGGCCCACGTACATTGGTCCGCATGGGACTAAGTGCGAAACCATACTCAAACTCTCTCGCTAAGTATCTCCATATTTTTAAGTAAGCAAAGCTGTTGCAACTAATTCATTACTTTTTAAGGTGTTCAACCTGGTGTACTGATAACAAGATAACGCAGTATATAAAACAGAAAAACATCCGGCTTTGCCTGCGACAAGGCGGTATCTTGTTTCATTAGTGATGTACCAATACTTAACTTAATAAGTATCAAAACATTAATGATTAAGGCGAACACGCCTCAAACGCGACGTTGTAATTTTTCAACGCATAATAATATTGTACTTTGAAACTCGGGCCAATTAATAAAATCCTATCAGTATGAATAAACGACCAGCCTACTAGTTCTTTATTATTTTAATCTCTGCTTAACATGTTGTTTGGCTGTCGTTCCTTATGAATGTATGTTTGATAAATATATTTATTGAATGTAATCAAAAAGATATGAGTATCAAGAAAAATGTGTCTGCTAATACAGTTTGATAACTTTCGTATTTTAATTTTTTGTTATTATTTGGTGACCAACAAAGGCTAATATAAATCCAAAACTAAATAGGTATATAGAAAACCTAAATTTTAAACCTATCAAAAACAATAATTATTTTGTGATGTAATGTTTTTTATGGTTTTCGGATCTACATGGTATTGTTTCTTGCCAGATTTCATAACTCTAGATCAACAGGAAGTCCCCTGTAGGTTTTTCGCTATAACCAGCATTATTTTTACATTGCGTATACCTAGAAGTTTGATTTTTTTCTCTGCTCTAAGGGTTAACAGACTTGCGTACCTATGTGATATTAATTTTAGCTTGATACCTTCATGCATTCCTGAGAGAAAGGGTCTTGATAGACGGATAGACGGACATGAAAATGATCCTATAAGGGTTCTGTTTTTACCGACTGAGGAATGGAACCCTAAAAAAATAATATTATAGGATTATTATACGTAAGATTATTGTTGTCTATATATGTAAAAGTATCATATTGCCCAGTAACTGGGTTGTGGAGATCTGACAGCCGAATTCAGTTACACTGGAAGCTGACCACGAGGTAACCAGTGATCGGAATAAGTAGGGCTATTTAGGTTCATTGCCCGCAAACATTGATGTTAATATGGATATTCCACGGGATTATTAATATGTTTTAGTACAACTTCAGAATAAAAATGTTTAAAAGATTGTTGATTCTTGAATAAGAAATTGTTACGTAAAAAAATATAATTATGTGGTTTAATGAATCAAGTTTATCTATTTATTATACTATCCTTAATCCCGTCCTTCTTATGTTTACCCGACAGAAAGGAAGTGTAATCTTTCATTAGTTCTGAAGTCAAGAATAGTTTTTTTTATAATTTTACTACTTAAAATCCAACCAAATCCTGGGCCTCGGGGAATATCCATATTAATCTAACCTATGGCAAGTACATAAAACAGTCCTACCTATTCCGATCTCTGATGATAACGTAAGACTAATATACTTTTGATCAACTGAGTTTAATTATCCAAAGAACTTGCCCTTAACAAGTATAATGGCTGTCACAAAAATTAGGCAACATGAAACTCAATACTCCGTTTATGATTGACCTTATCACGACACGAGCGTCCCTATTCCTCTACCTTATTACATCAGGGCCACTTAATAGCTGTGCTTTCTAATTCGTAATAATATATTTTATAATTTATTGAGAACGACATTTTTGATCCGACATAAAGTTTAGGAATGTATCGTAATATTTATTAGTGTCGATACTTGTAATGACACTTATGGTATAATACATTAATCTAATAGGCTATTGCTTGTATGTTACGACCTTTTTCTGATTGGCAGGTCGAAGTTGAAAGCAATAACTACGAATGTATATCTTAACTGCGATTGAAATCGTTACATGGTAGTATGGGTAAAATTAGTTTACTCCGAAAATTGGGAACCAATAACACCATAATTGAGTTCCTCTTCATCACTCCCTAGCCTTCTCCTAACTAGCTAGGAGTCGGTTCCCAGTCTAACCAGATGCAGCTGAATACCCGTGTTTACATGGAACGACTGATTATCAGACCACCACAGACCAGTTACTGAGCAACATGATACTCTTTGGATAGACTGATGATCTGACTATGACTGTCAAAGATCTCCATATGACAACTGGAACCAACGGCGTTACGTGTTTTCCAAGGCACGGGGTGACAATAATATCCTAGATAAAATTATGTCGCTTTCCGTGTCTGTTTGTTAATATTCTAACTCATCCTAAACCACGTTACGGACTTTGATATGGTTTGCTCTAATAGAAAGAGCAATAAACGAAGGTTTTTTAAGATGCGAAAGCATGATTTCTCTTGCGCTAGGGCAGAGCTCTTGCTCTGGAGAGCGTGTCACACTGTTACTGATTAAAACTACACCTATGTCCCTTCAGTGAGCGTTTTAGGAGTGCAGGCCTATGGTGACTGGTAGTCGGAGTCGGGAGTCTCGGCGGCTGGGCCATGAGGACGTCCGTTCCCTCACGCACGAAACAAAGAAAGTTTGTGCGTATAATTTGTAGAATTGTGAAGCCACTACTACTACTGCACAGTACTAATAACCAGCCCGTTACTAGTACCTATTAATTAGCACAAAAACTCATACACATACAAATGGGCATGTAATGGAGTTATATTTAATTATGTATTTCTGCAACTGGCCCACGGTACCATGGAACGATGAATTGCATCGTTTCATGGTAAAAACCGATACCGCAGAATATGTCAAAAAAAATGGTTGATGGAAAAACTCCATATGATTCTAATAGACCCCTTTCCATATTCTTATTCTTTATTGCACCCACAAATGCATAAAAATACAAACACAATAGAATAGTTTATGTACAAAGGCGAGCTTAATCCAGAAATGGCTTCGCAAAAAGTATACCTCACCACCACAAATATATAAAAATTAACCCCTGCAACACGGCAGATCAAGATTCCCAAAAGACTTTAAAATAATTCTAACCTTAAAAATCCCTTATGTTAAAACTAGTCAGTATAAAAAACTTGGTATTTAAATAAGTCTAAACGCGTAAAAGGTTAATCATAAATCTTTAAATTTTTTCCACTGTACTCAGCTCCGGGAGGCAAATTTCTCAGTAAACGCATTTATATAGATAAGTTATTCCCACAATTTCATCCATGTCTAGCAATAGTAAGTATTAGTAATCATACAATTATTCACAGTAGGTATCTCAATTACGAATAAAATGTATGAATAACCGCTGTTTCATTTGATACAACTATAGAAAAAAATGAGTAAATAATAGTCTTATAGACAACGCACGACCTTCTTCATAATAAGGTAAATTGTATAGACCTTAATAATGAGATAAAGCTTGTAGTTCCTAGATCAATCCAAGGGGTGCGCGATTACCGTTTGTTTGCCCAGGCAACACACCGAACAAACGCAAGTAAGCGTGCACCACTTCGGCGTCTCACGCAAATTTATAATGAACATTTCATAGAAATAGATATATTTATGCTTAATAGAAATGCTTTTCGACGTAAAGTTATTAGTGCACTGAATAACTTTTTTTTTTGCGATTCCAAATTTGTAACTACTTATAGTGTTTTTTCTAATAATACGTAGCTCACCTAGGATTTCTCATCATAGCAAACCTTTAAGCTAATATGTGGAAAATGTTGTTGTTTGATTGGTTTGGTTTTACATATTTGATAAGTGAATATATAATGTAATATCGTTTTTTTTTTCAAATAAAATAAAATAGCAATAAGTGGCGTGTTAAACTTTTTTTTTTTGTGTATTTGGTGAAAAAAGAGTAGGTAGGTCTTCATTACGATAAGAAATAGGTAACAGGAAAAGTAAGATTAAAAATTAAAGGCATCAAATATTTAGATCAGTGTAAGTCAGACTGGATTTTCTTGACCGGTTAGATTTGCGCAAAAAATTGATAGTCATATTCAAAACGTCAGACAACACTGTCATAGATAGTTCGATGACAACCGATCATAATAAACCAGCACAACAACATTAATGCACGCACAGACAGTCCAACAGATAAAACGTATATAAAAACTGTAAGTAGCAGGCATTCAAGAACCAGTAGCAATTATATTATAATTAAAGACGTAAATTATATCACAGTAAGATCACGTCACCTCATTAGCTACAAAGCTAGTACAACATAAATAAAAATGTCACTGCAATACCAAAGGAAACGTCACTAAGATATTGAGTGCTTATTAGTCCCAGATCGGCGTTCACATCTCAATCAAGGCTCGTTAAGGAGGACACTACAAATTACATTCCACTTGGCAATTAATTTATGTTTTATAGAGTGACATGGCATGCGATCTGATGGTGGCTGTATCGATATCAATCGCTTGACGTGTGTATTACAGGTATGACGCCGGGTGACACTCGGTCGCAGGCGCAACTCTAGCGAATCTCGCAGTTTGAATTAAATCAGACGGTACGCATTGTGATTGCTGTAATTCAAATGATTGTTTTAATAGGGTAGTTTCTAGGGTCAAAATAATTACATTTTATTTAGTCCCTATTTTAGATTATAAAAAAATATTGGTTTCTTTTTTCGATTAAACAAAAAATAACGAAGATATAGCCCATTAAAGTTACGTGTGACGTCAGCCCGTGCGAAAAAATGCAGCACAGGGCGTGACGTTACACGTAACTTTAATGGGCTATATCTTTGTCATTTTTGGTTTAATTTACAAATAAAAAAATACGTGTCCCTTATTTTTGAATAATCTAAAAGACAGACTAATTACATTTTTTACGGCAACTAGCCTATTGTGCTGGATGATTTACTTGAATGTCCTATGGACAAACTTCGGCACATTATCCAAATTATAAGTGCATTTAGGGTAAAACTTGGATTCTTTGTCCGATTGCATATAAAAGCAAGGTGCGATCAAAATGTCTGCACGATTCATGTCCTATTTCTCGGCGAGATATTAATATAGCTCAATTTATATGGATTAGGCAACTATACCATATATGGAATAGGATGTCCCTAAATACATTACCATTTTGGGCATTAACATTTTGGGATTCCAAAAATACTAATACCTATGCTAATACCTATTGTAGAAATCAAGGATAACGCTTTTTACCTGTCATAATTTTGTAGATAATAGGGTACAACAATCATACCATTTTTTTTTTAACTCAACTCTTTTATTTAGAATTAGCGAGAAACAAATGTTTTCTTTTATTTTCCTTGTTTTCTTTATTTTTCTAATTTTCCTTGAATTCCTCTATGAATTCAAAATTAAAAGTTTAAGTAACAACTTTAAATTTACCAACAATCTACAACTCACAAAATCACGCCCGGGTATCGCCACTGTGCGGAACGCCCGGAGGACACGGTGGAGCACACAGTATGTGTGCTCCGCTTGGGCAGAGCAACGCCGTGCCCTCGTGTGGGCGATCTCTCACGCCGGGCCTTGGTACAGGCCATGGTCTGGAGCAAGGAGGAGTGGCAGGCAGTTACCACCTTCTGCGAAGCAGTAATACTAGCAAAAGAGGAGGCCGACCGTATCAGGCAACGGCGGCGCTCATAGCGCCCCAGCCGCCGCCGGGATTCCGATCCCGTTTTCCGGCCACCGTAGGCGCGGGCTTGCGGACGGCGAGCAATGGGTAGCATGCTGTCCGACCGTCCGGTAGCTGTCCGGACCGAGCCCAAGTCGTAGACGGCGTGCACTGTTCCCGCGCGCCTCAAGGAGCTGTAAGCAACAGAAGGGGCCCAGCTGGGTCGAAGCCTACTGGGGCCAGGGATTAATTCGAAAGATAGTTCAGCCCCGGTACGAAAGGCAACGAAGGAACAGGAGTGGGTTTTTAGTCAGTAAAAGTCTGACACTATCTCCCGCTCCGCCCTAGAGCAGGGGATGTCATTAGATGATTTTCCCACCGCGAAAAAAAAACCCACAAAATCACCAAAACAAAAAAAGACGTGTGGCACTCGGGGACTGCCGCGGTAAAGCTATTGCAAAGCATTTTTATCAACTTATGCAATTATAATTATTTATTTATTTTATTTATGCAGTATTTTTTTTCCTTTGTGTTTTTTTTTCTTTGATATTAATTGAAGTTACACTTTCACACATTGAATTGAATTTTGATTGACTGTTCACTCATTTGTTTTCTTATCGGTCACCACGCTCAAAAAACAAATGAGTGGGGGTGTTAGGTTATTTTCGTTACGGAATTTCTGGATTCGGTCTCCACGCTCAAGGCTCGCGATAGAAGCTATGCAATAGCTTAAAAAAAAGACTTGTGGGTAAAGCTATTGCATAGCATTTTTTATCAACTTATGCAATAGACCTCGCCAACAGCTGCTTAACCCCACCCATCCAAAACCAGACCTCGCCAACAGCTGCTTAACCCCACCCATCCAAAACTAGACCTCGCCAACAGCTGCTTAACCTCACCCATCCAAAACCAGACCTCGCTAACAGCTGCTTAACCCCGCCCATCCAAAATGAGACCTTGCCAACAGCTGCTTATCCCCACCCATCCAATACCAGACCTCGCCAACAGCTGCTTAACCTCTTCCATCCAAAACCAGACCTCGCCAACAGCTGCTTAACCTCTTCCATCAAAAACCAAACCTCGCTAACAGCTGCTTAACCCCACCCATCCAAAACGCTGACAGCTGCATAACCCCACCCATCCAAACACAGACCTCACCTGCAGCTGCTTAACCCCACCCATCTAAAACCAGACCTCGCCAACAGCTGCTTAATCCCACCCATCCAAAACCAAACCTCACCAACAGCTGCTCAACCCCATCCATCTAAAACCAGACCTCGCCAACAGCTGCTTAACCCCACCCATCCAAAACTAGACCTCGCCAACAGCTGCTTAACCCCACCCATCCAAAATGAGACCTCGCCAAAAGCTGCTTAACCCCACCCATCCAAACACAGACCTCGCCAACAGCTGCTTAACCCCACCCATCCAAAACGAGACCTCGCCAACAGCTGCTTAACCCCACCCATCCAAACACAGACCTCGCCAACAGCTGCTTAACCCCACCTATCCAAAACCAGACCTCGCCAACAGCTGCTTAACCCCACCCATTCAAAACCAGACCTCACCAACAGTTTCTTTGATATTAATTGAAGTTACACTTTTTGAGCGTGGTGACCAATAAGAAAACAAATGAGTCCCCACTAACACCCCCCGGTGTTAGGTTATTTTCGTTACGGAATTTCTGGATTCGGTCTCCACGCTCAAGGCCCGCGATAGAAGCTATGCAATAGCTTAAAAAATTGCTACCTAAGCTATAAAGATTGATTTTTTAGGAGACTATAAGTTGACAAATATTATTTATTTGACTTACACAAAAGCTTAATTTAGTAAAATCTCTCACGAAAAATTATTTAACTGACGGTGAAAATCGCTTTTAAATCCATTGTGTGTTTTAAGAGAAACTATTGGATAAAAAGGCAGACGTTAAAAACGACTTTGTTATGTACCAAATACATATGTAAGGAAGTGTAGTGTATAGATCTGGTTATCTACACTCAGTGGCAAGTTTGTCTTCTTTAGCTGATTAAGGCCAATAATTTAACACTTGTTTTCAAATTGACTAGCATAGGAATTGAAGCCATAAGCTGATTTAACAGTTCCCCAGACATTTCAGAAAGAAAGTGAAAAAAAAATCTTAGTCTCATTAGACTAAGGTTTTTTTTCACTTTCTTGCTGTAAATCTACTTTTAAATATTTACTATAATATTATATAAGAAAAGATTAGTATAGCACAATCACAATGAACCCCAGGCGTACCTGAAGTTATTGTGAAAACTGTTTCAAAATCAGAAGTACAACCGATATTTGAATATGAAGTCCAGGAAACCAGAATTCGTACAGTTATTTAATAAATACCTTCCCTAAAGTAAGTGGTAGGTACTATTATGGTGCGGACTCCGCACCTCTTATCATTTGTTTTTTTATAAAATTGCAAATTCTTGTAGTATATAAAACTGCACATGTTTTAATATTACTGCTATGTTACAGTTTTAGAAACTACGATTTATCAACATATGACGGTGTTGAAATCATTCCACCCATCATCATTAGCAAAGTATATAATTCATATATTATTGCATTGTCATATAATTAGTAGTGGAAGTGAATACTAAAATATATTGTGTATATTACAATTCCAATTTTGAATACATTAGTTCAACAAAAAATTATAGGTACGATGATGATGAGAGAAAAAAAGTATTTTTGGTACTCTTCTGCAACTACTGCATATAAATAAAAATAATGAAACACCTCATCTCCAATGCGAATAATACTCATATTATTACGAACAGTATTGTAATCTGCAGATATAGGCAAAATGCTAAACACTAGCAACTGAAGTACGGCCAGTAAAATACCGATCAAAATACATTTATGCAAATGAGACTAGCAGTAAAAGTTGTTTTAGTGATATTTTCCTTTAATGTCGTCATAAGTATTGAATGTTCGTACGCATACCTACCTGATGTTATTTCTTATTAGGGTGTTCTCACATTACTCCGTATTTTGCGGCTGGGAGCACATGGACCCCATATCAATGATTTGTAAGAAATAAGGAACACACGAGTATACAACATATCAACTTTAATACCACCTAAAACCATTATTGAGGATTTTCGAAATAAACCACAAATTGTTTCTCTGAAAACAAAGACTTGTTTTATTCAACATGCTTTTACAGTATAACAATTATCGTTTAACTAAAACTACACTTTTATCTCACCTGAAAACAAAGAAACGACATTTAAAGTTCACTAATATCGCCTCCTCAATTATATTCCTTTAATTATCTCTCTACAAGTTTTTATAACAATAAAATGCACAAAATAATCTAAACATCATCTGCCATTGAATGATACGTCACCCCGTATCCACAGCTTAAAAATTAAATTAATGAAATGTCATTTCCAAGGAGGTCATTTCATTACATCTCCCCCCCATAGGAACGAAAATTCTAAATAATATAATACAAACAATGCACCTGCAAGTTATCTTTATACCTATTCGTTTTCTTCTACTTCATCTTGTGCCGTAACAGGTTGTAATTTTGTTATGTGGAATAAAGTTGATTCTGTTTTTCTGTTGCCAGTGTCAATCTTATAAATGGAGTACGATATTTTCTCTATTATCTTGAAAGGGCCTATTTTTAATTCGTCTAATTTTTTCCTGTTCAGTCTATTTCCATTTTCTACGTATACACTGTCTCCTATCTCGAACTCTTGTATTTTCCTATTTCTATCAAATATTTTCTTGTTGTACTTGTGAGATTTTATTGTATTCTCTAATGCTAATCTTCTATCAGCAATCCACTTGTCTTCCTTTTCTATTGTTTTAATTTCATTTGGTAAAATACTGACATTTGTACCATCCAGTAAATATTTTGGTGCAAAACCTGTAACAGAATGGTCTGTTTCATTATATTTCTGTACACATTCTCTTGCTACTGTTGTCCATGTTCTCTTATTATTTTTCTCATTTATTTTACATCTTATTTTATTTACTATTGTTTGGTTTAATCTTTCGTTCAAGCCGTTCGAAAATGGCGTATTCACAGCTGTAAATATTAGTTTGATGTTATTCTCCTGCAAATACTGTTTAAATTCTTTTGAATTGATGCCTGGATATTGGTCTGTCAGAATTATTCCAATCTCATCTGTCTCGAGTACTTTCTTTGTTAGTTTTATGAAGTCACTTGCGTTCTGTGTTTTTGAAGTCACAATAAACGCATATCTTGTGTAGTGGTCTACTAAAAGGTGTAAGTATTTTTTTGTTGACCTAGATCCTCCAAAGCCACCTATAGTATCCATTGACATTATCTCAAATGGTTTTGTTGCTGGTCCCAGTTGTGACATTAACCCAAATTTTCCTTGACATCTTGATTTATTTTTTATGCATATTTCGCATGTTTTACAAATATTTATGATATTTTTTGTTAGGTTTTTAGCTGTATATAGTGGACTTATTTTTTTCTGTAATTGTCTGATTCCAATATGGCATAAATCTTCATGCACCTTTTTTATAATTTTTTTACTAAATTCTTCTGAGAGTATAATCTTTTCAAGTTTCTTTATTTTTTTATAATAGATTTTATTTTTAAGTAGTAGATTTTGTTTCTTTTCTTTTATTGTTTCATTTTTTTCTTGGTCTTCAACTATATCTTTTATTTGTATTAAATTAACTATTTTTAATAGTTCCTCCTTGTTATCTTCTGATTCTAATACAGGGTTTCGGCTCAAACAGTCTGCTTCTATATTTTCTTTACCAGGTATATATTTTACTGTAAAGTCATATTGAGATAGGTAATATGTGAGGTCACCCAATTCTTCATCTGTCCTGCATTTAATATTCATGTTCTCTAGAGGTTTGTGATCTGAGTAAATAGTGAAATGTTTTCCAATTAGCCAGTGTTGCCAGTATTTAACTGCTTCTTTCATAGCAATACATTCCAAATATATGGCCTTTTTTCGTTTTTGAGATTCGTTTAGTTTTTTTGAAAAATATGCCACCGGTTTGTCTTTACCGTCTAGTTGAGTCTGTTTTAATATTGCCCCGATACCCTCTAAAGATGCATCTGTAAAGATTTTTATTGGTAAGTCTTTGTCGAATATTTCCAACACAGGTTGAGAACATAAATATCTTTTTATTTGATTAAATGATTCTTCACACTTCTCTGACCACACAAACTTTTCATTTTTTCTTAATAAATTATGTAATGGGTCTAAAATAATTGCGCTTCTTGGTATGTATTCATGGTAGAAGTTAATTTTTCCCAGAAATTGTCTGATATTCTTTTGTGTCTTAGGAGTTGGAAAATGTCTTATCGAGATCAAATTGTCTTTTAGTGGTCTTACCGAATTGTTCTGAATTACATGGCCGAGGTACTTTACTGAGTCTGAAGCAAAGTTACATTTCGTAAACTTCAATCTAAAGCCTTCTTGTATTATTGCCTCTAATACATTTCTTATGTGTTTTATATGTTCTTCAAAGGTGTTCGAGTATATCAGAATATCATCAATATAGTTTACGGAGTATCCTGTGAGATTGTGCTTTCTTAGAATATTGCTTAAAATTCTCTGGAAAATTGCTGGTGATGTTTTCAAGCCAAAGGGAAGGCAGGTCCACTGGAAGTGGCCATCTTGTGTGACAAATCCTGTTTTATATCTATCTTCCACCCGTAATGGTATCGCCCAGAATGCTGAGTTTATATCCAGTGTAGTAAAATACTTACAATTTCTAGTTTTAACAATCAAATCATCTATTAACGGAAAAGGTTGAGCTTGTGGAACAACAATTTTATTTAGTTCCCTGAAATCTATACACAAGCGGGATTTCCTATTTTCACCCTTTTTAAATGCCAATGTCACTGGAGCAGCGAAAGGACTGTAGGATTCTTCTATTAAATTATTCTTTAGTAACATGGATATTTGCTCTTCAATTTCTAATTTATCTTCTATTGTACATCTGTATGGTCTTTTACTACAGTATCTATTTACTAGTAAATCTATGTGAGCTTCATAATCTCTAATTGTTCCTATATCATACTTGTCCTTTGCAAAAATTGTTTTATATTCCTTTATTATTTTCTCGATCTCAATTTTCTTTTCATTATCTAAATGGTCTGTCATACTTACAAACTCTTCTGTTTCTATGTGTTCATTAAAATTTATTGCTAATGTTTTTATATTCTTTTCTTCATTTCTGTTATCTTTAGACATTTCATATATTTTATTTGTTCTTATCTTTTGTTCTATCCGCAAGTCTTCGTTTTGGGTTAGTTTGAATTTCTTTATCATATCCAATCCGATTATAAAATCATCAAAATATTCATTTTCTACTATGTATACATCCACCTCTTCTTCTAAATCAAATATTTTTATTTTTATTGTTATCAAGCCATCTGTTTTTTTCACACCATTAACCGTTTTCATATATGCTATATTCTCATTGTCCTTTTTTTCTTTTATTTTAATCAGTCTTGAATTTATTAAAGAGATCTGTGAGCCTGAATCATAAATGCCGCTCACTTCTAGTTTATTTTCTAATAAGAGCTTGATTTTGATTAATGGTGTACTTACTCGTTTTTTTTCTCAGTATTTATATCTACTTCAATAATGGAGTTGTTATTTACATTTCTGGGTTTAAAAACTTTTTCAGATTCATTTTTATTTTTCTTGAACCAACATGACTCTTCCGGATGATATCTAATTCCTTTGTCCAAAGATTCACAGGTGTTACATGGCTTCTTCTCATTAGTTTTATTTTTGTAAAGGAATGTACAACTCTTTATTGTACTTGAGTTTTTCTTGTACATCATACCTTCATATTTTCTTATCTCATTGAACAAATCAGTAGTGTCATTGAGTTCATCTCTGTTTAACCTATTTAAGATAAACCCAGGTAAACCTGTTGCAATAAGATCTATCATTGTTTTGGAGTCTATCGATTTGTTTATGTCTAGCATAAGCCTTTCTTTTCTAATAATAGCGTAATCAATTAGTAGTCCTTCTTTATATCTAAATGCGAGAGCATATGTAACTATGTCCCATCCTCGGTTTTTAAAAGTTTCTAAAAATTTGTCTTTCCATTCATTCCATTCAGCCTTTATTGTTAGTTTTATGGCCATCGAGCTATACCAATCCAAACAAGATTTTTCTAAAAATAATCTCAATATATCTATTTTTGTTTCATCTTTTGATATATTAAAGCGCTCACACTCCTTTTCAAAATTCTCAATCCATTGCATTGCATTAGGGTTCTTGCTTGTGAATTTTTCAATAATAAATTTCTCTGAAATATGTTTTAGGTTATGTTGATTTTCTTTCTTTGTAGTAGTTTCTATTATTTTTTCCAAGATATGTTGCAAATTGTCGTTTATGTCTATTGGTTGTTTTGTGCTCATTTCTTCTAAATATTGATCTAAAAATTGCATATTACCTTCCTCATCTCTATATGTTTTCTTAAGATCTTCATCCAATTTTATCCATATTTTTCTACTTTGAAGCCTTTTCTTTATACTATTTTTTATTTTTGAGAAAGTATTCATTTTGACAATATATGTATGATGAATCACCGGCTTCAGCTCATCAGGTAAAACATAACATTTTCCTTCTTCTGTAGATATTGAGGTTATGGCTAATACATTTGATTTGCCATCATTTGAAGCTATCATCGTAAACTCAAATTGCAGCCGGTCCATCTTCTTTTAGTTAACAAAAATGTCGTTTTATAAGATATATTATTGAGGATTTTCGAAATAAACCACAAATTGTTTCTCTGAAAACAAATACTTGTTTTATTCAACATGCTTTTACAGTATAACAATTATCGTTTAACTAAAATTACACTTTTATCTCACCTGAAAACAAAGAAACGACATTTAAAGTTCACTAATATCGCCTCCTCAATTATATCCCTTTAATTATCTCTCTACAAGTTTTTATAACAATAAAATGCACAAAATAATCTAAACATCATCTGCCATTGAATGATACGTCACCCCGTATCCACAGCTTAAAAATTAAATTAATGAAATGTCATTTCCAAGGAGGTCATTTCATTACATATATTTAAAACAACCATTAATACCTAATAAACCTTTATGTTTTGCAAATGTTATCGCTACACTTTTAACTTTTCACGTCGCACATTGCGTCGCACTAATAGCATTTTTCGTCACTAACAACACAACATAACAATTATCCAGTTTGGATTAGATGTTTTCATTTGAAATCACGTTGTTTTTGTATCAAGATTAAAATGTCAGTGTTCATTCCGCATTTATCATCGAACTAATAAATTAAATAGGAACGAAATATAAATGACTAAATCCTTTTTGTAATCAGGCAGGAATACCTAACACCTGTAGCTATATTTATTTTTCCGTATCACAAGTCAGACGTGTCTACTCACCCAGGTAACAGTAAAAGATTAGACATTTAATTTCAGTATAATGGTATAACTATCAATGACGCGAATCGTACATTGTGCGACAACTATCGCAGCAGAACGCTTGCAAGTTATCTGTGAACGCAAAACCCGTCTAACGGCGATACTACGAATGCTCAGCCTCACAAGAGTTTCACTTTCCAACACTTAATCCTCATTTTACTAGAAAAGCTAAATGCATCAAGGATTAACCGAGTGAAAACGAAGCGAGTGAGGTACCGATAGTACCGCCCCCGACGACGGCACTAGCGGTCACCACTCAGCCCGCTCTCACTTAATGTCATAAATAACTTTGTCAATCTGCTAACTTAATAGCATAATTTATCCGTCGCAGGACAACATAACGAGCAATGCCGATAATAAACCAGAAAAGCCATGAGGTGATAATAGCTGTCCGTAAATAATGATTCCTGATTGCCGGTCCACACCTCATCGGGCAGGTCGCCGGTCGGGACTTAATACCGTTGTGTATGTATCGGCAGTTACGCGATTGGGATAATGTTACACGGCTGAAATATTGCAGTATCTGCGTATTATCTGTAGAACAAGAAGTGACCTCTAAAACCAGCATGTGTTCGGCTCAGTAGAATGCAATCGGAGTCTAATTAACGCAGGCACTCGGACACGGCCAGCATCCCAGCATCGAGGATGTACCGATTAGACCGGCTCGCCTATTAAGGAGAAACAATCACATCTCAAACAAGGAATAAGCAAGATTAGTTCTCTGCACACAACTACCGCTGACTCACATGACGCTAGGTTATCATTGACCCTTGTTTAGTTTTAAATTGGATCGATTTTTCTTCAACTGCGTAAAACACAAGATGTTGGAAATATTTGCTAACGAAGATCAACAAGTATCAAATCTGTATTGGTAAACAAAACCGCCAAAAATGTCTTGTACGAGTTCGGGTCAAGTAGTCACTAGGAGAGCAAGAAGTAAACAAGGTCCGAAATCCGTTACTCAGGTGTATTGGCATGTCAGATTGAATGCAGGTGTGTGTCGCAGCGCAGTCGCAGGCGCAGCGGCGGTAGCAGCCTCGCCGCGGTGTGTCGATGTGTTGCCCGATAGCCTCGCTCCAACCACTGGACCATTTATTCATGGTGCAATAAATTCAAATTACCGGATTAACAATAGTACGGATACCATCTCCCGATCCGATATTTGCCTACCGATACTAAGACATACGCTACCTTTTGCTCCCGACGTTATAAACATCTATGCACTTCTGCAATTAGTTATAATTGGAAAATAAGCAAAATTCAACGATAATGTATATAAACAATATAAAATGGTAGAAATTCTTTAGTTTAACAGCGGGCAGTTAAATTCTAACGACGCGGATGGAGTAGGTAATAATCTGGAATCCACTTATAATAGAGTTGTAAATTAAACACTCGGTCGTATAAAACGCCGATGTGAAGGGGGTCTAATTTTAATAAGCACGATTTACACAAAAACATTGCGTACAATAAACGTCGCGGCGGTAAGAGCTTGTCGTAAGCACGTGAGTCCGGCGCTCGAGGTCGATATAGCGCAATGAAATCCTACACCGCGACGAATCGAACGCTGTCCTGTCGCCTTTGAAATTTCTGCAATATTTCGCCCTTTTCACGCAGATATACCCGGCCCGTGTCTAAACCGCCGGACATGAAACACAATATCGCCGAGTGAACTCCATAATTTATACGCACTGCAATCCAACGCGGGCAGATTATTACAATACGTGTTACATTAAATTACCCCGAATAGCCATTCGATACTATCAATAATTACTGCATTATCTGGATATGAGTAACGCAAATAACTGTGGATAACATTGCGAGTGAAGACACCGTTTTGGTAACTCATTACTCCGAGAGCGCATTCCCTGGGCTCGCCGTGTCACGGCTGTTTACCTAAATAGATTTAAATGAATGCATGCGATTAGCGCGGCGACTGGGCCGCCGCATCGCGTACATCAGGAGCTCCAGAAAGCTGGAACTGGTTTGATGTAGTGCTACGTTTTAATTGGAGTCGCTCGACAGCGATTGACGTGACACCCATAAACAGCGCGTTATAAACGCGACCAGTGAACACGGACAAAACTACTCTGTAACGTTATTTTAGGTACTTTATTGTTGTGGTAACCAATAAAATTGGTTACATTGTTAAAAGGAACTTCTAGATTGTTGATCAGATTTCAAATTGCAGCATATTTACATTGTGAAGACATATTTACTGAGGTACTTTAGGAATTCAATTTTAAATAATATTCACGTTTGAAATAACACCGTTGTTTGAAAGCAGGCTTTATGATAAAATATATAAGTATTATTGATGAAATATTCACCAGAAATTATGAAAACACAACGAAATGATAGTCACGTAGCGTTTAAACGCCGCGTTGTAGCCGCGTGTCTGCGCGGGCCGCGGGCCGGGATACAGAGCTAATCAATCTAGCGGACATGGTCGCATTGTGTTGCGACAGGCGCGCGACACTCCTGCCCGCTGCACTCATCCATCACCCGACGTCCGTACACGCTGCACGCGATACAGACCTACACCCAAACACTAACAGATTCACCTTGCGACATTCCAATACTATCTAAAATCAAAACAGATTAAATCATTCTTAAACGCAAATTATACGACACTTGTCTCCATCATAAATTACTATAATTTATTACAAAAATATGGGGAATGATACATCTCAATTTTATAGACACCGCACCGCGTTACTTGTGAGAAATGTATATTTTGTTGACCACGTACAAATCGAAGTATCATATTTTATTGCTGCCAACACTGCTATTATAACAGCTCATTAATAACAAGTATTATGAGAAAATAAAGTAGTTTTCCACAAAGATATTTTAGATTGCCCTTAAAGTATAGACAAAATAACATTAAATACATTTTGTAGAGACAAGACAATTTACTGAGCATTTCCAATGCTGAAACATTGTTGCAATCAAAATTACGAGGTGATTATTACCTAAAAATACTCAAACGACCACAACAGTTGGCTCGGCTCCAGCACAAGTAGTAGTTCTGCATACAACGTGATTGTTTCACGTGTTTCAGCGACTCACTCGCCTGATATTTCACCGCTTGTTTATTAGGTACAAATGTACAAATAATTTGTCCAGTGCGACGACGACATAGTAAACACATTTTTGAAACTAATACCAATGAGGAAATTTAGTGAAAATTAAACACGCATTTCCTTGCCCGTTTTCAAGTGCAATGGATACATTAATCAGCATAACCAACCATAAATAAAATTATCGAATGACATGGGGATTAAGTTAGACCTTAGCGATAATAAGTAATGACATGCAATAAATTATGGTCCAATTCAAAATCCAATTTCCTATTCACGACTGTGTCATAAAACTCTAATTTTAATCAAAACTCTTTTATTGTTTATATAATTTATTCAACGAAAGTATAATTTTTTTCTCACCTCACAAAATCGGGGGCCTGTTAGCGCATCCTAATAACCAAATTAAATACCAAATGTCACAACGCCCACTCCTTACTTAAAAAGGTCAAAGAAGGAACATTTCTCATAAAAGCAGATATTTGACTTTCATGAAATTTTCCATGTACCACCTACATTTCTTAGATGAAGTAAATTATTACTGCGAAAGTATAGAGAACTGAAAATGTATACAAATACTTCTATAGGGAAAATTCGCGTCGCGTCTTTCAATACTGATGACAAGTTGGATCAACTAAAAAAATTTTATAGAAATGCTACTAACTTTGTTGGTTTCTTCTTTCAAGAAAGTTCGGTAGCATTTGCACTATAGGTATATTTTTGAACCAGAGAAGTTAACTAATCCTCTACACTTATATATAGAACAAGCGCTAAAAAAGTACGTAGCTTGCGGAGACAAAACAAACATAGGTCACAGATCCGCAAATAGCGATATTAATGTGACTGGAGTGCGTGATTGACTCGCATAAAATATCTATCCTGCTAATGATGTGTTATGACGAAGCCAAACCGTGGGTGAGCGATGAAATATAAGATGACTACGACCAGTAAACATAAACATTTTTACTGTTTTTGTTAATTGTGAGGTACTTTTGTCCGTTCACGTGGGATACATTTGTGATGCGTGTACATATATATTTAGCTATTCTATTTTGCGACTTGCGTGGCACTCTTGACGTCATGCACATTTTTAATAAACTTTCCAAAATGGTCCTAGTTTTATTTGTATAATTCTTATTTTAGGAATCTGATATTTGTAGACATGGCATTGTAAGTAGTACTCATAGATACGTACCATTATAAAAATAGATACTATGAGAAATAGCGAGAAAGCCCCAACACAAGTGTATTTTACAACTTACTGGGGTTACCTCTAACTCTGTAATGCAGTTTAACGTATGAGAAATAATAAACAAATTAGATTTTTTTAGGCTATTGCATAGCTTCTATCGCGGGCCTTGAGCGTGGAGACCGAATCCAGAAATTCCGTAACGAAAATAACCTAACACCCCCCACTCATTTGTTTTTATAGCGTGGTGACCGATAAGAAAACAAATGACTGAACAATCAATCAAAATTCAATTCAATGTGTGAAAGTGTAACTTCAATTAATATCAAAGAAAAAAAAACAAAGGCAAAAAAATACTGCATAAATAAAATAAATAAATAATTATAATTGCATAAGTTGATAAAAATGCTATGCAATAGCTTTACCGCGGCAGTCCCCGAGTGCCATACGTCTTTTTTTTTTTTTTTTTGATTGAACATCTTGAATTATTCGTAACGTATTATTATGAAACTGTGATTAAGTTTCATCAACAATATAATATTGCACAGTTTTACAAACTTGACGCGGACGGCGTCGTGGGCAACAGTTAGTCAACAATATATGACTGTACTCAAAAGCTAATTAAACCACAGACCAAAAGTCTTCCTGAAATCTTTGTTTTACAAGGTTTGGTCTTCTGAATAAATCTTCATATAGTTCAATCTAGCTGAGGTTTCTGTTAACTGTACCGTCTTTAACCACACCGAATTCAAAGAAACAATAATAATTGACGACAATCTCGAAATTAGCTGATTTCTCTTTAATAACTTCTACGAATATTCTGAATAGTGAGTAAGTAACTGTAGTTTGCATGCTGCACGCGTGTTTTTACGTGACGTCGGATATCCAGCCGGTGGTCGATGCTGCGAGCGATTTATGCACCGGCCACGATAATGGCCGTATTAATGGAAATTGACACCGTACCCGCTCTCGGTACTCGTGGGAGAGCGCATCATCGCCGCTTAAGGAAATATAATATTAACGCACCAATCATGATATAATAATCTTGTCCTCACACGTTGAAACGACCTGTCTTTGCGCCCATCACTACCTTAAGTGACAATAATTAATTCGTCGATGGCATCGGCTTTCGATTACCCCTTTCATAATTTAAAAGATGGGTCCATCATCATTTTTTACTGCCTTTATAAATTGATGCCAGGTTCTATTACAAACTTTTATAAAATAAAATTCAAAGAAAATTACAAGAAATTGAAAAAAATTATTAGAACTAAAAATATGAAACTAAACCTCAGCGTAGTAACAATACGTTATTAACTCATCGAATGCCGTAATTAGAGACACAATATAAAGACAATTGCAACTGTGTAACTTAAGACATTCAAAAGGTTAAAAGACTTTATAAAATATCCATGTCTATTGACAAGGCTATGTTTGGCCGCCTAAACGTTGAAAAAGGCCTAGGCCAAGCAGCGAGCTGGATTGCCAATTAATGTGGTAAATTGGTACGAGTAATCGATGCTTATGAATCTGGCGACGGAAGCCGAGGAAATTAAGCTAATTACTTACGTTGCAGCGGAATAAATACAAAATCGATATTGCCTAGGAAACGGCACGTTCAGACTGTTTTTATATTTGCTTCAAGTGATCTCGTTTCCTTGGTAACACATAACTCCCTGTCCGTTGTTATTTCTATTATGGGGATCATTACAGCGATATCAGTTACGGCTCCGTCTACGGACGAATAGCCCGACTGTCTCCCTTACATTATTTATTGGCATATAATGGCTTCTAATGGGAGGCTATTGAATCTGCCACCTGCATGTGTTTTATTTTTCGCGGCCGGGGCAGGGCGGGCCTCGGCCTCGGCCCTCGCCCTCGTCTCGACTCGGCGCATGTGAATATTCATAACACAAGGAACATTTCGTCCGGTGATTTAATTGATGCCCGGCCTGCATCGCACACAACTGCAACGATGGACAAAACGTAATTGCTCGTTAAGCCTCGATTCTCGATTGTTTCTTGATTATAAAAAATAAAAAGTAATCGTGAGCGGCCTGTATGGATTAAAATTTAAAAGATATCTGACGAGCAATTCGTACGCGCAGTTTGTTTTCTTTCTTTCATATTGAACTTATAGGATCGAAGAAACAATGTAACATTTTTATAGGTAGGTAGGTATATCAAGTAAGGCTGATGATGATATCGTCAGACGTAAGCAACAAATAAGTACATATTCGAATTTATTTAGACCTTTCGTCGATAACACGCAGTATTCAGGTTCTTTTATTTGCAAAACACGACGGACGCAAGTGCAATTTATTGATACGGTGTTCGATAACCAGTAGGTGCGTCCCACGCGAGCGCCTGCGCGGGCGCAGCGGCCGCAGAACACAATGATCGCGAGCAGCCCGCCAACATTTACAAGTATTGCGCCCTTCGGAAGGAAATAGTGAAGCGGGCCCATGCTAAATACACTCCATAAATATGGACGGTTATGGTGTCGTAAAAACAAAGTCAAGCTGCGCGAACAGCCTCCGAGGCTATAAAGAACAAGCGTCATCGCACCTCAACATACTTAAACGAATTCATTTATTACGTATGAATATTCTTGGCCAGTTCCACACTGCATTAAATATAATTATTTTATAAGACTTGATGATAAAAATTTGAATATCATTATGTTTAGCTATATCACTACAACTTATGTAAAAACAATTTCCAAAACTGTACCAGGTTAATTCCAACTTTAATTTCACTTTAACGTAGATATTTTAAAATACTTAATAAAATATAATCGAATTGAAAAGAAATACTAATTATTATTATCTTTCTAACATAAACATTTCCAACAATATTCGTCAGATTAGAAGGATACAAAGAATTTCTTCTATAACAAGTCTTTAATCCCAATTTAATCGTTTCCTAATACAACAGTATAAGTTTTGATTATAATAAATATAAATAATTAATTGGCTAAATCCAAATCAATATCATTGATTCGTTAGAATAAATAATACAAGTTATTTACCAATTTGAATACTATATTTTACCAAAACAAACAGCTATAAGCTATCTATAATCATTTTACATATTATTAGTTTAGAAAAGTAATCAAACTGTGGGAACATTTGTATTTAAAAGTTTATAGTCTTGAAGACGAAAGAATATATTCATTTCATGTCCATAATAAAATTATAAGTTATTATATAAATATGTAAGTTTTTATTTAATTCTCTTTATTAAAACTGAATAAATTGTACCAGTATTAGTTTTAAGACTATCAGTTTTGAATTGGTAATAGGGAAGAAATGCATGGGCCCATAATGTCACCCGGGGAATGTTTGTAAGTGCCATCACCTACGGAGAGGCGACACATTCAGTGACACCTCAAAACAACATTAACATTTTAGTTTACAGTGCAGTGAGGTATATAATATTACCAGTGAAGGAACTGATAATAGTCGCACCGGTGATATTATGAAACGGCTTGAGAAAAGTTATGATGTTATACCAACAGGTGGAAAAGATTTCCTCAGAGATGTTATAGCGGACAACTTGTAACCCACAAAATCACAGCCCATTGTTTTTCCAAATAGTTTGCAGCAATTTACACCAGAAAACGGGGCGTGTTTCCGCTGGCGAGAATACAATCTCAGGTGATATTAATTTATAAAACAACATAGCTAGGCTTTCTTAGCACTTGCTTTCACCGTACGACTAAGATTTTCACACGGTCTGTGTGTACGAGAAAACTCGATAATTTCGCGGTGAGCCAAATATTTTTTGAAGATTATAAGTATATTGGCAGTTATTTAGATGGTAATCGTGATTTAAAATTGTAAGTTGGAAAATAAAATGCAGATTGTCTTCCGGGACTTAGCCCTTGAACCATTCATGCAACAGACGAGTCCGGCACTATTTAGCTTGACTACTTTTTGAGTGACGTCGAAGACAGCGTGGTAGAATCAGGCAATGATAACAGGAAGAGCTTGACGCCTATCTATAAGACTGATACACACTTTTCCAAAACCAGTAGGAATTAAAAGAAAATATTGGAGTATTGAGGAATTCGCAGATTTTAATGACTGAAAAGTTAGAGTATTGGGTTTTACTTTTACTTTGGACAGAACAGGCTGAAAAGCAAAGAAAAAAATTAAGATTTTTAGCTTAATCAGCCTATAACGTTCCAAATGCTGAGGCACATACTTCCCCTCTCTGGGAGTGGAATTGGGCCTAGAACGCGAACCCAGTCGAAAGCCATCAGAAAGTTTGCAAGAACAGATATACTTCCAAATCCATTCATCATTTGCTTCCAATTATTTTACATCGATACTACAACAGCTTAAAGCAATAACATAGATTATTTTCAGGTTGAATGGGCAACCCTGTAGTAAGTAATGGTCAGTGGTGAGAGCAGCGCGGCGTCTCCTCCGGCGCAATTATAACGCGCCCGCGGGCGAGGGATTGTTACGCGGCCAAGCGGGACGCGAAACCGGCGCCAACTCACCGCCGAACTGACCTATGACTCCAGCGTACTGTATGATACTATGCTCTATGATACTATGATGCGAATCTTATGATTATAACTGCCATAAACACAAACTGTGCGTGTTATTTGCCTAGGATTTAGTGCAGCGATAAATTGCTGAGGTTCACTGCCTGAGCTGCTGCCAACTGTACGATGTACGTTGATTTCATTAGACGAACGGAAAGACGAATACCTTTTCAGTTTTAAATTAAAAAAAAATCAGTATGGCAAAGTCTAACTTGGCATTGTTTTGTCTCAAAAATGTTAAGGTAGGCAAGTAATAGCGGATGTAGAGAATGAGAAATTAATATTCCACGAAAACTGATCAAATCACGATAAAACCGCATTTCAAAAAAACACCTCCAACGAACATCATAATGAATATTACTAAAATGTAAGTAGTTTAATGCTCCAGCATCTACAGTAAGAAGCGACTTTTAATTATAATTTATCGTTTGAGAAGCTTTCTGTTTATAAAACTCGATGTGACCATTATAAAATATTTTTACATAACGTTAAATTATTTCCATCAAAGTGATGTCCACGAATTCCTATTTGATAATAATTTAAAAACGTGTATTAGTTAAATTAAATCTTGTCGATAAATGAAAGAAGCGATCCGTTGATGGGTTGTTAACCAGCCGTCGTTATTACATCATAAACTCCAATTTCAGACTAATTGAAAAAGGAAAAGTGGAACCCAGTCACAAATTACCGACACTATATCAAGTGTTAAACGGCACTTATCGACGCCGAAACGGCGAGAGATCATTGACTATGAAAAATACACAATTTGAGGCAATAAATCAATGTCAACAGCTCTCCCGTTCAGTAGCGCTCCTCTCAATGTTTTATTTTATTATTTATTACTCGTAACGTAATTTCTGTAAGAGGAAGCGTTTAATTACACGCCGATTACCCGGTTAAAGGCGGCTTGGATATCTGCCTAACTAATTTCAGTGAATTGCCCCACAAACTGCTCAAACTGATGGAGCACCTCGAGTCACAAATTAGAAAGTTTGAATAAATATTTGAAGATACTGCTACTTGAAATAGTTTAATTATAGAGTCTGGACACATATCGTGGTGTGAGCTGGAGTGCGAGCAGCCGGCGGCTGGTCGGCGTGTCGTCGCAAAGCGCCGCACGCGTCCCTTGCTATTTGTATTCAATACGAATACTCTAATACGGCGCGATCTATCGACAGCGAGGCAATTTATCTTGCCCAAGAATCGAACCCCAACCTTGCATTGCGACTGCCGCACCGTATTTCCTGTTGCCTTGCATGACACCAAATTGCTTCTACAAACGGTAGGGAATGTAGATTGTTCTATTATTGTTTTGTTCCAAGGATTTGCACTGCATGTGTTTGTACCGACAATGGATGATCTGAGCGCATTCCCTTTAATAGGTGCTAAAAGGAATTATTAACGACACTATGCTTTGTTCAGAATTCGCTTGGCCTTTATTAAGAAACTAAAGTATGCCTGTGTTCTGAATAATTAATATTGACTTAAAGATAAATTCTGCATCCTGCAATTTTGATCTTTTTGCAAATGACTAACATCCTCTAAAATTGGAAACTTGAATCCTATAAATGAGGTTGCACCGAAACCAACAAGTTGACTAGACCAATTCCGTGATCTCCATATACAAAGTTTGAACAACAGTTTTAAAAGGAGTTACTTCAAGATGACCTCTACAACCTGTTTAATTAGTAGGGATGAGACTGAATGGGTCATCTTGGGTAATAGGTTGGAAATAGGATACCACGTTATTTTTGTTTAGAGTAATCGCTCTGAGGTCAGGCAGGGCCAAAGATAGAGACAGTTCACAATTCGCAATGTTTAAAGATTAAAACATTTTACCACCTACACACAATTTCTTGCATATCTACACTAATGTAATAAAGAGGTAAAGTTTGTTTTTTTTTTGTTTGTAAGAGGTAATCTTTGAAAGTACTGGTCCGATTCCTAAAATTTTTTCACCGACAGAAAGCTGCTTTATTCCTGAGTGACATAAGCTATATTTTATGTACGCGGGTGAAGCCGCGGGCAAAAGCTAGTAACTAATAAGATAATACCAATTTACTTGTTTACCTTACGTTTAATTTATATGACACCCATGTGTAACAACTGCCACATAGGCATGTATTTCAAAAATATGTAGTTACTATAATTATAACAAAAAAAAACAATTAACGAATTAAAATTAACTGAAATACTGGATGGTGTCGGAAACTTTTCCGACACCATCCAGTGCTCATTCTCCGACTGATAATGTTCCCAAAAGACTGGTGGCTTTGCCACGTTACATGGCAATGCTTCTGTCCAAGATCAGAGCTAGCCCTTGGATCACTCCAAGAGTCTACAAGGCGTTTGGGTAAGTTCTCGGTATCTACAATTTGTGCGCACTCGGACTCCACGATCCGAATTACTTTATGTGTTAATTTTATGGAGCGCGAACAATGGGGCTCGTCGTCCGACCGTCCGGCCGCCGTGCGGATCGAACCCAAGTCATCGACGACGCATACCACGCGCACCACAAGGACATGTCAGCAGCCGTAGGAGGGGGGCCAGCAGGGCCAAATCCTAATGGGGCCATGGGTGATGCGAGAGATCGCCGGGTGCCTGGAACGGTGGCAAAGAAGGAACAGGAATAGGATTTTTAGTCAGTAAAAGTCTGAAACGCCCTCTCGCTCCGCCCAAGAGCGGGGAATGTCATTAGATAATTTGCCCACCTAAAAAAAATGAGTTAAGTTGATAACGTTTCAAGAGAAAAAGTAAGCTTTCTCATATACCTACTTTTCTACCCTATTTAAAACTTTCTAAGTAGAATACAGAATTAACTCTACACAGTGCTAGAAAACCTTATAAATCACAGCAACCGCTGCTATATAAAACTTGAAACTCGACATAAGAAAGCACAACCAGGTGATCACATTCAGTTGGCAGTGCGCATGCGCGTGTACCCGTCACTGCAATTGATAGGCGGATTTGCGGAGACCCGCGTGAATAATCATAACCGCTGCGGTGGTTAATTACCACGCCAGGAGTACACGTAATTAAGCAACCGCATTATTCCGGCTATCCCAAGCATGCAAGCTTAGGACTTTGTGACCAGGCGCACCGCTTAGTTGGGATACGTCCTTATCTAGACCACCGACGATATTGTCTTACTCCTTGTATCGTTTAGACACTGAGTTTACATTTTCTGCAACAAATATAGACACTGTCACCCTTTTACATCCTGCAAAGCAAAGCAGGAGCAAATTAACATCTCAATTTATTCACTTGATTCCACTAACCACCAATCTCTACATTGTAAGGTTAGTTTTAAGGTACAAGTCCTTTTTAAGCTGACAAGAGGTGGCCGGCTGATGTTGATTATGATGTTGTTTAGTCAAGCTTAACAGCGCTTTATGATGAATTTACATAATAACGTAAATTATATCAGAATTTACAAGTGATTTCAATTCATAATATTTCTTTGTCTGTTGGTACAAGTTGGCTTTTGCTCTTCGTTTATTTATCCTACAAACCGATGTAATGATGGGAACCCCACTGTCTTAGATGATGTTCCACTCGGAATTAACGTTGTTAATCTACTTTGTAAACCTCTCACCCGAGCTTTTCATGTTATATCTATGGTTAATGTCCACCATAAAGACGACATAGTACGAGCACAATATTGTGTTCAAATAATTTTAACTTTATTTTATTTCAAGAATGTTGAATGTAATTCGGTGTTCAAGAAAGTTTCAACAAGTAGGCGTATTGAAGATCTACCTACTTATGTATCTATCATTTTGATAACCTTTGCGAGTTATTGTCTTAACCGCCTCCATACATTGCCGTTACATTCTCCTGTACCTATGGATATTCCTTTCATGAATTAATTATGAATTATTATTTGACAACATATGGCCGTAGGTAGTTATAGGAAGTAATTCCATCGAAATTATTCTCATTTCCAAATCGTGGTGGGTATGTAGGCGGCACACAGAACTCAATAATATGACCTTAAATGTACATGCGAACAAGACTATCGGTCCAGAGCCTAAACAACAAGCGATGGTCGGTTAATCGAGCGGTGACGCTTACTTGCGCGCGCGCTGCTTCCATATAAGTCAATCTTCCTATTCGCCCCCGCACTAACTGCTCACAACTGACGGAACCACTAAATGACGCTGCCCGATTTTCCGACGATTGCCTTTTCGTTATGTTAATGGCAAAAAATCATTACAGAGAGCGAAACACAGGCAGTATAATGAGCTGTTATGTTTTATGTCACACTTTTTTGCCGCTGTATTTAGGCAGTCGAAGCAATAACAAATGATATCATGTCTATTTAGCAAGTTCAAGTATAATGGTAAGAAAACGTATATATGGGTTACCCATTGTTATGTGTTTATGATGAATAATCGTAAACAACAGACTTTCCACGGTTCAATAACCACCGCCAAAACCATTAGGTATACATAGATGCAAAATCTTCTCAACGCTGAAAACTTGTTCAACGCTATGAAAATTTCCTTGATCTGAAGTCTATCAGAAGCTGCGAGTTCGTTCGGACCAACTGAAAGAACCTAGCTGGGTTTATAGGTTTTAGTATATAACAGTCTGACACTTCCTCGCGATCCACACAGAGCAGGAAAAGTTATTTGATGATTTCCCACCACAAAAATAATTAAAAATCATCTGTCGGTGGTTCTAGTGACATAACATAATGATGCACCTGTAAATTCTATACATTTTCAGATACCTACATTTGTTATACACGTTATTTGAAAAGTAAAGCTCGTTTTAATAAAAATATTAACTATTTCTGAACTTCTAGGAAGGTAGTGAGGGACTATTCTACAGATATATATATTAGTACCAACTGTAGATACATTAATCTTACTTCAAAGTAGTCTAACTGTTCTCTCTTTGGTCACCAGGCTGTCCAAATACATACTTTTGAACTGTAGCCTTTTTGTTTTAGTCAGATCCTGCACGTCACTACCAAAAAATCAATATCAAAGCCGAAGTTTACGCTGAAATTGACAAGAATTGTGAAAATATCACCCGTATATATTTGCAGCGTGTCCAACGTTTCACGATATTTGTTTATCAGGTTTTATTATCTAAATAGGATGTTATGAAACGGCCGGACGTCATCGTGTAAGGGAACATTGTATAGACAAGTGCGTCATCACGCCTCCGAAATTGATGCCTATGACATCTACATTGAACACTTATCAAACTTTATTATGTAAGGATACGTTACGAATAACTCTTAGCTAATCGTATGCGTGCGTATTTCACTGGCTATTATTGAAAATGTTACGTATATCATACGATTGTGTAAAGTTAACTCACGAACTTATGTTCAAGCGAATATATACAAAGTGCTTCAAGTTTATAGTCACTTAACTTTAAGTATTCGTTCCCCCATTCATAAAATGAACGTGTAACTTTATTATGGCATGTTGAAACTTTTGTTGTATAATAACGCGTTCATTGAGTAAAACATTGTTATAATTTATCGGTTACAAGGTGTGTGGAGAGGCTTTAGAGTAACTTAGTAGAGGCCGTTAGTTAGTGTTACTTAGCAAAGGTCTTTGTCCAGCTCGTAGCAAGTACCTATATATACAATAACAAATCTTTATTGTAATCTATACACATAGGTATATATACTTACAAGTGGTAAATATTAATAAATGGAAACAATAACGGACCGGTTTTTTTTTTTTTTTTTTTTTTTTTTTTTTTCGATGGGAAAAAGATCGGGCACAACATATTTTTAAGTAGTTGGAGAGAGGACGGGCGCTTTAATATTAAGGACTTAAATACGTAAGTACTAAAAAGTTCCCAATCTGTTTTCTTTAACATATATGTTATAAATATATAAGTAATATTAGTATCAGTAGTAGTACATATGCTATACAAGAGACTCCAATAGTTTAACACAGAAAAAAACTCAAACTATATGCCCTTAGTATGATTTTATTTGCGCTATGCAAGCCTGCAACACTATTCGCAACCACTGCAACTCTGGAGACAATTTACAGAGGCAACCTCTAGAAAGGCGCCGAGGGCTATGAAGCTCTTCGAATCCCGGGAAACGATTTAACTGAGTTCGATTACGCAGAGAGAAAGAAAAACAGAATTTCTTCTACATCAAGCAGCAAACAGAACAGAGTTTCCTGTAGGTACCGTAATGATTACCCCGTTTAATATTAATCAAGTACATACAACTTAGGCCCACTGTCGAAGGACGCGTAACTTCATAGACGCGTATTCGTCATTATACGCTTGGTGTACGCCTGCGTGAAGCTTACATACAAAACTATGAAACTGTCGACGAAGCCGCAGCGTCCGCGTCGTGCCGTCGTGTCGTTGCAGAGTCGCGGCTATGAAGCTACGCGTCCGTGGACGTAGGCCTTATGCAAGACATTCCTAGGTGGATTATTTTGTGTATTTAGATATGACGTCAAGCAATGGCGTGACGACACTTCAAACACACGCAGGTTTTTATGCGTATCATATAAATACAAAAAAATACTCGCACTTACTAGCTTTGACAATAAGTAATCCCCGAAACCGAAATAACCAGCTGCAAAATATATCTTTTTTTTGTTTGTTTTCTCAGAACTCAGTCATTTGTGAACCAATTGGAAAAAATATTTTTTTACGTAAAAAGTATACTTATGCTTCCACATTGGTCCCATTTTAGTCAAAATTTAATTCTGATGATAGGATTCATGAGGCATTAAGGGAACTCCTCAAATGTTATGGGCATATAGAGATTTTGGTGTTTTTATCGAAAACTCAAGCATCATTCTGAAAGTATCATTTAATAAAGTGGAACTGATGTTGAAGATCTTAAATGGCCAAGGGAACATTAAACTCGCATAGATATTTTTAATGAAAATAGTAAAGCAACTATGACAATATAAATAATTCAGAATGGTTCTGTTGAAAATGGTATCACCAAACTGTTCTGATGATGATGAAGCCGGAAAGTAGACTTCGTAATTAATCAATGAATCCTAGTCGTATTGGGGCTAATTAGAGTTGCCATGAGATACACTCTGTCTATAAGGTAACATCGATCTGATATGATGATGGAGGTGGAAGGTAGGCACGGGGACTCCGGAGACGGGGACTCCATAAAACAATGTATCTTAGAGGGGTCAGCAGGCGATTCGAACCGACATACCATCGAATCATATGAGCAATCTCCGTAGGGTTTTTCGCAACAAGATTTTTTGCACAAACGTCACATCGCACTAATAGGTAAAGCATCGATGGAATAAAACAACTGAATTACAACTGAACTGAATTATCGACACACCGTGTTTGATATAAAAAAATCGAATTATCAAGTTTCGAAATCAAGGAGGAAACCCCTAGAAGTGTTTGGGCTTATTAAAATTATTATTTGATGCTCTCTGGCTATATGGTACCCATATCTTCTGTTCCGTGATGGTACCATCGAATTGATCTTACGATGAAGTAGGAATGTGGACACTGAAATTCTATAATAAAACTATATCGGATCTGTCATGTTGGAATTGTCATGAGATAATAATAATATTTAATAATACTTATTTATTCAAAATTCTTTACAGGATAAATTAATACAGTCTTAAATATAAATATTAATTCTGAGTCTTTCATGTTTTCTGTCAATAATCAAAAGGATTTTATAGTACAACACAAACGTGTAAAAATAAATCTGTAATGTATAATATTACCATATCTTAACTTTTAGTTTCTTAAATAACAAGATACTTAAACTAGGTTAAAAATTGTATGAAAATAAAACAAAAAATCACTTTAGCACAATCAGTAAATTCTCTGTATCATCGTAGGACATTTTTTGTAGAGTCTTTTTAAGATGTGGGTACACTGGTCATAAGTAGTTAAATTTTAAATTTGACCAGTTATACGAGTATTTTAAAGGTATCCTACTATAATAGGAACTACTGTAGTAGTACCTAATAATATATATAATTCTATAATATACTATAGAATTTGCACACCATTTAGTTTTAGCTGAGATTGTGATATCGGCCAGCACTCCTACTGCAGGGTACACCATCATGATGAAGCAGCGATATTGCCAGCGGTAGAGACCTCCGCAAAGAGATGAATGTTGACAGAAGCGCGCCTCTTAGCCCGAGTTCCAATTTACATTCACCCTGACCCGGCAGACGTCAGACTTAGCATTCAGATTATTCCATTCCAACCTGCAGACTGGCTCATCTTAATGTTTCCAGGAACCCAGTAGGGTTCAAAGGCAAATCTGTGTCCGGGTAAGATCCTATCCAAATGTTTACAATATAGATCAAGCATGACATATCTAAGTCTACCAGTGATGTAGCTAAGATCTTCCCGGTCAACTTTTCAGCGATACAAATTTTACAGCCACCGAGCTCACTGATAAGAATTAGTAGGTTGCTTGCAGCCATGCTAAGTCGTCCAAGGTAACAATAAAAAATTGATGAACAATGAAAACAAAACATAAGTATGCGGCGCTTGTATTTTGGGGGCCGGAGTTACGTGAGTAGGTATTGTAAATCACAATTTTTTAAGAGTCACAATAATTAGTGCTATCAATGGACCTAAAGGGTGTGCCATCGTTGGACCAGTCAATACATATTAACTTTTTATGGGATTAACTCCCGGGTATATATATCTATGAGTAATAAAAGAAACAAAGCCACAGCTAACCATAATTATTACTATTATTCGTGTAAAATTCCAGATTGTCGTCGAAAAAAGAAAGAATCGGAATTTTAATCTGCTTCACTAATTTTATTTCAATAAGTAGTCCAATATATTTTTTCACTCATCGTACTCCAAAATGTATTATAGTGATAATATTGTCATTTACAACTCAGTAGCTTGATTGGATTCTCTATAACAAACTTTTCAAAGTCCAATGGCAACCTCAATGAAGGTGTTCATGATCCGAAGAAGGTAACAGTCGACGATCAAGTTTTCCGAATTTATATCAAAAAGTGTAACTCCGAATTGTTTACGTGTTTGATTATATTATTATAAATATCCTAAGAAATAAAAATAATAAATTGTTTACATTTTGACCCTCATAATTCTTGAGGAATGATAGTTTTATCTATAATATGTATGTATTTTGAAATATGTAAGTAATTTTATCAGTTGTCCAATACTCATAACACAAGCTCTGCTTAGCTGAGACTAGACGGCGTTGTGTGATAGTTGTGGAATATAGTTATAGTAGTTAGTTTATAGTTGTAAAGTTAGGTGATCTCTTCATAGCAACCTTTCCCTATGTACCTACCTATACATATATCTTTTCACATTTGTCGAAAAACTGAGCTTAAACTGAAAACATGACCACGGAAGAAATTATATTTCTAAAGGATGATTAAAAAAATTATACCTATCATTGATACAGAATTTCCTTGTTGAGACTAAAAAAGAGAAGTGGCAGCCGATCATAATATAATTCTCCTGAAACCGTCCCTTCGATCGTCCGCCACGCAGGAAGTAGTTTGCCCTTTTACGTGAAAGTACTCCTTTTCCCAAGGTATTTTTGATCACTAACAAATTTCCCTCGAAAGAGTTGAATTTGAGTTTCAACTGTCGACTAGTTTAAGTACCGAATCAGAAATATATCCTATAGGTAGATACATTACTTGAACAGTTGCTATTGTTTATATGTAATAACAGCCTTAAGGCTGTTGTTGCTCAATATGTTGCAGGTCGTAGCTGAGTATGAAGTAATTGTGTAACGCAGGTCGTGGGCGCCGGATATGCGAAGGCTGGTCTAAGGCCCTGTGGCCCTATATTTGCGTCATTTACAGACGCCCCAGCACTACTGATAAGGGCTTGGCGTTTTAACGCCTTACAAGTTGCTTCATCGAAACTTGTTAGTAAGAGAGATCTGTAGTTTACTAGTAAAGGGTGTGCTTACACTTTATTTACACACCGCAGTTGTTCAATACTACCTAAAATTAAATACGATTACAAAGTTCCCGTTAAACCCGATTTATGAGTTTATAGTTACAGATCAGGCTCAAACTTTGAGTGGATTTTGATGAAACTTGGTACACAGGTAGAAAACATCCTGGAATAGAAATAGAGCACTTTTTATCCCAGGAGTATCTTCCTTTGGGATATATCACGCTAGTGAAGATAGTCCACAAGCTAGTCAATCATAAGTCTAGAAACATGCTTTCCCAAAAAGTGTTCATATTAAAAAGCTATAACAGTTCAAAAGGCAACACAAAACTTAAATAAAACATGATGGAAGTTAATTGAATATCGTATAAATTATAAATTCATAACAAGGAACCCCTAACGAATAACGATTTGTCCACCCACACGCCAAGTGGGCGTGTGCACCTCCGCAAAATTACAGGTTCGGTGACGGTCGATTAGATAAATGTCATCACAAGAAGCATGCTTCTCTCAGAGGGGCTGGTTGCTAAAATCTGGCAGCTGTCAGGAGCAGGAAACGTAAGAGGGCGCGGCGCGCCCACGCGGCTCCGGGCTCACCCACACCGTGCACCCTGACATTTACCCGAAGCGCGGAGGATCAACAGGATGTTACCATGGCAACGTGCAGACGTTCCATGACCTTTTCTTATTTTCGGGATTCATTTATCCTCAATACCAAACCGCCATATGTGCGTTACGTTATGTATCATTATCGCTCCCACACATTAATAAATATCTACACAATTTAATTAATACTATAATTCCGCAACTTCCCTGTCAAATTACATCAAAGGAGTTTCCCGTTGAATTTTCTGGAACACTAAAGTTTTATATTCAGGTAACCATTTAATCAATTCTATTGGGTGGGTGAAACAACATACCTACATATTATCCTATCACTCCTCACCCGCTTTACGTTTCGTGCTGAAGCTTGTACGAGCTAGTGTCCACGGTGATGTGTGGAGTTCAGACCAGCTTGGTGTAGTTTGGGTCGAATTGAAGGAAATCGAATGTAATGATTGAAAACGCTATGTTGCCACATTTTCTGATTACGCCTGTCTATTTTTGAAAGTCCTACGAGTTCGGTATACATACGTCAAATACCAAAAATTCTGAAATAGCATATGAAGTAACGCTTTAGGTATCATTACGTAGCTACGGCTATGACCAGTTACGTATTTTTAGAAGAAGCCAATGAATTATTCGAACTACGTAACGTCCGAACTATTCGGGCCGGTCTATCGACGTCACGGGAGCGCGCGTGCCACCCAGCTAATTGTAGCATATCCAAAACGGTCTCCGGGATCCGTCACCCGGCGGCAGCGCAGCGCGTAGCGTACGAAAGTGGATCGTGAGTCAACGCGCAGAGAAAGTGGCGAGTGGCGGCAGCGGCGCGGCGCGGCAGGGTGGCCACGGTGACGCGCCGCGCCGAGCCTCCGCGCCCACGCCGGACGCCCGCGCTCGCGCCGCCCGCCGTCGCTTCGCCATCACTACACTTGTGCGCCCCGCGCTTTTCGCGCGCCTCCCTTTGCCGTCGCGACGCCGCGCCATTTTCTCGCGCACGTGGGCGATACCGGCGGCCGAGCGAGGACGCCCGGCTCGAACGCCATTAACGCGACCGTCGTGAATGAACGCCGACCTCGACCGGGTGGCTGGCGTCCATTGATAGGGCGCGCGGCGGACGACGACCGCGGCGCTCACGGGGGCGGCGTATGCACGCCCTCGCCGCTCCGCCTGTGCCTCAGTCGAGGATGTGGCGTTCTCGGCGCGACGACACAGTCCGCGTGCGAAACCTGTGTTCATTTATCAGTAGATGCTCGTGACCCTTCAGTGTGATTAACGTGCCGTGTATATGTAGTTTCCTAACCGTAATGTGCTGTGATCACGTCAATTTTGATAGGACATTAAGTTAGTCTTAGTAAGGAAGTGTAGTGGCGTACGCGCCGGTGCGGTGTCGTCCACTCGGGAGTCGAATGTGAGTGCAAGTGCGGTGTTGCGCACGAGGTGGTGTGGATTGTGCAGTGCGGGAATGCGCTCGTGCGATGCTCTCGGTGATCGCGATGCGTCGGCCGGAGGACGAGGAGTTGGGAGGCCGCGGCGACGGCGACGAGTTCGTGGACATCTCGCAGATGCAGTTACTGGTGGAGGCGGGCCCGAGCGGGCTGCACTACGGAGGCCCGCCGCCGCCGCACGCGCAGCCGCAGCCCTACGCGGCGCCGCCCGCGCACCCCGCTACCACCACCGCGTCCGTCGACGACCTGTTCGCACTCTACTTCACACCAACTTCACATGGTGAGCACAAAACCACACAAAACAAATCATCTTTTGTTGCTCTTCATACTGTAGTTCCTTCTATAAGAAAGCCACAACTGATATGCAGAACCGGTTTTAGTCGGATTTACATAAATCGTCGTCATTCTTGAACTTGTTTTAAAATTTTGATTCAGTTATTATGATGCTACATTGCAAAAACAAGACGGTCAAATTATATGTGTCCCTGTTTGCAACATACTTATAACTTTTTCTTACATGTTATGGTCCCATTGAGGTTTATTTGCAAAAGGATCATCCTTGAGCTGTAAACCACCTGTTAAGCACATGTTTGTTGGGAAACTTTAGTACTGAATTAGTATCTAAAACTTTTCATAAATACGAACCCTGTATTCTATTCTTTTTCGTATTATCAAATGCTCTATTCTTGCTTATCAGTAATCAGCTGACGGGGTCTGTAGAAAAGTATTGTTTACTCCACAAACTTTTAAGGGTTTGGTACAAGTTATAAGAGATCATGTTATGTTTCATATTTTGTTGTTCTAGAGTAATGTTATTATCGTCAGCTGATCGCTACTGAGGCCATACCTAGTAGCGATCTTACCACGACATTTCAACAATACAAATATAAATTTATTATTTAACAATTCTACACAAACATAATTATTTATTTTAATAACTAATTTCAATGACGCATAATGCCAGATATAGCGTTCAAGTTACAATACAATAATCATTTTCGTAGAGTTGAAATAATGAATGAACGTTCGATTCACGATGACGTTAATCATGAACACGCACGTCTATACGTATGACGTATTTATTATACCGACACTTTTCATGGTCTTCGATACTTCGTTACCAAGCAATTAACCAAATACGTTCAAAAGTTCCAATACATCAATGCAAAGTTCATTAAAATATAATGAATTTTTGCACTTTATTTTTTCGCAAGAACTCAAACTCTGCAATGCTTAAGAACAAAAACTAGCAATATTTTGCAACGTTCCTAGACGAACCAACAATACTGATTTAGACCGTGTTTGTCAAAGATTAGCTGGTACTGGTAGCAAGCAATTGACCCCGGTCTGACCCCACCGCCACTGTTGCTCGTCTAAATACTTCAGTGAGCTACCTTTCAAATGAGATAATTATCTATTGTTAGACCAATTTCTTCCTGAATACAATGTGTTCACTTTCTTGTAAACCACCGAATCTGAAAAATATTTAGATATCTGAAATAAAACTATGTAGGTATAATTAAAAGTATCAGTATAACTCAGTTATGAATGTTACGTGCGAATGTCAAACCATTATTACCAAACTTTTTGTTTTTATATCGAATAACTTTCTTTCGTTCCTGTTATTGATTTACGAATCATTTTTAAACTTATACTTATATTGGATATTTCCTTCTTTCCATTTCACCGTGTTTGCAAACCAATTTATACAAATAAAATAAGCCCCTGAAGCATTCCAATAAACATAATAATATGCATCATACTATTGCCCGCTAACACATTTTATGAAGTCACAATTTATGCAAATACAGTTAAGCTATATGACAAGAGTATCAATACTTCTTGTAGTCAGTTAAGAATGCCCACGGACATTGTATGGAGTTATTTCGTAAACGTCAGCTTCTCGGGCTCGTAATAATTCGGATCAGCGTTCCGGCACTCCGTTATCTGGACCGGACGGCGCTAATCGGCCGCGTCTGCGCAACCAGCGCTATCATGTTCACCAAACTAACCATAAACATTGCCATATGGTCACGTGTACTAAGTATCGTTATATTGACCTTTGAAAAGATGTGACTTACAAACACCAAACACTTGACCTGAGTGCCAAAGTAGTCGCTCCGTGTGAATTTATCTTGAAGACAGATGTCAAGTGTGCCAGAAGCACTCTTATCCTTTCCATTTTGAACTAAAGATGAATATCTGTCTTAGTTTCTATTCACACGCCTGCCAGGGCTGCGGATTATTCGGAAGAGTTTCTATGGTCCTCGCAATGGGCATCTGGAGGAAGACCGTGGGTTTTAGTTAGTAGTCTAACACTCCCTCTCGCTCCATTCAGAACAGGAGAAAACATTTGATGATTTCCCATGTACAAAACACCGGGAATTGCAAGTCGGACTTGCGCACTGAAGGTTCCATACAAACTTACCTATGCAAATAGTTCAATTCTCGAATCGAAATCTCGAAAATTTATACGAATTATAAAAAAGCCTTTTTTTATGTCTTAACTACAAAATAGTGTTATTTTTTTCTATACTTGTAATTACTATGAGTCTTTGCTTCTTGCCAAATATCCTAGAATCCTGATATTTGGAAGTACTCAACTGGAAGTACCCAATAGGTTTTGATTTCCTTGCGAGCATCCAAATATACAACATAAATGGAGCATAAACGACCGTATCTTTAGATGGTTTTAACTTAGAAGTTTGATTTTACTGCTCCAAGGGGTAGCAGACCTGGGAATTTTGAATTACAGGTTCATACTTCCACATGTTCATGAGAAAATGGATCTTGACAGACGGACAGAAGTCAGACATGTTTGTCTGACTTCTGTCCGTCTTCTGTCCGTCAGTTTTTACGGACTGAGGTACGGAACCCTAAAAATGAAATAATTTATTTAAACTTTATACACAGTAGTGCTACATAGGTGGCCTTAATGCAACAAGGCATTCTCTACCAGTCAACCTTTGGGTTAAAATAGACAACACCGTGGTAGGTTTGCACAATAAACAAATACTTAAAATAGAAAAAATGAAATAAGTTATTTATAATAATAAAATAATGTGCAAGCGTGCTCCATCGTTAGGCTCACCATAGCTTTCCATCAGGTAAGACAGTGGTCAAACGCAAGCCTATCCATAATAAATAATAAAAAAATGCTAAAATTATACACTAATAAATACTATGAAAAATATCAAATCATTAAGAGAACTTAAAAACAATTATGACCAAGATCGAACTAATTATACTATATCTATATTCAAATAAATAATCATATCCATCTCACGGATGTGTGACAAAAGCTCTCGACTCAACAGTGGGATGACTTTAAAGTTTGCAAGAGCATTCAAATTGTGGGCTGATATTGCTCGGCGTACGACAAACCAGTTTCTATCTGAACTCTTACTGTTTGTGCGGATATAACTGATACGCTATATCTATATTACATACCTTAATTCAGATGTATTATCGCGTATACACTATATTTTGCTTTAAGTATAAAATACATACAGCTATATAATAATTTTAATCTGAATGGGCAGGATTTATAAGGTGGATACGTATCTACATACTGTGTTATAAATAAAATAGTTACAATATATCAATTAAGTCTATTTGATTATAAAGGGTAGTATTTAAACGAGTGACTGTAAATTAAAATTTTAAGTGACAAAAATTATTATTTTGGGTTATAGAAATCAACAGAACAGCGACTTTAATTTGAGTTACTTAAAATACAAAATGAGGAGCTTCATAATATTTGAGCGACCTAATATTTGTTTGAGTGTCAACGTTACGTCCTGCATTTTTTTCAATATTTGGCCAATGATTTATTTATACTGAGCGGCACTTTATCTTAAAAGGAGTGTTCCGAATATCCTAAATATCGAAGTACACATTATCGAATGTCCTAAATATCGATATTTATGTAATAAGTATGTCACAAGGTAATTTCATGATTCGGATATTGCGAAAACCCAGATAATTAGAAAATGGTGAAATAAAATCTGCGAGCAACTTGGTCGTAGAGTTCGCCGGCTGCTGCCGCAGCACCGCTCGGCTCACGCGCGTTAGGTCACAGTTCTAACCTAACCTAACCTATTTCATCCAGTTCAAAATGATGAATCTACCTGCGGCTAGATAATTAGTCAATGGTGAAAACATTTGTTAAAGTTAACTTTTTAATAGTTCGTTATGTAAAACCACAATTTTGTTACTAGTCGCTCACTTATTAATTAAGTCGCTCATTTATTAATTTAGTCGCTCACTTCCGAATTTAGTCATTTAACTGGGATAATCCACAATAACCCACTTTTAGTAAGCTCGTTCTGGATTTTATTGTTATTCAATATTTGTAGTTAGTTTAGTTAATGTGTCGCTTACCCAAATTCATACCGCTCAAGTTATTAAAACAGTATCTCATCATCAGTCGCTAAGTGTTTTTTTAGTCGCTCGTTTTTTAATTTCCCGATTACAAATAACTGCAATGACTTAATGAAGCCACTGCAATTAATTTGCTAAGTCTCATATTATTTCCTGAAAATCATTAATTAGAAACTAAATAATAAACGATTTTTAATTACCATGAAGAGCAAAACACCTCAAAAGACAAATAGATTATTTAAAATCTAGTAAAACGTTATTGTGTAGACAATAACGTTTTACTAGATTTTAAATAATCTATTTGTCTTTTTTTTCTTGATGTGTAGACATCATAACGTTTTAGAAGTCCAGCATCAGTGCCGTAACTAGCCGTTTATACGCCCGGTGCCAGTTTCTGAAGCAACAAAGGGCGCTTAAAAAGCCCAAGGGTGAGTTGCACCATTTAACTATAACGATAACAAAGCCGTTAACAGCTGTCAAATCGTCGAATTGACCAATAGGCGGCCGTTTCACGGCTGGTTATGGTTTGGTTATCGTTATAGTTAAATGGTGCAACTCACCCTAAGTTGGATAAGTTTAATAGGCCTGACTTCAATGTTTCTGGAGGAGTTTCGGATCTGGCGGGAAGAAATACTCGGATGTCACCATTGTGCGGATCGTCCAGAACTCACGGTGAAGATTATGGTGGAAATTTGCTCCACTTGAGTGGAGCCATCGTGTCCTCGTGGTGGCGAACTGAGCGTCCGGCTCTATAAAACCTCATTCAAGCCATGGTATCCATACCATGACATGAACCACCAAGAGTGTATGCAATAGGAAACAGTAACCTTCTTCTGATGAAATGAATACTACAAAACTTGGCCTTGGTTTGTTAATTTCTGCGCACTGTGGCCGGACACCGTTGGCACCGCCTTAGTTATGGCACTATCCAGCATATTTAATTTCCTTATCGTTTCCTTTAGAATATATCGGAATCCAATACACACTAAATTGTAAAACAAACACTGATACGGTATTTATCACCAATTTTTTTTTATTCATTTTATTTAAATTTTGTTATAAATTAAAAGATAGGTTTAAATCAAAACTTTCCACTAATCTCAGAAACTCAAGACATTGAGACTCATTCAAGGCTAGCAATAAAAAGTTAACTTGGTTCCAGCGCGTAGGCATCTGTATCTGTATAATGTATGTAAAAATGTAACATTACAAGTATGTAAAGTATCATCTTTATATAAGAATGTCATATGAGATAATAAAATTAAATATGTAATAAATAAATAATAAAATATTATACATTATGCTGATTGTTTTTATTGCCTAATTCGAGCTCTAAATATCTTAATACTTTAATATTATTTAGCATAAACAAGTCAATTTATAGAATTGTCGATGACCTGTTCCACGTACATAAAATACCATTATATCTACAATATAACTACGAGTAGGAACGTTGGTCCGCTTATCTGTTTAACAAAACATTATATTTTATATTTAAACCTTATCTGAATTTATTTATATTCTACTAATTCATTTATTACATGATAGGTTTTTTTTTTTTTTTTTTTTTTTTATTAATGATAGGCTTGCGTTTGACCACTATCTCACCTGATGGTAAGCGATGATGTGGTCGACGATGAAGCACGCTTGCCTAGAAGAAACCTATTCACTCTCGACTTAAAGACTCCTAAGTTGTAGCTATCAGGAAACACAGACTCCGGCAGGGAATTCCACTCCTTGGCTGTACGCACAATAAATGTGTTCGCAAAACGTTTTGTGCGTATGGGTGGGATGTCTACCATGTACCGGTGGCGCAACGCTGTGCGTCGTGTGGTCCGATGATGGAACGGACTTGGCGGAATTAGATTGTGCAATTCCAGTGCACACTCCCCGAAATGTAAACGATAGAAAACCGACAGACTAGCAACTCGGCGGCGATGCTCAAGGCTTTGGAGCTTCGACTCTACAAGTGCATCATTGCCGATGATTCTCTTGGCTCGCCTCTCAATCGACTCCAGCGCATCAAGCTGGTATTTGGCAGATCCATCCCAAAGATGAGAACAGTACTCCATACACGATCGAACTTGGGCTTGATAAAGATTGAGCAGCTGTTCCGGCGTGAAGTACCGTCTCACCTTTGCTAAGATCCCCAATTTTTTTGGCAGCCAGTTGAGCCTTTGCATCGATGTATGAGCCGAAATTGAGAGTAGATGATAACGTAACTCCAAGAAGCTCAAGGTGGTCGGTTATCGGCACGGTTACACCCCGGAAAGTTGGAGCCGGGTGGAATTGGCTCCGTTTGGCGGAAAAAAGACACGCCTGGGTTTTAGATGCATTGAACTTGACCAGATTGGCGTCGCCCCAATCGGAGACCGCCTTCAAGGACGAGTTCAAGCGTTCAACCATAGCCTCTCGGGATGACTGGATCTGTGTCCCGCTAGCTCGTGCGTCAGATACATATCTCTCAGCAACAGTGCTGTCGTCTGCATACCCAAAGATACCGGGTTTAAGTAGATCATTTATGTGCAGCAAAAACAGCGTCGCCGAGAGCACTGACCCCTGAGGGACCCCGGCATTAATATCCATTTGACCGGACGAGCAGCCATCAATAACCACTCGGATGGATCGATCCCGCAAGAAGTCAGCGATCCAATCACACAGACCAGCGGGCAAACCGAAGGAAGGAAGCTTAGCAATAAGGCTTTCGTGCCAGACCCTATCGAAAGCCTTCGAGATATCAAGGGAGACGGCAAGCGCTTCCCCATGTCTCTCGATGGCCTCGCTCCAGATATGAGTGGCATACGCTAGAAGATCCCCAGTAGACCGGTTTTGGCGAAAACCGTATTGTCGGTCACTGAGGATGTCGTTAGTTTCTAGGTATGCCAGAAGCTTCCTGTTAAGCACCCGTTCCATACTCTTACAGAGGACGGATGTAACAGAGATGGGTCGGTAGTTTGCCGGGTCAGCTCGACTGCCCTTCTTAGGCACAGGCTGCACGTTAGCTTGCTTCCAAGCAATCGGCACTTTTCCAGTTTCATATGAGAGGCGAAATAGGCGTGTCAAGATCGGAGACAATTCAGGCGCACAAGTTTTAAGCACGACCGCTGGTATCCCGTCAGGACCGCTGGCTTTGTTCACGTCTAGGTTACGTAGCACCCTACGGACGTCCTTCTGATGGATGCGAATATCTGACATAGTCGTCTCGCATCGCTCAGGAAAGGCAGGGGGCCGTGCGTCACCAGAGTTCAGACGAGAAGATTCCGCAAAAAGAGAGGCAAATAAGTTTGCTTTCTCTTCCGCGGTGTGGGCCAGCGAGCCATCGGGTTTTAGCAGTGGCGGAAGTGAGTGGCGGCAGAAGTTACTATTGTACAATAATTACGATAGTACCTATCATGAAATAATACTAATACTACAAACAGCAAAAATATTGAATATTTGTGTCTCTTAGCCACCCATGGTCTTTTGCTAGCGATCACTGAACCTACAAGAGGGCGCTCTTGTCTCGATCACATTTTTATAAAAACAAACTTAAAATCAGTAGGAGTCATTGGCAAATCATCAATCACGGATCATGACATTGTTATGGCTACCATATCACAAGAAGAAAACTCAAACAAACCCTCTAAATCCCGGTGTAAACATGTAATTAACGAAGTAGCAGTTGCTGCAGAACTAAGCAACATGGATTGGTCAGAAGTACTAAACACAAATTATACCAACACTTCCGTAAACTCGTTAATCAATATAACTCAGTTTCCACAAACTCCCGTACAATACACATCAGTCGTAGTAAATATGTATAACATTAAACTTTGGATAACACAAGGCCTAATGAGGTGTATAAGACATTGCGATAAATTGCATTTGGATTTGAGATTTCATCCGAACGATGAAATGCGACGCCTAGTGTACACCAGGTACAGAAACTTCTGTAACAACTTGCTTCACAAACTAAAAACTAATTACAACTGAACTCATAAATAAAAACCGAAACGATCCAAAAAAATTTTGGAACACAATCAAATGTATTTACAATCCAACCACAATAAAAGATGACTCTTCTAAATTACTAAACAATGCACAAGACCCTGACGAATCTCTCAATAAGTGCAACGCGTATTTTACCTCGCTAGGCAAAAATCTCTCAGATATTATACTATTACGGTTATCTGAAACACAAGAATCCTTAGCCAACAATTACAGGCCAAGTGAAACCCCTCTGAACTCTTTCTTCTTTCGAGCTACTGACGAAATAGAAATTGAAAAACTCATAGACCGATTGAAAATTGACAGCGCTCCTGGAGTTGATGGAATTACTGCCCGCCTTGTTATATTTCTAAAAAAATCGCTATTAAAACCACTTACTCACATACATATTTAACCTAAGTATGGAAAATGGTGTCTTCCCTGACCGCTGGAAGGTCGCGTGTGTTCGTCCTATCTATAAAACCGGTTCCACAGAATTACCAGAAAATTATCGTCCTATAGCACTCTTAACTCATCGAATGCCGTAATTAGAGACACAATAGAAAGACAATTGCTTATGTCGAACTGTGTAACTTAAGACATTCAAAAGGTTAAGTATATAATCAAAATTGCTAGAAAAAGTGGTCAACAACCGCCTAGTCAACTATTTAGAAGACAATAATTTTATATCTGAAAGACAGTTTGGCTTTAGGAGAGGCAAGTCAACCGAGGATGCTGTAATATTATTAACTGATTCTGTAGCCACTTTTATTGAAAACGGAGAGCACGCCATGGGAGTTTTCTTAGACTTAGCCAAAGCGTTCGATACAATCTTCATTGACCTATTCCTATCAAAGTTGGAATGAATAGAGAATAAGAGGTATCGCGCTTGAATGGTTTAAATCCTACCTCTCAAATCGCCAACAATTAGTAAAATTAGGCAAAAACTTCAGTTACTTAATGCCAATAAGCTTCGGAATCCCTCAAGGCAGCACTCTCGGCCCAACTCTCTTTACTTTTTAAATGAACGATATACTTAATTCTTCAATAAGTAATGCCGAAATTATCATACGCAGACGATACGGCTATTTTATTTCACGCCAAAACCTGGGACCAGGTATACCATCTTGCTGAAACCGGTTTGCTTAAGATTGCTAAAGTACTTGACAAAAACCTTCTTAAACTTAACGTAAAAAAAAACCAAGCTTATCACCGTTTAGAAAACTAGTGCTTCCAGCACTCCACAACATTTGGCACTCAAGTTCTGTTCAATACACCGTTTCTGTATCTGTATAGATCGCAGCTCTTCTCATAGATACTTTGGTATTATATTAGACGAAAATATCCCTTTTAAACCACATATACACCAACTCTCGGCTCGTGTCAAGAAACTTATTTATATTATGAAAAAGTTACGTGACTGCACTCCTCCTAAAACTCTTCGTATGATATATATTGGGCTTTGCCAATCAGTGCTCCAGTACGGTATCTTCGTCTTAGGTAGTGCTGGTAAAACTTCATTCATAGAAATAGAAAGGGCCCAAAAAGCTGTTTAATGTAATGCTAAAAAAGCCTATCAGATTTCCAACCGACCTGCTTTATAATGTATTCCCTGTTCTCCGAGTGCGTCAATTACTTATCCTAAGTGCAACACTACGAACACACAGAGCTTTAAAAAATCGGCCTGATTAACAAAATCTTCTATCAAAACGCGTTCTCTACGTTCCACTTCCAAACGTAAAGAGTCTTCTGGCTAGACGCTGTCCTTCTTACTCTCACACTCATGTCTATAACCAAATCATTAAATCCTATGACATCAAAGGTTTAAGCGACCGAATAATCGGTCGCTTACATAAGTAAGAAAATGCTCGTCTTCCTCTCGTACGATGAAACTGAGGAAATTATTAACTAATAATAAACATTTCGTGCTAATCAGTCACCAAAATCATATATAATAATACGAGTATAACACGTGTAACGACCCACAAACATATACACACTTTCAACCGTACACCTCTTTGTAATGATTATTTTGTAAATTACTTTGTCTCCTATTTTTTTCCTACTTTATGCTAAGGTAATCCGCAAAAGAAACTTTCATTTTAATTTAACGATAACGCAACTCCGGTCCCCAATATATACAGGCACCCACCGCCTAGTTTGGGGGCCATTGTAATAATGTTTAAGGAAATACTTGTAACAATGGTTAAATAAAGTTATTATTATTATTAATTCAGTGTATGTCTCCACCGTCGTCAATTCACATAAGCTACGTATATAATAAATATTTATAACTTTTCGAAATTTGGAATGAAAAAAGTTTATTTAAGTCTATGTAACGATTCAGCACAACAAGCTGAAACTTTGAAAAGTCCGACATTCTACTACTGACAGAAAGTAGCGCCCATGTGAGAGAGTCAAATGGTGCTTACTTCGTTACTATATTTATCTATTTTAGTAAATTCAACTAAATACTTCATTGTCAATAATCACCTGGTAGACGATTGAATTGTGCTCGTTAATTACTCCGTCGTTTACACTATTAACGACTGGTAATGTTTTGTTCCACTCGTTAACAGTGTTGGAGAACGCGACATTTTTATCCCAATCGTTCGCCCCCTCGTTCCGTGTAGTTTAAGAGTTCAGAGAAAGAAAAGTGAAATAGAATGAAAAAATATTATTGATTGGAACACCAAATTAATAACGGTACTGTTCAATTTGTACTGTTTACATTTGAAATACCTAAAACTTTCAATGTTCATTAATTTGTACTTATCACAGATTATTTAATCAAACTAAGTGTTAGGTGTAAAATTATTATTATTGAAAATGTAGGTACATTATAATGAACATCATCATCTTCCTGCCCTAATCCCGTTTTATTTGGGGTCGGCGCAACACGTTTTTTTCTTCCATTCTGAACATACATTCTGAATAATGAACATTTATGTTAATTATATTATCTGTTTGAAGAAGTCGGGGCAGGCCTTTGCCAAAAGCCCAAAAATATTATCACACTGTTAACGAGTGGAACAAAACATTCCCAGTATAGTATAATAGCGTTAACAATGAAGTGGGAAATACCTGAATTGTCAAGCTTAAATGTTTGACAAGAATCACGTGAAGCTGTCGAATTAACAAGACTAATTTCACCGATAAAGATTTGAGTTAGAATGGCTCATCTGGAAATCTCTACACCGACTGTGAACAAAGGTTGGTCACTGTAAAAACCATTTGGCCAAATGAGGCTTCATTGGCCCATCTAAGACAGTGCCAGTGTGGAACCGCTGCACAGGACATGCGTCACCTGTTATGCTGCACAACCGTCTGCACTTTTCAGGATCTATACGAGGCCAATGAAAGAGTTGTTCAGGTAGCCAAATCCTGATCAGAAAAAATCTAGTTTGAGAACATCGACACGGAAAAAGAAGATCGATAAAGGTAGGACGAGATGACTATGTCAGAACTTTTTTAATTTTTCCTGGAGAAAATCTTCAATCATGTTTAGCAAGAGTTATTTAATTACCCATAAGACCTGCAATTAGTGTCCGACCGAAGCTTCGGCTTCGGCTTCGGCTTCGGCCACCTTCGGCCAAAAAAGCACCTTCGGCCAAATCTTCGGCTTCGGCCAAAAATTTGCCGAAGGTTTGGCCGAAGCCGAAGGTTTGCTAGTTGTCAAAATTTGAAATTTACTGAACGATGCTAGAGCGAGACGGAGAGTGTGCAGAGCAGCAGAGTTTCGCCGCGCCGCCGCACCGGACCAAACGAATCGCAGTTAGTAAACTAAACGAGTCAAAACAAGTTTGAGAGCGCGTCTTAAAATTCTAATAAGTGTTTTGTTTTTAAATATTTCATATTTGTTATTACAAATTATTTTATTTATTACTGTGAGTAGTACCTGTGGTGATACGTTCATTATTGTGAGGCACTCTAAGAACCAAAAAACCGTAAGTATTGTCTGGTTTAAAATATTTTATGTTATCTAACGTTAGGTAGGAAACTAAATGGAAACAATGTTGGTATGTTTTTTTATGCAGTTTTTAGATAAAAAGACATGTGAAGATTGTTTACTTTTAGTTAACTACCTAAACCGATAGGATATAGGCGCATCCGCGTTGCAGAGTCCTACTGCGAGTACGGGGCGGTCGGCTCGGCTCGGTAGGTACTTGTGCATTTATATAGAATATTTTCTTTCAGGTACACAATGACATCTTTAGAGCTGAATCCTATCTGGCAATATTTTATAAAGGCTACTGATAAAGCTTTATGTAAACAGTGCAATAAATCATTGTCATGGTAGTGCTTTACCAAAAAAGCAGAGTACCACTAATATTAAAAATCATTTGATGAAAATGCATAAAATTACTGATTATTTGATTATTTTTGTTAAAATTACTTTAAGTAAATAAATATTTAATTAACATTGTATATTTGAAACTTTTATTTTAGACAATATTTTATTACCTACTTGTATATGTTGGTCACTCGGCTCGTTATTGGGCTAAATCTCTAAAGCTCTCACAATATGTATCTAGTATATTCTGAGATCAAAGTAACTATCGCATTTCTCAAGGTCAATGACACCTTCGGCTTCGGCTTCGGCTTCGGCCGAAGGTTTTGGTGAATACCGATTAATCGGCTTCGGCTTCGGCTTCGGCCAGAATTGCACCTTCGGTCGGACACTACCTGCAATTGAGACAAGTGTGTTGGGGTTTAGCTGAGTATGCGAGTCGTGTTATGGAAGGATAAGGAAGAGGTTTTAAAAAACAGATTTCACAGATACCAATGAAAAAACGGACTGTTCTGGTATAGAAAGCGCTATATAATGCGGAGGAATGGGGAGCTTGTTATAATAAAAGTGCTTAGAAGAAATACATATAGTTTTTTTAATAATTATAAAAGAATATATTAGTTACTGACTTATTGAAAAGTCAGAGTTTTAGAGTTTTTATATTTTTCGTTTCGTTATTTATTTTAGACTATTTTCTCCTCTCTCTTTCTGAAAATTTTGTCGTTCTTTTGCCAAACTGTGTTTTACTAACGCACGTACATATATTATTTTTATTAATCCATAAATAATATATATAGTTGTAGCTAAAACTGTTAAAAAATAGGAGGTGACAAAACTAAATGCGGATTAGATTGCTGTAACAAAAACGGCAACAAAAAAAATTACAGGTGTGGAAGAAAACATACAAGTACCTACCTACACTGCTAAGGACGGTGAGTTGACGACTGTTAAGGTGCACCAGCTTTTAGCCTTTCTTGTAATGTCGAATCGAATCGATGCCGAATATTTTATTGTTCTAAATACCTTTAAAGGTGCTTCTCTCACCTGGAACATTCGCCAGTAATGTAACATTTAAGATTCCATTTTGAGTATTACACTGTACTGCCTTCTTGACTTGAAGAGCTTTCGCCTGTGATGTAAAATTAGATTCGATTGCATTGTATTTAGTTGATTCCACAATGTCAGACGAAGCAATCGTTGTACTGAGCGCCGAAATATTAATTCGACATTGTTATGTACAAAAACAAACACAAAAATCATTATGTCATCATCAAGTTGCGCACTGTAATGCTTGGTTCGCCTCCCTCACAGATGTAATGCTCGATTCTGTAACGTTACATTACAAGCGAAAGCTCCATGTGAGAGAAGCACTTTTAAAGGTATTTAGAACAATAAAACAATCGGTATCGATTCGATTCGATATTAGAAGAAAAGCGAAAGGCTGGTGAATATAGTCTTGAATTTAAACCGACAAAACAATTGAACTTCATATGCCCTTTTTCACAAGTACCTACTTACTTCTAAAACAGTCAAATTCAATTAAAAATAAGTTCATTAAACCCCAAGCGAACGCCGGCGTTCGCGCACCTATTGTCTTTCTATTGTGTCTGTAATTTCCACGATTGAAAGGTTTCAGAAAAAAAATCCACAATAATAGAGGGATATGTCAATGGTTTACAAAGACGAACAATCCAGTCTCAAGGACTTATTAGAGGTGGACGAAGTCATAGCAATGTCATATGAATGGAAATATTTTTCTTTGCTACTGATATTAAACTACCCACGAAAGCCCACGGTACCGCCCCTAATCGAAGAAACTTTCTCCCATTTGAAAAGAGGCGTCGCCGATGATAGTTGTTCATCTCTGATTGGACATCGCCAGGGTGGTAGGATGTCTAATACGATGTTTACTGAATAGAAAATAGATACCTAACTGTCTACTGTGAACTGAGGACAAAGAAAACGTAAATAGAAATGAACGCTTTGAAACTAAACGCTTGAATTCTCAGAAAAACTAAGCTTCTTTATAAAGCTTCTTATGATGTATAGGCAAGTCTACAAGTACTACTTATGTGCTTATCATGAAAGATAAAAAACTTAAGTGTTAACTATGGGGGAGTTTGTTTTATAATATGTACGGATAAGGTACAACACACAAGAAATATAGGCTCTTTTAATATCCAAATATATATATTTGAAGTAGGTACCTACACTTCAGAAAGCCTCCTAGGACAGTAAGGGCACAAAATAGATAGGAACAGAAGTCAATCTACATACAAAGCGCGCTCGAGCAACGCACACATAGACACCGCTCACGGACACGATGTCTCGGTCGCGTCTCGGATCACTCGTCGAACAGTTCCAGCTCAAACGCTCATTAGTGTGCGTCCACCGAGCGTAGGTATAAAAAGTGAAGTACATACATGAGATTGTCTTCTGTACCTATCTATTTTGTGGTTAAGGTTTATATAAAACTAGATGTTACCGGTGGCTTCGCCCGTAACAAAATATCGCAAGGGAACATACTTCCAGGATAAAAAGTATCCTATTTACTATTCCAGGAAATGGTCAACCCATACCAAGTTTCATCATAATCTGTTCAGCCGTTCTAGCGTGAAGAAATAACAAACTTAAACACTCACAGTCTTTGCCTTTATAATATTACTGTGATATTTACTGTAAGAGAAACAAAAACCTAATAACGTGGGCAACAAATACTTCGGTTCTTAAAACTTTTCCATGCAGGAATAAAAGCCTTCATAAATATTAGCGAAGGAAACATAAATGAATCCAATACAGGTTCATAATTAAAAATAAAGAAAGGAAATGTGTGCAAACAAAAATTGCTATAGGAAACCCTACAAAATATGCAATTACTTATTGAACTCGAGCATTGGTTGAGTAGAAAAGCTGGAAGACCTTAAAAAATACGTCTTGTTGACATAGAATATCTACCTACGTAAGACTGATTAACTACTTGCTTTCATTAACCGACTTCAAAAAGGAGGAAGTTCTCAAGTCGGCTGATATTAAAGGTATACGTTACGCACACGTGGGTCGAGTACGCCGATCTGGGCGCCTCGGTCTCCATACATTTTATATGGTAACTAGACTTGCAGAGCTACATTCGATCCACGACACGCGACGCCACGCAACGCGCCGCTACGTACAAATCAGGCGCGGTCCACGTGTGCATCGGTCTAGTGTACCTAGTGCGTAGGTATGTGTTTTTTTTTTGGTTTCGCCAAATGTAAACCGATTTTGAGGATTCTTTTTTTGTTTCGAAGAGTTTGTCTGCCAGATACCATTTAAATTTGGTGAAGATGAAGAATTTCGAACGCACAACACAGAAAGACAAGTAAATGATAGTAAATCTTTCCGTGATCGCTCCAATCACATGTCTGTTTATTGTCAAGACCATTTCACCGAACAGGTATGCTCACCATCGCAAACGAGCCCTCGTGGTAGGCGTTTAGATCATCTCGTCAGATCTTCCCAGGTCAGCTTCCGTGGAGTCGTCGATCTTGCCCAGTGGTTAATTAATGTATTTATATATGGTTATGTGGTTCGATCTAGAACAACAATCAGCTAACTCTATCAGCTCTTACTGTAAGTAAAGTAAGTACTTTAAAGCAACCGTGGTCCACCATCGACCTCGTCATCGCTTGCCTTCTAATGAGATTACGGTCAAGCGTGAGCCTGTCATAATACAAAAAAGTGGAACATTATAAGCTTTAATTAAAGAGGATTTGTTCTTCTTCCTGTTATTGTAATTTTGTTTATTGGATTTCTATAGGCTTTCTATGTATTTAAATACTTTCCTAGTCAACAGATTTGTTAACTAATTAAATATTCTACAAGGTAGTGACTACACTACCAAGACTACTTTTATTGGTTTTTTTAGTCATAGATTTTGACTACTACTACACACTACTATACATTAATTTTCGCGTTGCCACCTCGTATCTTAACCGCTCAAATCTTCATATTGCTTGACTGGTAGAGCATGCCTTGTTGCAAAAGACCACCTATGTACCACTACGTAAAGTTTAAATAAATAAATTGTAATAAAAGGAAAAAGAAAGAAAAGCCAGTCAAGGACAATCTTTTTGTCCCTTAAGGGGATGCAGCTCGACATAATTTTCACTGTTTTTCATACAACCGCTCTTACGCGATTATGACGTTACTACGCATTTTTCATTATATATTTTGGAAACACAGTATCTTGTGGATATTAACTAGGCTTCTATGGAAATCAATTTATAAATTTGTGTAAAAGTAATCCAGTTAAGACCTCTGAAAATCTGCTATTTTCCATGAACTTTAACACTTCATAATTTACTCAAAAATTTAAAAAGTCAAAAAAGTACAACCATACAATCCTAGCAAATTTTATCAAGATTCTAAATAATGATAATGTTTTTAAAAAACTTTTAAGGGTTTAAAAAAACACGTATTTCCTGGAACAAGTTTCATAAAATATTCGAATAAATCACGGAATTACCGAATGCTAACAGTTTTCAGTCATTATATATCTTTTTTCGCGTTGCCTTTTCGTCAAACATCACGTTGGATTGCGTTAGATGAAGTTACAAGCTTTTAAACCATGCTCGATGTTGACGATAGGCGAGTGGAAAAGCAGCCTCTTAAGTTAAAACTACGTAAACCTATTTTTTACTTCGAGCAGCAAAGATACATAGAGCAAGGTCGTCGGTTCAAACCCAGGCGCTTTGCATTGCATAATTTATTTCATCACCACTACACTCAAAATGGTGAAGGAATACATCGTGAGGAAACTAGCATACCCTTGAACCAAACATTCGAAGACCTGTGTTATTCCCAACCCGCAAAGGCCCGCGTGATGGGTTACGAGTAGGTACGACCCATGTCCGCCCATAGAGAGGTGGTCTGAGTTCTAGTAGTAAGAACATTATAAGGCTGATTATGCTATGCTGTAACTCCAAAAACAAGCAGGAGGTTCATAATTCAGTTGTTTTTTTTTTTCGTTATAAATGTTACCTCAGAACTCTGTCATTTGCGAATCTATTTGCAAGTATGCTTCCGGATTGGGCACATTTTTTTCAAAATTCAGTTCTGATGATGGAATCCATGAGGAATTCAGGGAACTCCTCAAATATTATAGGCGACTATATTGTTTATTGTCATGCTCACTCAAATGTCTCGCTGTTGGTGGCACGTGTTATTGGGTCGTTCAGTTCCCTTCAAAATGGTTGAGCTGAGTGGGGCTGATGCACGCGTCATGCTCGTGAACGGGTGCCGTCAGATGAGACTGGTCATCTCTTAGCTGCCAGTGGCTTAATTCAGTTTCTATCTTTTAATTATTTTACATTTTTATTTCATTATCGACATTGTGCTCACATGATAGAAGCAACAAGTAATATGTAACCAAGCATTATATGTAACACATAATATGATTTAAAAGAGTGTCCATGGAGTTTCTTGCACGTTCTTCTCCATAGAGACCCACTCTTTGGAACGTGCAATTTAGCTTCACTTTTCTTGGACTGACCGACATTTGACTATTCAAAAGTGCCTGTAAATGGTCTATTTGAAATAAATGCTTTGATTCTTGATTCTTGATTCTTGATTGTGATTTTGATATTTTCATCGGGAACTCAACCTGTACTTAACTGTAGATACAGTCAAAAATAATATTTGATAAAGTGGAACTGATGAAGAAGACCAGAAATAGCCACCGTAACTTCCCACTTACATATTTATGACAATTAAGAGAGTTAAGCAACTATAATAATACAAATAAATAAATGGCTATGAATAGTAATGTTGAAAGGTATCATCGAATTGATCTAATGATGATAATAAAGCCGGAAAGTGGCATCGGAACTCCGTAATTAATCAATGTATCCTAGCCGTGTTTGGGCTTATTAGAATTGTCTTGATATGCACTTTGGCTATAAGGTACCATCGATCTGATCTGATGATGGAACCAGAAGGTGGAAGGAAGGCACGGGAACTTAATAATAAAACAATGTATCCTAGCAGTGTTTGGGGTACTCTGGCTATAAGTGTATCACAACTAAAAAATGTGTAATAAAAAAACTTTTTACAAAAAAAATAACCGGCTTCTCTACGAAAATCCGGGCAAGTGCGAGTTGGACTCGCGCCCTAAGGGTTTCGTAAAATTTTACCTACATATGTAAACAGTTCAATTCCCGAATGGAGTCTCGAAGATTTTTCCTAATCGCAAAATATTTTTTTATTTTTGTTGTGGGAAATTTACAGTTTTTAGTTTTATTCCTATATCTGTGCTATAATTAAGACTACTTTATGCAAAATTTCAAGATTCTGAGTCAACGGGAAGTAGGTAGGTATCTAAACAATGAATTTTGATTTATACGTTTTTTGAGACATAAACGGCTGTATCTGTTTTTCAGTTTCCACAGACAGCAGACTTGAGTACCTACATAGTTTTAATTTCAACTCGATACCTCCACGCGTTCCCGAGATAAAGGGTCTTCACAGACAGACAGACGGACAACAAAGTGATTCTATAAGAGTTCCGTTTTTCCCTTTTGAGGTACGGAACCCTAAAAAGCACCAAAATATTTAAAATAACTAATTACTAGCATGGAGGGAGAGGCATCTACTCCCTCTATACCTAGTTCCTGGGACTAGTGCTGCGGTAACACACATCTTACCTGGGGCCTTTCCATGTCGTGTTAAAATGTCAAGCATGGGAGCGAGAAAGACGGATGGAGTTATACACCGTGTATACACCGTTAAATTTTAATCGTTTTAATCCCGTGGAGAGTCGATCCCGTACATGAAACACTATCGATTTGTGAAGATAAAATTAAAAAAAAGTACCTTTTTTTTCAAAAATCGTATTAATTTACGCATGTTCGAAATTAATTTCTTCAAGAAACGGTTCGGCGTTGCGTACAAACTACCTACAGAACATTGGACTCGCGCTTACACAGTAATTAATTAAAATTCAATAAATTCCATGAATAGTTCTAGAACATTTGCTGATTTTGTGATAGCGCCATCTATTGCCGAAAAGTTTTTTACCTTACCTAGCACACACCAGTGGCGTAGCGTGGGTTTTTGATGCTTGGGGTCGACCAGAAATACGCCACCCTTTGTTTTTTTTTATTATTTTTAAGAACACCAGTTTTAAGAACGACTGCGGGTATCCCGTCGGGGCCACTAGCTTTATTCTTACGTACGCCCTTCTGACAGATACGAATATCTGACATACTCGTCACGTACCCATCAGGAGAATCAGGGGGCGATGCGGCACCGGAATAAAGACGCGAAGATTCCGCAAAAAGAGAGGCAAATAAGTTTGCTTTCTCCTCAGCGGTGTGAGCCAGGGACCCATCGGGTTTCAGCAGTGGCGGAGGTGAGGAACGGCAGAAGTTCGATTCACTCGAGTTTGCCAGGGACCAAAACGCTTTACTACCAGCGGGGTTTGTTTCCTATTCGGCTAATGTGATTAAACTGAGGCCTCCACAACACCTTAAGAGTCACTTCACTTGCCTTGCGCATACGAGCATTGGACCAAGGTCGGTATGCGCGTGTTTAATCGTATCGGCGCGAACACACTCTGTGCCAAGTCATGGTTGAGCTTGGTCCGACATTGTTACGTCAGAGAATGAACTTGGATTAATAAAAAGCAATAGACCTACTGCAGCATGCAGGGTAGACTTAACATCTACATCAAAATTTGCTTGGCACATACGTAACATTGCGCTCGCAATTTCGAATATCTAAGTATTTTTTTTACATTTTCCAAATAAATAAATTGGCGCTTTCTGCCGCCTCCTTTCGTATGCCGCCTGGGGCCATGCCCCCCACCGCCCTCCCCTCCCAAAGCTACGCCGCTGGCATACACTAAAGCTTCTACCACGTGATCCATTTTACGACTTAACCGAACTGTTAGATCCTTTTTCGTTCGTACGACTGACATTTTAACATTTTATCGTAAAGCCACTGGCCACCTACCGAGCAATAGTTAAATTTATATAAATTTTGACAAAAATTCGCGTGATTTCGCTATTAAAAGCTAGATGGCGTCACTGAGGGATAGGATGACAGTTTTTCTAAGACATTTCTCCTGATAGCCGCTCTATTGTTAACTCCTTGTGGTTAACTCTATTCTCTTTGAGGAAAAAATAACATTTTTGATTCGTATGCATTGTTACACAAAGATTTAATAATATCTACATTTGAAACAAAACATTTTCCAAAAGGAAAAATCCAAATAAAAATAAGCATAGGCAAAAGAAATTGCCTAAAATTGTATACATAATTATTATACACCTTGGCTTACATACAATTGCCAAAACGGATCTTGAGCGCTCGGCGTCAGAGTGAGTATCGCTTTGCGCTTTTTTTACATTGGCGAACCAATCGTCGTCCTTGTTACATACATGCAGCAGCGCAGGGAGCGAATCATGAGTGACGTCTATGACGCGATGGCGCGGCGAGCCAATCACTGACACTCCCCGCCCCCGTGTCTCACGTCGCACCAGACCGAATATTTGACTTCTGCGCAACTTGAAGCCAGCGCTCAAGATCCGTGGCGACAATTGTACCTTGGTTTTACTTTAAGTGGTAAAGTAAAGGATAGGTAAGTAAATCATCCAATGACTTCTCCTGCTCTAGGGTGGAGTAGGAAGGCGATTTTTACTAACTAAAACCACAGTTATTTTCTTTCTTTGCCTTGCAATCCAGGACGCGCCGGGTTTCCTTTTCGGAAGTTAACCCATGGCCCCAGTAGGTTTCGGCTCTGATGAGCCCCTACGGGTTTTGATGACATCACTTTGAGGCGCGCGTGAAATGCTACCGAAGGCTGGAAATCGCAGTCGGGATCCCGGCGAATGGAGTGTGAGAACGCCTCCTTCGCTAACATTACGGCTTCGCAGAACAGACACGACAGAACAGGCGACCGCCTGCCATTCCTCCTCGCTCCGGACCATTGCCTGTACCAGGGCCCAGTGCGAGAGGTCACCGTCACCGATCGCCCCCATAAGAAAACTGTGGTACTCCGCCCAAGCTGGGCACTTCTTTACCGTATGCTCCACCGTGACCTACAGGCGGTCCTCACAATGGTGACACACGAGCGTTTCTTCCGTACGAATGAGATGCAGGAACCTCCTGAACATACCATGTTCGGTGAGGACTTACGTCATGAGGAAGGAGTGGACATCGTGGTGCCTCTACAGCCAGTCCTCACAGAGGGGACTTATCGCCATGATTATGGCATGCCCATCACATGCCTTAGTAATGTGCAAAACAAAATAAATTACTCATAAATTATAATATGTAGGTACCTAACCTACATATTACGAGTATAATTTATGAGTAAACTTTTTTTATTATTGTTGATTGGTTCGCGTTTGTTGGCTATCTTACCAGATGGAAAGCTACGATGCGGTCGACGATGGAGCGCGCTTACTAAACCTCGAAGTAACCTATTCACTCTTGACTTACAAGATTCCTGGGTTGTAGCCATCAGGAAACGCAGGGAATTCCACTTCTTAGCTGTACGCACAATGAACGTGTTCCCAAAACGTTTTGAGTGTATAGGTACCTGCAGCGCATGCTGTACGCCTGATGGTCCGATGATAGGAAGGGCTAAGCGCGGAATTAAGCTATGCAATTCCGACGCACACTCCACAATTTTGTGGAGTGTGCGTCGGAACCGTCGGCAACCGGTAGAAAACCGACAGGCAACTCAGTGTCGATGCTCAAGACTTTGAAGCCTCGACTTGACGAGTGCATCATTGATTGCAATGATCCTCATGACTCGCCTCTCAATTGTCTCAAGTGTATCAAGCTGGTATCGGGCAGATCCATCCCAAATATGAGAGCAGCACTCCATACACGATCAAACTTGCACTTGATAAAGTTTCAGCAGCTGTTCTGGGATGAAATACTGTCTGACCTTTGCGAGGATTCCCAGCTTTTTTGCAGCCAGTTGAGCCTTTGTTTCGATGTATGGCCCAAAGTTGAGAGTTGACATAAGATGGTCGGTTATCGGCACGATTACACCGCAGAATGTTGGAGCAGGGCTAAATGGGCTTTAGGGGAAAATTGTATAGACACGCCTGGGTTTTAGCAGCATTTAACGTGACCAAATTGACATCGCCACATTCAAGCGCTTAACCATAGTCTCTCGGAGAGACTGGATCTATGACCCACTTACTGTATTATTATTATTTTATATAATTTGTTAACTATTATGGAATTCAAAATATCTGTCTACGACTTGTAAGAATTCCTTACCAATAAATTACTATGACGATGACTATGACTATATACACTTCATTGTACACCAATATAACAATATTTTTTAAAAAAAACACTCGGTGATTTCTCCCAGGCAACCTGACATGGATAGAGATGCCTGCAGGCATCTCTATCCATGTCAAATTTTGTGTCCCATTTTGTGTCCATGGACACAAAATGGGACACAAAATTTGTAACTCTCAGCAACAGTGCTGTCGTCTGCATACCCAAAGGTACCGGACTTAAGGTGCTGAGAGCACTGACCCCTGAGGGACCCCGGCATTAATGACCATTTGACCGGACGAGCACACATCGATGTCCACTCGGATGGACTGGTCACTCAGGAAGTCTGCGATCCAAGCACACAATCCGGCAGGTAATCGAAAGCAGGAAGCTTACTAATAAGAAAGAAAAACCATATACTCAGGTGTGCGGTCCCTTCAGGCTGTGAAAAAATAAAACTTCTAAGTTAACGAATAAAAAAGATACGGCCATTTATGTCGCAAAAAAACGTATATTTTAATACTCTCAAAGATCGAAATTCATAAGGTAGGTACTTCCCGTTGATCCAGAATCCTGAAATTTGGCACAAAGCAAGATCTTATAGCACAAATATAGGAAAAAATCTGAAAATCCGTAAATTTGGTGTTACCTACGTCACAAAAAAAAAAATCCATTGCAATTCGGAAAAATCTTCGAGACTCCATTCGGGAATTGTAGTTTGCACGGAACCCTCAGTGCGCGAGTCCGACTCGCATTACATAAGTTACAATAAACATTAATTAAATTTAATAGATGACTAAAGAATGACTATCTAAATGCCCAAAAATCACCAGAAATGTCGTACCTCTAAGTACGTGGATTGTCAAACGTTGCGCACCCAAACGTGGCGCCTATAACGATGCTATCACTCGACATAAGAGCTCCCTATAATCCGTGCTGATACTGTCAAAAAAGCGCATCCCACGCCGAACGCGTCACTTCGGAAGCGGCGGCTTGTCAGAGGTGCCCACATGAGGGCATTACACCTCTCTGGACGTTCCCAGATGCGCGATAGCCGGTGCACTCGCTTTGAGCGGCCCGCGGTGCCACGGGGGCACGCACGTGCTTTTGAGGCGACCCGCGCCGTCTCACGTCACCACACATAAATTGACAATCTAGTCTTTACTAGACGAATGTGAGCTTCTATCCGCGCCTCTAAATGATCTGCTTTGCGACGCCGAAATGCCGACGACCGCGCGACCAGCGGCAAGCCCAATCATAATGATTCATGAATCATGATGATAACATCACATTATATAAAAGAATCATGCCGAAATTATGCACAACGTTTGTAAATTGTATTTTTGCACAGTAGGTGAGGATTTCAATTCTAAATTTTATAAAGCTAATGTGGAAATTAATTCAAAATTGTTTCATTTTGTTTAAATGAATTTTTAAGGATGCTGTCGTATTTTTCTAAGAAAATCTCGAAAATAAACTTAATCAAATAACACTTAAGGCAATCAAAACTAGTCAACATCAATTTCTACTTACCTTTCCAAATGCAAAAGGTGTTTATGTCTGACCACATTTTTAGTTTGAAGTAGATATTTGTTAGTATTGATAATTATAATAGATTTTAATTTAGTAATTAACTAGATCGCTTAGATCTAAGATAAAATTAGTTGCTTGATACTTCCATTCGTATAAAATAAATTCATGCAATTCATTAATTACTTGCTAGTTCAGGGATAGAAAGTGGATAAGTGACATAAAGCTTTTCACAATCTAGTCCAGTCTGTCTGAGTTGTAAAACGTTTTACAAGTAAATCGTCGATTGCATTCGTAAGAGACGAGTGCGGAGTGGCCGGCAGGTTTCCCTCGAGCGTCGAGCGGGTACAGTCGGTGCACGCGCACCTGTGCCCAATGATGGAGAACAATTGCTATCATTAGGGTCCATCGCCGTGCGCCAAGCCCACACGATACATATTCAAACGGTGCCACGACAATGCAAGTTTATTTTAAAGACAATAAATTATCGCTAATGCCCAATTTGCGTCGACCGGTTAACAATGCCCGTTCCCGCAATTACTTAAACTCGTGTAACTGCGTAGTTGCATACGATACGATCTGTGTCCGAGCGTCCAACGTCATTGTCTCACTCGATACATGCTCCGCAATTACACTGTATCGATTACAGCTGACTCAGTTGACTTCGATTCGAACGATTGACTGCAACTATAAAACATTGTTTTTAGTACACGTAATTAGTGTTCCGATAAACCGATATCTGCCTTCTTTGGCGACAATCTGCCTCTAAATCTGAAACATGTACTTTTAAACGTGAGTAAGTAGGTTTAATGGTATGAAAAAATGTCAGGTAAAGTACTGAGTCACACACTTGTCCGTATGAAATTCATATCACGTGTAGCCAAACAGCTTCTGGAAATCACAAACGATGTAAAATATACATGTCGGTTCGCAATCTGCCTTATCTCAGGCCGGAAGTTGACAATGGCAGTATTTCTGTTCTAAGTCAGTCACATAAATCTAGTACGAGGTATATTCTAAAACAGAGTGGCTCATGAATATGATTGGTTTTGTTAAGTTACGTACTTATTCATCTTATTTAAAGAAAGTTTAAAGAGCTTATTTAACACGCTCACTGCGTTATGAGGTCGAACAAGCCACATTCGTAACTTATAGCAGGTGCGGCAATCAAAATCTCTTTCTTTTACTCTGTGCGAGGAACAGCTATATTAACAACTATAAGGGTATAACAGAGACAAATAGATAAAATTTGCGGCGGCGTTTTTTAGAAAAAAAAAAATGTGAGGCCGGAAAGGTCTCATACGCACTGGCTGAAAGACCATGAAAAATGGCTCCGCAGCGAGCGTGTTAAAACTAGCGATCCGCCCCAGTACGTCACACGGGTGTTGAAGATCTTCGAAATTATTAATTTTTCTCTACTATAATATGCACGTATCATACATCCAAACCTTCCTTATGAATCACTTTGACTATTGATGAAAACAGCATGAAAATCCGTTCAGTAGTTTTTCAGTTTATCGCGTTCATACACACGTATAGCTGCTGTGGAGGACTTTGATTAATTATTTGATCCTAGATGAAACCAAAGAAGAAGTAAATCGTTGGCAGTGTTGTCACGAATTTTGGTTACCTATTTTATTTAAATTATTTAGCTGGCAAATGCTGGGTAACCTGATATAACTGTTGACACGGTGAACAATCCAAGATAAACTCAGTTCCCTGTATAAATACTAAATACGATTAATTTTGTTTAAAACTGGAATTAACCAGCAATTTGGCGACGCTTCAGAATGTAATTCCTGAGTTGTTTCGAATTTAAAAAAATATTGCTTTTAGCCTGACGGTTGGCATTCAAACAGTACATAATACCGAATTCTTCCAATGTTTGCAGAATACCACAAGACGAATAACAACATACGCTCCGTCGACTTGATTATAATCTTGTATGAAATTCCTGTGAGCGCGAGAATTGCGTCCCGGTTACGTGTCGCAATAAACTAAACTGGCCGCTGATTATTATTTGACGAAAACAGAATGAACGTTTGAAACTAGATACTTTAAGTGGCTATAACTAGTTATCTTAAAAATGATTTATTAAACATCGACACACTATATTGTGACTCAAACAGTTACCTACCTGAAAGGTATCAAACCCCTTAAAAAAATGAAAAACAGCTGAGGCTTTTTAGCTCAGACATACGTTGTACCTACAGTCTTCTAACAATGTCAATCAAACACCATACTTACAGTACCTACACACGTCCATAATAAAAAAAAATATCAGACATACAAAAAGCTTAATCAAATTATAGAAATGTATTCAAATTAGAACTCCATATGTCCTATCTGTGCTCTTGAAATCACAATACTCTATAAATAGTATCGCCTAGATACAACCCATTGTTATAAACGTTACTAATAATACCTTAAAGTTATTTTGCCTTTGCATTCATCTGTAACTCCGGTTTTTTTAAGAAACACGAAGACGACAGTTTAATAGTATCGGTGTTGTAAAACTGGATCCGAGCCAATGTTTGTCTAGTTTTAAGTTTTGTGCAATCGCCCTATTTTTCTAAACTAAAACAGTTGCACGCGACACGCTTGAAGAGTACCGGAGTCGTTTCCAATAATATTTAGCGCTTCAAACCATTTACACATGCATGACAGTGTGTCTTGGAGACTTCAAAATATTTACCTACAAATGTCGTGTAGATATTAAATGATTGGCGTACCTATTGTAAAAGTTTTGTATATTTGAATATTAGTTTATTTGAATTATGCATATACATTGTCTGTAAACAATAAAACAAATTACACGCCGTGCCAAAACAATGATCTAAAATTCTGCGGTCGCTGCCTGCCTGTCATACACACCAACGACTAATCATGCTTCGTCTCTGTGATTCGCTTAACGCACTAAAAAATTAATTGTCATGATGTCGGACGCGTGCCCTCGGTCTTGACTCATCGTCTCACTTCCCAAAGGAAGACTAATTTAATAAACGAGTTAACAGAAAAAAAAATGCGGATACTCTAATTAATGGACGCAAGACCCTGACCGTTGATGTACACTGGACAAATGAACTGGCACGATGCTGCAACGCCACTACTGTTAAACGTCGTGACCTTGTCACGAACAAATTATTGTAACGCATAGTGCTGTTTGCTTCCGCGAAATGACATGTCATCAGTCTTAGAAACTCATTAAGAGCACCGTAGAATGCTTTTGCAGACTTCCGTGTATTACAAAATAGATATCGTGAATAACAAGAATTAAAGCTTAAAAGCTGAATCCTGTTTACAGATGATTATTTATCTAATATACTTAGTAGGTGTTACTTCTACGGTTTAGGTCATTAAGATAACATCTAATTTATCGCAAGAAGCTGGAAATGTCATTGGATTTTAGAGACGAGAAAGAGCAATCAAAAATGCCTGTTTGGCTGCTAAAGTATTTAAAAATAGATTTAACATCCATAATTATACTATAGCATATTCATTTGGGGTACCTACCTAAATACACGTGCATGACAATACTAAAAACCTCAAACACGTACAATATACTACTTATCTACTAGGTTAAAATGTTTAACAATTTTAAACAAAAACTAGCATGCAAATAATTATTGAGTGCCGAAAAAACAGTTGAAGGCGCCAAAATTAGCACGCTGAAACTTCAATATTATTCAGTCAAATTATAAAACTAGAATATGTCAAGAAATTACCATGTATGTTTTGGTTATTCCTACTTTGTTTTCTCTGTTTATCTTTTTATTAATTCTAGATTTCTTATTTTCTTTAGACTTGTAAATTATTATTAAGTAATTGTTAAATAACAAAAAATATCACACAACTAAATATTATCTTTAACCATCTCTGCAATGAATCCCAATGATTTTTACGACTATGCAGGTACGTCATCCTGGTTACTTACAAGGTACCAAGAAGTACGCTGTTATAAATCCGTCTCTCAAAATCAACAAATCTTGTCTCTCGACTTTATTTTTGACACCTTTTATTAAATTGCTTCAATTTGATCACACAACTTTGCCCATCGATAATGCAAGCATATTTTGGGGTAGGTAGGTACGTGCCCAGAGCAAAGTTAGAGATCTGTTATGATCTTATGACTTTTCATAGTACCTAACACTGTTTATCAAATTATTTTTTAAAACCGTTTACCTCATAGTGTGTTGTGTTTTGTATAGATTTTTTGCTATGTTATCAAATAACAAATTAATGAATAAGTACACTCTTAGGTAACAATGTACTAGAGAACATACATATGTATACAATTAACAATTTCATTCATCACTGATTCTAAGAGTCAACGTCGTATTTTGATATAGGTATACTTTTTATTGGAAAATAACCAGTTTTGCAAAGAATCAGATATCGTATTCTAATCTCATAGATTTTATTGTGATAGCTTGTAACTTGTTTTTTGACTCACCATACTATGTGGTCAAAATTCATAATAAGGTACCGTAACTACAGTTCTGATACTTCCAAACCGAAAAACACTTTATTTTTCTATGTCATAAAGTTAAAAATAGCAGAAAACAATAAGCCACATGATACAGTAGCAACATTAGTAGCGTAATAACGATAAAGTCGAAAATATTATACAGTCACGTTAGCTAGTGGTAAATTATGTTATATTGAAACAACCGCATTGACCAGCTTCCAATAGGTATCATTTTACTTGTGATAAAGCAATAACTGTACTAACTTGCGAGCAATCAATGTAATAATGCATCAATCTACATTTTTTTCTAAAGAAGTATCGACTAGCAAAAACAACCAAGTGCCTGTCTGGGTAGTATTTATCTTAAATACTAAACTTTAAAAATCTTTATAGGAAAAAATAAAAAAGCTCTATAAGCGAAGAAAGCTTACTATACTTGTCACAGGCCCTAATAAAAAAAAAGTAAATTGCATTTTTTACAAAATATGACTCTGAGAATGCAACAGTCACAGCTCGCCGAGACCTAGCTGTTCAGTGGATAATTGTAATTGGTGACCGACATAAGTGAGTCAGACACAAGTGGCGTCCTATATCGTTGATTATTTACGGGTTGCAGCGCAACTCGTAATTGCGGTCGGGACCCCGCCACACGGCTCGTTTATCTAATTAGCGTCCCGGTGCGAGAGTCTGCGCGCACGTCTGCCTGCCGCAACCCGCAACCGCGCAACGCCAGAGCGGCGCGTGCGCAACCTCCACTTACATTAACTAACACTGCCATGATTAAATGAGCCATAACTGATAGCAACATTAACTAGTTATGAAAACGTCGCATTTAAACAAACAAATACGTCGTGTCAATATGCATTACTTTGTTGTTGATCAGACAGGTGAAGTTTTGCGACAATTGCACTAGTAGGTACATCATTGTCAGTAATTTATCACTTTTGCTTTGACTTACACAAAGAAAAATAGAGTGTGACAATATTAAAGTCACATAGTCGAACAGTTGTTTGATGTTCGTTCTTAAGATTTGGTTTTCATATTCCAATAATACATTTGTTAAGTTTTGTGCTCAAAAGCATATCAGGAAAAGCAATTAAGCAGTGATATATTGTAACTTTGATTCTAACAGTAACAATTGATCATATTCAAAGTTTGTTCTTGGTTCTTAATTACAATTCCAAAAGCGATCACCGACTCAGGTCAAGACCGGTCACTATTACTGACTTATGTTCAGTTTTAATTGCTTCGCCCGATATAGACCACCATTCATACAAAATGTACATCGTGACAAACAGACTAGTCACAATTCTAGGTAAGTAATGACAATTTAAAATAAAACCGTTCTTGTGCTTTACATTCAGATTTGCCTATTATATAAACGGAAGTTTAAACTTATGCAGAACTAAAAGTTGCATATACTTACGATAATAATAATTTATATACAAAAGTATGTAACAATTTTTATGAAGAAAGACATAAAACTCTATAACCTATAGGTAAGGCATTAACTTCTGGAATAAAGACCAAAGTGAGTCATAAAAAGTGCCGGAGCAAGGAAATAAGAATATTATATGAACAATATCGACATTTAACTCGTATTCTTAGTGCACAGAACAAACCTAAAGTTTTGATTTTATGCAAGCTCGTTCACGCTTAAGCAGCTTACGTCCATGATCATCTATTATTATAATATGAGTGCACATTTGCTTCGGTATTCATTAAAATGAAGCACCTGATCTTGTTAGACACTTAGTTTGATAGCTGCTACAGACACTCAAAATTATTATTTTTTAATTATTCTCTTAAATTATTTCCTTTGTTTTTATGCAACTGCCATGTTGTCCCTCCATTACCCTTGGTTGACTGGAAGAGAATACCTACGGCTTTAAATTAACCTTTGTAGCTTTGTATTGCATAAAGTTTTAATAAATAAGAAAATAATCGTTATCGATAATAACAAATGAATGTCTGACGTAAATAAGCAGTAATCTGCTAAATTTTGACAGTTCCTTTGATCATTATCCTACCATTACGAGTAGAACGTCATTGTACAGTCATTGCTTATAATTTGTTACGAGACTGCTCGATATTGTCATTCTTCCACAATTCTGTTACGAGACCAATGACTGACCAATGATAGATCATTATGAATTTAGCAGATTACAAACTTTTAGCAAAATGACAATGGAATCGTGTTGGAATGATGAATTTATAAAAATAACAGACTTGGGACCCAGGATAGTGGAAGATTGGCGTTGTACACCGCGCACCGGTTCCGTACCTGACCTAGGGTACTACAAGGTAATTAACGTGGCCAATAGCAATACCCCACAGGAATCAATATTGTAAATACGAGTACTTATAACAACATCTCAGCACTGAGGAAAATATCTTGTAGTGTACAATAGTTACTTGGTTTGGGAGCGTTTACAACTTTTAAAATTACTGGCGAAAACTAAATTAGAGTACTGTCATAGTATCACACTAATATTTTAAAGGCGAAAGTTTGTGAGTGCGTTTTTTTTTTGTTACTTCTTCACGTACGCTCGGTTGAACGAATTTGGATAAAACTAAGGACACGCGTAGACCCTGTCCTGGAATAGCACATAGAGTACCTATCTACTTTCTATCCCAGATGTATGACAATTTCCTACTTTCATGCCGGCGAAGCCATTGGCAACAGGTACAAGATAATATATATTTATGCAAATGACTCCCGTAGAGCTTTAACAGTGGCCCTTTGGAAAAAAAATATGCAGAAAAAGTGTCTATAACTTATTTTCTCGTATTTTTTTTAACGAGGAAATGTATCAAGACGATATTTTAGTTCCTACGTGTATGATAAGGTAATAACACAATAAGTTTCAGTAAAGGAAACTTTAAACATGCAGAAGCTCAGTCACGATACATATGGATACCACACTCATTTGTATCAGATAAGGATAAGGTGGACAAATGTTAAATCGTACAATTTTAACACACCAAAAGTTATAGGTAGGTACTTCGAACTATACAAAAAAAACATGTGGACGTAAAAGCACTAAGCACATACCTATACTCGAGAGCAAGCAAACATAAATTGGCAGTACATGTAGATATGCAATCAACTAAGTTGACTAGTAGATACTTTAGCGGTTAAGCAAGCTAGCAATCATTCACTTATAAAAATAAGCAAGCAGATAAACCAGAAATCAAAAGTGCAAACATGCAAGTAAGTAAACACAACAATAATGAAGTGCGCAAAGCAGCAAACAAGTTTGTAAACAATCAGGCGAGCAAGAAAGTATTTCCGTATATGTGTACCTACTCCAGAAGACCTGACGTTAGAAACTTCACTTTTCTTACACAATACTGCACATTGTATTCCTCGAACGAACGCACGATTCTGCTTGGACCTCCTTCGCAAGCTGTTAGTGTCACCATCTTTGAAACTTGAAAAGACATAATCAATCAACGCCAAAGTAGAGCCCTCTTTTTCCTTTCAAGGCACGGATGGAACAAGAGGAACAAGAGATACAATATATAGGTACCTACGAAGATGACTCCCATATAGCTTTAACAGTGCCCCTTGGTAAAAACAATAAAATAAGAGTATTATACATGCTTGTTCTTCTTCTGCCACACCTTGGCAATTTTTTTTTTCACAACTATCACACAACGCTGTCTAGTCCCAAGCTAAGCTTTTTATATTTGTATATGAGTCAATGTTACTTGTAATAAATAAATTATTATTATTATATTATATTATAAGCAGAGCTTGTGTTATGAGTACTAGACAACTGATAAACATACTTAAATATTCCTAAATACATACATATATAGATAAATTACACCCAGATACAGAACAAATGATCATGCTCATCACACAAACATTTGTCCTGGGTGGGAATCGAACCCACGACCTCCGGCATAGCAGTCAGGGCCACTAACCACTAAACCAACAGGCCAGTCGTACCGTACCTAACCTACCTCACAAGATTAGTAGGTTGATTAGGATGATATATTTGAACGTACTTGCTCTGCTTGACTTTAGCAATGCCTTTAATACCGTTGACTTCGACATTTTGCTTGGTATGCTATGCTCTTATAACATATCTCCTTCGGTAATTGACTGGTTTCATAGTTACCTGTTTGGTCGCCGGCAGCGTGTTTGCATTGAGGAATCTTTCTCTTCGTGGTGTGATACCTCTGCCGGTGTGCCGCAGGGTGGCGTTTTATCCCCTCTACTTTTCGCACTTTTCATTAACGCTATCTCTCAACGACTATCTTCTTTCTACCACCTATATGCAGATGATCTCCAAATTTACACCCAATCCTCTCTTGGAGAGCTAACTGATGCCATTGAGACTATTAATAACGACCTAGCTCGAATAGGTGACTGGAGTGCTGAGTTTGGGCTGAGGATCAATCCCACCAAGACCCAAGTGATTGTTGTCGGTAGTCCCCGTACGGTCTGTAAGATCGATTGGTCGACACTTCCCCAGGTTTCTTTTAACAATACCATTATTTCTATAAGTCACGTTGTCAAGAACTTGGGGATTTATATCGACAGCAGTCTCTCTTGGACTAAACAACTGCAGGAGGTCAGTCGAAAGCTGTTTGCTTCGGCGGGCTCCTTGAGGCGGCTTCGTAACATGCTTCCTATCAACACTAAGATTGCGATAGCACAATCTCTTCTTCTCCCAATCTTGGACTATGCTGATGCCAGCTATCTTGATCTTACCCAAGACCAATTAGACAAGCTTGAGCGACTTCAAAATCTCTGCATTAGGTTCATATTTGGCTTGCGCAAGTATAGTACGTTTCCGAATTTCGTACTCAGCTCAAATGGCTTCCTATTCGCCTTCACCGGAATGCTCATATACTTTCATCGCTTTATAATGTGCTCTTTAATCCTTCTACTCCTTTTTATCTTAAAGAACGCTTTCAGTTCCTTTGTGACACACATTCTAGGTCCTTGAGATCGTCGGAAAATCTGAAATTAAGTATTCGTATGCATTCCACATCGTTTTTTGACAAATCGTTTACAGTCCAAGCTGCTCGTTTGTGGAATGCGTTACCTATTGAAGTGAGACGTGCTCAAACGCTCCCAACGTTTAAAACAATGGTGAAGGAGCATTACCTTTCACTTTGATTTTGTCTTCTCCTGGCTTGATTACATATTTAATATTTATTAGTATATTTTTTGTAATGTATGTATGTATTTGTGTTGCTATTTCATTTGTATTATTCTGATGTACACTGACAGCCCTATATCTTTCTACTCTCTTTCAGTCCATCCAAAGGTTGTCTGTAAGAGATCGCCCTGTGCGATAAGGCCGCCCATTGTACACTTATTTTGAATAATGTTTGTCCTGTATCTTTTTTGTTCATGCGGTGTACAATAAAGAATATAATAAATAAATAAATATTTGAGTAAATTCGAATATGAATCGAATATTGCGTTCGTGCACCCTATTTCTGTTTAATTAACTATTTCTGTGAAATAATTTATCTTATCAGAGAGAACTATTTTAACCAAATAAAGTTATCACTTGATTAACTTGGAGCAGACTTCTCAATAGTCCGACAACTTTTATCAGATACACAAAAGGTGTCAATTCTATATTTTTGTTCCTCAGAAGTTATCCGACTATTGAAATACTTAGTTGAAACGTTTGTTTAAATTTTTATAAATAAATGGACTGGTTGAAGTACTGTCAGTCGTCCGATCAGCGATACGAGCTGACGACATTGTTGCCAGCACGGGTGTCTAAATCTTGGATGAGGTAGCAGAGGAGCGTGATGATGGGTACCTAGCAGTGGGCAAAACTTGGCTATGAATGATGACTTAATAAAACTTGAAAAATAAAAATGGATTAATAATAACTTATTGTGTAGAAGTAAGTATATCTTTATATCATGCCAGTTTTTATTTTGCTCACAGCTAAGCTAGTCTAAGGCCCATATTAATAAACGTTCCTCAGCCCAAGATCTCGTACCTGATACCAAGCTTGAGGTCTTGATCGTATTAATAAACGAGATTCACAAGCTCAAGCTCAAGCTTAAGTTCGAGCTCAAGCTCAGCTTAGGTTTACGACATCAGCCGAGTGTTGTCGGATTAATAAACGAAACTCGAAACTTAAGTTTACAAAGATCTCTTACTTGAGCTGCCAGATCATGAGTGCAGACCGACCGGGACTTGAGGTCGTGATTAGCGGTAAGTAGCGCCAAACATGGAGTTTGAAAATATTTTAAGTGAAGTTAATTATTATGATGAAATAGAGTACTATGACGATATTAAAATTTATTGGCCTATGCAATATCGTTTATAAAAAATGTATATAAGGAATGCCTCGAATTCTGTGGTTAGTAGGTACTAACGCTACATTGCGTTATGTTATTTGTGTCCACTGAGTTGCAAAATAAACATTTGTAAAGTGTTGGAAAATACATCCATGACTTTTTTACAATTTAAGCCTATCTTGGGTAGCAAACTACTTCGTTATGTGATACAGCGCTTTTAATCAAAGTTTTAACAAAATAAATATTTTTTATAAAAAAGTATTTCAATTAATCTTACGACACATCAGTAACGAAATGAGGCGAATTTGATTATAAACTTCATGGCTTAAAGAACTTAGTACCCAGGCCAAAACTATGACAAACAATAGTACATTGTCACACTAGGGTAAACACTGTGCTTTTCATTACGAATACGAGGAAACTAAAAATAAAATAAAAAGTTTGGAAAACCTGAGTCGTCGTACCTATGATTTTAAGTAGGTATCTTTCTTCTGATTTAGGCGGTCAAAGGTATTCCACTACTGCTTTAGCCTCTTCTCTTATGAAATTAAGCGTTAATCACTATTTTAATCTGATAAACATAACGTGTTAATACAAATCTCTGTTACAACATGTGGATGTGGATGAAAAGTATCACTTTCAGCCCGCTCCTCAGGCAACTTCAGACCTACTTTCAGAGTATGAGTAATGAAAAATATTTTTTACACCACCTGCTCGATAATGTCGTTTTACACGTCATACAAACCTCACTTAAAGCAAGTCATTATATGCCTAGGGAGATAATGCAGTATGGCCGATCCCTAGGGAATAATGAGATTTGAATTTGGAGCATCAAGAATCGTCAACATTGTGAATTAAAATGTAGGCGCATCGAACAAGTTGACTCGAAATTCAAACCAAAGAGTATGTAATCACTATGATTCAAACTGGCCACTAACAAAAAAAAAGAAAATAGAACAAAACGTGCGTACTGACGACACGGGAGCATTATAGAAAATTGAAACTATAGAATCTTGGAGTAGTGAATTTTGTTTGTTTGATGAACTTGTAAATATAATACTTATATTTCTCTAATATATGATTTGGTCGACCAAATTGTCTTTTGATTATCTCACAGATGGTGTAAAAAGTAGAGTATGCAACACGGGGATAAAGCTGTCTTTGTCTTGGGCGGCTTAAATTCCTCACTTCACTCAGGTTTCTTTATTAACTCCCTCGCAATGCTCGGGAGTTAATTTTATAAATCCCTCACTGTCGTTCGGGATTAAAATCAGCAACCTTCGTTTCGTTCGGAATTCAACATGCCGCCCGCGACTTAAAGACACTGCTTTATCCCCTAGTCACATAAACTACTATTTCATTACTCATACTCTGAAAGTACTTTTCATCCCTAGGGAGTTTTACTTTACAACTGACAGCTGTCAAATAATTTTAAAAAAAAACTAGTTCTATCTTCACATTTCTATTGAACCATGTTCCAATTTTCCATACAGCCAGTCAATCACAGCGCGATATAAAATTGAAATAACTTAAAGATAAGTATTAATTAATAGTAGTTTATGTGACTAGGGGATAAAGCAGTGTCTTTAAGTCGAGGGCGGCATGTTGAATTCCGAATGAAACGAAGGTTGCTGATTTTAATCCCGAACGACAGTGAGGGATCTATAAAATTAACTCCCGAGCATTGCGAGGGAGTTAATAAAGAAACCTGAGTGAAGTGAGGAATTCAAGCCGCCCAAGACAAAGACAGCTTTATCCCCGTGTTGCATACTCTACTTTTTACACCATCTGTGAGATAATTAAAAAACAATTTGGTCGACCAAATCATATATATTAGAGAAATATAAGTATTATATTTACAAGTTCATCAAACAAACAAAATTCACTACTCCAAGATTCTATAGTTTCAATTTTCTATAATGCTCCTGTCAGTACCTAAGCAGGTTTTATTCTATTTTCGTTTTTTGTTAGTGGCCAGTTTGAATTTCGAGTCAACTTGTGCGATGCACGTACATTTTAATTCACAATGTTGACGATTTTTGGTGTTCCAAATTCAAATCTCATTATTCCCTAGGGATCGGCCATACTGCATTATCTCCCTAGGGATATAATGGTGAGGTTTATATGACGTATAAAACGACATTATCGAGCAGGTGGTGTAAAAATAATATTATATTTAAAATGATTTATTTGTTCAACTATTTCTTTATAATACTTTATTTATAAAAGATTTTATTAATTCTAATTAATATTCTATTTCTAATTTAATTTTTCATGTTTTTTATTTTATTTCTAATTTATTAATTTCTAATTTTTCATGAGTGAGGCTGAATAGCTGGCCGGCCACAGAAAAAAAAAAACAAAATGGCGGGAAAGTGGCAATCAGTCGTTGGTTTTTTCGAGTTTTGTTAACATTTCTGCACAACAGATATTTGTATTAACACGTTATGTTTATCAGATTAAAATAGTAGTTTAACGCCTAATTTCATAAGAGAAGAGGAGGCTAGTGAAAAACTTTTTACCACCTAAATCAGAAGAAAGATACCTACCTAAAATCATAGGTACGACGACTCAGGTTTTACAAACTTTTTATTTTATTTTTACTTTCCTTGTATTCGTAATGAAAAGCACAGTGCTTACCTCGGGGTGAAAGTAACTAATTTAGTCCCTCGAATTAGCGACCTCGCTACGCTCGGCCGCCAACTCCTTCTCGGGACGAAATGAGTTACTTTCACCCCTAGTGTAACAATGTACTATATAAACTTCGGTCAATGTGACGTAATCGTTCACATTGAGTAAGCATTGAGTACAGAGCATTGAGGAGCTGATCTTGGTAACTGAGATTCTGTACTCATTTGTTTATTAATTAGCAAGGATCTTAAGCTTCTGACATCGTATAATCGGGGATCAAATGATATCGCACTTGAGGACGGAGTTGAGCATCGTTTATTAATACGGGCCTTAGGTTAAGACCTTTACGTTTTGAACCTTATAAGTACTTACACGATTCCAATCTCACATGTAAAAAGTAAGAATAAATACTGTGTTTATGATTATTTATTATTAAGTTTAGTTAGGCAAGAATTAGTAGGTATTTGACATTCAAGAGTCTAGAGGCAAAATACGCCAACACCAACCTATGTACACTTTATAATTATCAATTTTAGAATATTAAACATATCTTCTACTTTCCAGCTTAATTTTTAATATAACAAAGTGTCGCCATGTTAAACAACCAGAAAACATACATAAAAACAAGATATAACAGAGTTCTGCCAAACTAAAGACAAAGCTAAACTGACTGTAAAACAGCACTTACTAACTGACTCTAAAACATATTATGTTTTGCACATAACGCGTAGGTGGCATCGCCAAAATCAAATCTTAACAAGTCAATTTTGTTCAAAATGCCGCTATGTCCACAAAAAATATGAATGCCTTGGAATGAGTCAAAGATGTTCCTAAGTCGCCAACGGCAATGGCTCTGTTAGTGTGTTGGCGGGAACAATGCTTCTAATCCGCGCCAGTTTCAAACTTGCAGACCTTACCTTGACTCCTACGCCACAACTCCTTTTACTGAACAAAACCTTGTTCATGAGTCGCCTAGATACCACTTCCACCTGAACTACGTCACTTTTGCTTTTCAACTTTCAGAATTCACATAAACTTCCTTATTTCTATCGATGGTCTGCCACCTTTTATTGGACACCATTCTGCCGCACCGTGACAGGAATTGGTAGAGTCTATGATTGACTTAAGTTGGTTTCACACCAAGTAATGGGTTCAGGAAATAGTTACATCATTTTGTTGTCCCAAGCAAAAGCACTTACGACGAATGCAATAAAAGTATTTCCAATGTCGTTACTGCTCTTCAACATTAGTTATCGTGAAACTAATTAAATCTTGTATGTGAATGCATGCAAATCTTATGAAGTAAACAATGTTGCAACACACAACAAAGTTAACACTATTGACAGTTTTTGTTATGGTATTATTCATGAGGAATGGCCTCCGAGCTAATGAATGAATGGGCCACGCTCGCCGCGTGCCGCCCACGGTTACTTCATTCATACGTAGCCCTGCGTGGTCGCGGACTTGTTCTCAATGTCGCCTTGCAGTACCGACCCATACGCGACTGACACTTATGCTTACACGTTGCCATATTGTTTACGCGCAACACGTAAAGTTCAGCAACTTATGGACTATGGAACATTCATGAAAAACAACATTATCTCCTAAGTATCCTACACATTTACTACAAATGTCAAAGGTTCCCCAAAGACCTACTGAAATTTTGTAGTAGGCTGAACATCTGCGTTATCTCCTAAAACAATAAACTCCACTCAACAGGTTACCTTAAAAAGGTCACAATCGATAAGAAATGGCAGAGTTGAGGATGAATAAGGCGAGCCGCCAGCTGTGGGTATTGCCGCAAATGTCGGGATGAATGGAAAGGGGTGCTGGCGGTAAGGGTTAGGGAGGCTCGGCACGTGTCTCGTGGCCATGGTCACGGGATGACGTCCGACATTTAACGGCGCATGCGCGGTACTAGGAAGCAGGTTCAAGGGCGTAAATCGATTGCGCTTTAATGTCAAGCTAGCCGCAGCCACGGTCGGACGCTGCTCTTCACCAGGAGGCAATCGATGCTTTGCCATTGCCACGGCCACTCCAGAGGCCGCCATACGCCGATGCAGACAATACGGAACTACTACGATTGTATTTTTCCTATTATTATAAAATGTTTAAGTATAATTAAAAACTGTTTGACGTTTGTATGTTTTATTACGACAAAAAATTTGAGTTCAGCAAACAAGATGAATTTTATAGCTCAACAAAACCATAAAAATATTTTATATATTAAGTATATAATATTTTCCTGAGTTTGATTCAAGTGATATTCACCGCTGACCAACAAGACCAAAAGTAATATGAAAGTTTGCATTCGGTACAGAAAAAATGAAACACATTTCTGTACAAAAACAAAAAGTTTTAAATAAATGGTACATTGTAGTTTACGACAGGAGACAGAAGGAGTCAGTTCGGTAAGTCTGTATTCTTTCGGAGAGCGCGACTTGATTGCGCGCGTAATCCGCCGTAAATAAGGGACGCGTGCGCAACACTGATTACATTACCGCTGAACACGCACATCGAGAGCATACGGAGTCGCGTGACAATAAAAATTAAAATATACTTAATTATAATGTATAATTTGACGGTTTACATATACTACTACTTACTACATTTTTTTTAAACTTTTTTAATATGTTCCCATGGTTAATGGGATCCCAAAAAAATATATTACTTACACAAAAAATCTAATTAGCCGAATAGGTATTCTCCAGTAAATTACATATTCAGTGAAGGGAATTAAACTCCTGCGACTCTGTGTATTTACTGTAACTAAGGGAACAATATAGTAAAAGTCAACTAAAAGCCGATATTATATACGTCCACTGTTGGACATAGGCGACATAGCACGAAGATCGCCAGACTTAAGTGGCAATGGGCAGGGCACATTGCTCGCAGAACAGATAGCATGGCGACCGCGTACCGGAAGACGCAGCGTTGGATGGCCTCCTAAATGGTGGACCGATGACCTGGTGAAGGTTGCGGGAATCCGATGGATGTGAGACGCACAGGATCGTTCATTGTGGCGACACTTGGGGGAAGCCTATGTCCAAAATATATTACACTACACAACAAAAACGGTTTTTTTAATCACAAAACTAAAGCACAGATGGCATCTCCACAGTATTGCGTGTGCAAATGCACTGATTGCGAATGCAAGTGTCGCACGCGCGTGTCAAATCGTCGGCGCACCCACGCCTCGCATACACATCCCGACATCAGCCTATCATATGTACCTACCTATATCAATACTATGTCGATTTTCCACCATAAAACCGTATTGCATGATCAAACTACTCCTCGACCAATCAAATCTACTGAAATATTGTTTATGCTGCAATTTGCTGCTACAAAACACAATATTTACCTTATCGCCATAATAACTATCAGGTAGCCACTATTATTGTCATATTTATACAAAACAGACGCCATTTCCCTCTTTAAAAACATCGTGACATCAACCACAAATTACGGAATTTATATGTGTGCGCCATTCATGAAGTCGCCACGATTTCACTGGAAGTCGTAGTGTGGGGAAGGTGGGGCAATAGGGTAGTGGGGTGAGGTGCCTCCCTATTTATGAATGAGGCCGTACGTCATTGATATCGATCGCGGCTCAGCGTTGCGCGGCCCCGGTAGAGGTTACCACACAAGGGCAGTGTTGGCGGTCGATCAACAGGTGGCCGGCTGACGCACGCCGCACATACAGCCTTCCGCTAATTTTTGTCACTTCAGTGATGACGTCAGACCGATAACGTACGAGTTTTCATTTTATCATACTTGTCTCTTCATCACTTGATAACTTTTTCATGGATCAGAAGCCTCATTCACATCCAACCAGATGTTTCAGGAAAGTCTCTTTTCTTGGCTGTAAAATGTGATAAGGGCGCGCCGGTGGCGGCGCCACCACTCCATTCACATGACAGACAGACGCGCCCATAAACTTCAAATACTTTCTAGATTTTACATAGGGTTATCTGCATCTTATCTTCCCCCTCTATTATTACTGTAAACCCAAACGCTATGTAGTTATTTCAGCTATCGCAAACTCTCCGTACCTATATGAATAAATTTTGATAATTTAATAATTCATTTGAAATTCTAATATCAGTAACCAAAAGACGTAGGCTGGATCTATCTCAAATTGCTATTATGATCTCTGCTTGTAATGAAGTCATTTTGAAAAAGTTCTGACAAATAAAATGAAAAACAAAATTGAAATGATAAAATGGATAAAATTCTCGAGAAATTTTTGTTTTATGTTTCATTTGCGATTGTTTTATTTTCATTTCCACTAACACTAACGTTTGGTAGGTACCTACGTTACACCTATTGTTACTATCAAGTGTTGAACTACCACTTATTTCAGAGCTTTTTCTCTAGCACTAATCAGACGGTCAGGGCGATCTGACGGACAGGCAACAAAATTGGCACATTAACAAACTGCAAGTTGCTCAAAACTAGTTAGAATATAAGAAATTTATGAGTTCCATTTTTACCTAGACCCTAACCTGACCCAAGTAAAAGTTTAACTAGATGTCTCTCTTTCTAGACTCAATATTTCTCCGAAACCGTTTGATGAAGAAAAAATTGAATGAGAAAAAATAAGATCTACTTAGCAATATAAAACAATAGCCGGGTGGTACAACAGTCCTGTGTCAACATCCCGCTATGACGTCCATCGCACAAAACATCAAACACGACATGCGTAATATTGGTTTAGATCTGATAACTGATCTACACTCGAGTTATTTATCGGAAAATAAAAGTGTGGCATAAGTGTCGTGCGTCACGCGAATAATTCCGGTCCCCGGGGGCGCGGAGCCGTGACGTCAGCACCATCACAACCCCCCCAAGCTTCTCGCTACTCACTACCTACTCTATTCATAACTTTCCGAATTAACTTTACATTCATTCATTTACTTTTGAATTCACGACATGAAACAGGAGGGAAATTTAGACTTACCTACTAGTACTACCTATCTATATTATCTCCGCTCCAATTTATCAATGAGAGATCAACAACCAGGTTCGTGGGTACTTTTAAATAATAAGAGCTTTGTGTTTTTAACTTTGTTACAATGAATATTCCTATTGAAGGCAGTATCGTGTTATTTTCAATTACAAGTGGAAAATGCTGACTTCTTGATGACTGTATTCCGATATGAGCAAAATATGCTTGTGCTTACTTCTGTAATTTGAATATTTCCAATATAGATAGGTTGGAGTCCAGAAAAACACCCAAGTTTTTGACTTTTAAAGTCGACTAGCGACAGTATCGTACAAGACTGGAAGGAGAGACTAGTTAAGTACTCAACAAATTGACGAACACTAAGAATAAGAACTTGAGATTTTGATGGATTTACTAAGTCTGAATCTTTTAGCTAACTGAAAAATTATTTTTGATCATTATAAATGACGGCATCGAACACAACCAGTAAAGAGGGAATAGTTGATAGTGAAGTCAAATCAATCAAATCAAATCAAAAACATTTATTTCAAAGAGACCATTTGCAGGCACTTTTGAATAGTCAAATGTCGGCCAGTCCAAGAAAAGTGAAGCTAAATTGCACGTTCCAAAGCGTAGATTCCATGGAGAAGGACGTGCAAGAAACTCCATGGAAACTCTTTTTAAATCATATTATGAGTTACATAGATCTTTGTTACATATTTCTTGTCGCATCTAATATGTGAGCACAATGAAGATAAGTAATAACAATTATATAATTTAAAAAAAAAAGGATGACAGGAGCAAGTTCATTTAGGATAGGAAGAAGCATCTGGAGCTAAAGAACATCATCACTCGCAGTTTTCATGGATGGAGGATCCACGTATCATCCCTTTCTGTAACTGAGTGAGACAAGAATAAAGTACAAGTTTAGAAAGATAACTAAGAATAGAAGCTTTAACGTAGTCGTCTAGAAAAACAGGTGATTTGGAAAATAGAAAGTTAATTGTGTTCAGATCAATATCGGGCAGATATGTTCCTTATAAGGTATTCTGATAGAATGTTATCGATGCGATTGCATTCTAAATATACTCGTACACACATACCTATTTGAACATCACGCTTACATCATGTTCATAATCAACACACTGCATACGTGGTGGCTACGTAAATGCGTACAAATTACGTTCAAAAAACGATTACACAGTTCTATAAATGTATCGTGATAAACATTTAGCTCTTTAGGGTGTCTGTGTACGTCAGCAAGCTAGTGATAAATCTGCACAAGATTAGAATTCTCGAGTGTTGATCGATGGGAGCGTAATTATAAGCATGAGTGCGACGTGACGCGGTAACCAGCTCATCTTGACGTGACGACTGCCAACATAACTTTCGCGTCACTGCACGCTATTTCAGCGCGCGTTATCGGTCAACAGGTGGAAAGTGCTAACTTAGGTATGTGAGCGCTTTACGATCGATGCTCGCAAGTACTGTTGTTTCTGTACTTCATGTTCCTTTTGCAAAGCTTTTCAGTTCCGGAAATCATCATAATTGGAACTACACATTCAACATGAAACTGCATTTGGTTGACACTTAAAAACAGCCATTCGCATAGCTATTTTTAGTGATCTACCAATGAAGTTAACAGACACTGAAGTGGTACTTAGGTAAGGATAGACGGGAAAACAAAAGGATTAATTTTGTAGGATAATCTTGAGGAGGTTAGGTATCATTGTTACCAGCGATGATGTGTGAAATACCATGACCAGAATAGGGAAACCAGACAACTGAAAATGACTAGCCAATGGCCAAGAATGATTAGTCATTTTTGTCACATCGTAATTAGCATAGCAGAACAAGATTTTCTGCACCTGCATCTCTTATTAATATTTGCTGCTGCTCTTACATAAGAGCAGCAGCAAATATTAATAAGAAAGCAAACATACTTTGGCATGTTATAGTAGATCATCGTGATTCATCGATAGGACTAATGAAAGATAATGTAACAGTTTATATTAATAGCCGGCGGCGGCGTGGCATCGTCACCTAGAATTGCATTTGCAACACAGGCGGGTATTATTAGCAAGAGTTCACACATGCTCGCCAAACGACAGCAGTAGGTCGGCTCATTGTCGAACCACTTTCTAATACTACGGCTCATAACACAAGTGTTTACTTGATGTCACTGCGACAATGATACGTTTATGGGGGCGTTAATGCTACTAGACTGTCGTAGGCGGCCACCTATTCGTCTTGTAAGTCTTTTAGAAGTCTCAAGTTGGTGAGATCATGTCTAGAACGGAGATGCCAGGAAACGATTACAAAGTGAAATTATTTCCCTTGTACGGAGAAATATTTCTGTAAGCATTTATGAGAAATTCACAAAAAAAAAACATTTTAATTGTAAAAAATTAAAGCCGATACTCTAAGCGTTTGGGAACTTAGTAGGTCGTACAGGGACCGATAAAACAAAAACATTAACAGCTCTCAAAACTATATCGACGCATCAATAGGGCGGTGCTATTTGTAACTATATCCTTCATATTACATAGAGAAAACGAGATGTGAATTTCAAAACACGATACAAAATATGAATAAAGACAGTAGGACATTAACACGTAGAAATGAGCATTCCGATATCTGTCCACCTACTCACTACTCACTGGTCATCCTAACGGCAGCCGCGAGAACTCGCTTGATTGTTTAAACATAATTATAGTAATTCCCACGGCAGATATAAATCGACACTTACTAGTTACTACGACATGTTATGACACTTGGTATTCAGAGATACAAAACAAACACTCTACAACGAAAATTGTATTTGAGTAGATCTGAATAAATACAATGACACGACAAACAAAGTTGACCATGTTTCAGTAGAACATAACGGAAATGAATCTCAAGGCCCAAAAAGTAACCGTAACTTTTGTTACTGTGGAATCTCAGAACAAATATCTTGACTACTTCGAAGAATCCATAAACTAGACGCAAAACATGTAGCATCGGTAACTACCAAGTCATATGACTGATACTTCACACAAACACGAAAGCGTGAATAATAATCTAGAAGAAACAAATAGTAGCGCGATAGAAATAGACAGCGGTATTGAAGCAACGGTCCGAAATAGAACCCCGCCTCCGAAGTCCAAACCAAAAGCAGTCAAGTTAATTATAGAACGATTCCCGCAGGGACGTTTTCATCTCGTGATTCACCTGCTGAAAACTCGATTGTTCGCATTTTACGTCAATCGGTTGCGTGGTGTTTACGAGCGTGCACGGCGCGACGACGGCGCAGGAGCGTCAGCTGACGGCCAGGAATAGCCCTGACATCGCGGCCACGCTATGCCGCTTGCGCCCGCGCACCCACAAATAGCGCGCTATAATTAGACGTCGGTGAAATCGTGGGTTTGTTATTTTTCTTTATCGTCTCCGTTACGCGATAATTGGGTTAGCGTGAACGACTGCATGTGGGCCCAATCGGGCGTCGGCGTGTCTCGGACACTGCCGGCAGCCCGGCAGCGCGCAGCTGCGGCCATTGTCCTGCCACCACAACACACCGCACCGCTCCGCGTTCGCGCACTACGACACTACGCGCATACTTGACATACTTATTCTAGATTTGACAAGTGTCTCGTTATTGCTAATTTTACGAGGACTTTTACGATTTATATCTATGCACTGTGCGCAAGCAAGCAATGATGATGATGCTTAATGATAAATAAATAATCTGACATGACTATTTGAGTAACAATTTTTAGTAAATTAAGATAAAAAATTTGAATCTATTTCTCCGATTAGGCTAAACATATCTATACTACTCTTGTAATAGCAAAAGAACGTTTTGTTTAAAGCACTCGCAATTTATTCAAATCTAAGAAAAGATTCCTCTGAATAATAATGAAAATATGCAGACGTCAGAACTAATTAGGTGGCGAGTGACGACTGTGTATCTGTAAATTATCCCTACCTCACGTAAATACCTTCGTCTGCGTGTTTATGAAAACACATTTTCGTGGTTCAAAGTATCCGTCAGAAATAGATTCTTCAGTCTATTAGTTTTTCTTATATGTATCTTACTAGCTAAATCGTGATCATTACTAAAGATCATTCATGTTATGACTATCTTATTTTTACCTCGGCAATAAATTAAAAATGTTGTAGGGTTTAATATTTATTTTAATGTGTGTGACATATAGTATCATAACCTATATCGCTGTTTTATTTGTATGTTAGGAAGCATTATAAATCATGTCACCTAACTGAAAATGTAAATTTATCGTCCTACATATAAATATAATAGGTGTTGTTCTCACAATTAAGTATACGCTTGATAAAGACCTATCTAATAAAATATCTAAAAAAATAACTTTGAAAAATGATAAGGTTTAAAAATCAAGATTATGGCATAGAAAAAGCGAGTGACTTCTAGAAATAAAACGTTTCATAATGGAATATTCTTTGTGAGCAACAATGCATTACTTTATTTTAGTCATAGTGAATAATTTTGTACCCACTACTCAAGTGTCTATATTTATTTGCACTAACTCATCCGCGTTTGATGGTACGGTTAGCGCAGTGATTGTGCGCTTAGCTGCTGCACTGCATTGCGTGTCACTGGTTCGATTCCCGTACGGAACAAATATTTGTATAGCCTACAGATATTTGTTCCGTCTTCCCTCTGAATGTGTTGTATGAGAATTTACATATTTCTAAACGCATCCAGAATACAGTAATAAAATGATAGTGCGGGGCAAACTCTTTTTTTTTATACATACAAGTCTCAATTTATATGTAGGTTGATACTACCATTTCTTCTGCCAACAGTGGCACAATATGGGTTAGTATCTAATAATAATAAATATAATAACCGGACTATTGTAGCCAATAAACCGGACATTGTGGTGATATACCGATTAGCGCGCCGCGCAATGATAGTCGATGTCACCATCCCGCATGACGAGAATCTCGTAAAAGCTGAGAAAGAGTAACAAATAAAATATCTCGACTTAGCAGACGAGGTTGTCGACATGTGGAATGTGGACTCGGCTATCATTGTGCCGATTGTCGTGACCGCTAATGGCCTTATAGCCAAAAGTTTCGACGATCATCTGTCGAAGCTATCGTTGCACGGGTGGATCAAGGGCCTGATACAGAAGGCAGTACTCCTCGATACGGCTCGCATTGTGTGGAGGTTCCTGTCTCTGGAGCCCTAACCACCGGTAGCTTGGACCCTGCTCTCGACACCGGCGGTTAACTGTAGTTTTATATTTTTAAATGTTTTTTTGTTATGATTTTGTTAAAAAATATTTAAAATGTAATTGTATATGTGTAAAAAATGACTAAAGAGAATGTAATAATAATACATTTTGCAGAGACAATGAATTACTGGACAGAAGAATTAATGGATTACTTTTTCTGCGGTAGAATAGAACAGATTTTATATTATACTAGCTTTTGCCCGCGCGGCTTCGCTCCCGCTCTTCCCTACTCTACCCTACTCTACCCTACTCCACCCTACTATACCCTACTCTACCCGACTCTATCCTACCCTATCCTACTCTACCCTACTCTACCCTACTCTACCCTACTCTACACTACTCTACACTACTCTAAACTACTCTACACTACTCTACACTACTCTACCCTACTGTACCCTACCAAACTTCACATAAACCATCTACTAAACAGTCCGAACAAAGCCTAAACATTTGGTTTGGATAGGTGAGCCTGTTCTTGAGTTATAAAATTACAACGAAAGTGGCATTGATTTTTATATTTAGAGATTTAACTTAGCATTTGCTTCGAGGCACAATCGGGTTCATTCTAATATGTTATCTGTATAGCTACGTATATCTTGCGTTATATTTCCTTGATCTTGAGTGGTTCAGGTCACCGCCCACTAGCTAAACCTACACCTAACGACTCGTAATTACTGTTAACCACACGTTTATACAATCTACCAATTATTATCTGATCATTTGTACACAAAGATATATTACGGCTATGAACAAGTTTTTGTTTGTTTTTCAATATTGGACCAAGAAAGTTGCAAAAAGCATGTTTGTTTAAAATAATACAATTCTATAAAACATATAAATGATCTAACGTAGCATAATTATTTAGCCAACGCATGCCTCCTTTCTACTAGGAGAGGGTGTGTGGCCCCAGTGGTTTTTGATGGATGTCACACGTCTTCGAATTTTTGATCCTAGGACATGCCAGTTTTCTCACGAGGTTTTCCATCACCATTTTTAGAGCAGTAATGATAAAAATAAATTACACAAAGTAATGCGGCCCCACCTGGGTTTGAACCCATGACATAAGACTTGGTAAGTCGCAGCTGTTACGACTGGGCCACCACTGCTCCAAACCAAATGATCCAGCCTCATTAGTAATTTTATAGGTAAAGAAGTAAACTAGACCATGTCACATTTATCTACTATACGGATTACAGCGAAAAAAAAAATAAAAAAAGAGATCAGTGTTGTTTTTTACGACAGGATGCATAAATCTTTATATTTATTCTGTTATATATTTAGATAAAAATAAAAATTATATATGATTATACATTTATAATATAAATTAACGTTGACGTAAAATCTTATATTAAAATGTTAAGCAGTAGGTACGGATTGAATTTTGAGATTAATATTTATTAGCTGTCGTATTATAACATCACTAATTTGTGTTTAATCATTTAGAGTAGTAAAATGTATATGTATCATCGGCGCAGAATGTAGATCACAAGAACATAAAATTCTACTTATCTACGAGATCAAAATTTAAACATCCACAGTATAATAAATAACATTTATTATTCTTGCGACAAAAACGCTATTTGCATAGGTAATATAAAATTTTATGTGCTAAAACAGTCCAAGTATTTTATTAGTTTATTAGGTGAATGTATATTTTTATATAAGTAAATATCACAAAATTGTAAAAATATTCCAGCTTCCTGCGCTACGCATTAAATAAGTAGATATATTTTATTTAAATGTCTTTCATTGTTCTCTTTCGATTGAATTTAATAAATGGGAGCCAAATTGGTAAAAAAAACGTAACAACCTGAGTCACTCTCAATAGATATATAAAACTAATTACACATGTATTTATATATATCGTCTATCTGTGGACACAGAATGCCCTCGCCAAAGTCGAGCAGTAATCGGCCGTGCATTCATTTCAAAACTTTTCTTTAAAAATTATACAATAATTTGGGAATTCCAATGTGTAGAGTTACAAAAAGCATTTTGTTTTATTGTGATGTGTTATAATTTCTAGTTAAAGATTTAATTTTAATTAGTCATAGAACATACAACATGAGAATGTAGGTATCTAATGTTTTATGTACCATGTGAAACAATATTTGTATGCCCAGCAAGGCAACACATAGTGAAACGTTATTTTTTAACTAACACCATGATGTGCTATCATATAAACCTATGTGTAACAAATAAATATTTGACTTTGACTTTGACTTTGACAAAAAAATAAGCACTTAATTTGACTTTTCCCCGTTCCTTGCAATATTTTATTCTAAAACCTTACCCTAAACCTTTGTAAAAAAAGCTAATATAGCGCATTAATTAACTACTGATCAATTTCAAAAGAATATCTAAACTCGTCAAAATATAAAAGGCCTGTTTTGACATTTGAGAAAAACCCTAGAATTTAAAAGAAAAATTTGGTACGAAACTGAAAGAAAAAATAAAAAAAAATTTAAGAGTCCGGTGTAGTTATTCATGTAGGGCTTGGTAAATGTACATCAATGAATGTAGCTATTTTAGTAGTAACTACACTACACCGGTCAGAGTACCGCTAGATAGTCAAAATACAAATGTCAAAACGGGCCTTTTATTTTTTGAACTACCCGTTCAAAATTTAGCAGCTGCTCTACCTTTGTATTTTTTAAATTAAGCATAAAATCATATATTTCCCTACTTCGTCCAATATCACTAAGATGCGGTGCTGTATTACCTTAATAGTAAAATATAGTAGGTAGAGCCCCATATTCGAAAAAAAAAATCATACTAACAGTAAAAGGTCATAGTTTGCTCATTACAAATTTTCATGGAACTAGGAGTACCTAACCTAAGGCTACGTAGGTAGCAGCCAGGAGGCTCGCGCCAAGTCACAGGGGGCAGGAGTAACTCGGAGGTTTCGTGGTGAAACGGGCGGCAGGCCGGGGGGCGGCCGGGGGGGCGGCGCGGGCGGTAGGCGGCGTCGGGCGGTGACGTCAGCCTCGGGGGGGCAGCGCGCCGCGCGATTGGCGGAGCTGCGCGCGCCGCTACCGAATATGGGACCGCGGCTTCATTGATAAAACTGCGATGCGGGGTCGCGCGGCGCCAGTCCCCTTCGCACAGGCCACGCGAGAGGCCGTCTTCACGCTGGCGTTGTACGTAATTCCGCTCGGCCCGTGGGCCGAGGAGCAGGTGGTGCCGGACGGGATGGGCACCGATGCGGATCACCCGACCGGACCACACCTGCTCTCCCTGGCCGACGTGGGCGCGCTCGGGTTCGACTGCGCGCTGAAGCCGGTGCTGGCGCCGACGCCTGCGTCCGGCACGCCGACCGACCTCAACACGCCTGTCACCACTTCGGATCTGCCCGCCTTCTTCCCGACGCTGCTCGAGCCTCCGTCGATCTCAGGTGCGCATCCACTGGCCACTGGTGCTCCTGCACGCGCGCTGTGCCGGCACTCGGCCACTCGTAGGCGGCCTCGCCCCCGCCGGCCGCCGGCTAACGACAGATAACGTTGTAAATAAACAATCCGGTCTCCTTCGACATCGACATGTCCTTCGACGCCCTTCACGACTTGCAGTGCCTTAGCTTCCGTAAAAGCACCTCGGTTTCGCGACAACTTGGAATTATCGGGATACGATAGAGACCGAAGTTTCCCGGCGCGCGGTTCAAGTTACAGTGTTGAGTGAAATGGAAAGTTCAGCGGCCCGTGTCATATGTTCGGATCGATACATGAAGCTGAATGGAGCTTCCCTAGTGTACCCAGTTGCCGGCGCTGTAAGGCGCTACCGTCAGCGTATCTCATTCGTGCTCTATCATGCTTTCTAAGTGCGTAATTATTTAAAGTCAAGATTTTGGTGATATAAGTTGGGGTAAATATACTTAGGAAATATTTATTTAGACATCTAGAATTTTCAAAAGATTGATTGTAATAGTAATTTGAAAGAAAAGTTTATACACAATTATTCTGAAACTAACGTGAGAAAAACTATGCCAGAAAACAAGTTTCTGACATATTCATTTTAGTAAATTCTTGTCAAGCTGGGTTTAATTTTTTTATTATTTCATTTTACATTGATATTATATTAGCAGCTCTTCTAAATTTTAATAGTTAAACACGTCTTAAAATAAAGTTATTTTCAATTATTTTTTTTATGATAGAGCAGTTGTCTTGGTGTTAAAAGAATTTCAGTTTTATTTTATAAAACAATATTACGTACTCGTAAATACCAAACAACAAAAAAAAAATTCTTTAGATAAATAAAATTTAATAATTTCTTGTAAAAATCTTACTATTTGGTTTGACAAATATATTTTTTTTAGATCTTTCTTAATTGTTTTTATCAAACTGATAATCTAGAAACTCCAAAATTAACGCACTCTAACTTTTACTGAAAGCATGTTTAATCCTGAGCCCTTTTTATAAAAAACATATGTTTGCAAGCACAGAACATCCCCAGTAGGTGACGGTCAACGGTCAAAATGATCGTTCGGTACATTCCGGATAGTTTAGTGATACGCACTTATCGACTTCCTACGTTATCGAGCGCCGCGTAGCATTGCGCCATCCGCTCCGCGCCGCAACTACACTATATGCAAAAATACTATCGATTAAAAACCTACTCCGCTAATTATATTATTTACATTATAAATAATAATAAACTATAAACATAAACGTAGTTGATTAAACACGTTCTACTCGCACTGTAACACCGCCATAACAGCTTGGCTTTTTTAGACTCTCAGAAAAATATAACAACGCGTCCGAATGTGATACTACGGTCTGATACCATACGCTTTGTGATGAACCACAAATCGCAAGCTGAACTTCCCAGCTTACAAATTAGCGTCTCGTTATTTTAGTAAAAAATAGCAATATCAAGGATTTTTTTTTTTGTCGCAGGTACACTAACAGGCGATGAGCTATCTCTAGGATGCTCGCCTCGACGGCACAAGCATGAAGCATCATTGTCCCCCGGCGCTCGAGCCGAGGACGCCAGCAATGCGTCCAGCGCGAGCGCATCCCTTTACGGGCCGCCCGTCGGCAGCGCCGGCAAACGCGCGCCCTCGCCGCCGCTGCAGTGGCTGCTGCCGCCCGGCCCCGGCCCTGGTAGCGTCGACAAGTACTTCCAGCAAGAGTACGAAGAGCGCGTGGAGCTGCTCCCACCTGAGTGCCAGCCCTACTGCGCTCCTGCGCAGCCCTGCCCGCCGCCGCAGCATTGCGAGTACCGGCCGCCGCCACAGCAGCAGCAGCAACAACACACGTGGGACACGCAGGAGTACGCTAGTGCACCGCAGCCCACCCCCGGGCCCTCCGGACTACCGAAGCGCGAGCCCTACCCGAGCCCGGCCGGCCCGAGTGACAGACCAGTGCAGCTAGCCGAATACAACCCGTCCACGAGCAAAGGACATGAGATTCTCTCTCAAGTGTACCAACAAAGTGCGCAACCGCTGCGGCTCGTCGCGGTCAAACCTCGCAAGTACCCTAACAGACCGAGCAAAACCCCCGTCCACGAGCGGCCATACGCATGCCCGGTGGAGGGCTGCGACCGCAGGTTCTCGCGGTCGGACGAGCTGACGCGGCACATCCGCATCCACACGGGCCAGAAACCGTTCCAGTGTCGAATCTGCATGCGCTCGTTCAGCAGATCGGACCACCTAACAACACACGTGCGCACCCACACGGGCGAGAAGCCGTTCGCGTGCGACGTGTGCGGGCGCAAGTTCGCGCGCTCGGACGAGAAGAAGCGGCACGCGAAGGTGCACCTGAAGCAGCGGCTGAAGCGCGAGCGCGGCGGCGGGCCGGCGCCGCACGAGCACGGGCACGCGCCGCTCTAGCACGCGCCCGCCACCGCCGCCGCCGCCGTCGCCGAACTCTCCGAGGACGACTCCGACGTCGACAGTGGCAGTAGTCTTAGCTCCTAAGCGGACAACTGAACTTTTTTATACTTTCACGTTGGAATTATCGAATGATTTCATCGCTTAGGTGTAAATGAATTGTCTTTAACAAAGCTTTATTAACTCTACATTTGTAAATTCACTGAAATTTATATATATCTTTTTATACATATTTGTAATTACTATGGTAGGATTCGATTTGCTCGATGTATTTATTTAATTAGATAGGTTAATTGAAAAACTGACTGGGAACAAACGTAGATACGAAGCGATGTGGCCTAATGCGTCCAGTGTGCGTGTCGTTACGTTTCTATGCAAAGAAAACTTTGTCGCTTCGAGTGGTGATGAAGTCACTGTTGTCTTCGGCATTAGTGAACACATATCTTCTGTCTGACGATGGTAGTCCAACAGCTAGGCTTAACTGTGTCTCGCATAGATATTCTCTTGTTAAGCTGTCGATTAGTTAGTTATACGTTGTTGTAATATTAGACAAGTGGCTATTACGAAGATGAACTGTACTTGTAACTTGACTGAAACCGTCTTCTTGACATCGACAGCGAGGACTATTGAACTAAGTACGTGACAAATTCTGGAGGTATCCTATTCTGCCTAGGACTACCTACTTAAGTATTGTAGGTATATTTAATATTCTTATATTTGACAAACTAACGTGAAACTGTGCCATTAATTTAACTTTATAACGTGCCACTGCAATTTTTATTTACATAATTTTGTAATTAAATAAGTATAACACGACTGCTGAATAAGTGATAACTATAATTATTTCGTTATACTATATTTCTAGTCGAAGATAAAGTATAAACGCGAGAATGTCGACTATTATGTTCGTTTATTAGATAATATTAATATCTGCCATTACTAACATTTTATATTTACGTTTCGACAGCTGCTGTCAAGTTTTTCTCTTGCTCAAACATTTATTTTAACCAAATTTGCTCAATTCTGCTTCTGGTACATATTCATATGATACGGTTACTTTACATTTCCACTAATGTTCTTCGTTTCGCTCACACCGTATGTTGCTCTCTTCGTGCACTTGTTGTTCAGTAATTTCACTATATGGCGTTTCCCAGTGGCATATATTTTTATAGTGTACGTATTATATATACATAGACTAATCTAGTAAAAGTTTAGCATGTAGCGTTTAAATTATGATCTCTTAATCATTAATCATTATTTTCAATTGTAGCGAGGGCCCCTTTATTTATAATACTCATAAGTTTCTGTAATAGGTGTAACTATGTGTAAGATTCATTTTTTGGATTTCAGTAACTGTGATGACGATGTTACACTTGGTACTATATAATAACTAAGAGCGCGGTCTCAGGCCGACCGCTAGCTAGGTCAATACTAGGTACTGCATTACTTATTAACTTCATGAGATCTATTGCATTATTTATAAAATATAATAAGGACCTCATAAACAGTAGGGTAGGTACCTACATATACATTCACATACATAATTTAAAAAACCTTTCGGGTTTTTAAGTAATGCAGTTCGATAACTAAGAATATTAAATCTTCTTGTTGTTCTCATAACTGAGTACAAAATTTAGCACAAAATAGTCATAACTTTGTCATTTGTCAGTCACTTCAAGTGAATTTTTTTTTTTTAAGAAACTGCCTTCGCAACTATCACACTTTTGTACTAGTTCGCTGTAAACTAGGAAAAAAAATTAAGTACATAATACTTACACATCATGACTTTAGAATAGGAGTAAATGAACAAATAGTGCAGTCGTAACAATCCGGATCTACAACACAGTGATAGAATACAGGGTGGGCCTTTCAGTAACGTCGGTCATTATGAATTTAAGAAATCTGACAATAATATAACTAACTCTTTCGCCTGCAACGCAACCCAATAGCTGCAAATGGGAGCGGTCCAACCAATTCCACCGAGTACAAGTTATCACTTAATGTAACGTAAATATTTGTCTTCAATCTATTAACAATGCACTGAAATTGTCCAGAATTGTCAGCACGTCACTGTATTAGATCGCCGTTCCCAAGTTATCAGTCGCTTACGAAGCCTCTGTAGGATGCAGCGCGGGAGCTCGCTCGTGCGCTGGCCTGCTCGCATGCGGACGAATCCTGCTCCCGCGCATGATGAGAATGTGGTGTACGAGTTTATAATGTTTTTACTGTTATAGAAGAGACGAAGTCTCCGATAGACAAGGCTAGAGTAGATAGGTATTATAAATCGTATTCATGTTAAACAAACAAGTGAAAATTGAAACGGAAAAGACTAAATTCTTACACATTTTACAAAATGTTGCATCGCGTTCGCGTTAACGTTATTGATATACGGTGTTTGTATTAGGTTACGAGTTACGACTTGCCCTTTGTTTGCTACCCGCCGGCGCGAGCCGCGGGTCGGGATGGTGGAGCGATCTCGCATTGTTACATTATGTTTTACATTCATACAACCCCGTGCTTCACACAAACACTTCACGTTAATATACCTAGCTCTTAAAGAACCTTTCAACAAATACGATATCTAACTTTAATGGTGTTCACCTGATTGTGAATGAGAACGAATTCTTTATGAAATTGTGTATGGTTATAGTTTAAGCTATCTTATGTATTTCACCTGAGTGAAAGATGTTGTTGATGTTCTAATAATATACTTAGTCATAAGTAGGTATTGTTAAATCTCACTAATTTTTACTAAATTCTATTTAATTAAAATATTTGTAAATACACTCTGACTAAATTTGAATTTAATGTGTATATAAGAGAAATGAAATTTTTATTTAATGAATCCACCTAAGGTGAGGAAATACAAATTGTTGAAAATTTGAATCTTGGAGTTTATGTTTTTGCGTTGCCTTCCACATCAAAACTTTTTATTGAACCCTAAACTGCGCGTGCCTGAGTATACAGTTTAATAGATCAACTGGTCAACCGGTAAGTATAGTAAGTATCTTCCTCTATATAAAGTATTAAGGAATCATATATGAAATAATGAAACGATTTTACAATTGAAAGTCTTATAAGCTATACTTACAATTTATTTAAAATTTAACATCACGTTTGATTGTATCAAGTTTATCATCAAACCACAGATTGTACTTTATAGTGGGAACAACATACATACTTTAGTGAAATCCAATTGGTTTCCTTTACTATTCATTGTAATGTTGAGAAACTACCAACAAGTCCATAGTGGAGCCATCTACACGAACATGGATCCAACATTACCAACAGTAGTTGCATACCTCCAAATGACGTAAGCTAGAGATGGGTTACGACATAGTAACACTGTTCACCGCTAGGTGACGCTTTTGAACATGTTCGAGAGGCAAACGCAAGGTTAACTCGCATTAAAGAAGATGGCGTTACTATTCCGCTGAAAAGCGAGTGCATGTTGTAAAGATTAGAACAGAGACGTTGGAAAAATTATAAAATTCTATTCTTGAATGTGCAACTGGCATTCCACAGAGTGTGACATCAAAAATTGAAGTTTTAAAACGACGAATTTAAATATCTGATGATTTCACACTCGTTTTGGAAAGAAAGACTAAAGATAAAAGTCTCTGCGGATATTACAAGGGCTTAAACTCCTCATTCATTGACATGGATGTTCGAGTTCCGCAGGGTCAAACTCTGGGACCGATACTGTTTCAATTTATTTAGGACAGAAACAACAATTATTGAAACATACTAAATACCCTGATGCAGCACTTGCAGTAGTTTTTATTAGACTCAAGCTTACATTGATTTAAGAAAATAGATCTAAGTTAGAATTAATAATTAAATAGTTTAATGAGTTGGTAATCACTACTATTATATTGATATTATCCCTTTTGTAGGTATTCGAATATCTCTACATAATTCTAGATTCATATTTTAATCAGCTAGAACGTCTTGTATAAGTGTTGTTAAAAATACGATTTGTAAATGAATGTGCAGTTTCTGAACATTTTATTGAAATTTGTAATGTATTTCATCTTCTTCAATTTTAGGTTTATTAAAAAATGTTTTTTGTGTATCTATCTGTACCTAAACTTATTATTCGCTGTTTATATCATTGATTAAAGGTAAAGGTATTTAAAGTCAAAACAAATCAAAGTAAATAAACGAGTTGCAATATAATTTTTATAAAAAATCACGAACATATTCTAAGAGGCACAATTCGTCAGAAAACTTCATGAAGATATGAATTTGTATCTAAACTCTATGAAAAATATTAGTTGTTGTATAAGCGAGAATAAATTAAACATATCCTTAAAACAACTTTTATAGTAATAAATAATATAACACTGGACAATAAATTTTTATCTTTAAAAGTGCTTCACTTTTAGAGCAAAACTAAAAATACTGTACTTAAAATATATAAATCTATAGCCACATTAAAAAATAATTGTATAAACATTTTTGTATATATAAGGGTTGGCAACTATTTTTACCTATTATATTATTGTCAAATGAATGACTGCATAGTCTCAAAAATAATATTTAATCATGTGGCTGTCCAGTGTAGTTTAAAAGACTTTTTACCTGTGGCTACCAATACAATGTGAAGTAAAATTAATTATTTGTTTTTATTATGAGTGTTGCTGCACTGTAAAACAACTCAATGTCAAACATATTTTTCATTCATGTGAATACATTTCCCCAATTTATATTATTACATTTACTTTTGTTACACCTACTTGCTTATAGTAATCGTAAATAAAGCAAATGTGCAGCCGTGTCCACCTATTTAGCTAAAATGTTATATTTCGCCTCAGATCGCTATTATATTATTATTCATCACAAATTTAGTACTGTTGGAATGATAAACAGTAAAACCTTTAACTTTCATACGCCTACGGATATATTAATAAACTTTTACAAACAAACAAATAAATTATAATCATTGCTATAGAAACTGAATATATTAAGCACCTAATTCATATCAGTCTTAGATTTTAAGCTATAAAGTCCGTTTACCTATCCCAAAGAACGATTACGGTAATCTAGACTACGGTCTAAGACATACAAAAATAATATTAATTTATAAAGATCCAATCCCAAAATTTTGTCTCTTTTCTAGAAATCAAATTAATCTATAAATGTTATTTCACTAGTTAAATATGTAAAAACTGTAACTTCCTTTCTACCATTGAAATAAAAGAAACATGCATTTTCAACACAAATAATATTTAATTTTCTTATTTATTATTAACAATGTTACGCCTCAATGTCATTCACCAGATAGAAAGCAAGGTACTTGAGTACAATTTCAGCTAAATATCTGCCTTTGCTCACAAATACTAAATTGTTCACCAGGTTAGAACTAGCACTGCGACCATCAGCGGTTGCTGGACTACCCAAACGTACATAAAAATATACTATCAGCGTTCTTTACCGATGACAGAAACAACACTAGACACGGAATATCTAAAAAATATTCAATATAAAAACCCAGTCAAATCCAGTACAAAACTGTACACACATCTGAAGAAATCAAAACTACATTCAACGAGAGCGCTTCTATTCTTATTTATAATGTTCTTATGAAAAATCAAGTTACAAGTATTATAAACAATTTTTATTTGATTTTATCAAAGAACGAACCTGTCACTTGACCAAAGACTAGACCGCGTAATATTACAGTTGGATGTTTACCAAACAGCACAGAGAGTGCTATGTGGTCTCCTCGTAGTGCTCGTCGGCCTTCACGAGGTTGGGCTCGGACTCGGAGCGGCGCTTGAGCCCGTCGGCGTCGGGCGACAGCGGCCGCTCCGCCACCTCGGCCGGCTCGCACTCGCCCGCGGCCGCCTTGATGTCTGGCGCGCTCCTGCTCACATCCACCTATCGAGCAACACAGTTCCCATGACAAATTCACGTGTCTTTTCGCAGCTTCATGCTGTTAACACAAAGTCTAAATTGCAACGAATGGCGTGAATGCGAGTGAGTTTGAAAAAAAATATATATATATAGTTTGGTTTCTAAGCTTGTGAAGAAGAAGAATAAAATTATTTATATCGATAGTTTGCTACAGTGACATATGTAGTTTTTATAAAAGATTGAGTATCAAATTTTTCAGAAATGAAAAAGGGTGTAGCAGGATAACCTAGGGCCAGCGGCCCCCAAGAGGTTTTGCCAAAGTAAATTATGGTATTATATCAGTGACATGTTTTATTACTGTTGACGTGAATTTAGCCTTCTATCTCACTTCGTTATGGAGATAATTGACTAAAATGAAAACTTATCAAAATTATTTTTTTCAAAAACTATTATAGCTACTTACACTAATAAAACTAAAACGGTTTTTTAGAAAATAAATTGTTCTACATTATATATTTTTTATAGGTTTTATTTACCTTAATTACTATTTAAAAAAAATAAAAATATATTTTTTTATTATTTTTTTATAGTTTACGAAGAGGTACAATCACAGAAAAAATATATAATATAGATTACTATATCTAGTATTATCATTAAAAGTTGCATTAATATCAGATGGGTACAACACTTCCAAAAAAAATTAAAACTGATCATGATAATCTAACGGTATTTACAATTTTACGATGACATATATATTTTCAAGAACTTTTATTCAAAAGACAGATGTAAAGTCCTTACTAGCAAGGATGGTCATGATCAGTTTTAATTTTTTTTGGAAGTGTTGCACCCATCTGATATTACTGCAATTTTTAGTGATAATACTAGATACAGTAATCTATATTATATATATTTTCTGTGATTGTACCTCTTCGTAAACTATGAATAAAAATATAAAAAAACATATTTTTATTTTTTTTAAATAGTAATTAAGGTAAATAAAATCTATAAAAAATATATAATCTAGAGCAATTTATTCTCTAACAAACCGTTTTAGTTTTATTAGTGTAGCTATAATAGTTTTTGAAAAATATAATTTTGAAAAATTTTCATTTTAGTCAATTATCTCCGTAACGAAGTGAGATAGAAGGCTAAATTCACGTCAACAGTAATAATACATGTCACTGATATAATACCATAATTTATTTTGGCAAAACCTCTTGGGGCCGCTGGCCCTAGCTTATCCTGCTACACCCTTTGGTAGAGGTACCGATTTTCTATCCCAGCCGGAATTAAAGTTACCTATATAGTTAGTTTATTTTTGTCTTCGAAATAACTTAATCTGTTCAAATACTATAGAGATAAACATAATATTTAACGTATTTCAGGAAAACCGTAGAAGTAGGTAGTAGGTACCTATTTGTATCATAAGTGCATCTCTGCATTATAGGTGAGACGTTATGTCCCTATTTGTTAGCGATACTGACAGCGAAACTGGTGTTTGCTGATGATCACTAAATTACTAGCAGTTAAAAAAACTCCTTGAATATGAGAACAAAATTCACAGGGTCAGGACACTTAAATATAACTACTTACCATTTCTGCTTCAAGGAAGTCACCACCTTCCTGTTTCACTTGTGCATTCATTTTGTCGTTTAGATAACACACGCCATTGAGATCGATCGCGCTGTTGGAGAATATCGCCGCAGCACCGACCGACGCGTCTACTAGCGGCTCGCTCTGATGGAAACATATCAAAGATAAGATTATATTAGCTATAAATTCAGGGTTTAATATTATTCATTATTTGTATATGTAAGTATACTTTTTTTACTTAAAAATAAATAGATAAAAAGGTCTGGTATTCGGTCCTCGTCTCAGTAGGAGCTCATAACATTTTCTTGTATGGCGCAAGTGATAAGTTATGGTACGATTTTAGATAATTCATCACCATGAATAGTGGCTGAGATAGATTGGACGCAGAAGGTGAAGGACGCAGAAGGTAATGGTGTGCAATAGGCTGAGGCTTGAGTTGATTAATCCCCTTACACAGCCAGCTAGGTACTCTAAAATGAGGTGTACAATCGCACGTAATCTAACTTGATTTTAGGAAGACTTTTTTTGCGAAGCGAAATCTTCAATAACCTGCTCCCAGTCTAGGGTGTAACGACAAAGCGTGTCTGACTTTTACAGACTAAAACCCATCTGTCCTTCAGTTGCCTTTAATTTTCCAGAACCACAGTCTTCCTTTCAGAAATTTCCTTTCGGACGTACGGCGTTGCGCCACCGGTACATGGTGGACATCGCACCCATACGTAAAAAGCGTTTTGGGAACACATTCATTATGAGTACAACTAAGGAGTAAAATTCCCTGCCGGAGTCTGTGTTTACTGATGGCTACAACCCACGAACCTTTAAGTCAAGAGTGAATAGGTTTCTTCTAGGTAAGCGCGTTCCATCGTCGACCGCATCGTCGCTTTCCATCAGGGGAGATAACGGTCAAGCGCGAACCTATCCAAAATATTTTTTAAAAATCCGTGGAATTTTGGGAAGCCTGATGGTTTGTACTTACCTTGGAAGAGGGGCCATTCAAGTATTACGTAAGCACCAGGGATGTTAGGGAGTTCCGTAACCGTAACCGAAACTATCGGATATCCGATATAAAATAATATCCGTAACCGTAACCGAATCCGAAATAAAAGTTTCGGATAGTATCGGATAGGGGCGGAGCCTAATTGCGACACGTATGACATGTTGTTTTGTTGATCGGCCGGGCAGCGGCCGACACCGCGCGCATTGTGTGTTTTCTTCTGTTGTCTTCCTCGTCTTATCATACTCGTAACATAACTAACTTGTGTTGTGACTTTGTGAGCAATTAAACATTTACGAATAGTTCAACAAATAAGTGCAACAAAAGTGTTGTGTTAGGTAGAAAACACTCAACATTAAATTATCTGACTGATTTTTGTTCCTACCAAATAAAACCATTTTATTAGCTATTTATATTTTACTTCTGAAATTCCTTAAAAATCTAATATCCGTAACCGAAATTATCCGAAACTAACGGATTATCCGAAATAATTTCATATCCGTATCCGGTATAATAATCATTTCTATATCCGTATCCAATCCGTATCCGAAATTTCATATCCATAACATCCCTGGTAAGCACCATAGGGGGGTGGGGGGGGGTTAAGCATTGTTTATTTTTGATGACATGGGGAATGGGGGGTCTAGATGGTGATTACGTCAGCAGTATATATTTTTCTTAGTTTTTTAAGAGAATGATCTCGATGTTTCAAAATCACAAGAAAGTGAGCAGATACACATCACTGAGCATCCTATGTCCAATGTCGTTGAAGATTTAGTCATGGATTCGTGTATCACAGACTGTTGTGTGACTCAGAACTGTTAATTTAAATTAATATGTTAAAATTATAAATGAAGCTTGTTTTTTCCTTTATTTCAAGCCTATTCCTTATTTGTAGACTTACAACCAAAGTCTGTGCTTACAACTACATATACTGCTCATAAATTATTAACGAAACCAACACATTGACAAATACTTGTAAGTACCAATGCAAATGTTTACGTAAACATGGGGGAAGGGGTGAGAGCTTTGCTTACTTTTGCTGACAAGGGGGAGGGGAGAGCTATTATTTGCAAAAAAATCTGCTTACGTAATACTTGAACGGTCCCAGACACACGAGATGGCGAATTAAGAACTAATTCACTGTCTCCATTCAAGAATACATTAAGCCGCAACAATTATCACCAGTTCAATTTTGTACAAGTTCAAGTAATCATTGACACTTACCAGGATTACATTCTCAGGAACTGTAAACTTCAGTTGCGTCGGCTTTTTTGGAGGAGGCATCTCGGTTTCCGGTATTTTGTAAACAAAGGGATTGTCTTTAGGGGTCAAGTCTTTTTGCTCTCTGAAATCATGCACATTTCAATAGACTGCTTTATAGTTTACCTTCCTAAACAATCTCAGGTTAGTCAGCTAGGAAACACCGGCCTCACCTAGTATAAACTGGCGAAAAAAAAAATTACGTGTAAAAGTGTTTTTTAGACCTATTTACAAAATAAATATCATTTATGCGTTTTGAAACTTTCTGCATGTGGGACAATCCCGGATGCGTGATGAAATCCGTACGATATTAAAAACACCCTAAATTACGTCACATAAATTTCATCACTTTTTGACCCTCAGTAGCCCTTAGTTCACATATTTTGTAATTCAACATTATTTTAAAAATGATTAAATAAAAACAGTATGTAGTTTCGAAATTAGTTGTCGAACTCACCAAAAAAACAATTTGAACCTAATTTTCATTAAGATAGAGTTGGAAATCATTTTAAGTTTTTTATTAATATTTCATCAGTCTAGGCCAAAAGGTTAAATGAGATCTTGGGGTACTTTTTATTCAATTCAATGTGTTAAAGCTAGAACTACATTAGACCGACGCACACGTGGGCGACGTCTCAGACGCGTGCGGTGGGTGTGCACACTACACCGACGCCACGCGTAACCGTGTGGCGCTAATACTAGTGCTGACAGTGACTTCGCCCGCGTGATAGTAAAAAATATCCCTAAGGAACGTACTCTCAGGATAAAAAGTATCCTATATGTTATTCTAAGACATGGTCTGCCTATATACCAAGTTTTATCGAAATCCTTTCAGTTTTTTTTTTGCGTGAAAGTGACATCCATAAGTACATTATTTTTTGTGACATCCATATAAAAAGAATGCGAAGTGCCACCCACCGGGTTTAATTTTATTTTCGAACCATCCAGGGACCTACTTATAATACACACAAAATTTCATCCAAATCGGTCAAGCCGTTTTGGAAGAATTAGGTGACATACACACTTACAGATGAAATATACTTAAAAAGACTAGCAGTCCCGATAGATGTCGTCCTGTCCGAAGACTCTTGCCAGTTAAAAAAATGAACCTGATAGCAGCGCCACCTATCAGGTTCAATTGTATTTTCAAATTACGCAGAGACACACTCAATTACTCGTTATGCACACAAAGTTTCATCCAAATCGGTCAAGTCGTTTAGGAAGAATTTGGTGACAAACACACGTCCAGAAGAATTATGTATATGTACATACATATGTTTAAAGACATGATGCATCATTCATTTTTAGGGGCCCTGTTACAACACATTATATGGACAATAGAAATAAGAAGACAGTTTTTTTTTGTAAACTGATTGAATATAACCGTATTCTTATTTGAGTTGCATTGCATAGGCACATAATAGATAGGTTCAGAAGACAATCTAGTATCTACATACAAAGTGTGCTCGCTCGAGCAACGCACATACATATACATAACACCGCTCACGGACACGATATCTCGCTCGGCTCAATCGCCCGGTCGCACTCATCTCACGCATCTCGCTGCCCCTAGCCACAAAATAGATACCTAGGTATTTTGTGCCCTACCGCGATCGCTAGCGTAGGTAGGTATAAAAACTAAAGTACATCATGAGATTGACTTCTGTATCATAAGTATCTATTTTGTGGTATAAGTAGGTAGGTACCATCGAAGACACTTCCGCCTGCTTCCGCCTGACCACCGCTAAGTTCATTTTTGCTTGCACTCGAAACAAAAACTTCAAAGGGTTTGGTTTCGCGCCGCGCCGCAGGAGTCAATGACCGCGATGGTACCTACTTACTTGGCTTCTTTATATCTTGTGATATTTGTGAAAATAAATAAAAAATCTAATAACTATAGATGGTACTTCTTGACTTGTTCGTTGTTCGATAAATTCGAATGTTAAACTCACTCCAGTTCCTTCTTTGCTTTCGTACCATGGCTTCGACCCTGCTGGGCCCCTACGATTTGCTGACATCTTGAGACGCGCATAGAACATTACGCGCCGTCTACGACTTGGGCTCGGTCCGGTTACTGGACGGCCAGACATCGAGCTACCTATTGCTCGCCGTCTGCAAGCTCGCGCCTAACGGTAACTGGAAATCGGGGTCGGGATCCCGGCGGCTGGGCCGTGAGGGCCGTTACCTCGTGCGTGCAGCCGCTTCCTTAGCTAGCATTACTGCTTGGCAGAAGGAGGCTACTACCTGCTATTCCTCCTCGCTCCGGACTATGGCCTGTACCAGCCCGGCGCAAGAGGTCATGGCCACCGATCACATGGCATACTTCGTACCGTGTCCTTCGGGCGATCTAAGTAGTGGTGACACCCGGGCGTTTCTTTCGCACGAATCCGGTGCAACAACCTTCCGAACTTACTACGTACGGTGAGGACCTGCGTCATGCGGAAGGTGAGGACGCCGTGAGGTCTTTCCAGCCACTCCGCAAATACCCCTTTTTGAGGAGTGGCTGGAATTAGTTCAATAAATTTTATCAGTAATTTTTTTTATTTACAATAATGATAGACCGCCCATTGTACGTGTTTTAGATATAAGTTTTTCTTTGTTATGTTTTGTATGTACAAGAAAGTATATAATAAATAAATAATAAATAAATGATAACCGCAGATGATACTCGGGCTGTCGTCACACGCAGGGCCCCAATTTCTGGGACGGTTGGATCGGCGTCGCGTGTGATGGCGTGGCGTCGCGTCGCGTGGGTCAAGTGTAGTTCTAAAAGCCTAGTTTCCATATAAAATGTATGGGGACCGACGCTCCCAGATCGGCGTGTGTAGCCCACGTGTGAGCAGTGTAGTTCTGCCGCCGACGTAGCGTCGCGTGGCGTGGCGTGGGTCAAGTGTAGCTCTAACAGTCTATTTTCCATATAAAATGTATGGAGACCGACGCTCCCAGATCGGCGTGTGTAGCCCACGTGTGCGCAGTGTAGTTCTACCTTAATGGTCTTATGCAGCAGATTACAAGCATGTGTGCTAGTATTTAAAATAACATTACTGAAATGTGGATAATCTAATAAATAGCTGGTTGTTGTTGTAGTAATAAGCAATACTTTCGTTTATGCTCCAGATGTGTTTGGTAGTAAAAAAAATAATCAAATATTGTTTTCTTACTTTTTAGGCGTAGCGTGGTAGCTCTCATTCTTTTCTGTCTGATGTTGTGTTATCAAATCACAAGCCTTTCCGAGTATCACAATAGAAACGAGAACTCTAACTGATATCAAGCACAAATATGCTATGGATATTAAAAAGATTGCTGCAAATCTGTAAATAAATTCAATATTTAAGCATTCGATAACTAAACATAAGCATAACCATATCGAACTGATTGCCATACATTAACAGCAACATAAAAATAAATAGACAAATAAAAATCATTTAAAGAAACACAGTCAGACAGTCAGTCAGTCAGAAAAAAATCAAAATTTATTTTATACCCTCCAAAAATTTAAGTATTATATCTAAGCTAGAAACTTTTAGATTTCTCAATTTTATTGAAATTGCATTTTAATTTTATGAGTAAAATAAATATCTACTATTATTCAAGAGCTTTAAATTGGGTAGATTTTTTTTTTGTGTGACGGATTGGCGATATGATTGATTGATCAGTACAAAACATGTTAGGGAGGCGTCCTCACACGTTTGTACTGATCAATGTCGGTAAAAAAATGTCCTATACATCAACTGCAAATGAAGATTCCTTTCACATTATTCTTTAGCAACATGGTTAGCTTACCCATCGACTTTAACTGCATGAACCAACACTCTTGTGATGACAACACCTAGAGGCAAAGGTATGAAGCCCATTCTGCGTGCCACCAAATCTGAGTGGTCACTGAAGGCATGCTTCTGTCTTGTTTGCGCAACGTCATATGCCAGGCTCACTGTATATTCTCTATATACTCCATAGGGAATCTCATTGAACCTGAACAAAATAAGAAGTAAGCATAAAGATTTATTAGGTTGCTATTGTAACTTAAGGCCTGTACAGTACAATTCACGAATGATGGCGGCCGTGAAGTTAGCCTTTGCGAACGTTCGCGCATACTACACTCTTCTCGCACACGCACGTCGCCATTTGGTTCCTAAAACACGTTACTGCGCAGCCTTCTGCGCAAACTTCACGGCCGCCATCATTCGTGAATTGTACTGTACACCACGTTTTTTATACGCGCAGTTGACGCGCGTTTAAGAAACGTGCGTCGACGGCGCGCTTTTATCCAATTAAATGTTTAATTAAAGGTTTCCAGGCTGCGCTTGACTCGCGTGCGTATCGCGTCTGTATCGCGCGTCAACGGCGCGTTTAAAAAACGTGGTGTGCAGAGGACCTTAGTATTCTAGAGGCAAAAGGGGTTATTACCTATTTTTAAGTGCAATAATTTTATTAATTCTGTAAGGATATTGTAGTTGTTTTAAATAAATAAATAAAAGACAGACACCATCTCTCACCCAAAGGGCAATTGGAGGAACACAGGTTATAATACTGACTTAAACCAACATGTATTCCTCCAATTGCCCTTTGCGTTCCAAGACCACAAAATCTTTCTTGTTTAAAAGGTTTTCTGTGGTCTTGGACACTATCTCTTAATTTACATGGAAGGCCTAACACACAAAGAATGACAAAGCATTTATTTTAACAACTTAGCAATACACATTGCATCCTTTACATTGTTGAGTAGACCAAGGATTAGGAATATCCTTCATAATCATATACATTATTTAAAATAATTATGGAATTAAGTAGGTACCTAGTAATGAATGCATGTTTGACCCAATCAATGATGACCTCAAAAGTCAGGACAAGCACGCAATCCGGTGCTAGTATCCAAAACCGTTCCTCTTTCCACACATATTCCTTCATAGTTTGCAGAACGACAATAAACAGAAGCACTGACAGGTGAAGTCGCTCCCTTACGTCACTACAGGATACTTGGAAGAGGTTGTTTTTGTCAAACTTCTTGAAGACACTGCCCTTCAATTCTACAAACTAAAAAAAAAATGTTTTGTTAGAAAAATACTAAAACTCTGGTTTAAAACATACACCTTTTACAGCATAAGTCAAACTGTGAACTATTTTTGTTACCTCTTTAAAAAGCACAGCACTTAATTATTTAAAAGTTTAATATCCAATTAACAAAATCGTAATTTGTATAGTATTAAATTGAATTTATTCCACGCAAGCAATACTATAGGCAAACAACACAAAATAATAAAAAAAGAGTACACAAACACAATACAAACACACATCACAACCTCGCAATAAGAATTTTATTCATCCTACTATAAATACTCACATTGTTAGACATCATTATGATAAGAAGACTTTTATTATTGGAGTTGAAGGCAACATTCAGGGTTGTTGCTTGAAACAGTACTAATAAGCTATGTAGAACTGAACAAATAAATTGTTAATATGTAAGGATCATTTACAAAAACACAGACAATAAAAATTGTAACCCAGTGATACACACCTATATTTAAGGATCTGTTAAATATAAAATAATTTAAGTACTTCTAGAGATACACCTCCAATATGTGCTACAGTTCACATCACTTCTGACTTCAGTCAATTGTACAGAACAAACACTAACTTTGTCAATATTAGAATCCTAAGCATTACTTGGCATTATTGTACAAATATTCACATTGCTTTGCTTTGAAGTAGACTTTATTTCAACTGCATATGGTACATTTTTACTGACCAAATTACATTCCATTGTTTACAAAATTGCCAAGCAATTTACCAGCCTTGGCCATATACCACTGAATATAATTATAAACTGAAAATATTTATGTAGTGTATCATTATTTTAATACTTTGTCATCTGAGCCAACTGTGAAGAAGATATCACTCATATTAAAAATACAAATAAGTACTAAAAAATTAAATATTACTGCATAATTTTATGACATGACATTAGTTGTTACATATTAAAATCTGTTATATGTAAACAGAAGAACCCTGTCAAACTTGAGCTTGACTTATCAGATTCAACTTATGTTCAAAAAGGATACAGACATAGATCATAGCAAACAACAGATGAGGTATAACACCTAAATGCTCCCTTCTTCTGTCTCGGGGTTCAGTAGCAGTCCAAAATAGTGCATCAATGGTATCCTGCCCAAAAGCTGAGAACAGTCTGTCACCAACTTCCAGCATGTTGTAAAATATATATAATTTCATCACACTCTGACTCTTCACTAAATGATACATCATATTTGTGTCTATATAGCACATTAAAATACTGCAAATTAATAATATGAAACCTTTAAGCATGTCACATGTTTCTGCTGGCTTTAATAGACTTTGACGAGAACTTGAATAAAACCTGTAATAAATGAGATAGTTTATAAAACCTGTTTTTTACTTAATTCATGTAAAAAATTTAATAAAATAATGGTGTCTCTTACCCAAAACAACGCCTAAAAAGTCTGCTAAAGAAGGTCCAAATAGCCATTATAAACCTCAATGGAAGGAAGGTGTAAACAAACAGTAAAGAGTCTGCACATTGAAAGAATCCATAAGCCATAAACTTTTCCAATTCTTGAGGAATCTTAATAAACGAATAAACTTTTTCTCTTCTGGCTGAAAACCGTTCTTCGTCATGTTCTAATAAATATCCTCGCGTTAGCTCTACATGTAAAAACGCAAACAACGAGGCAGCCTTCTCTCCATCTGCAATGTTTAATATCACATTTAACTTCCATATTACTTAATTGTTTTGTCATTTAATCCAAACGGGTGAATTACTTTACCTTTACATTTCATTTCCTTCGCTCCTTTATCAAAACTTACATCGCCGGACGAATTTTGAGAATTGGTTATAGACTTGAACCGTAACCTTTTAGTTTGTTCTTGTGCATCCTCATTTTTGATTATCATGTTGTTCAGATTTGAAATATATCAAACTGCAAATCACTATCACATTTGTATTGATTTTGTTAAAATTTATCTTTTAATGCGGTAACTATAGCTCCAAAAATTTATTTATTGACAGCTTCAAATGACACAACATTGACAACATTGGTTGATCTGTCATGGAACTTCAGTCTGATAACCAACCCTTAGTTCCGAATTACGTCAAAAGCGATTATATTGCGAACCCGACCTTTAATAGTCACAAAATATATGGACTATAGTCTGTCTAAAAAGTCAACCGATTTGGGAATTTTGTATAAATATTTAATTATTTAAAAAATACTTATATTCGATACTTTTTATATGGTTCTTCTAGTAGTAAACAATGATCAATATCTTTTAATCAACTTTGATTGTTGAACCAGCGTTGACTACATCAGATTTCATTTTACTCTAATAATTACACAAGTCGGTTGACTTATTAGACAGACTCTATTGAGTACTATTTGTGACGTTGTGCGTTGGTAGGATTCGCGATATAATCGCTTTTGACGCAATTCGGAACGCGGGGCAACAGACAAGTGGTCCAACATGACAGCACACATGACAGCTGACAAAACCTTTTGCTGTCCTGTCACTAGTGCACTAGTGAGGCACTCATAACAATGTGAAGTCAGAGGTTTATGGTTAGGCGAGTACGCTCTTATGAGCTCATAGAGTCTGTGCGGAAAGTAAACCATCGTGGGATTTGCGGGCGTGCTGTAGATAAATATCGTTTTTGTTATGTGAGCAACATTGTGACGTCATTATAGTGCGGCTGTAAAATATTAATATTTTGAAACTATTTTAGACTAGCTTCTTCCAGCGGCTTCACCCTATAATAAAAATTATCCTATTGGCTGAATTTGCTCACCTAATGAAACTGCAAAGTTATAGTTTATGTGCTATATTATTGCAATGTTTATGATTAAGTTCATCTGTCTAGTAGTTTTTGCGCGACACATCCATACATACGAGTACCTCCATCCATCTTCACAAACTTTCGCATTCATAATATTAGTAGCCTATTTATTGAACTCGCTGACGTGATGAAACTTAGCAAAAAGTTATAAGCCGCCCCTCGAGACCGGGTGGACGCTCTTGTAAAACTTCAGCACTGAAGTGAAATATTCCAAAGTACTGCAATCTTTTTTAGCCAAGCCTGGTTTCACCAAGTTGATGGTGAATGACGAATTGTGCCACCTCAACAAAGGCAAAGACGATCTCCTGACAACCGAAAGAGTGTTGGCAGGCTTAACTAATGGTCTTTTAGAACATAAAGAGATTGTTAAGGATATTCCTGAAGATTGTCTTCAGGAATTGGGAAATTGGGCTAATAACTCGCCAAGCGAGTTAACTCCACCCAATTTATTTAATAAGATCCTAACCCTTTTTGGTCCAGAGTCTAGGAATTTAAAAAAAACTGACCAAATTCTACAGGTAGTATGTGGAAAACGAGCAGAGTGTATTGAAGTGAGGCGGGACCGTCTTACATCTGAAATACCTAACAAAAACCTCCAAGCTACTCTAAAGCAGGTACCCCCAAGTGCTGATCACCTTTTTGATGCTTCTAAATTAACACCACTAATAACATCTTTAGGAGGAACTAATAATTGGCTAAACATGCCATCATACCTTAAGGAAACCTAACCGGTTAAAAAACGTTTACAGGAGCGTGACCCAATCCCTTCCACCTCTACTCAACCAGCTTATGGGAATCGTAGCTCGGCCTCCCGAAACTCAAAAAATAGAAATTTTCAAAACTTCAAGAAAGACAACAAAACCAAGTTCAATAAGAATAATTCCTTTCGTCCCAAAGACAAGAAATGACCATCACATGATGTTCAAGGGGGGTCATCTCAGGCAATTTTTGCCAAAATGGGAAGCTCTGGGAGCAAATTCTTTTATCAAAAAAATAGTTTTGGGGGCTCGGATCCCCTTCATAAACAAGCCCCCTTTAACTTTTCCTTCACAGGATATCCTAAAAGCATATACTACCAAAGTTACTCCAGAAATGACACAAATCATAAAAGTCTTGAAGGAACAGCAAGTGTTACAAAGCCCGGTAAAAGCCAGCCCAAGTTTTCTGTCAAAAATGTTTTTAGTTCCCAAGAACAGCGGTGGCCTCCGACCAGTTTTCGACTTACGGGGGCTGAACAGGTTTGTTCACACCAGTCATTTTCGACTGATATCACATGCGTAAGTACCGGAGTTCCTACAAACCCAAGACTGGATGGTCAAGATAGATATATCAAATGCTTAATTCCATGTGCCAATTGCAGAGTCCCACCGTTGCTACCTACGAATGTGTTACCAGGGAGAATTACTACAAATGTCATCCCTACCTTTTGGCCTGGCGTCTGCTCCCCGAATATTTGCAGCTCTGACGAATTGGATTGCAGAGGTCCTTCGAGCCAAAGGATACAGAGTTCAGGTATATTTAGACGATTTCCTATGTGTTCACCAGGACCAAAACAAGTTAATAACACAGACTGCAGAAGTCGTGAAACTCTTAGAATCATTAGGATGGCAAATCAATTACCCAAAATCAATATTGAAACCAGTTCAAGAGCTGGAATACCTGGGTATAACTTGGAACACCCAAGCAAACCAGATCTCACGTTCTCAGGAGAAAGTAAGAAAAATAAAAAGCTCATTGTTAAGAGTAATAAACAGGCGAAAATGCACACTGAAGCAATCAGAAAAGTTGCTAGGCCAATTAATTTTCGCAAATTTTGTAATTCCAAAGGGCCGGATACACTGTCGTTATTTTCAAATATTCCTAAAACGGTTCAGACGAAATTACAGAATTTGTCGCCATCTCCCACCACTGGTGATCAACGATCTCAGATGGTGGAGTCAGGCAATTCAGTCCAAAGCTGTCCTACACTAACAACCGTATACTCACTTCCTAACAACCAACGCAGCGGATGTGGGTTGGGGAGCACAGTTGAACGAAACTCTAATGTCGGGAAGTTGGACGAAAGAGCAGATGAAATGGCACTCGAATTGGAAAGAGCTGTTCGCAGTATATGTGTCGATTCGGAATCGATCACAGGATCTGCAGAATGCTCACATCCTAGTCCAATCAGACAATCGGACCCTAGTGTCATACATAAGGAACGAGGGGGGAACTCATTCCTTGAATCTGCTCAATCTTACACGCAAGTTGTTGAGGCTGACAGACAGAAGGAATATAGTCCTCTCAGCCCATTCATTACCTTCCGGGAAGGTACAACTGCACAGCCGATCGTCTCTCAAGAGGACAGCGGCTCTCCGAGTGGCACCTGTTACCCACTGCAACAAACCGATTAATCCATCGTTGGGGCACTCCAGACGTCGACCTGTTCGTCTACCTACGTCTCATTAGACTGCAGAGATCGGTTAGCACTATTCTCAAATGCCTTCAGCCAGGAGTGGAACGTTCGTCTAGGCTGGATATTTCCACCCCCCAATCTAATTCCTCGAGTTTTAGCACACCTAAACCGAGCCAAGGGACTGTATATTATAATAGCTCCACTTTGGGAAAAAACCTTTTGGTTAGCGGATCTAATGTCACGAGCACTAGAACCACCAATCATAATAGAAAGACTCTCGGAGAGTCTAGTGGACATGGCAACAGGTTTACCTCCAACCCATGTCGACCAACTAATTCTTCAGGTCTGGTTAGTTGGAGGTGGGGAGAACAAATCAATGGCTGGTCAGACATTGAGAAACAGTTGTTGGATACCAGTTGGAGACAGTCGACAATGGACACATATTACCCAGCCATCAGGAGATGGTGCAAATGGTGTGATGAGAATGGGTACAATAGTGAAAAACCTCACATTCAACAGATAGCTAGATTCATTGCCTACCTTCACTTACAAGAAAAACTGGCCTACAGTACTATTCTAGTCCACAAATCTGCAATATTTTCTTTCTGTAAAATTGAAAAGGAACAAGATCAATCTCTTATGAAATTGATACTTAAAGCTATAGCTATAGCACAGCCAGCAAAGTTGAAACCTCCAATATGGGATGCACAAATCGTTTTCGACTGGCTAACTAAACCCACAGAAAGAGATACACTTTTTGAAACCTCTCGACGAACAGCAACAATTCTTTTGTTAGCATCTGACAGACAAGTTCATGATTTGACACTTCTCAGAATATCAGAACCCCACATAAATATTTTAGAGGATAGAATACTTCTCTGGCCAGTATTTGGCTCTAAGACAGACTCGGGTGGACATAAGCAGTCAGGATGGCTTTTATTAAAACATCCAAATCAACAGGTGTGCCCTGTTTGGTGGATCAATCACTTAATTGCTCTTTCAGAAGAAAGGAGGCACCAAGAAAAGGGTTTAGACCACTTATTTACTACAATAATTGGTAATCCACGCCCTGCATCCCGATCAGTAATTGGTAGTTGGATTAAAACTGTTTTAAAGGATGCTGGTGTGGCAGCTGCCCCAGGATCGTTCAGATCTGCAGTAGCTTCAGCTAGCTGGGCAGACAACCATCCAATAGATGAAATACTGAATCGGGGAAACTGGAAAAGTGAACATACTTTTACAAAATATTATTGTAAAGAAATTCAAAGACCCCATGGATCTCAATTACTTTTTGATAATTTTAAACCTAATTAAAGGCATTGCCTAAAAGTCAATTATGTGTTGAATTTTTTCATTAGATCATAATCAAAAGAAGGTCACATTCGTTATTTTGATATATTATTATTTTGATAAAAAATTTTTATAATAAGTTACTTTAGTTAAGTACAAGACTGATTAAACAAAGTTCATTGAATTATCTTATAAGAAGTTGATGTTTATGTTTTCTTAAGTTTTCTTTTCTAATAAACATTATTTCTTTCACATAGCGTTTGTGTTTCGTCACCAGCAGATACCAAACAAGTCTTCTAGTAGACGTTGTGTGTTTTTAAGTAGACACATAATATAATATTTTGAATAAAACAAAATTGTTATTATGTGTTGAAAGAAAAACACACAACGTCGAAGGAATATCTTCCTGGTAAAGACTCTAATTGACTCTATGACACATCTGGAGGGCTACCTACATAACGGAACAAAAATTCTTCGTGTTTATTGGCCCCTATGCGGTGACGAGCAAGGTAAAGTACCAACATTCAGATAAATTGGATGCGATCAGGTACGTTCACAAATCATCTTCTAGTCGACGTTGTGGGTTTTTCTTTCAACACATAATAACAATTTTGTTTTATTCAAAATATTATATTTTAAACAATACCTAACATTGTTTTATAATAATTAAATGCTAATATAAGTACTAAAATAGTCTTCAAAAATAAGAAAATTAATGTAGATTGATACATACATTAGCTTTTTCTCTGGCATTCAATTGATATAATGTAGGTACCCCACTTACAAACTAAATGTTTAGCAAAGTAGGCAAATGAAATGTAATAACTTGCAAATAAACGTTATATCAAAAAAAAAAACTAATTCTGCATTTTGCATAAGTACTTATGCAAAATGCAGAATTAGTTAGATGGATTCAGCAGTTACAAGCTTGATACAAAAAACCCATAGTTTAGCCCTAGCTTCTCTATTTAAACAAAACTCAAATATCTAGACACTCAAGATGTGTCCTGTAGGACATGACCTAGTTAATAGATAGAATAAAACAAAAGTTTGATCATCATCATCAACTCGTATACGTCCCCACTGCTGGGGCACGGGCCTCCCTAAAAGATGTGAGGGGTAAAAAAAAATAAAAGTTTGCTTAACAATAATTTATTAGAATCCCGGTTTACAATACTGCCGTCCTTTAACTAAAAAGCAGCTAAGTTACTTAGAAACAAAAGCACTTAGCTGCTTTTTAGTTAGAGGACGGCAGAATAATTATGATCTTTTGATGAACTTGCACGCCCAACTTCATCCTGGCTGTGAGGCCATACGCCGCTTATATCCATGTCATCATTATCACTGTCACTTTCAGTTTACGAATCACTTATCACTTCTATAATGAACGGTTTATGCAAATACACATCATGCTTCAAATATTCTGCTTGTAACTTGCGAACATGATTGCAATGCTGAGCCCACTCACTAACCGTTATACTTTCAAAAGCTTCTTGAACTAGGCGGGGAATCTCAGAATTTTTGTGGTCATTATTTACATCAGCAACTTTTCTTTTCATCGAGCTGCATATTAATTCGATGGGATTGAGATCACAATGATAGGGAGGTAAGTACAAGCATTTGTGTCCATTTTCTTCTAATATTTTTTCAATTTCATACACAGGTTCAGGCTTATTTCTCTTAATTATTTCTAACAGCTGAGGTTTCGTGAATTCCTTTCCGTAGTCAATTTTATTTTGTGTCAACCATAATTGCATATCTTTCTTTAAAGAATTAGTATTTGGTATTTTATTTACACAAATACGGTGATAAGGGGCATTAACCATTACTATTATTGATGGCTCTTTTAAATTAGGCACAAGTTTTTCAATAACCCACTTTTTAAAGTTAAAAAACATAGCTGCATGAATAGTACATTCATGTCGTCGTGATAGTCACCACTTTTTGTGTTAGACTTAAAAACTAGAAGAGCATTTTGGACAAATCCGGTATCCCCTCCAGCATGAACAATAATATATCTTTGCCCTTTTGATAAAGGCTCTAACACTCCATCTACACCCTCTCCTTGCCAGCATTTACCTGATGTATGCGATGAATGTATATAGATTTCATCTAAATAAATTAGCGGCCGAGGCTGTGGAGATTTATAATTTTTTTCTTCAGCATGCAAGTATTTTGCTCTCCAAGCTGATACTTCATTGCGCTCCATGAGCATTTTACGATTAGACTGCGACTTTTTAAAACGAAAACCCATTTTGTGGAGCAGCTTTCTTAGACTTTCTCTTTGTCCCGTGTAATTTATTTCTGTTTTTAAGACCTCTAGGAGCTTCTTAACAGTCGGTAACTCGTTTTTATTAGAGTAAAATTCATATACTTTCCTCCAGACAACTCCCATGTCAAAATCATAAACATGAATAAACCCACTTTGACGTTTCCTCTCCTTGCCTGGGGTCCGAATTTTTGTACTAGAAGCTAGTAGTTCTGCTGCATGCTCTTCTTTAACTATTTTTGAAATTAGCCCTTGACTCACACCTGAAATATAGACAAAATTAATTAAGTATTTACATACTGTAGTTAAAATATTAAATGTAAGTATGAATAACTATTTTTTATGCGGCTTGCGTACAAATCGCGTCACGTAAGAAGAACGCTGGAAGGCAGTGGAGTGGAGAGATTTTACGCTAAGCCAAACGTACCTATGCGGGAGAGCCCCTCAGATTATTCCAGCATTCTTTTTACGTGACGGGAACTATAGGTAGTTGACTCACTTAGCTTTATATTTTTTAAGTTACAGTTACGTTAAAAAGTAATCAATGAAAAAGATATCGGGTAATTTACAAAAAGAAAGTAGACAACACTAACCTCAGGAGCCTACGAGATGAACTTAGCTTAAATATTTTAAAATCAGTTTATTACTCACTGGTGGAGTCAAGATTGAGATATAGCATTCAACAATGGGGAAATAGCTACAAATATAACTCTGATAGAGCATTTCTGCTACAAAAGAGGGCGATCAAAACTATGGTTCGCATTCCCCAAATCGAGTCCTGTCGAAAGTATTTCCAAAGTCTGTCGATACTTACAGTACCTAGTCTTTATATACTAATAGTCTTGACTAGCCTTTTTTTTTTATGGTGGGAAAAAATCATGCATTGACATCCCCCGCCCTTGGGCGGAGCGGGAGATAGTGTCAGACTCTTACTGACTAAAAGACCCACCCCGTTCCTTCTAGCCTTCATACCGGGGCTCGAGCGCCCTTTCGGATAACCCTGGCCCCAGTAGGCTTCGACCCGGCTGGGTCCCTGCTGTTGCTGACAACTCCTTGAGGCGCGCGGAAACAGTGCGCGCCGTCGACGACTTGGGCTTGGTCCGGACAGTTACCGGACGGCCCACAGAAATCTTAATAATTATTAAGATTTCTGTGGGACGGCCGGACAGTGAGCTACCCATTGCACACTGTCCGCAAGCCCGCGCCTACGTTGGCCGGAAATCGGGATCAGAATCCCGGTGACGGCGGCGGCGATAACGCCGTTGCCTGATGCGTTCGGCCTCCTCCTTTGCGAGCATTACTGCTTCGCAGAAGTCGGCGACCGCCTGCCACTCCTCCTCGCTCCGGACCATGGCCTCAACCAAGGCCCGGCGCGAGAGGTCTCCGCCGCCGATCGCCCCCACGAGGGCACGGTGATGCTCCGCCCAAGCAGGGCACACCTCGACTGTGTGCTCCACCGTGTCCTCCGGGCGTTACGCACAGTGGCGACACCCGGGCGTCACTTCCGCATGGATCGAGTGCAGGAAACTCCCGAACGAACCATGTCCGCTGAGTACCTGCGTCATGCGGAAGGTAAGGACGCCGTGAGGTCTTTCCAGCCACGCCTCAAAGAGGGGACTTACTGCCATGATTGTGGCGTGCCCAGCACTGGGTTGCGATAGTCGTTGACGCCATTTCACCATGAGATCCCGCCGGAGCTCTGTCCGCCATGCCGTGACCTGTCGCGGCAGCGGACTTTCACCCCGGCGTTGCATCTCCACGCGCATATCGTGCATGTGTGCAAGGACAGTCTTGACTAGCCTGGCAAAACACATAAATGATTATGAAACGCAGGACGAAAGACACCTAAGAGTAAGCACATGGAATCAATATTTGAAACACAAAGTAAACCCCAAATTAAATATTGCAAAACATTATGTTCAATATCAAGCGGTAAAATTATTTAATTGTTTACTTAAAGAACTGAAAGAGATATTATATAAAACCACTCAATTTAGAAATAAACTCAAAAACTTTTTATTGGAAAAATGTTTCTACTCAGTTCAGGAATTCATGACTCAACGCTATTGTTAATTATGTTAATTTCATTTGTTGTTTTTGTTTTTATTGTTTATGTACCACAAAAGAACTGTTTTTTATGGGTTATGAAATATGTTTTTAAATTTTTCTAAGGTAAATATTTTTCTTTTTCTTTTTTTCACTATGACATTATGACATATTTAACTATTTTAATGATTTTGATTTAGATGATTTTTGACAAATGATGAATTTTAAATTTTACTATCTGTTATTATTATTATTTCCTTTATTATCCATTTTAACATATTTATTACATTTTTAAATATTCCTTAAAAAAATTATAAAAAAAAACATTTAAAAATATAAAAAATAGTGTCCCACCGGTATCGGGAATAGGGTCCAAGCTACTGGCGGTCAGGGCTCCAGAGAAAGGAACCTCCTGACTATACGAGCCGTGTCCAGAAGTACCGCTTTCTGAATCAAGCCCTTGATCCAGTCGCCTAACGAGAGCCTCCTGAGGTGTTGGTCGAGGCTCTTGGCTATTAAGCCATTGGCTGAAACGACTATCGGTACAATAATCGCTGAATCCACTTCCCACATGTCGACAACCTCGCGAGCCAAGTCAATATACTTGATTTGTTTATCTTTCTCGGCTTTCGCGAGGTTCTCGTCATGCGGGACGGATATGTCAACTATCATTGCACGCCTCTCGCTTCGGTCCACCACCACTATATCAGGCTTATTGGCTACAATAGTCCTGTCAGTGATGATGGACCGATCCCAGTACAACGTGATATCGCCATTATCGAGAACTGGGTCGGGCACATACCTGTAGTATGGCACCTCCGATTCCACAAGAGAGTACTTCAGAGCAAGTTGCTGATGCATAATCCTGGCTACAAGGTTGTGTCTATGCAAGTATTCTCCGTTAGCTAGACGAGAACAACCAGAGATAATGTGGGGGATTGATTCACCCGGTCGGTGACATGCCCGACAGATGTCAACCGTGCCGTCCTTCACAATAAATCTCCGATAGTTATTCGTCATGATAACTTCGTCCATAATTGCACATACAAAACCTTCGGTTTCCCCAAAGAGGTCACCGACGCGCAGCCAGGCTACGGACGCTAGTTGGTCCACATCGGGCCCATGAAGGGCCCGGAAAAAGCGTCCGTGAAGTTCCTTACTCTGCCATACTTCCCTGCATACGTTAGTGTCAAGCACTACAGGTTTGCGCCAGTTCTCGTTAGCCAAAGAGAGCGGGGTGAGTCCCTTGTCCATTGCTACTACATCACGATGCATACCCCCGTCGGCGTCTAGGAAGTATTCCCATTAAGTATTTATTATTATTCCATTTATTATCTATATATGTACATATTATTTACATTTTTAAATATTTCTTTAAAAGCACATTAAAAAAAAAACATTTAAAAATATAAAAAATAGTAGCCCACCGGCATCGGGAACAGGGTCCAAGCTGCCGGTGGTCAGGGCTCCTGAGAGAGGAATCTCCTAACTATGCGCGCCGTGTCCAGGAGTACTGCTTTCTGGATCAGGCCCTTGATCCAGCTGCCTAACGAGAGCCTCCTTAGATGTTGTTCGAGGCTCTTAGCTATTAAGCCATTGGCCGTTACGACTATCGGCACAATGATTGCTCTATCCACTTCCCACATGTCGACAACCTCGCGAGCTAAGCCAAGATATTTGATCTGCTTATCTTTCTCAGCTTTCACAAGGTTCTCGTCATGAGGGACCGCTATATCAACAATCATTGTGCGACGCTCTAGTCGATCTATCACCACTATATCAGGTTTATTGGCAACAATAGTCCTGTCAGTGATGATAGATCGATCCCAATATAACGTGATACTGCCATTGTCGAGAACTGGGTCGGGCACATACCTGTAGTACGGTACTTCTGATTCTACAAGATTGTATTTAAGAGCAAGTTGCTGGTGAATAATCCTGGCTACGAGGTTGTGTCTATGCAAATAGTCTCCGTTAGCCAGACGAGAACACCCAGAAATAATGTGTCGGATTGATTCTCCGGGCCGGTGGCATGCCCGACAGATGTCAACCGTACGGATGGTACGGTTGACATCTGTCAACAATGTATTTCCGGTAATTGTTCGTCATCATAACTTCGTCCATAATTGCAAAGACAAAACCTTCGGTTTCCCCGAAGAGGTCACCGAAACGTAGCCAAGATACGGACGCTAATAGGTCTACATCGGGCCCATGTAAGGCCCGGTAAAAGCGTCCGTGAAGCTCCTTGCCCTGCCATACTTCCCTGCGGTCATTAGTATCCAGTACTAAAGGTTTGCGCCAGTTCTCGTTAGCTAAGGAGAGCGGGGTGAGGCCCTTGTCCACCGCCACCACATCTCGGTGCATACCCACGTCGACGGCTAGGAAATATTCCCTGAGACTGCATACCTCGCGGTTGTGCAGGGACTTAGCATTTAAGAAGCCACGACCCCCACACTTCCGCGGGATATACAGTCTCATCACCGATGACCGTGGGTGATGCATCCGATTTGCGGTAAGTAGTGTACGGACCCTCCTATCCAGGGCGTCAAGTTCTGTCTGAGTCCATTTGAGTATGCCGAAAGAATACATCAATACTGGCATGACCCAACCGTTGAAAGCGCGCACCTTATTTCCGCCTGACAAAAGACTATTCAGTACTTTATTCAGGCGGCCAAAGAAGCGCTCCTTCAACGATTGTTTCACGTCATCAGTATTGATGCCTAACGCTTCCGACATACCCAAATACTTGTAAGTTTCGGTTGAGCTGAGGGATCTAAGGTGTATGGAATCCGAGAGTTGAATTCCCTCGGATTCCATAATCTCTCCTCGCTTTACATGTATGACTGCACATTTGTCCACACCAAAGTCCATCCTGATGGCACTACTGAAGGTTTCAGTTACCTTCAGTAGCTCCATCAGTTGCAAGTTGTTGGGGGCAAAGAGTTTCAGATCATCCATGTAAAGAAGGTGAGATATGACCTGACCGCCTCTTTTCAACCGGTAACCTAAGCCAGAACCCTCCAGCAGTGTGCTGAGAGGGTTCAAAGCCAGGCAAAACCACAGTGGACTCAGACTGTCACCCTGGAATATGCCACGCTCAATCCTTATCGGTTCGCTGTTCTCCCAAATCTGTCGACATCCCGGATAGTGAAGGACTGTTCTCCACTGCCCCATACATGACATCAGGAAGGTGCGCAAAGTTGCATCAACTTTATACAGTTCTAGCACCCTCATGAGCCATGTATGAGGAACAGAGTCATAGGCCTTCTTATAATCTATCCAGCATGCCGACAGATTCTTTCGAGAACGTCGAACCTGTTGGCTAATGGCAATATCGATGAGGAGCAGCTCCTTAGTATTATTTTTAATTTTATTCATTTTTGTTATTATTTTATAAAATACTAGTGGTTGACATAATGAACTTGTGACATTATTATTTCTTTGTGTGTTGACATTGTTTTATAATTGTACAAATACAAATACAAAACGTTTATTTGTGCACACAGGTACATTACAGTTGTTACAAAATTTTATATAGGTATCTCTACGTCCTGCCACTTTACAGTCTGTCAAGAAAGTCATGAAAAGAAGGGAGGGCGCCACCATCATTAACATGGTATCCCAATAAACTTGGACTAAAAGATATTGATACTTTTATTTATAAAATAATAATTACCGATTTACGGTCCCTTTACTGCCGTGTAGGTACATTATTTTACCGATCTATCTGACACTCGTCTATCTATTTAATACATGCTTGCAAACGAGTTTTGACTTTCATTGGTAGTGGCTCCCTATAAATAAAAGTACTTACTCTGTCGTAGTGGCGAACAACATTTTTATTAGAACTAATTTTCATTCAAGTGACGTTTAATTTTACCTGATACATAATAATTATAGTAGTTCTCATTTATTTATTAAAACTTTATCCAACACAAAAGTACAAAGGCGGAGTTAATGCCTTAGGCATTCTCTACCAGTCTGAATTTTGTTTTTTAGACATTGCGACGAAACCAGACTTCTCTATTTGCTTATTAGGATAATTATATGTTTATCCTACGTACCTACACGCAAGAGTTTATCAAAACAGACATTCTTCTGGATATCTGGTTTTATATTCATAAGAATGTCTGGTTTGATCAACCCTTGTTTTCGTCCTTTCAGCTACTAGCATTTATGTACTTACTACAAAGTGCAAATCACGATGTTTTGCCTCTCTGCACTGCCGTCAGCATGGCGCTGAGTATCGATAGGTATGAGCTCATTGCAAAAATAAAAAGTTTATGAAATAAATCTTTATTAATCCGAATCCAAATAATCAGAGTCGAGGTATTCGACTCCAGAAATGTTGCCTGAAACTTCTTCAAAATGAAACCGGCCAACATCTGACTCGTAGTTTGTTTCGTAGGTCGGCCTTTCCTGTGTTTTCCAAGCGTTGAAAATTTACCTCCATTCTTCATGCCTTAGTCCACAATGCGCCGAACTGTACTTTCGGTAACACCTGAAGTCAATAAAAATATGTTAAATATACAAATACATTTATCATACCTAAATAAAAAACACCAAAATATCAAAACCGTTAAGTGGTAGTATAATAAATCGTAGGTAAATTTCATAACCTTAGCAAGACATAAACAATGTTAAAGATAGATAAATTGTACTTAAAAACAGAAGATTGTCAAAACATTATATTTCCGTTAGTGTGTTAAACTTTAGAATATATTTACGTACCGGTTAACTTTGCTGTTCGACCATAAACATCGTCTTTGTTCGTCCCAGCACTCCCACCTTGAATTTCGGCCATACACCCTTGAAAAACTTTAAATATAATTTGTCTCGCACCGCTCTTATAAACATTTCGATTCATTTTTTGTATCTTAACGCTTACACGATTTAAAAAACTCGAAATAGCACCGAAATATTGTAAAAAATCAACCACACAGATACGACGTGACAGTTCAGGTACTCAGCTTAACAATTATTCAGTGTTGCCAGTATTAGCAAAAACAGTAGTTCCCAAAACATTCTTTTCATGACTTTCTTGACAGACTGTAAGTGGCATACAAATATTAATAAAATAAGTATTTTTGCTCCTACTGAACAATATTAACTAGGTAAGTACACACGTTACTATTGAAATACTCACTATAATAAGTACCTACTAATGTTGGTGTAAATAAATAAGTAAGTAATATAATAAAATAATAAATAAGTAAGTAGTATAATAAATAAATAAGTAAATAAAAACTTGTGATTATTATTTAATTTTATTGATTAATTGATTTTATTGGAAATGTTTTAGCTATTATTAATTTATTTTCAATTTTTTTTGTAAAACGTTCAGACACAATTTATATTGTTAAAATGAATAAATAAATGAAATGAAATGAAATGAAAGATTAAATGGAATAATCGGAGCCTCCGCCCGAGCTTCTTCTTCAAAAAAGGCTTTGACCTTAAGAATGATGCTTCGCGCATCACTTTTAATCGCTTTCGGCATATTAAACGCTGAAAATGTAGAAATATCGCAACAGAAAACACAGAGCACCCGAATGTAGTAGACACTGACAATCGAATGACATTTCAACATGGCGGCCGTAGTTCCCATTTTCTCCATTTCACAGATAAGTTGGTAAGACAGTAAATTACAGAGAACTTTTTCCAAAATAAATCAACGTCTCTGAAATAAACGCACAATTTAGAGTCTGTGCGGAAAGTAAACCGTCGTGGGATTTGAGGGCGCTGCTGTAGATAAATATCGTTTTTGTTATGTAAGCAACATTGTGACGTCATTATAGTGCGACTGTTAAATCTTGATATTTTGAAACTATGTTAGACTAGCTTCTTCCAGCGGCTTCACCCTATAATAAAAATTATCCTATTGGCTGAATTTCCTCTCCTAATGAAACTGCAAAGTTATAGCTTATGTGCTATATTATTGCAATGTTTATGATTAAGTTCTGTCTAGTAGTTTTTGCGCGACACATCCATACATACGACTACCTCCATCCATCTTCACAAACTTTCGCATTTATAATATTAGTAGCCTATTTATTGAACTTGCTCACGTGATGAAACTTAGCAAAAATATAGGTTATAAGCTATATTATTGCAACGTTTATCATTAAATTCATCCGTTTATAAGTTTTTGCGTAATGAGTAACAAACCGTTAATTGTGGCGACACCTGGGGGAGGCCTATGTCGATCAGTGGACGTCTTTTGATTGTAATGATAATGAACATTTAAATGCAAACACGAACCGGTAAAGGAAAATAGCGTGAAGAAACTGCTGTACTGCCTATATAGGTAGGTTCCACCAGCGACCATTTACCCAGTGCCAACGAAAATGGTTCTATCACTTTGACTGGGATCGGTCTATTATCACTGACTGGAATATTGTAGCTAACAGCAAGTTTATGTTTACCCTAGTTAAATATAAAGGTAAAAATGGAACACACTACCACTTTCTCGTTGTCTTCCTCAGTACATTTTTCCCTTTTGCTAATCTATGAAAAATATGAACTTAATGTCTATGAAAATAAAGTACACTTCAGAATTTGTAATGTTGCTTCGTAAAAAATCTATTTAGCCTGTAAGGGACCATCTCGTATATAAGATCTTTGGGATCACTTGGTTGTCCGTCTGTTTATCTGTTAAGACCATTTAACGCTTAGAGGTATCGAGTTAAAATTAAAACCATACGCTCAAGTCTGCGGTCTTTTGAAGTTGTGAAAAAATCAGACTTCTGAGTTAACGAAAAAAAAAGATACGGCCGTTTATGTCGCAAAAAACGTATATTTCTATAATCAAGGGAATCAAAGTTCATGGGGTGAATCCCGTTGACCCTAAATCCTGAAATTTGGCATAAATCAAGGTGTCATAGAACAAGTACAGGGAAAAATCTGAAAATTGTAAATTTGTAGATACGCCACAAAAAAAAAAATTGTTTGTAATTCGGAAAAATCTTCTTAACTCAATTCGGGAATTGATTTCATAGGTAAATTTGTACAGAATCCTCAGTGCGCGAGTCCGACTCGCACTTGGCCTTTTTTATTTTAGTTACTGTATCCGTACTCAAGCCTGAAAAGAAATATTCTAAGTTAGTCGAAACGCATTATAAATTTAAAGTATCAAAACTCTTTATACTAGCCATAGAAAATATTGACCAAAACAAAATAAATAAATATCGTCATGTTTAAATGAATTTCCGTTTAATTTATATATATTTGGAGATAACAGGGACAGGAGTTTACCTAGGAAGTCTAAAAACATTACAATAAAAGTGTTACGTACCAAAAAAACAGCATACCAATGTTTCCCAAGTTCGTGACTTTGTTTTGATCAATAATGGTGTGATTTGCCATTTGTTATCTTTGGAAAAACTGTAATATATTAAATATTATTTCCCCTGCAGCTCAGTGAAATTTTTTATCAAATTTCTGAAGATTTCAATTAAAAATCACAATAAAATAACATAATAAATAAACCGGTGTCAATATTATATGACATTTGGCATTTGACGGATGGCTGGGTTGGGTTGCTACTTAAAATCTTTAATGTTGTTTTCACTTTACGCCACGACGGTTCTTTTATCGCACAGACAATAAAAAAGTCATGTACGATCGATTATCTGACTTATTATTGCTTGGAGTCGTCAGTGTTTGAATCTGTGGCTCCATTGACAAATCGACTAAATCCCACTCTGGTCAACACACTATTTGGCACGCTATCTCCATTCGTTCGTCTTCGTCAAGCTCAAGTTAAAATTCGTTGCCTACGTTAGCGGATTTTACTAATTTTAGTACTCATTTTACATTTAAATGTTATAAAAGTTAGTCGGAACTGATTAATTCTTTATCTGAAAAGATTATTGAAAGTACTAAGTGTACAAAACCTATAATTATGGCTTCGAGTGAAGGGCGAAGTGCTCAATCAAACTTGCATCAGCAAGACCTAACCAAATTGGTGAGTTAAAATCTTATAAATAACAGTTCTAGGGAAGATATTTTTATCAGTTTCTGTTTACATCTAAGTTAAGTTTTTGAGTTTCGCTTTTATCGATCATTAAGATTCACATAACCTTTTCGTTTTGTACACATGCACAAGAGGTTTATAGAATTGGATATGGCACATACCTCTTGAAGTACCTACATAACCAGTTATATATACTGATTTTTGTTATTGATATACCAGTTTTGTATAACATACTAAGATCAACTTCAGCTTGTACTCAAAAATGATTGAATTATTGTTTCCTTATTACAGGATGTTACCAAACTGTCAGCCTTATCGCCTGAGGTCATTTCAAGGCAGGCCACAATAAATATTGGCACCATTGGTCATGTAGCTCACGGCAAGTCAACTGTGGTAAAGGCTATTTCAGGAGTGCAGACTGTCAGATTCAAGAATGAATTGGAAAGGAATATTACTATCAAGTTAGGTATGTATTATTGTTTTTTCAACCTAAATATTATACTTTCCCATTGAATTCGGAATCTAATAGATAGATGCCTAAAAGTTTTCTTCATTTAAAGAACAATAACGCTAGCTGCTTGAATACATTTACACACTGGCATAATTCGGTAAATATTGTTCTAAATTGAAAAATGTGTCCAAAAATAATTAGTGATTCTAAATATTTTTTAAGTCAAATATTTGAACAATTTTGTAATCTTTCAAATATTAGGTTTTTTGAATTTTTTAATAATAGGTATTATACAACAAATTTTTAAAAGATAACAGTGTTTGCCTTTTTGTTTCCACTTCTCAACACTAACCAGAATTTTTTTATTTGGTTATAAAATGTTGACATTTTCATTTATTGCACTAATATTTCCATAAAAACTAAATCTTTTAAAATGTCTCTGAAGTTAAGTTCTCTAATAACAGATGCAAGTGCTGAAATTTACAAACACACAAACTGTTTTAAAACATTAGTCCAGATGCTATGCAATATACCATGTGAAATGTATTGTAAACCTAATTATATAATATTTTTTGATCTTGTAAGATTGATGTAAATTAATCAAAACACATGGTATGTTGCAGAGCGCCTGTCCGACTCAGTCATTAAAATGTATCGCGAAAGAGCTGATGAGAGGCATGAAAATCAGTTCTTTGACAAGATGAAGAGATCTAAAAAGAGAAACTTATGTGTTGATTCTGATGAGGAACTCAACATGCCTGCTCCAAAGAAACAGAAGAAAAGTAGACAGGATTCCGGAGAATACATTATCGAAAGAATTATTGACTTCAAATTTAACTCTGGCAAAGAGTATTTCTTCATAAAATGGAAAGGATGGCCAGACAGTGAAAACACATGGGAACCAATTGAACATCTTGATAACTGCCCAAGTGTACTCAAAGAGTTCCTTGTGGAAGAAGAATTAAAGTATTGCGAACAAATGGAAAACTTAAAAGAGGAAATTTCATTTGGAAATTTGCTCAGTGAAGAGAATCTGTTAAAAAGGTTTGATGAAACAGAAGGTAGTGATATTTCAAAATTAAAAGAAAAATTGATATTAAAGTTGCTTACAATGATCATTTTATCTGAAGAGGAAGAAGGCATGGCCACAGGACTTGTGCAAGAAGCAAGAGACATTTTACAACTCTATGTTGTAACTAGAAAACGATGTCAGCAATTAATGAAACTAAGGAAATGGGAGGAACATTTAAATCAAGTTGATACATCCAAAAAGCTTATTGTTGAGAATAATTTTGACTTAGCTGGTCCACCAGAAAATTTTACCTATATAAATCAAAGTATACCTGGTAGTGGTGTCACAATCCCTGATGACCCACCCATTGGGTGTGAATGTACAGCTTGCAACTGTCGCTCAAAAACATGCTGTGGCATGCAAGCTGGCCTATTTGCCTATACTGCAAATAAAAGACTTCGTGTTGCATCCGGGACCCCAATTTACGAATGTAACAAAGCCTGTAAATGTTCATCCGAATGCTGTAATCGAGTGGTTCAAGGTGGCCGGAATATTAAATTAAGTATCTTTCGAACTGCTAATGGATGTGGATGGGGAGTAAAAACAGAACAGAAGATAAAGCAAGGACAATTTCTGTGTCAATATGTGGGAGAAGTTATTACATTTGAAGAAGCTGAGAAGAGAGGAAGAGAGTATGATGCTAATGGTCTCACATATTTATTCGATCTGGATTTTAACTCTGTAGAAAATCCATATGTAGTAGATGCGGCTAATTTAGGAAATGTGTCGCATTTTATAAATCATTCTTGTGATCCTAATCTTGGTGTGTGGGCAGTGTGGGCTGATTGTCTTGATCCCAACCTGCCCATGTTAGCCTTATTTGCTACACGTGATATCGAAATTGGTGAAGAGCTCTGTTTTGATTATTTACAAAAAGCTTCTGAGAGTGATGAGGTTGAGACAAATAGTTCTAGTATTAGTAAGGATAGTACTTCTGATATTGATATACCAAGCGGGTCTGAAGCTAATATAGGTATCACACCAGTGTCACCAGTTAAATCTAGATTTGAGATACAGCAACAAAATAGGGCTATGCTTAGAAATCTTACAGAATGCAAATGTGGTGCTATAAACTGTCGCAAATATTTGTTCTAAATATCACATTTACCTCTCAGTAAAATAAACAAAAAAATCAATGTTAACATCAATATTTGGAGCACACCACCTCCAGGCTATAACTTTCTCCACTGTATTGACGATTCATTAATTTTTAATATCAGCTAAAAATTACTTAAGCTTTAAAAAAATAATGGGTACAACTCTATCAAGTCAATTACAATGTTATCTATTCGGCCAGCAAATATAAAGGAATCTCAGTAACCTGTATACATATAATAAAAGTTATCAGCAGAAATTGTTGTCATAACACCAACTCTTATAGAATCATGAACTTAATGAGAATGAAGTGTATGTACGAGTATGTACTATAGGTACACATGTGCATTTCATTTGTTTTAAAGATAAATTTTGAAGATAAATTTTATAGAAATGTCTAATTTGTTAGACTCGAATTTATTGATAATCATGTGTTGTGAACAAATAGCGTTATTTCTGTAATATTTATCAAGTTATGTATCTATTTAAAATCCATAACTGTTGATTATTCTGTACTACCAAATAAAGGTTTATCCATGCATAATAATAATATACCTTATACACAATAACATGCATTTGACTTAAGATGTAACAGTGAAAGTAATTGGGTCTGTCTTCTTTCCACTAGCAAAATTGATGCAAGAGGAAGAGAAAAGATACATCAATGCCTATTTTATTAAATTTTTTGGTGCATGGAATAGCATCAGATAGAATACAGTCATATGAACTCAGCGACTGACTGCTATTATATCGCAAATAGGGTATTCGCGATAAAAAAAAAAGTAGTGACGTCATCAGTACTACTGAAAAGTAAAAATTTAATAAATACTACTGTACCGCGAGTTGCTTAACATTGTCTAAATCTCACAAGTTTTTTTTTTCCTAATTAACCATGTGATCACAGCATTTGTTCCATTTCTTTGAATCTATTGTTCCTATTGCATCCTAAAACAGCTTTTCTAAATCTTCATGTTTATTTGTTGAGTTGTGGCATTAATTTTTTTATTTCAATTCATTCACTCATTTTTACTTCAACTGATCAAAGTGATCAATGACGGCACGATTGGCGCAGTGGTTGAGCGATTGGCTGTCGCGCTGCGTGTCACAGGTTCGGTTACCCCGGAACAAATATCTGTATGGCCTATAGATAGGTTTTCCAGGTTTGGGTGTTTTGTGTATGTGAGTTTACATGTTTACACACTTACAATACAGGAGTCATTCCTAGAATGGGACAATGACTTAAGAAAATAGTGAACAAGGGTTTCTATTTTAATTTATTTGGCAAGAGGCGTAGCTTAGCTGAGCGGTAACGATGCCGTCACTATTTTCCTAACGCGAATAGGCTCTATGGGCAGATGTTAAGCTCGTATAAATGAAGTATTACTCATTAAACTTCAAGGTGCTGAATTGCCTTATGTATATAAAACTTCTACACTATGTTGAAAGTATTATAGTAAAAAATGGATATTCTTTTGAATCCATGTTGCATTTTAATAGTTTATTTAGGTTTGTGGTTATATTATAACTTTTTAAGTACAAGCATCTTATTGTACTGAATAATTTTAGATTACTTATGTATTTATAGTTTTATCATAATTTTGTATTTTTAGACATGTAACTCTTTAATGCGAATGTTCGTATAAATTAGTTAAGGTAATAAAAATGTTAATTTACCAAAAAAAAAAATTTTATTTTTTCTATGTATGTTTTAAAAGTAGGCCTTGTTAATAAAGTAAGTAAAATAAAATAAGCAGAGTGAGACAAAGTTTCAACTACAAGTAAATAGCGCATTTCTGTGCATAACCCTTGTCGTAATCATTTTGGTCGTTTCATTAACGCATTAATAGTCCAATGTACCCTATTTTGGTATACATGGCGTTGTTCCGCCTGGAGTACTTTATGCGGTACATGATTCGAATTTAAGAGTGCGTTTCCTCCAGAGATGTGCTATGCTGCAACGATATGAAAGATTAGCTAAGAAACTGTTACTGATGCAAAGTTATTTAGCGGAGCGAGTATGATGTGCTATGAAGATGTGCAGCTCGAGCTATGCGATGTATCGTCAGTAAGAAAGCCACCCATAGCAACGAAGCATAATGCATCTCTAGTGGAAAAGCATCTTAACACCTTGGCTGCAAGCCTGCGGTAGACTATCGCTACGCTAGACCTATTTGCAATAAAATATATGTGACTGGTCCCTCCATCTCCTACGAATGAATAATGCAAACCAATGTTCCAAATACAGGTTACGCTAATGCGAAAATCTACAAATGCGACAATCCAAAATGCCCGCGGCCTACGAGCTTCATATCGGGTGGTTCGTCGAAGGACGATAGTTTCCCGTGCCTGCGACCGGCCTGCACGGGCCGCTTCCAGTTAGTGCGCCACGTGAGCTTCGTCGACTGCCCTGGGCACGACATTCTTATGGCCACCATGCTTAACGGTGCCGCGGTCATGGACGCCGCTTTGCTTCTCATCGCAGGTATGCAGCTTATACTGTGCGAACTAGCACATATACCTATATCAAGCAAAGTCATCTTATGATTTCATAAGCATATCACACAGTAAAACAAGTAGTAAGTAATATGTAGGTACTTAAACCTTTGTCTTGTCCAGGTAACGAGTCTTGCCCCCAGCCACAAACTAGTGAACACTTGGCAGCCATTGAGATTATGAAACTGAAGCACATACTCATATTGCAAAACAAGATAGACCTGGTAAAGGAAGGCCAAGCCAAGGAGCAACACGAACAGATTGTGAAATTCGTGCAAGGCACTGTAGCTGAAGGTGCACCTATAATACCTATATCAGCTCAGTTGAAGTATAACATAGAGGTAAATCATCATCATCTTCCTGCCCCTTTCTATAATCATTTTCTTTGAAACCACAACTCATACTGCTGTCACATTAAATGCATAAACACCTGAGACCATTTAGGTATATAACATGCATTCACATAGCAATCAAACAGAAGTAAAAAGTTGTCATAACCAGTCCATAGTATTCCTTTTGCTGGGGCCTCCCCTCAATCAGACAGAGAGCAGTCCATATTTCATCTCTTGGGCTCAGAGCAACTAGGTGAAAGTACATTTTCTGGACGATTTTAAGTGTGCTGAACTGAACGTCCTACAATATTAAAAACTGTTTCTAGGTGTTATGTGAATACATCACAAAGAAGATCCCGGTACCGTTGAGAGATTTTACATCGCCGCCTCGAATGATCGTCATTCGTTCTTTTGACGTCAACAAACCTGGTTGCGAAGTCGACGACCTCAGAGGAGGTGTCGCCGGTGGTTCCATTCTTCAGGGAGTGCTTACCGTTGGAATGGAAATTGAGGTAAGCAGCTAGATACTTTGTAGATAAGGGCCCGTTGACGATCTTGCCGCTGTGAGCGGTAGCTAAGCGCGGGGCGGCGAGCGGTAAAAACAAAAGTATGAAAATGTTTGAAGCACGCTACGAGACGCCGCTCATAGTGCCGCGCGCCCGCTTACTGATGCCGCCCAGCTCGCCGCTAAGACTAAAGTAGTAATCCGGCCCTAATAGACCAGTTCTTTTCTGTGAATGTCGAGTTTTAAAGTTCAATTGTGAAGAGTGTCGAGTCGTTTGTAAAAGTCTCCGGGTAATGAAGAAGCAATGCTAGAAATCTAAAATATTTATTCAAAATAAAAACAAACATGATAGGTACTCAAGGTATTGCAACATACAAAAACGTCGTCGTCGTTTTTTGTTATTTATTGTCTTTACTGTACATTTAAGTTCCTCGCATACAAAATTTCATTCTTCATTGTGTGTGGTTTGCTGTCAGAAAACCCAGTTCTGGGTTAAGCTCGCCTTTGTACATCAACTGTTAATTTTGTAACTATTCGTTTAAATTGTGTGTACAATAAAGAATAAGAATAAGTCTATCTATCTAATAAGTAATCCATTTTCATTTAGTGAAAACTGATATAAATCTAAAGCAGCGTTTCCATTTGCAAAAAAATGTCAGACAGTAGCTTGCAGACCGGTGTAAACGACGACAATAGATTGCAAGTCTAAAGCTAGAATTACATTAGACCTATTAGAACATATCAACAATAAAAAAAAAAAAACGACGCACACGTGGACCTCTCCTGATTTGTACGTAGAACGAAATCGCGTGGCGTGCTCTATAAAAGATCTACAAGCCTAGTTTCCATATAAAATTATTATATTTACCTTCGATGATATGGAATCATGAAAATAAGTAGGTTATTTTCATGATTCCATAGTACCAACCAAACCTTCGATGATATCATCGAAGGTTTGTTTAATTTTTGTTTACCAACATGACAACTTTTATCGTTATCCTAACATAATTACTAGCTTACCCGGCAACCGTTGTTCTGCCCTATAAATTATTTTCAAAGATAAAGGAGTTCGATACCAAACACTGACACGAGATTATAAAACAAAGTCCCCCATCGCATCTGTCTGTTCGTGATAAACTCAAAAATAACTGAACAGATTTTCATGCGGTTTTCACTAATAGACAGTGAGATAGAGGAAAGTGTAGGTGCATGCATATTTTAGTAGAAATTGAAATATTGTTGAATATTTTCTATCTATAATTATGTTTTATATGTTGTTTTTTTTTTTATATTTCGCGTTTTCAAATTGTAGTAGCATCAGCTTTACAGCTTGGTTGTCCGTCGAATCTTTTTAACAATAAAAGTGTCATCGCAGACATGCACTCGTTCTCGACTTGACTCCACTATAAAAACTTGTTGCCATTGCTATCATGACATCCATAGCTCTCGTATTTGTGTATATAGGGTGACTGGTAATTAGTGATCGAAAATTATACACGTGATTGTACTCATGATTACAGACAACTTTCCCAAAAAAAACGTTTTTTTTCATACTCATTTTCAACTTATATTATTTAACCGGAACATGTAGATACACCGATGGGTTTGCAAGCGGTGCGGGTGCACTATTACTATTGTAGGTCGGCTAACAGCTGAAAGGTAACAGGCGCGCGCGCGCTAATTTGCGCGAACAGTTGGTTTGTTATTGTGATAAAACTAGTGAGTATAAAGAAAAATTTTCTTTGGGAAAATTGTTTGTAATCATGAGTACAATAACGTGTATAAGTATCGATCACTAATTACCAGTCACCCTATAGAAACGTAGCCTAATTTATAAAACACCTAAATGAAAGCACACTTTGATTTTCAACTGTCGGCGCTGAGCAATGGGTTTTACACTAGCACCATAATTATTATAATCTCGATTATACGTTACGATATTTTATTTACCTACCTGTTTTATTTTTTAACAGGTCCGACCAGGTCTAGTCAGTAAAGACGCCGACGGCAAATTGACATGCCGTCCCATCTTCTCCCGTATCGTATCGCTATTTGCGGAACAGAACGAACTCCAATACGCCGTGCCCGGAGGTCTCATCGGTGTTGGAACCAAGATTGAGCCCACACTTTGCCGTGCTGACAGACTTGTGGGACAGGTACGTAAATTCAGCTCGTATACATCAGTATACTTACCATTTGAATCACCAAATAGTATCCCAAAATTTTATCGATTCAGAGTTTAAAGCTGATATCTGATCTTAACATAGCAACCTACAGCAGGGGCCCAGCTGGGTCGAAGTCTACTGGGGCCAGGGTTAGCTCGGCCTCGGTATGAAAGGCACGAAGGAACGGGGTGGGTTTTTTAGTCAGTAAGAGTCTGACACTATCTCCCGCTCCGCCCAAGGGTGGGTTTTACCCAAAAAAAAAAAAACAGCAAATGGGCGATAATAATTGATGTTATGATTTTTATATTACTCTGAATAGCGCGGTCTTTTCTGACGATGTCACTCACCCTTGCCCTTGTAGTCACCTTTGCCAGTATATCGTGCAAAGACAAAGTAAAACAATTTGCTTTTATAGGTACTTGGAGCTGTTGGTGCTCTGCCCGGAATATTTGTGAAGCTTGAAGTTTCGTACTACTTATTGAAACGTTTACTTGGCGTGCGCACTGAGGGTGACAAGAAAGCCGCTAAAGTACAAAAGCTGACTAAAAACGAAGTAAGTAATACACATTAAAGTTAGATTTAGGCTTTATCTAAAGCCATTTAACTACATATTCCCATTTAATTAGCTGGTTGGGATTACGCTTTGGACCCCACTAACGTCAATGAAAAGAAGACTGCTTGTTATGTAGTTCCTAGTTGAAAGCAGTTTCGATCCTAAGGTCGAACGCTGCGTTACGCGTGCACCCGCGCGGTCCTATACAAAAGTGCTCCGTTGGGAGCCCGCGGTCCCACGGAAACCGCGCGTAGACACGCGCGTGTTCACGCGACGGCTGCCCATCGTGGGCTCCCACATAACGCAGCGTTGGCCTTAAATGTTATCATCCGAAGCACTTCATTCATGGCCAGACGTACTCGTACAAGACTGAATACCTCTAAAACAGGACAAAAATTTATTTTTTAGGTGTTGCTGGTCAACATTGGATCCTTGAGCACGGGAGGAAGGGTAATCGCTACCAAAGCTGACTTGGCCAAAATCGCTCTGACAAACCCTGTGTGTACCGAAATCGGAGAAAAAGTAGCCCTTAGCAGGAGAGTTGAAAATCACTGGAGGTGAGCAAACAATATATTTACGATCTTTGATTCATTTTGCGCTATTGTGTATGTCATAATGAATTTATTTGGTGATTGTGATTTGTAAAACGCGTTTTTGCGTAAATATATAAATTTTACTATGCTCTAAATAATATAAACAATTTTCGTTTCCAGGTTGATTGGCTGGGGTCAAATTCAAGGTGGAGAGACAATCGAGCCAGCAAAGAATTAATGTTATGTATTTTATTTTTATACATTGAACTATTATGTATTAATAAAGCAAATATAAATGTAAATAAAATTATTCTTTAATTTCAATTTACACTTGACTACCTATAAATTAATTTAAAAGTGAGTTCATTTAGAGAGAAACATTTCCTGTGTAAACAATTTATTTGACTTTGTTCATTTACGCTTGCAATAATGAATTTTAGGCCATGTATATAAATGTGTTGATATCTTCATCATCTCGTCGCATGTATTTATGTTCGATCAACCATTCCAGCTGCTCCTTTATCATCTTCTTCGAAGGCAAGAACATGTTTTTCAAAATCTCAACCAGTTCACTCTGAAAAGATAAAAATATTTTGTATAATAAACTCAACTCAAATTTCGATGGCCTCATCTCTCTTTTTTAATATAAATATTTTTCTTGTTCAAACTTTATAGTCTACACTAGGAATGTTGCGAATATTTGCTTCCGCATTGATTTAGACATCCGCATCCGCAATAATCAATGTGGATGCGAATGTCATACAAGTTGCGACAAGAAAGAAATTGGACGGGGCCGGCGAATGGCACGTGACAATGACCAAAGGAAACGAAGAAATTGGTGACAAGATCCGTGGCGTTCGTTGTAGTGCATCATTTTTTCTTGTAAATGAATAATTACGCGTTTGTTTGCGCTGTGGATTAGGTACTTACTTATCGTATATAACGTTTGTGTATATATACAGTGATCATTGTTTGTAAATAGTCGTTTATGGGAAAACTTTATATTAGTTAGATTATATTAGTCCTAGCTCAGCTTATTAAAAGCGCCAGGTAAATTCTATTACGTAGGTATGTTTACTCCGGTAATAAGTACGTTTTATTGTAGGTAAAGTTTACCGTTTTATAACAAAATCCTTTATTTTTCCAGCGTAGGCCCCCTTATTGGTAGATTAACTAGTTAATTAACAATGTCACCACCGACAAAAAGTTATATATGGAATTATTTTAAACCAAATATAGAGGACCATGATTAAGCCGATTGTAAAATATTTAAACATCCGCATGCGCGGATGTGAACCTTCGAAACTCCGCATCCGCATTTGCATCCGCGGATGTGAGAAAATCGGCATCCGCAACATCTCTGGTCTACACTAACAACTGTGCATTTTTCGTCATTGATCAATCCCCGTATTGTAAAATAAGCATTTTAAGTTAAATATTTGTCAAACTCTACTTTCGCCTGAAAATTGTCATTTGGTTGGTATGGTTTTGAATATTTTCTCAACTGAACTCTAAAATTCAGAAATTTTGTTATAAATCTAGATGATAAGCTTCAGTGAGTGGTATAATTTAGGTTACATCTACAGGAGTCCTGATGAGTCTCTATGACTCATGTCGTTACAAATACAAGACAAACACTAATTCGCCTTTCAAAAAGAAAAGAATGTCAGATAAATTTAGGACGGCCGAAAGACTGACAAAAAGTATTCTTCAGGTGAAGTAGCTTAACTCCCTCTCATCATCATCATCATCATCATCATTTCAGCCGACAGACGTCCACTGCTGGACATAGGCCTCCCCCAAGCGTCGCCACAACGAACGATCATGCGCGTCCCGCATCCATCGGATTCCCACTACCTTCGCCAGGTCGTCAGTCCACCTTGTAGGAGGCCTTCCAACGCTGACTCCCTCTACGAAGCAGTAATTGCATTGCTGCTGGCGCAAAGGAGGCGGCCGCATGCGCGAGTGAAGCTGGAATCCCGATTTCCAGACGTAACCGTAGGCGCAGCGATGCGGATGGCGGCGAGAAGTGGGTAGCACGCCGTTCGGACCGAATCCAAGTCGTCGACGGCGCGTAGTGTTCCACACGCGCCTCAAGGAGATGTCAGCAAATCGTAGGGGCCCTGCAGGATCTAAGCATACTGAGACCATGGGTTAAGTGTAAATGAAACCCCGGGGTTCCGGATAGCAAGGCAACAAACGAGTGGGTTTTAGTCAGTAAAAGTGAGACATACCGCTCTGCCTAAGAGCGAGAGAAGTCATTGGATGGACCTTTAAAAAAAGTTTTTTTTTACAAAAATTAACATAAATCGTGGTGCGTTACGGGTCGAAACCGGGTAATTGCCTAAGTGGATTTTTCAATTCCAGTTGTTACTCGTAGATCTTTGTTAGTCGTTACAGACGCCAGAAAGTCTGACTATCAGTATCCAGGGAGTATCGTGATACCCGTGTGGAGGTCTGATAGGCAGTCGCTCCATATAAAACACGGGTATTTAGCCGCATCCGGTTAGACTGGAAGCCGACCCCAAGCTATTTAAAAAGGAACAGATATCGTAGGTTCTGTACTTCAACCATTAGCAGAATTGCGACATTGTTACCCTCTTATATTCTGCTTGTGTAATATCTCGAGTTCTCGACAAACAGTCCAGCAATAATCTGCCAAAATTAAATCATTCAACATGCCTTAATACCTATCATTTTTTTATGATTGTGATGTCCTGGTCCTGATGGAAGCGCTCCCAATGTTTATACATATATATTTATTATACCTATATATATATTTTATTTATTTATTTAAAGCTTTATGCACAAAAAACTACAAAGGCGGACTTAATGCCTTAGGCATAAGTTCATCATTAAATGTAAAAAGTGGATTACCAAGGGCGTACAACAGCCCAGTTTGTGGTAGGATGATAACATAATATTTTTATTGAGTTAATCGTCCCTTCTATTATTTCCTAAAAAGTTGCCTAGAAGTGACATGTTCACTCAGTAGCATAGGCAAAGTGGGCTCTAAACACGAAGGTTTTGTTACAACTGCGGAGGCCGTGTGGTACCGGCCGCAATTTATGAGTTATAGGTCGCGGTTTCAAACCCAGCCAGGCACATTACTTTGTGTAATTTATTTCATCACCACTGTTCTCAAAACGATGAAGGAAAACATCGTGAGGAAACCGACATGTCCTAGAACCAATAATTCGGATACATACGACATTCCCTCTCCTAGAGAGGAGGCCCGAGTCCCAGCAGTGGGAACATTAAAAGGCTGGTTATACTATGCTATTCGCTAACCAGTTCACTCAGTACCGTACCTAGGCGTAGGCAAAGTAGGCTCTAAAGACGAAGGTTTTGTTTCAACAAGGCGATAATCTTCTCAGGATTTTTTTTCTTTACTTTCCACTTGAGTAATTATCTTTAAATAAATTTACTTTTCCAAACATCTTAGTGGTCAGGCAGAAATAACAATCGGTTACCTACATGATTTGTCGCTCGTTGCATTGGCCTTCCGATATCTACCAAATATTGTTGCCAATTTCACTAATCTTGTATACGAATTACAGCAGAAACGTGAAGCCCAACTTAATCAGATTTTTAATTGTATGCTACATAGAATATCTTCAGTAGCTAAATCTCAGCTCACCACTAAGGTGACAAAATATAAAACTAGACTGGAGAAACATCCAAATCAGCTAGCTGTCTAGCTTATACTACCAGACTGTATGCACAAACTAAAGAGACAGATCCTTTGAACCTGTGCAGTTTATGAGCCATTGTACTAGCATGGTTGTCGTTCAACACATCTGCTCAATGTCGTAAGTAGATGCTGATTGTACGATATCACTAGAGAAATATATTTTTTTACCTACTTTATAAAGGGCCAAAGTTCACGCCAAATGGCAGATTTTCAAAGGTCTTTACTGAATTAGTTTTACAGAAATTAATGATATGTATGAATAACATGATCATAAATAAGAACTTCTACAAAATATTTGTTCCCAAAATATCTAGAGAGAGTTATGTAATAATGTTATCCTAACTAATATTATAAATGTGAAAGTGTCGATGTTTGGATGTTTGTTACTTAATTACGCAAAAACGGCTGAACGGATTTGGATGAAATTTGGCATGCATATAGCCTTTGACATGGAAAAGAACATAGGCTACCTTTTATCCCGATTCCTTACGTACCTAATGCCACGCGAGCGAAGCCGCGGGCAAAAGCTAGTAATCATATAAAGGTGGTTGTTTGAACATTTTCATACAACCACTTTTATTTGATCTTGGATTGGACACATGAAAAGTAAGTAAATATCAATTAGGAAAACCTATTCAAGTTTCAAAATTAACATGGAACAAAAGAATCATAGTACAATTCAGTCTGGCTGTCTGTCCCAATCTTTTTGTCGCTATCTGTATCAATTGTACAAAAATGAATGAATCATAAATATAGAACTAAAATGCTTACCTGGAGAGCAGTGTTTGTAATTCGTTTTCTCATCTTTAATATTTTTATGATGGCTTCTTGAGTCCTTAATATTCGAAGCTGAACAATGGAATGATTATCTTCTATTTGAGATCTCTCAGTGCTCAATTGAAGTCTACCAATCAAATTAATTTTTCCTCGACGTTGAGGTTTCCCATTTTTAATTAGAGCAAACTCTTGATTTACCCAAAATGTTGTATTCTCTGTAAAATCTTTAGGATTCTGAACTGCCGGTTCATAGGACAACAACTGTCTTTTGAGTTTTGGAAAAGCAACAAGAGACCATAAAGTTCTTCTAAGTTCTGGATCAGGGAGTTCAGTTGCAAGTCTCAAGTTTTCATAACTTATTTTCTCCATTGGTCTTTGATTCCATGCAAACAAGACAGCCATTTGAAATGTGGTGACATCTAAGTCAAATCTACCAACAGAATTGGCAAATGTGATTGTACCATTACTCATATGATGATACCACTGCAGTTTACGCCCTGAATGTTTCTTCTTGTAGAACTCTTCAACTTCAGGTATGTAGTCCTCTAACTCTAATGGAAGGCTAACAGTAACTCTTTCAGATCCACGGGCCCATGCTCCAGCATTGAGTATTTTTATATTTATAGCATCGTGTCGTGTGGTATCAGTTCTGAACTGAGTATTCAGATCTTCACTAACTTTAATATCTTGAAACATTCGAGCCAGTTTATTAACATAATCCGCAGGCATTCCCACCTCTCTGAGCCACTCTACCATATCCTCTTCTTTTTCAGAATCTGCACTTGAATCTAATATAAGCCTTCGAGTCAAATGTGCTTTGTGATATCTCATAAAAACATCCTTGTTTTCTATATACTTTAAAACTAACAATACATCTCTTAACCTTGATTCTATCTGCTCACTAGTTAAACGTTTACTTAGGGGTGTCTTCCTTAGCAACATGTCACAGTAATTGGCAAGGAGTTCAGGGCACTTGCTTTCAGGAGCTGTGCCTTTGCTTCCCCGGATAAGAGCTGAAGATGGCAGCTCCAGCTTAAAAACTGTTGTGTCATTTACAACACATTTATAAGCCTTGTCTCTGGCTGTCAAAAACCTTGGATCATCCAAAAAGGCATCTTTTGCCAATGAGCTGAAACTTTTAAACAAATCCAATAAACGTTCCACATACTTTTCTGAATCAGAAGTGATTATGTCTGCAGACGCCACCATATCTGCCAATCCAGCAGACACTATGTGTGCCTCTAGGTCTCTTAATATAGGTGTTACTCCATCAGGCACTCTATCAAGAAGACGGAACATAAGTTGTAACTTCTCAGTTTGACCAGCTTTAATGAGAGGGGCACTCTCCGCAAGCAATGTAGGAAGGTGTTCTCCAATAAGTACTTTCTCACAACATTGTGTGAGTGCTGTAACACTGCCACTTCCTGGCTCCAGGTATCTATGAGCCCGAGCTTCTTCTTCCTTCAAACGTTGATCAGCATACTTCATGTAAGATTGGACTCCATTCACCAGTAACTGTTCACTAGCTTTTAGTTTGTAGAACTCTTCTGTTGCCTGCATATAAGCAGCTTCAAAGTTTTCCCTGTATATTTGGAGTTTATCCACAGAGTTCGAGCATAAATTAACTGTGAATAAATTATGATTAAATGTAATTTAAAAAATATTTTCAGGGAACAGAATCTTAAAAAACTTAACTTACCATATGATTCTCTTACACCAATAACCAGCTGTGAATCAAATGATTCACCATTACGTTCAGCTTGTACCAACTTCATAGCAGAATCTTGTAATCTCTGCTTGATGTCCATGAAAATGCTTTGATTCCAAGAATCTAACATCAATTTTCTAACCAAACTATCTTCTATGTTATTGTTGTTATTCTTCTTCTGAGTACTAGATGCATTAGAACTGGCCACTTTGCTCACATTGTTGATAGAATTTTCTAACTGTCGAAATGGTGTAGGTAGATAGTTGCACTGTGTAAAAAACTTGCCCCATTCGGCAATATATGCCTTTAGAAGGGCTTGGTCTTCTCGCTGAGCCAGTACGCGATTCTGAGCCTGCTTTATATACATCATAATATCTTGCTGAAGAGCATCCCTCAACTTGTATGGTCCTCTCTCATCCCATAAGCACACAGAGTGGACAGAACCAAAAAGATCTTGCCATTCTGTTTGCGTTACCGGCTCCTGCTTGAGCAGCTTCAAAACTATAGGGCGCATACCAGGCCATTTATCCTCAAAAGTGACTTGTCCTTTATCCTGTAAAGAAAATTCATGATACGTTATCCATCCCAACAAATTATTTGAGTTAAATCATAAAACCAAATATAAAGAAAATGAACCTTTAACATGACTTTATAATTAAAACAGTACACTATTTATTCACATAAATACACTTCTCATAATCAAAAGCTGGCGATTTTTATTTTAATTTACGATTTGGGATAGTATTGAGTAGCTTATTTCTACGTCAATAAACGTGAAAATAAATCAAGCATTCAAAACTCGATTCGACTATTATTGGGGAAAATATAGTCGACTAAGGTTTATCCGTTAATATAAATGGGGAAGATTTTGTGGTTAGAGGGCGCCACGCGTATGATCTATTTACATTCTGTGGTTCGGAGCGGTTCTTATGAAATTGTATGAAATATTCAATATTTTTGTATTGACGATGTATTGTACCTGGAAATTAAATCAGCTAAAAGAGGAACTAAAGAAGAGGGGTGCGACCTGTAGTGAAAGAAAGGCAGACCTTGTAGAGAGGTTGGTAAATAAAAGTAAAAAAATACTGCAGTATTTTATATTTTCTTGGTGAATATTTTTACTGATTAACAATAAACTCCTGACCCTATGAACTTTTATCCACTTGTTTATTATTGTTTGTGAAAATCAAAATCTAAGCTATTCTGTTTTTGTAGATTAGAGGCGTATGATAGAAATTTTAGCTTCACCGATAATTCATATCCCTCAGAACCAGTACAAACCGAAGTTATGGACATACCAAAAGACGATTGTTATAAAGATATAAACAGCAATGGTATCTCATTGCCACCATTAAATAAACATCAAATACAAGAATAATTAATTAGAAGAATTTTTTGATGCCCTCTGAGTTTTCCCCGTTTTTCAGCCTTTTTTACTCGTTTGTACATATTATTATTTTAAGTTTGTATATATTACCTAGTTATTATTTATTAGATTAATTGATATAGTAAAATTGTACATTATGTGTAAAAAAAGAATATTGTGGAGAGTGAGTTTATTAGCTCATTTACTAAATTTTTTGTGCCTTTCTATGATCATTTTTCATAAGCAGGAAAAAAGTATGCTGTGTTATTCTACTTAATTTAACACAGTTTTATAATCATTTTCTGTAAAATGATGCCCACATAATCGTAAATATGTAGATTGGGATTTTACGAATTCTGGTAGTTTTATTGCTTTAGCCCTCAATCTTTTCCTATTTTTATCTTTTGGGAATAAATGATTACCATTTTCTTTGCATCTCGGCACTGCACAGTTCATCATTTTTATTATTTATATTAAATAGAATGCCAAAAAGTTATAAATAACGCTGCATAGATAAGCCGATAACGGAACATAAGAATCGCGACACCTAGCGGGAAAAAATGGCAAAAATCTTCTCCATTATACTGTTCAACGTTACATATTAAAACTGTTAATTATTGGCCTAGCTTATTTTTATTTTCAAGCAGATTGAAGCTTTGACGATTAGAAGGAAAGAATATTTTATGGTAAAAACTAAACTTTTCTTAGATCGTTCAGCACCGCGACTCGCGTAACGTCTTGCTAGTGTCCGACCGAACGAATGTTCGGTTTCGGTTTCGGTCGAGTTTCGGCAAAAAAATGAGTTTTGGTTTCGATGGCAAACAATGCCGAACTACGACCGAAACCGAAACTCACTTGGTAGTTCTCGCGCTGTGATCGGTCAAGCAGCTCGTTAAATTCCTTCCCAGCGAGTTTAGCAACGGAGACATTTCGCCGTGTCCACGTGCCTAATCATGTCGTGCGTGACTAGCTTGTATTTGCAGTTCGTTTTACCTACTCCCAAACTAAAATTGAGTTCAGTAAAAAATTAATGATAGTCAACGAATATTAAAATAAATAATACTTACAAAAAAATAAGAATACTTAAACAAAATAATAAAGGAATGACTGATTATAATATTGACGTTTTCTTTATTTTTCCTTCAAATTAAGATCCTTACAAGGAAGTTTCGATTTCGGCCGAAACTGAGACTGTTGCCAAAATTCGATTTCGGTTTCAGTTGAAAAACCAGTTTCGGTCGGACACTACGTCTTGCTTACAATTTCAACCAGATGCACATGCACAGAGTACTTCGAAACTTATTGTAAGCATAGTGCCCTTACTAGAATTTTTGTGAACCACTAGGTACCGAGTTACCGACTAGTTAGGTCGAGTTGACTCGATTGTTGTTTGAATCAAGTAATTCAATAAAAATAACTCGTCACGACGGCGACGTAGAATTGGTGTAGAACGCGAGCAAGATAACTTGGCGCGTAGCTGGAGGCGTGCTTAATGTTGCCAGCCTAACAAATCTATTTTCCTTAATTTGATTAAAAACGCTCTTTCATATCACAGTGTAATTTAAAAAATTTATTTATTTAATTTTTGCCTTTATTATTTAAAAAAAATCGTGAGAACTTTGTAAATCTTTTATTGAATATCTTAATAAATTAATTAGCACTTTTAGCACCCGAATTCTACGCTAGTCTTTATCACAAGAGTCGGATATAAGTCCATTGTTAATTTGTCAATTTTGAGATCCCTTAACCTATTAGATTTAAAAAATATTTTCTTGTAGAGATACATTGTCATCAAGAATGACAGTAATACGTACGTAGTAGTAACGCTTGCGCTTTTGTATTGTATCTTGTAGGGGCTTTGTTTATGTGCAGTGGTATGATGCATTTTTTCATTACTACAATACAATTCTGTTTTAGATTTGGCTCTATTTATTCTTTCATGGATGAAGTTGCAGAATTCATATCGTCATGATAGTCACTTGATTAAGATTTAAGCACATAGTAGCAGTCCATTTTCAACAAACTTTGTTGACTTGTTAGAGGTACCGATCGGGTACGCATATTTAGGAAATTTTTATTGTGATGGTCACCCGAAAAATTATTTGACAAATGGGTCTAATTTTGGAAAATGGTACCGTAGGCCAAATGTTTTCTCGTTTCTCTTCACAAACACGTTTGACTTTTAAAGATCATATCCCTGCTAGCACTTTTAATCACTTTTGGTATAATTATGACGACTATTTACTTTAGAAACGACAAAAAACACAGAACACAACACATTCTCCTGACACAAGACATAAACGTCCAACGATGAGTTTTAGGCGTGGGTGTTGAATGAACGAACGGTTTTTTTAGACTGTTTTCTTGCCGTCAACTGTTCGACTGGTTTACAGTTAACGAATAAACCTGTTTACACATGAACGACATTGTAAGCATCAACTTGGTTTCGCATTCTAGTCAATGACATACGACGAAACGGAACAATTATATGGAACGACTCAACGATTCGACTGAACGAGTGATTACGAAACGCTATTCAGTCTACAATGTAAACTAGTCGAAAATTAAACTGTTTTATGAACTAGTTCAACGTGAACGGTAAACCAGTGTAATGATTTTTAAAGAAAATATTCATAAATCGTTCAACTTCCAATGATAAGCGATAGATGGCGCTAGTAGTTACATGAACTTTAGACATTCGTTGTAGATATTAAGTAATAATTTATAATATTAGACTATGGATTTGTTTTGTATAAATATATCATAATTGTTAAAATGAAATATTTACTTGCAGTTAATTATTAGATAAACTCTAATGTATATTAGTTAGTCAATTGATGTTACGTACTCTTTACTTTGCTCTGATTGGTCGGTTAGTCGACCGAGTGTTTGTGAAAGTTTGTGGTAGGGAAATACTGAGTTTGTTACTGTCATTTTGGACAGAGTCAGTCTGCTTTGAGTCGTTGAACAGAAAACATGTCCGATTAATCTGTGTATTTGTAAATGATTGTTAAATAGAACGATAAGTATGAAATTGTGTTGATCAAAGTGAATAAAATATTTATACAATTTATCCTGAAGTGTTTGATTTATCACATTTCAGAAGTGGGATATGCCTACAAATATGTGCAGTGATAACAGGAAGAGGTTATGTGTGCCTAAATTGAAGATAAATGAGTTCGAGAAATATATTTTTGTCTTTCCAAGTGCACTAGTGTGATTTTAGACAAGAGGTTATGTGTGCCTAAATTGAAGCTAAGTGAGCTCAAGATATTTTTTTTTTGTCACCAAAGTGTGCAAGTGTTACTTTAAGCCAAGATATTTTTTATTTTTTATTCTTTTTCCCATGTGTGCTAGTGTTACTTCAGACAAGAGGTTATGTGTGCCTAAATTGAAGCTAAATGAGGTCGAGATTTATTTATTTTTTTAGCCAAGTGTGCCAAGTATTTTAGACCAGTATCATACTCACCCAAATTTCTTACTGATGGTGACAGGCTCGTGTATTGAATCATTCGATTCCCTTCAAATGTGTGAACTGAGTGGTACAGATATGCGCGTCATGTTCGTAATCGAACGTTGACAAGACTAAACACCTCTTAAATGTTGGTGATTCATTTTAGTTTCTATATTTCAAATTGGGTTGCTTTTCCTTTATTTAATTTCATCGAATTCGTATAGTGATAGATTAAAAAAAAAAAACAGTTTATATGTAAAATTTTCCTCTTTCCCAAAGCGATAATTGTCATTGTTGCCTCGGATTACTTTGTGTGGCACGATAATTTCCCTTTCGTTTCGACGCATAGTTGTAAAAACATGTTGTACCCCTTATTAGTATGTCACAATAATGATAAATGATATATAATGAATGATAAATGATAAATGATCAGTGACCAGTGATTAGTGGCCAGTGATTAGTGATTAGTGGTCAGTGGTTAGTGGTCGGTGATTAGTGATCGGTGATTAGTGGTCAGTGATTAGTGATCAGTGATAGGTGATCAGTGATAAGCGATCAGTGATAGGTGGTCAGTGATCAGTGATAAATGATAAATTTATTTATTTATAAATGTTAAACGATAAATGATAAATAGTAAATGATAAATGATGATAAATGATAAATTTATTTATTTATAAATGTTAAACGATAAAAGATAAATGATAGATGATAAATGATAAGTCTTAAATGATAAATGATATTTATTTTGTACTGTTGTTTTATGAACTAAATTTCCACCTATGACAAACAATAAATGAATTTGAGAGAACAAAGTTAAAACTGAGTTTGTATATGTATAACACGATTTAAAAGGCTGTAAATGGAATTTCTTCTCCATAGAGATCTACACTTTGGAATATGTAATTACCGTCAATTTGCTGACTTACTGACTTCTTGGCAATTTAAGAGTCTGTAAATGGTTCATTAGAAATGTTTTGATTTGATTTCAGTGCTTTGATGAGGCCAAGAGTGTCTTTGATGAGGCCAAGCGTGATTTTGATAAGGCCAAACGTGCCTTTGATGAGGCCAAACGTGCCTTTGATGAAGCTAAGTGTGTACCTTTGATGAAGACAAGCGTGCCTTTGATGAAGCCAAGCGTGCCTTTGACGAAGCCAAGCGAGCCTTTTATTAAGGACCAAGCGAGCCTTAATGATGGTTCATTTGAAATGTTTTGAATTGATTTCAGTGCTTTGATGAGGCCAAGAGTGTCTTTGATGAGGCCAAGCGTGCCTTTGATGAGGCCAAACGTGACTTTGATGAGGCCCAACGTGCCTTTAATGAAGCCAAGTGTACCTTTGATGAAGCCAAGTGTACCTTTGATGAAGCCAAGCGTGCCTTTGATGAAGCCAAGCGTGCCTTTGATGAAGCCATGCGTGCCTTTGATGAAGCCAAGCGTGCCTTTGATGAAGCCAAGCGTGCTTTTGATGAAGCTAAGCGTGCCTTTGACGAAGCCAAGTGAGCCTTAATAAGACCAAGCGAGCCTTAATGAGGGATGAGGCAAGCATGCCTTTGATGAAGCTAAGCGAGCCCATTTGAGGCCATGTGGGCCATTTGAGGCCAAGTGAGCCATTTGAGGCCAAGTGGGCCATTTGAGGCCAAGTGGGCCATTTGAGGCCAAGTGGGCCATTTGAGGCCAAGTGGGCCATTTGAGGCCAAGTGGGCCATTTGAGGCCAAGTGGGCCATTTGAGGCCAAGTGGGCCATTTGGAGCAAAGTGGGCCATTTGAGGCCAAGTGGGCCATTTGAGGCCAAGTGAGCCATTTGAGGCCAAGTGGGCCATTTGAGGCCAAGTGGGCCATTTGAGGCCAAGTGGGCCATTTGAGGCCAAGTGGGCCATCTGAGGCCAAGTGGGCCATTTGATTTGGCCAGATGAGCCAATTAAGATTCGGGTTAAGTGTGCCCGGTGCAGATGAAATTATCCTCAAGAGCGTAAGTAACGTATGAATTTACCTATTAATGTGATTTTAGTCTGACTACGTTGGCTTAATGCAGATGTTGTAAATGAATTGAATAATTTATTAAGTTTATTCATTTCATATTTGAACTGTTTATTGGATGAGATTTGAACATTCTGTTATAGTTTTTGAAGATATTATAGGTATAGATAAATTGAATTGAAAGTATAATTTAACACTGGGATTTGATTCTTAAAAAAGAGTTTCAAATGAACGATACAAGTACTATTTCCTGTAAATGTTTTAACCACTGATTTTTTTTATTTTTGAGGACTTGGATTCCGACAGAACTACAGAAGGAAAAATTGCCAGTCTTATTGAACAAATAGATAGTTCCTGGTTCAAACAGTACAGACTTGAAGAAAAATGATGCAAAGAGACGATTTGGAAGGAATAAGACACCACTACGATACAAGAAGCGAAGAGGTACCCCACGTTGGTCTAAGAGAGTGGTTGAATGATTTTCAAGGAGAAAAGCGTTACAAGTATCGAGGTTTGAACATATCCATTGGAACTTTGTGATACGGGAGTTCTATCACTTCTGTAAATTTTGAGAGTATTTAAGTTTGATTAGAAAGAGTAATTATAATTGATTTGTATTACGCAAGTAGGATCAGAAACTGACTATACAATTTGTCTCAAAAACTTGCTAGTCTTACCAAGAGAAAATAGAAAATTTACGAAACCTTGTCAAGTTTTGTAAGTTAGCATTTAGTGACGAAGTGGTAAACTAAACTAAAATGATTTTATCTAATGAGCAGAATTATGGTCGGTTTCAAGCAGAAATGTTAGCTAGTAAGAATTAAGGTGTAACTTATGTGAATATTATTACGACAAATTAATGCTTATATACGGATAACATATAAGTAAAAGAGCTGCAGATAGAAATTTAAACACACGGGATTAATGATAAATCTATTAGGAATTGAGCCAAACCATTAAATTGTAGACGAGGAAATTGATTTATTACACGTTTTCAATTCCTGTGACGTGTGCATACTGTAGCAGAGACTGATTCCATAGATAGAGAACACAATGATATTTATTTTACAAGTAGGATAAAATATATACTATTACATGACCATAACTAGTTCTCGTCGTCCAGACTGAAATCAAAGCCGGTTCCTAAGATGATTATGATACAATGAATGATTTAAATAGAGCTAAATATTACATCGTTATTTATTCGGTTAAGGGGAAGATGGATTGAAAATCCATACACTAGAGTAGAGGACCAATTTCAAGGTATCAAATAAAAATAAAGTTTGACGAACAGTGCGATCCGAACTTCATTATTAGAACCTTTACTTGGTACGAAATCACGCACATATGCTGCTAATATTATTTGAGAGATAATATTAGTACAATTAAGCCCTTAGCCTCTAGCTGAAGGATCACTTTTATTCTAAATGCTTAAGTTTCTGTTTTATATTATGCTTTCAAATAATGAAAGTAATGAACTCTGACTAAACGAGTCGCCACACAACATGTAGCAACATGGTGGCTACAGATTTGTGAGTTTCATTTAACCACTGAGAGTGTAAGATCTAGGACGCGTATGTCGATACCTTAAGACGAATACTGTTTCTGTTTATAGTATTGAGACGAGAATTGATCTAAATATCAAATTTTCGAATACTTTGACTAGAGACGCAATAGAAACAAAATGAGAGAGCAAGCGCCAGCATTTGCTTAGGATTAAATGAATAAGATCTAGATTTCAAATTCTTATAGCTGAACCCGATGAAAAACCTAATGACATGAAGTGAATTCAGTGCGCGTAAATAATGAAGAATACTTTCGAACAAAAAGCTGATCAATTTTACTTTATGCTTACAGTCTCACATAATTAACATTGACCAATGGTTTTGAGTACCTAATTGAGTGTTAGTTATAAAACATATTTGACAGTAGTTTATTAACTTGAATAATACTGCAATCATGGATTTCTTTTAGATACCCTACTATCAAGAGCTTTTGCGATAGTCATGGTATTGACCTTGTTTTTAACGCTGTATCTTGTCTAAGGTTGAGCGCGGTTTTGCTAAAATGTATAACCACTATTTTAAATCCCCTAGCAAAATAAAATGATTCCTATGACGAACACCAAGGAAACATATGCCTATGGCGTGTTATTAATTCTGTTAAATGTCCCACTAGACAGACTGCCACAAAACTACCAGAATCAGAGTGCCTTTAAATGATAAACATTACGAAGTAAAATACGTTAAAAAGTTTAAGATATGAAGTGAGCGCCAATATCTGGGTTAGACTAGCAAAAAGATACTTTCGTTATCAGTAAAATCCTTGATACAGCCTACAGCATAAGTGGTTTAATAAAGATTAGTAGATCTGATTGCAATTATGAGGGTAAAATTGAATTTGCCTCATTTTAAAATCCATAGATCCATTAAAAAAAAAACAAAGTTTAAGTTTAAAATTACTGTAATTACCGATTTTGGCAAACTGAGGAATAACATTTAGAAGCATATTTTCCTCCGACCTTATATAAACTCGGATATAGAGAAAAGCCTTTAAAAAAAAAATACTCTATTCTTCGTGTGATGAGAATGTTATAAACATATGACGTGACGATAAAGCAAATAATCAAGACTAAGCCGAATGTAATGATTATGAATGTAAGACTCAGTTCCTTGTAGAACTGGAATTAAGTTTCATAATTTTAATGAAAATATCCTATCATTTTAATTGTAATCGTGCGTCAGGAGATCGCACGATGTCGGATGGCCGAATGTAATGATTTTTAAAGAAAATATTCATAAATCGTTCAACTTCCAATGATAAGCGATAGATGGCGCTAGTAGTTACATGAACTTTAGACATTCGTTGTAGATATTAAGTAATAATTTATAATATTAGACTATGGATTTGTTTTGTATAAATATATCACAATTGTTAAAATGAAATATTTACTTGCAGTTAATTATTAGATAAACTCTAATGTATATTAGTTAGTCAATTGATGTTACGTACTCTTTACTTTGCTCTGATTGGTCGGTTAGTCGACCGAGTGTTTGTGAAAGTTTGTGGTAGGGAAATACTGAGTTTGTTACTGTCATTTTGGACAGAGTCAGTCTGCTTTGAGTCGTTGAACAGAAAACATGTCCGATTAATCTGTGTATTTGTAAATGATTGTTAAATAGAACGATAAGTATGAAATTGTGTTGATCAAAGTGAATAAAATATTTATACAATTTATCCTGAAGTGTTTGATTTATCACACCAGTCTCGTTTCGTCGACTGTAAAAACGTCGACGACCCACCACTAATGAGTTTCCAATTTCGGCCACGCGCCAACTTATCTTGCGCTAACTCTAGTTTTGTATTTCTAAGTCTACTACACTAGCCATTGAGCTGAGAATTTCGTTGTGATATTTATAGAAGTCTGTGCGGAAAGTAAACCGTCGTGGGATTTGAGGGCGCTGCTGTAGATAAATATCGTTTTTGTTATGTAAGCAACATTGTGACGTCATTATAGTGCGACTGTTAAATCTTGATATTTTGAAACTATGTTAGACTAGCTTCTTCCAGCGGCTTCACCCTATAATAAAAATTATCCTATTGGCTGAATTTCCTCACCTAATGAAACTGCAAAGTTATAGCTTATGTGCTATATTATTGCAATGTTTATGATTAAGTTCTGTCTAGTAGTTTTTGCGCGACACATCCATACATACGACCACCTCCATCCATCTTCACAAACTTTCGCATTTATAATATTAGTAGCCTATTTATTGAACTTGCTCACGTGATGAAACTTAGCAAAAATATAGGTTATAAGCTATATTATTGCAACGTTTATCATTAAATTCATCCGTTTATAAGTTTTTGCGTAATGAGTAACAAACCGTTAATTGTGGCGACACCTGGGGGAGGCCTATGTCGATCAGTGGACGTCTTTCGATTGTAATGATAATGAACATTTAAATGCAAACACGAACCGGTAAAGGAAAATAGCTTGAAGAAACTGCTGTACTGCCTATCTAGGTAGGTTCCACCAGCGACCACTTACCCAGTGCCAACGAAAATGGTTCTATCACTTTGACTGGGATCGGTCTATTATCACTGACTGGAATATTGTAGCTAACAGCAAGTTTATGTTTACCCTAGTTAAATATAAAGGTAAAAATGGAACACACTACCACTTTCTCGTTGTCTTCCTCAGTACATTTTTCCCTTTTGCTAATCTATGAAAAATATGAACTTAATGTCTATGAAAATAAAGTACACTTCAGAATTTGTAATGTTGCTTCGTAAAAAATCTATTTAGCCTGTAAGGGACCATCTCGTATATAAGATCTTTGGGATCACTTGGTTGTCCGTCTGTTTATCTGTTAAGACCATTTAACGCTTGGAGGTATCGAGTTAAAATTAAAACCATACGCTCAAGTCTGCGGTCTTTTGAAGTTGTGAAAAAATCAGACTTCTGAGTTAACGAAAAAAAAAGATACGGCCGTTTATGTCGCAAAAAACTTATATTTCTATAATCAAGGGAATCAAAGTTCATGGGGTGAATCCCGTTGACCTTAACCTTTCAATCTTGGAAATTACAGACACAATTGAAAGACAATAGGTGCGCGAACGCCTGCGTTCGCTTGGGGTTTAATGAATTAAATCCTGAAATTTGGCATAAATCAAGGTCTCATAGAGTAAAGTACAGAGAAAAATCTGAAAATTGTAACTTTGTAGATACGCCACAAAAAAAAATTGTTTGCAATTCGGAAAAATCTTCATAACTCAATTCGGGAATTGATTTCATAGGTAAATTTGTACAGAATCCTCAGTGCGCGAGTCCGACTCGCACTTGGCTTTTTTTATTTTAGTTACTGTATCCGTACTCAAGCCTGAAAAGAAATATTCTAAGTTAGTCGAAACGCATTATAAATTTAAAGTATCAATACTCTTTATACTAGCCATAGAAAATATTGACCAAAACAAAATAAATAAATATCGTCATGTTTAAATGAATTTCCGTTTAATTTATATATATTTGGAGATAACAGGGACAGGAGTTTACCTAGGAAGTCTAAAAACATTAAAATAAAAGTGTTACGTACCAAAAAAACAGCATACCAATCATTGACATATATATTACTAGCGTAAGGACCAGGCCAATCGCGCGATTAAATGGCACTAGCGCGCTGGCCCTAAAATTACAGTTTAGGGCCAACGCGACTCAGTTGACAGTGGTCCGTGTGCGGGAGTGAACGAATATTTGCTTGTCATAAAAATGCCTAGTTGTGTGGTAAAAGGCTGCAAAAATTATGATACAAAGGTTAAAAAGGAACATGGGATATCGTATCATCGGTAAGTAACATTACATTATTTTTTTTACCATTAAGTTATTAAATAAACACATTTTATAGCGATAAATAATTTTCTATCGAATACGAAACGAAGTGCACGAAGTAAACTTGTACGGACGTAATTTTTATTTATTTCATTGTTGAACTTAGTGCTTGTAATTTTGAATTTTGGTATCAAATGTGTTTTATATTCAATAAGGGTAAAACAAAAACATTAAAAAAAAAGCTTAGAATCGATACGTACCTAATTGAAACTGAAAATTTTATTCTTAAATTATTTTGAAAATGTAGTTTTATTTTCTTCACGCTAACTGAGATGACCGTTAAACTACTAGCTTTCGCCCGCGACTACCTACTTCCGCGTGAATTTCGGTTATCGCGGTTGCAAGTTATATCCTTTCTTGGGGCTCAAGCTTAGTCCGTACCACATTTTATCGAAATCAGTTCAGTAGTTTAGCCATGAAAGCGCGGTAGACAGTTATTTTCGTATTTATAATATAAGTAAAAGTATGGATGTATGGACAAATTCGCGATGACAAATTACGACTCAATTTTTTTTTTTACAGATTTCCAAGTGATTTAACGCGTAAAGAGATTTGGAGTCGAATTATTAGGAAACAACAAAAGGAGCATTATTTCAAGCCTCATAAAAATACAAGAGTATGCTCTGCTCATTTTTGTGACAATGATATTGAAATTTCAAAAGCTGGACTCCGGAGGTTAAAAGGATCGGCAATACCACGATTTGAGATTAAGGTGTTGGCCTCACGCATTCCTATTTATCTATATATTTAATCCTATTTATCTATATATTTATCTATATATATATTTATTTAAATTTCAAATAAAGCTGATTGAGACTCATTTAATTTGTTTTAATTATATTTTCATAGTGACCTTTAAAATATCATCGCAAAAAGGAAATCGTTATGTATGTACCTACCTATAACGGCATGCAATTGATTTAATTATATTGACTGCCAATATGCGAAAAAATGCATACGCGCGAACAAGGTTACGTCGAACACCTATGCAGTGCGGCTGTCACGTAGTTCCTATGAGTTATCACAGATGTCGCTGTTTTTGCTTGTAATAAGAAGGTTTTTAAGAAATGTTCTGATGGGCGCATCCTTCCTTTCGAAATCATTGATACCAATGTTTCCCAAGTTCGTGACTTTGTTTTGATCAATAATGGTGTGATTTGCCATTTGTTATCTTTGGAAAAACTGTAATATATTAAATATTATTTCCCCTGCAGCTCAGTGAAATTTTTTATCACATTTCTGAAGATTTCAATTAAAAATCACAATAAAATAACATAATAAATAAACCGGTGTCAATATTATATGACATTTGGCATTTGACGGATGGCTGGGTTGGGTTGCTACTTAAAATCTTTAATGTTGTTTTCACTTTACGCCACGACGGTTCTTTTATCGCACAGACTTATAGACTATTTCAGCGAAGCTTGCCGAGGAGCTTGTCGATAAGTTGTAATTGTAAAATACTGCAAAAATGTTAGAATATGTTTTATTGGTGGAGAATATGGTATTCTAATGAAAATAAAGTCATTACAGAAGAAAATCTAAACTGGATTTTAAGTGCACATTCACAAACCATGCAACCCAAAAGAAAAAAAAAACTTTTTGACAGCTTCATCAACAAAACACAAATTCATCGTTGTCAATCCACAGAGTACATTTTTAGGTATATATAGAAAAAAATCAATCTCTGACTAATATATAGTTATCTGTGGTTGTCAATGTCATTTGGATGTCATTTGGTGTTTGTTGAAAATCAAAAATTATTCATCATCGTACATTCCTGATACTGTATTTCTGTAATATATAATTATAAATTGAAGAATGAGTGCTTTTGGTGAAATAAACGAACCTTCAAGTCGAACTGCATGGGAAGACTGGGATGATGTACTTGGTAGCGAAAATTATGTCGAGTGAGTTACTAAGTAATCGTCGAAAGCCAGAAGATGATCACTATTTCACTATTGGGTTAAAACATCACCAGAATTACGACTGTTTCTTCTGCTTATAGAGAATTTATGATTTGGTTATTAGCGCCAACGTGTTGTTATAAACAAAATCTTTTATAGGTTTCATGTTTTGGCTTTTTTACAGTTTGCATCTGGATAAGACCATAGAAGCCCCTAAACAAATTGATACTTTCATAATATTAGAAGGGAGATATTTGTATGACTGTATTAGAGCTCACCATCAATTGGAACTCGTCAATGCCAGTTCAGAAGTTAATTTACGGCTATACAGGACAAGGAAAATGAATAATTATGTGTGTATGATAAGGGATTACAATATAATCCTTAGCAGCGAAATTGTTGAGTTACTGAAAACATATGTTAATATCAGTACTGATGTTATAGCTATATTAACAAAACCACTTGTAGAATATCAAGTATCAGAACTGGTCACTAAAGACTATGTAATAAGAAGTCTATCAACAAGTAAACAATCAAATCTTCTGGATATCAATTTCCCTCGTTTGGAACAACCAAATATTATAACTGGTGTATCTGCAGGAGGTAAAGCATGCTTTAAGTACCTACAGTACAGTCTAAATATCTTGACTGCTTTGAAGTTCGGACAAGTACACTTTTTAAGAAACTTAAATATGGCAAATGCATCTTTTTTTCTACTTCAGAGTTGCCAACTTATTTTTACAGTACTTTACTGATGTAATTTTGGAATATTGTAATTTCTTTTTACTATTGTTAATTTCATTTTAGTACTTTCCTGGAGAGAAATCACTGACATGCCTGCTGTGGCTTGTGTATGTTATATTGAACACCCAGAAGAACTGCAGATACAAGAACTGTTTAATTTATTGGAAAAATTGAAAGTGATTCCACATGTGGAGAAAACTCATCGTAACAATTTGTTAAACTCAAATTTGTACATTTAAATAGAAAATATTGGTCAAACTGTATAACAGAGTACCTACTGGTGAAATGTATAAAATTAAATGTATGTACCTATACTTTCTTAAGGTTTTTGATTTAATACCTGTCTGGTCTTCCATGCATGACAGACCAAGTTATGTTTTAAAATGCAATGGTAGGTACATTTCGGCCATTTAAACCTGACCAAGTAAAAAAAAAATCATTTAAGAAAATTTTCGTTTCGAGTACAAGCAAAATTAAGTTAGCGGTGGTCAGGCGGAAGTGCCATTGCTGGTACTACCTACCTCTGAATATATTTGTTGTAATTAATTGGTTCATGAGGAAAAATATAAAATAAAAAAATCACGAGATAGGTCCTATCTATTGGAGTTTGGTTTTCGCACTTAGTCCGCCATAGCCCACGAATCACCTGTCCATTGTGCGTGGCAGCCATAATTTGGCTGAGATATTACGTCTCTGCCACCTCTCTCCAAAAGGCGTATAAAATAGTGGGGCAATAAGGGCCGAATCTGTGTTAAGCGGACGCCTGCGACGAGCACCCGTCCTTTGAAAACTTGCCGGAAAGACGTCATGGCGTCCTCATCTTCCGCATGGCGTAGTTCGTCATCGAACATGGTACAGGTGTGGACACGGTGGAGGTGTGCCCCACTTTAGCGGAACACCGCCGCGCCGTGTCCTCGTGGGGCGATCGGCGGCGGTACCTCTCACGCCGGGCCCTGGTATAGGCGACCGACTCCTGGGAAGCATTAATGCTAGCGAAGGAGGAGGCAGCACGCGTGAAGGAACGGACGTCTTGCCCCAATCGCCGGGACCTCGGCCCCGACTTACAACTACTAGGCCTGAGCTTGCGGACGACGATCAGTGGGTAGCTCGCCGTCCGGTAAACGTCCGGACCAAGCCCTAGTCGTCGACGATGCTTAGTATAATCCATGCGAAAGTCAAAGAGATGTTAGTAAAATCGTAGGGACCAGCAGGGCCAGTCTACCGAGGCCATGACTTGACTTTCGAAAGAGAAATCCATGGTCCTGGAACGCTAGTCAAAAACGGAACATAGGTGCGGTTTTAGTCAGTAAAAGTCTGATTCGCCCTCTCGCTTCACCCTAGAGCGAGAGAATGGTCACTAGATGATCTATCTTAAAAAAAACCGGCCAAGTGCGAGTCGGACTCGCCCATGCAGGGTTCCGTAGCAGCAAGTAACATAATATAAAAGTTCTTGTAATGTTTTGTAACTTTGATCGATGTTTTAATAATAGTGTATTTTTTTTCGATTTATGACACATTAAAAAAAAACTACTTACTAGATTTCGTTCAAACCAATTTTCGTTGGCAGTTTTTATAGTAATGTACATCATATATTTTTTTTAGTTTTATCATTCTCTTATTTTAGAAGTTAGAGGGGGGGACACACATTTTACCACTTTGGAAGTGTCTCTCGCGCAAACTATTAAGTTTAGAAAAAAATTATATTAGAAACCTCAGTATCATTTTTGAAGACCTATCCATAGATACCCCACACGCATGGGTTTGATGAAAAAAAAATTTTTGAGTTTTAGTTCTAAGTATGGGGGACCCCCAAAATTTATTGCTTTTTTTCTATTTTTGTGTGAAAATCTTAATGCGGTTCACAGAATACATCTACTTACAAAGTTTCAACAGTATAGCTCTTATAGTTTCGGAAAAAAGTGGCTGTGACATACGGACGGACAGACAGACAGACAGACATGACGAATCTATAAGGGTTCCGTTTTTTGCCATTTGGCTACGGAACCCTAAAAAAGACTTAAGATTGAAATGTTTTCCTATGTATGTACTTATTGTTGAAGGACCAAATAAAGCAGAGTAGCCCTCCTAGGTCCTTCAGGGTGTCTGTGAGAGAATTGGTGATCCTAAGATTTGTAGTTATGTACCTATCGGTGACCCTGTGCGCTATGTAGGCAAGGAGCACTTACGCAATTGTCCCCTCTGTCTCCAAGCATACTCTGCACAGAGGACTGTCGGTGATGCTTATTGTGTGAAGACGTTTGTTTATTACGTAAGCCATATTTGCTGATGGTCCCCACAACCACAATCACGTAGCCAATCACACGGCTGATCAAAGGGAACCGGCACAATAGGTTCGGGCTCGAACATTCCCGTGCACCAGATCCACTCCTAGCCAGTTCATTAGCCGTGTCGTTGCCCAATGAGCCGACATGTCCTTTGTTCTAATACAGTGTTGCAGTTGAGCACTGTGACCATTGAGTTTTGATACTGACGCCATTGGAGAGGACTCCCGTTACAGTACTTTTCTGTCTTGAATCCATGTTAGTAGTCTGGTAGTCATTCACTTCCTTTGTTTGTATCAGTGTTTTTGGAAATGATACGGCTTTGTCCCTAGGTCCCTTCTCGCGTATACGCGTATTATTATTACGTAATTGCGTGTTTTTAAGTAATACCACCAAAAAAAACCTCTCGAAATCATCTATCGGGCAGCTGCCAACCAGACTATAATGATGTACCTATGAAGAGAAGAATAACCATACCCAGATGGGTATGGTTATGTAGGCCCTGCCCTGCCCTGCAGGTGATGTTGGGACTGCCTGCCACTACCAGCTTTAGCGGCAGTCGGGCACCCTAAATAAAGACTTTGGGATCAAACACATGTCTACGCATAATGGAAGACGCAACCTATGATGGCATCCCCCTCGCGCGCTGATATTACATACGGTTGTACAAATTGCCCTTTTGGGACCTAAAAAAATAGAACGATAAAATTTAAAAAAAATCGATAACTTTTCTATTTAGTCAATCACTAGCGTAAATGTAAAATAAATGGCTTTTGCACAGCACATCGATAGTTGTATGTTGTTAATGTGTGCGTAAGTTGTAGGTACGGTGTAAGGGAAATACACGCTGTTTTTAGAGTAATAAGGTTTATAACTGTGTAGTTTGGTCTGCGTAAGTATTCCTGTACGTGTAGTAGTGTCGGTAGTGGAAGGGGGAAACTGAAGACACCGTGTTCCAATACATTTTTTACTACTTAGCATATCTCCTCCTTTCTTATTTCTACTGTCACAACCCTACCAAAATAGGTAACAATTTTGCACGTCTTATGAAACTTTGTCATGCTTTGTCTCTGTACGGTTTATTTACCTACTCATGTGGTTTGGCCCAGGGGTGGTCTATTCTAGAAAAATCACACTTTTTGCCGCCACCTCTACCTCTTCTGCTGCCGCGCCTGTTAGGAATTATGCACTTTGACCAAATATCATACTGTAGTCTGTATGTTGTGATTTTTTTTTTAATTTAAAGATTTCAGGGTGAAATGTTTCAAGTCAAAGACGTTAATTTCTAAAATTAATACTTAATTTCGTAAAGTTTTATTCAACATTAATACATTAACATACATTTGACAATCATTTAAAAAATATTTAATAGAGTAAATAAAAGTAACATAAGAAAACTTATGAAATATACAAATAACCACAGCCTATTGGATCGCAGACCAGTTTGAGTTTGGTTTATTATGTAACAAAAATATACTATTACATTTATGTATAGGTAGGTACTATAACAATGTTGAATAACGAAACATTGAAGTAATCCCACCTTAAACTTTATTTATACAATTTAGAGCACAATCATGACCACGAATAATTTTGATAAAAGCCTTAATACCTACTTTAGTTTCAAGACTCATCATATAGAAACACCTCTGTTACATCATTACCAGCCTTTTTAATGTTCCCACTGTTGGGACCCAAGCCTCCTCTCTAGGAGAGGGAATGGACCGTAATCCACCACAAGGGGCCAGTGCGTGTTTTCTGTTGATAAAATTAAAATACAACAGTACAAAAGATTTTTAGTGCAAAAATTAATTACAAGTCAAGAAACGAGGATAGGCTTAGCTGAAAAAAAATGCTAGCCTGATTTGGAAGTTTTATTTCTGAAGAACAATTCGTAGTCATGATGAGATATGCTATTTATGCGACTGTGTACAGTACAGTTCCTGATCGGTCAGTCAATGACCTTTAAGAATAAACAGAAATTAACAAAAACATATTTACAGTTAGTCTTAGACAGCAAACATAATATAACGACATTATAAATTTTATTATACAATCACAAAATACATAATTCAGAGTTAACTTATTCCTAATACCTACATCAATGTTTATCATGATTGCAGCTTCCGAATGCTTAATTTTAAATTGATATAACATTAAGATAAGAAAAGCTTAAACCAACCATTTTTTGAGGTATTTTTTTTATAATTATATGAAGTGAATGTAACAAGCCTACATTTTTATGACCACAAGTTGGATAAAAAATCTAATGCATAAGTTTCCTTGCTCACCTAAGCAACCAACATTCCCTTATTACTTGTTCATTTAAAAGATATTGTGAAAATATAGTAAGAAGAACCTTTGATGGGTAATGAATAAATTCTCTTAGGATCTGGTGAATCAAGAGGCGGAAGCGTGGGAGTTAACACCATACACATAGAGGAAAGACTGCAGCTTTGGAAACCTCTTAATTTTTATCACTTTATTCTGGTTCTGTCATTTTGCCAGATCATTTGGATACAGGATCAGCGTCTGTAAGAGTACCTCTGAGTAATAGGTAGATACACAATTTAAGAGCCCGACCCGTATAAAATAGTGTTACGCCTTAGTTGTTGCGAGTTTTCGTCTTGTATAGTTTTCTTTCTCGCTTTGGAAAAACTCATATTGGACTTGAACACTTATCTGTTCGGCCCCAGTTCATATGATGTTTATCACAAACTAGGCCACTGTTACATACACAAATTTAATTGATACATGGCGACCTCAACTCTGGCATTTGACAAATCCAAATAAATATAAATTCGAAATATTTTGATATGAATAATAAATTTTATTTGATTTTATTAGTACATATTTAAAGTAGTTTCAATAACATGTATGTATTTTATTTTTTGTGTCTTATACATATTACAGATCGTTCCACAAACAGTATTATACGTAATATTATATTAATAATTATTTTTTTATAACTACTACTAGCGGCTTGGCCCGCGTGAAAGTAGTTAATTTTATCCCTAGAGAACATAATCCCGGGATAAAAAGTATGTGCTACTCCAGAACACGGTTTACCTGTGTACCAAGTTTTATCGAAATCTATACAGCCATTCGAACCTAAAGAAGTAACAAACACACACGCTCATAAACTTTCGGTTTGATAATATTAGTGTGGTGCAAATCTGTTGAAACTGCTTTAACCCTAAGGTTTACAGAGCGACCATAGACTTTACAGGCTAAGTACAGTATAAGTGCATTATAAGAAAATTAACCTTATTCGTATTTTTATAATACAAAGATAATGTTCATATTAGCATGACATACTTAATCACAGTTGCTGATAGGAAAATGCATATTAAATACGAAAGAATAAGGTTCATATTTGCAATTGTATAAAGCGCTTACTGTACTAAAGGCAAGCCTTAGTATGCTTTATAGATCTCAGCCTTGGACATCAGCCAGTGTAACATCATTTCATTTATGAAATAAGGTTCACTACAATGCGACTTTACTAGAAAAAGGTCCAAAAATCGCTGTCGATCACATAGAAACACGACATGTTATTGAAATAACAGAAAGCTTGTTTTGCAATTATTATAAACAATTTTGACGATGGGAATATCACTGAATTTTCAAAATAAAAGCTGTTTGCCTGCATATTTACTAATATTTTTTGGTTATTTTAATTAAATACATATTGCTTTTATAAGAATAAAATAATGTTTGAATCACGTTTAAATCTTTCAAAGATATATGTACAAATTTTTTTTTAGAAAAATACCTGTTTTTATGATGGCCTTATGAAAGCCATTGATCAACATTACTACAATTATTGGTAAGAACAACAGTCATACTTTAAGGTATAATAAAATTATCATACAATGATGTAATATTTAAACTTTTTTATTGTGTCAATAGGTAAAAAATATACAATAGCTAAGCCACGCTTATCTATCTATTTATTTAGATACAACTACGAATTTATGTTGTGCCATTGTATTATTTACTCACTACTTTTATATCCTATTGTACCGAGAGTAACGATTTCTTAAGCTGATTCGACGCCAACCTATTTAAAATTATTTTACATCCAAAGTGATAAAATATTTTTTTTTGATAAATCTAGAGCTTTAAGATATATGGAGAAGAACTGTATGAAACTATACTTATGTTATACACATATAAATCACTACTTTCCCATATTTATGAAGGTGTAAATTGTAGACATATATAAAGAAATGCTTAATTCAGTATCAATATTTACTGCGCAGAACTTTGAATTGAAAGTTCATAGTATTAGTAGGGAATGTAAAACAGCATAGATTTTATTATTTTTGTCTCTTAAAAATATTATTAATTATACATAATTTACTAGTGCCTGACTAGACTCACTTTAAGTTGACATTATTATTATTTTGTGATACAGTAAATGTTATCTTTTGTTAATGGTACACATGTGATTTATTTGTGTATTTATTCATTCGAGTAAGCACTAATAGCATTTAAATTACGAACTGAATGCAATTAAGATGCTGTCAGTGTTTACTGTTATGTAGTTCCAATATAACGTAAGTTAGCCCTAAGAATATAATATTATAAACTTTAAAAATATACATGACACTGACACCTAACTTATGGCATAATAATATTAGACGAGGATTACATTAATATTCCCCCTAGTTGCCTTGTAAAGCTTCTAGTGACTAAATCTACTCTTGTTACCATACAAAAATAAAATTGTCTTAGACAATTAAGCTTTTATATGATAGAAATAAACTCTCTTCTCTAAATAACTTTGGAGGTACATTGAACAGCCTTTCGTTTTTTTACTCACATCTGAAGTGTTATGTTTATATATCATTTAACCCACCATTGTTTTGTCCTGCTCTGACTTTGTCCAAAACTTTATTGACGAATTCAGAAGTTTTGCCTGCGATTTTTATCTCTGTAAAAAAGCGAATATATTATCATGATTAAGTAATAAGGCAATCATCTTGATGGTAGACATATATTATCATCATTTTTTCATTGAATGTTTTTTTATTTACTTATTTGTTGGCAACAAAAGCAAAAGCTACACAACTAAGCAAGTGGACTCGAATGGTAGTATAATTAATAAATTAAATTAATTAAACGGCATAGCTACCTGTAGCTGTGTTAACTATGTTCGTGACGTGCGAGTTCCAGTCGACATTGTTCTGTGAGTTAGTCACTCGGCTGCTCACTATTTGTTTCATTTGTGCTATCCCGTTCATGAGACGCCCTGAAGTGTGAAAAAACGATTGTTATGAATGGCAATTCTTAGCAAATTTAATTGTGTGAACCACAAGTACCAAGGTTATGTATATTCTCATCTGGTTCTCTCTATATTATTTTAGGATTTAATATTTGAGGATTTTATGTCAAGTGGTCCGTGAAGGCGATGCTAAAGGCCCATTTAGACGGAGAGTTTCTTCCAAGTTTTGGTTCGAGAAATATAATATAACTAGCGGCCCGTCCCGGCTTCGCACGGAATTTGAGATTTAAACTATCCTATCTCTCAAGTTGGATCGAACTGCACATGGTGTGCGAATTTTATTATAATCGGTTAAGTGGTTTAGGAGTCCATTGAGGACAAACATTGTGACACGAGATTTATATATATTAAGATATTCCACAACTATCACAAAACGCCGTCTAGTCTCAAGCTAAGCAGAGCTTGTGTTAGGAGTACTAGACAACTGATAAACATACTTATACATTTCTAAATACATACATATTATAGATAAATTACACCCGTACAATATTGTACAATCGTACATTATTGTATCAAAATCTCTATGTATGCTTCGTTGACTTCAAGAAAGCTTTCGATATCATCAAATGGCGGAAACTCTGGCAGGTCCTGACGGAAATGGGTGTACCACAATACCTTAGTCACCTCATTAGACGTCTGTATGAAGATGACACAGCCGCAGACCGAGTTGTAACTCTGAACGTTTTAAAACGCAGGCTGGTGTCAGACAGGGCTGTATATTGGCTCCTCTATTATTTAACATGTACTCAGAGTATATCATGCAGATTGTTCTCGAAAACAGGGACAAGGGAATATCTGTAGGAGGTCGAAAGATATCAAACCTAAGGTACCTATGCAGATGACACTACCCTCTTAGCGTTAAGTAGAGACGAAATTGAGACCTTTCTTGGCCGTATGGAGACTACAGCATTGGATTTTGGACTCGCAATCAACCGTGGCAAGACTAAAATGATGGTTGATTGACAATAACCAATCAGACGTCCAAGATATAGCGGGATGCGAGGTGGTCAAAGGTTACATACACTTGGGCTCCACGATCACCAACGATGGAGGCTGCGAGAGCGAAATTTGGAGACGCTGCGCCATGACGAGATCCTCAGTGGAAAAACTCACAAAAATTTGGAAAGACCGCAGAATAACCAGAAACACAAAAGTTCGATTGATGAAGTGCTTGGTCTTTCCAGTATTTCTATATGGAGCTGAGACATGACGCTAGATGCGAGCAAGATTGACGCACTGTAAATGTGGTGCTGGAGGCGCATGCTTGGAATCCCATGGACCGCACACCGAACGAATCAAAGAGAGATTATCGTCATCTGTGCAAATACGAATCCTCAAGTTCTTCGAGTATATCACCCGTAATCGAAGACTTGATGAAACGATTGGTGGTGCACGGGAAAGTTGATGACAAAAGGTCACGTGGATGCTCTCCAACACGGTGGACGGACCTCATCAAATCGTTGACAAACTGCAGCGCTGACGAAAACTCCCAAGCCGCCAAAGACAGCTGCATGGCATCGTATTGCAAGAGAGGCGGTGATGCAAGACTCGACCTAAACATAACCACGACTATGTAAGGACATCAAAATCTATAGGTACTAGTATTATAAAGCTGAAGAGTTTATTTGTTTATTTCTTATTCTTTATTTGTTTGTTCTTTGTTTGTTTCTTTGTTTAAATGAGCTTATCTCGGGAATTACTGGGCCGATTTGAAAAATTGTTTCAGATTTGGATAGCCCATATAACACACTATGACCAATAGGAGCGGAGTATTAACGAAGAATGTTGCAAAAACGAAGGAAAATTATTCCTTTTGACAACTTCCGCGCGTTGCGTAAATGGTTGTTTATTTTTATCCCCCCCCCCCCCATTAATAGTTCTAAACTATTTTCTAAAAAAATTCATATGAAAATTTTCTAACATATCTACATAATTTCTGTTTAATTGAAAGATTAAATATTTAGCAATTTTATAACAGTGATTAATAAAAATAAATATGCTTACTGTGTTCTTGCTCCAAGCCATGCAGTTTTAATTTATTTGCCTCATGTTGGGCTTTTTTCTTCAGCCTGCAAGCCCTTGATGCAAGTTTATTTTTCTCCTTTCTCGTTTTGGGTCTTATATTAAATGGCAGTTCACTAACAGGTATCATGTCATTTATAACCTTGCCCAAATTATCCAGTTCTTTACCAATCAAATATAATTTCCTTGGATTTGGTGTTAGGTCATTTCCATCTCCTTTCCTAGCTTTTCCACTGTAAATAAATTATTAGATTGAATAGTAAAAATCATATATGTACAATGCATTCCAAATAAGAATAGGAAAGCCAATAACCTCGACCTGTTAAATGTTGAGTGATAAGTACCTACGGTTTGCAAAGAAAACTTATTTGCGTATCAATTAAGTACGGTTTTTTTTTGCTTTGTATTATTAAGTATTAGTTAAATCTAGGTGAAGTAAAAACATTGTTTAAAAGTCATAAAAAATAAAAAGCTCTATGTTTTTTTTTTGCTTTGTTAGGAACAATTCGCCTTCTTTTTTCATTTGCCACTTTCATTGCACACTCAGGCACGTCATGCAGAGATAAAAATTGAAGAACTGGATTCTTTTTTTTCTCTTTCCATTCGCAATTGGTCGTAAGACCATAAGCGAATTAGTTAGAAAGCAAATGGCGTTGTGGTGGAGCGGCCAGTGCTGCTCCTCCCAGTTATTATTATTATTATTTCTTTATTGTCAGGCAACTAAGGCCCATAGATAAAATACACAATAGTTACAAACAACATAACCTTCTATAACATTAGTTATAGAAGGTGGTTTCTCTTCAGCCTCTTCACCACCGCAGTCGGGTTCAACAGTTCAGCAACTAGTGGGTTTGGATCCAAAGTAAGGCGTTCCTTGTGTTGAGTCTTGTATCGCTCAATTTCAGAGGTTGGCATATTTATATACTCGTGTATTTTGTCGTTCCTAGCAAACCAAGGCGCATTAACTATTGCTCTTAAGATGCTATTTTGAACTCTTTGCAGGCAGAGTATGTTGGATTTACTGGCTACGCCCCACAGCTGGATCCTGTATGTCCATATTGGCTTTAGAACTGAGTTGTAGATAAGTAGTTTACCCACCACAGAGAGTACAGAGTTTCTTCCCATTACCCAATATAGGTTACGAAATTTGTGGTTTATCTCATCTCTTATACTTTTGATGTGATGCTTCCATGTTAGCCGCCTATCTAAATGGAAGCCAAGATATTTCACACAATCTGTGTGTGGAAGGCTTTCTGGTCCTAGTCTCACAGGAGGGGTGTTTAAGAGAACTGGATTCTGATTAAACTTTTTTCATTCACAATTTGTAAATAACTTAAATTTTGAAAATGTCTTGTTTTGTTCACCCTACCCAATTTCTCCGATTTGACAGTATGACGTGATGTCACAACATGGCAATCGATCTTATTCTTATTTGGAACGCAAAGTAAACTACAATACCAATTATGTACAATGTACATCATGTTGTTTTTCTTACCTATGTTTAATACCCCTAACACTGCAACTGGGACTGAAAACTGGATCAGTCACTAAATTGAGAACATGTGGGTCTTCTGATTTGTTTTTCAAGATAAGCCTTTGACCCTTTGGGCCTTTTGCTTGTACATTGTACTGCCAGAAGAATCTTTCCTTCTTTGAACTGTGACGAGGGTGTTTACCTTCTGTTTCATCATTTGATTCTGTAAATACAATGATTTCACAAAGTCATTAATGATGACTAGTTTGTACTCACAATTACATGAAAATATTGGTTAATTTTTTAGGTTTATTATTATGTTAGGTTCAGCAACCTCATTTTTAAATTAAACTTTAATGCAACAATCACTTACAGTTAAACATCACATTAAAATTCATTAAAAATTAATTTACTAATTAGTTAATTACCATCAGATGAAAGATCCTCATATCTGTCACTATCTTCATCCGTTTCTACATCGCGGTCCTCCTCATCTTGTGAGAAGTCGCCTGTGCCTGGACTGAGTAGCCCCCCAGACAAAGATGATGCTGAACCTGCTTCTGCCAAAGAGCTGGTAGACAACAGATGCTTACGTGGCTCTCGACGCTGCCATATCTAACAAAAATATATATGTATTTGCATAATAAAAAAGAAAAAACATATACATACTCTTTATTTTACAAGTTAACAAATCACTCATAATATGACTTATAAAGTGTCCATGGAGATTTTTGCACATTCCTCTCCATAGAGATCTATGCTTTGGAACTTGCAATTTAGCTTCCCTTTTTTTTGATTGACCAACATTTTAGTAGTACCTGTAATTGGTCTATTTGAAATAAATGTTGCTGATTTCTGAGATATTACCCAGTTTTAATTATTGCTGACTTAAAATTGCTCACAACTACTGACCTGTTCCATTGTGAGATGTGTAGGTGCAGATGAGGAGAGTTGAGCTTGCTGAGGCTTTACAGTTGTGGGGTACGGTGGCAGCACAGTGGATGCGGGCACAGACTGTCCCAAAGCTATCTCACCACTGTACCCATCCATGCGCAGTAGCAGTTCTGGCAACTGGTTCATAGGCTGAGCGAAGCTGGATGATGCTGAACTGTGTTGACTTGCCGGAGAAAACGCAAGCTGTGCACGGCTATAAGGACTGCAAGGGCTCTCTGAGGCCATTATGTTGTTTGTCTGCATAGTATTTGGGCTACGACGTGAACCACTCATTGCTCCTCCGATTTGCACACAATAACCACTCTCTTCTGGCAAGAGGAGATCATCAAAATTCAAATCGTCCAATAATGTATCTGGATTTGCATTTAACTCAGCAAGCGTAGGTCCAAGTATCAAATCAGCTTTATCAACTTGAAATATGTCATCATCATCCATTTTAAAGCTTTCCACTTTAGATGTGTTGTCAGTATCAAATACAAGCTTATTGTAGCCCATGTTAGACATGGTATAAGAGCCAACCAGATTGTCTTGTAGACACAGATCTAAATCGGTGCTGAAGTCTCCGAGATCGACGCGACGCTGCGGGATGGGCACGGAGGCAGACATCGTGCCCATTTCAATAGGCGACTCCTGTTTTATCTCTACACCTGGCTCGAGAAGAAAGTCATGTGTGTAAATAGAATCCGACATCGCACGTGTTTGTGACCAGTGACCTTGACGTATAATAGTCTTGTTGATAGAGATTGGCGCACGCGTCTTACGTCTCTATCGATTTATTCACAGCGAAACCCACGTGTTGTGATTATTTCCCTAACTTTATTTGTACTCAGAACCTACAGGAAGTTCGTGATAAATATAAACGTACCCTTTTATTATAAATACACTTAGATTTCTCATCCTTCGATTACATAACTGTAACAAACACAACCCTCTAAACAAAATTTGTAAGCACTTGATATTCACAATGACTTTCGATATCGAAATTAGACAAACAATAGATTCAATAAATAGAATGTTCAAGGTTTATTTGCATCAATTCCACTTGATGTTTTTGTTCCACGTGATAAAAGCAATCAAATTATGTAGGATTTCACTAAATTCAATTGATAGAATATGCACAATAACAAAAACACAAATATACGAAGTAAACAAAGATTTTATTATTATTATTCAGCAAATTCAAAGGTCATTGAAGTGAGTAAACGCAATACAAAAGTGTGAGGAGTAAAAGAGACAAACAAACTTGCTTTGAAATGTCTGAGGCGGAAGTGGAAAGGATCCGCGAACTAGAGGTGCTAAACTTTCATAATATATATATCGAAAACTATTTGTCAATGGTTGTACAATTTCTTTTCTATAATATTTATTTCGATAACCAATATTAGTGATGAGAGTACACAAGAGGTGTTGTTTCACCTCGCCACTCGCCTCGCCAATAGGTAGGAGTGAGGCATATTTATCGTAACAGATAGAAGTAACAGATATTTACAAATAACTAATAACAATTGTTACTATCAACTTTTTTTTTTTTTTTTTTTTTTTTTTTTTTTTTTTGGCAATTGAGCCGTTAGCGACTATTTTGCCAGTGTCACGTTGAGACGGCGACTCGGTGTGAGGGCCACCGTCGAACTTTTGCCTTCGTGGTAGATGTTAGTATATGCTGGAAAGACAAACACAAGTTGTTAGTAAAAGACACAGACTAATTCACTAACTTATCTACGATATTAATCTATACAACACAAACTACTAAATATATAATAATTATAATACATACTACGCACCAACTAGAATTTAAGGTCGTTTTCTTTTAAAAAGGTAGCCAAAAGGTTTATTATTTTAGGAGAGAAGTGAGATAGAAGGGAGTGGAAATTGGATGGAAGAGGAATATTTAATTTGGGAATTTTCTGGTAAAGGTCAAAGGATTTATTATTTAGGGAGCAAGAGAAGAAAATATGGTCCAAAGTACCATCCGTAAGACCACACTCGCATAGGGAGCTATCCCGGACATGAATTTTATTCAGAAACACTGGGCTACAACAATGTCCGAGTCTTAGTCTACAGAGCGACGAAACAGTTTTCTTTGACAACTTAGGGCATTTAAAAAACCAAGGCCTTCGTTGGATTTCAGGCTGTATAGCTGCATAGTAGATACCCTTAGTTTTAGAAGTTGTCTTCCATGTTTCAGCCCACGAGTTAAATAACTTGGGTTTGGCACCATTTCGCAAATCGTAGTTGTGGACCACGTAGTGCTTCCGATCAACCGGATTCGATGTGGCATACTTTGCTAACGAATCAGCGCACTCATTACCAACAATACCCGAGTGACCGGGGATCCAGACTATCTCGATGTCCAAGCCGTCTTGGAAACAATCAAATAGCAAGTTCTTAATATCTACTATTATTTGACTATGGATTTTACTGTGAAGTTGATTTTGTTTTAAAGCCTGAATACTACTAAGTGAATCTGAAAAAATGACTGATCTTGCTATTTGATGGGATTTAATGTAATGTATGGCTTCTAGAATACCAATGCACTCTCCTGTAAACACTGATGCTTCTGGTGGGCATTGGAAAAGTAGAGCAATTCTAGAATTTTGGAAGTAAACTGCCACACCAGTACCTCCTGTTTCGGATAATTTTGAAGCGTCAGTGTAAAAGAAATTCCATCCTGCCCAGTACCGCTTGAGAGCTGACTCAAAGTCATCCCTCGCGTTCTGGGCATTCCTTGATATACCTAGTCCCAAGACGGCTTTTGGTTCGAAATGAATCGCTTCATATGCGGAAGAGAAGACGGGGAGAGTTGAATACTGGTAAATTGGCGCAGAGAGTCGTTTAAGTTCTCTGTACCTACTCACCAATAAAGGAACTGATTTATTGTTCCAATAAGAGGAATTACTGTAAGAGAGGTCGATTTGCTCTAAAATTGGGAGTAAGGGATGGGATGAAAGGGAAAAAACTTTAGATAGAAAACGGTCTGCCAAATACTGTCTTCTATGGTGTAGAGGCGGTTCTGCACATTCTACTTGAAGTGCATTTATGGGAGAGGATTTCATGGCTCCAATGACGATTCTCAAGCATTTGGCCTGGATGCTGTTTAATTTTTTAAGCGCTTCTTTGTTGCAGGGCTCAATAAGGAAGCTGCAATAGTCCATTGCGCTTCTTGTCAGTGCATTATAGACAAGCTTAAGGGTATAGGGGTGAGCTCCCCACCATACCCCGGCCAAGGCCTTAAGGACCGACACAGAGCGTTCACACTTTTTGACCACGTTGTTAATGTGGTCGACCCCAGATAATCTCGAGTCCAAAGTCACTCCCAGGAACCTAGCCTTACTCATTACTGGAATGATTCTACCGTCAACACTGATATCTATTGGTGGTACAGAACGCTTGCGGGTAAAAATGACCGCAGTACTCTTCGGCGCACTTAAAGACAAACCGTGATCAAGAAGCCAATGATTTAGAGAGGACAGTGAGATATTAATAGATTGAGCGGCATCCTGAACAGAACTGCCAGAGACCGTTAATGCAATGTCGTCAGCATACTGGAGGATTTTGCAATCGAAATTGAGGGATGAGGGTATATCAGCTGTATATATATTATATAGTGGGGGACTAAGTACAGATCCCTGAGGTAATCCTCTCCAAACCGTTCTTTGTTCAGAGTCAGCCCCAGGGATTCTTAGTTGGATGATGCGATTGGTAAATATGCTACCAATGATGCGACAAATCCTAGCCGGGATTCTCAGCTCATGCAGCTTTTGCCTGAGATTAGGGAGGAGGACCGAATCATAGGCAGCCGATACGTCCAGAAAAACTCCAACCACAGACTCGTTCCGGCTGAGGGCTAGTCGGACCTCTGACGTGAGTATACTTACACTATCAGCTGTGCCCAGACCTTTCCTAAAGCCGAATTGAGTCGTTGGGAGCAGTTTCCTGTTCTCTACCAACCACTCTAAGCGATTTTTTATTAAATGTTCTAAAAGTTTAATGAGTATTGACGACAAAGCAATTGGTCTATATGAGCAATGGTCGTTAGGATCTTTGCCGGGTTTCAATATTGGGATAACCACTTGAACCTTCCATTCAGTGGGAATGTATCCGGATGTAAAGCAGAAATTAGCCAAGTCCAGATAATACTGGTGAGTTTTTGGGCCAGCTTTGGAAATAAAAGAGTAGGTGAATCCATCCACTCCCGGAGCAGAGTCTCTAACATGGGATAACACAGTTTTTAATTCCTCCAGGCTAAAGAGCCCGTTCATTGGGTCGTCAGTGCTGTCTTCATAATCAATGCCAACACTGCTTTCCTCTACATTTGGAACATAAGCTGGTGCAATTTTTGTGAAAAACTGGTATCCCAGTTCTTCTGTGATGTTGTTAGAGGAGGCAGGTGCTAGACTGCTCCTAAAACGCTTCACCTTTCGCCAGACCGTCGAAACCGGAGTGGACGGACTCAACGAACTGCAATACTTTGACCAGCCTTCACGTTTCTTTTTTTTGAGGAATTTTCTGGACTTAGCCAATATCCGCTTGAAAGCAATGAGGTTGTCCAGGTTCATATCGTGGTTGGCTGTCCTTTCAGCCTCATTTCTGGCCTTAACCATGTCAGTGCATTCCCTATCCCACCATGGAGGGGAAGGGAGTCTACCGGAAGGGGTTTTCTTGGTTGGGAAGCAATCGTCAGCTGTGGAGGATATGATGGAAGAGAAGGATGAGAAACATTCGTGGGCATTATCACTGTCCACTTTTGGAAGGGAAGATATTCTCAAGTCCAGAATTTTGGAATATAAATCCCAATTTGCCGAACTGAGTTGGTATTTTAGAAGAGGGGGAGAAACTTTAGTGGAAATGTTTTTGGATGGGAATTCAATCATGATGGGGTAGTGGTCACTTCCATAGGTCATATCCAAGCGACGCCAAATGAGAAGACTAGATATATTGGACGAACAGAACGTCAAATCAACGCAGCTATTATGCTGCCCAGGAGCAGACCTGCGTGTTGTGCTGCCATCGTTGATGAGACAAAGATCCAGATCATCCAATATATCCAGCAAGCCTATGCCAAAGTTATCACAAGAATCTGAACCCCAACGATAATGATGGCAATTAAAATCACCCATGACGAGTATTGGACCGCTTACACTGCTTAATATGTTTCTAATAACTGAAAGATATCCGAGTTGTGGGTGCGCAATATGAAAAGAAAAAATATATATATCCTCAGCCTTAACAGCAACAACATTTATGTTGTCGCCAATGGAGGTTAGAGGAATTTGGGAGTATGGTACTTTGCTATTGATGAGCAAAGCACATCCCCCATATCCATCAGTTCTATCATTACGGACACTGCCGAAACATGGCAACCTGAAATTACTGTCAGGCAAGAGCCATGTCTCGGCAACGCCGCAGATTGATGGTTTATATTTGTTAATTAAGAAAGTAAGGTCAGGCTTTCTGGGAGTAATACTCCTCACGTTCCATTGGAGAAATGTCAGGGGATGGAATGTTGTTGATATAATTTAGGATCGAGGTCAATTTTGAGGCAACGTGGTCAGGTATTCTTCGGGTCGGACTAGCCAATACAGACATTAGCATGTTGGTGATAAACTCTAAAATATTTGTGGAGTTATTTTCCTGTCTATTAGTGATGGGCTCTGCAACTTCTACTGGTAGGGCACAACCATTACCAGATGGGGAAAAGGAGTAATTTTGAGTAAGTTCCCGGTGAGCTTGTCTATCATAGCCAGGCGAGAGAGGGATGTGAGTTCTGGGTTTTAAGAAGACCGTTTTACGGTATGATTTTTGGGTAAGAGGAACAGGACTCGAAGACTGGGATTGAGGTACAACTACCCTAGGCCTATTACCAGGGGAGGACTTGGAGACATCAGCATATGACCGAGAGACAGGTGGGAATACTCGACTTGCCTCCGCATATGAAATCGATTTTTCCGACATCAGAGCTTTGATGCTCTTTTGTCGGCCCAATTCAGGACAAGCACTATCATTCGCGAAATGGTTACCTGTACATGAAACACAAAAGCTCATTTCTTGGGTGACATCACATCCATCACCTGGATGATTTTCACCGCATTTGAAACACCTTGGTTTTGATCTGCATAAGGTGCGGGTATGTCCAAAGCGACAACAATGGTAACACAAGATTGTTGGGTATGTGTATCTTTCTACTGGCAGCGACGAGTAAAAACTAATTACACGTTTAGGTAGGACCTGTCCATCAAATGTCAGTACCACAGTTTGAGTGGGCTTCCACTCAGTAATTCCAGAAGAAGTCACCTTACGGCTCATCCTTCTGGCCTTGATGACAGGGCCACAGCCCTCCGGGACCTGAATATTCTGGATAACCTCATCCTCCGACCACTCCACCGGTATGTCCCTAACAATGCCCATTCGAGTGATATTATACTGTGGAATGGTTGCAACGTAATTGTTTTTTACTAAGACAGTGTTGTTTAAAAAACTGTTCGCATCCTGATGCGACTTGAACTCAACCGACACACGATTTCTGCCAATACGTTTGATCCCGTCTAGACGTATGTTACTGACGTTATTAGTCGTCAAGAACATACCAAACTTAATTGGTTGTAGCACAGTGCCTGAGGTCTGTTCATTTTTTAGGGAAACGTGTACGATGAATGGAGGGTTATCCCACTTGGTATAAGTCGATCTAAATGTTAAACTTTTAGCCATCTTTGGCGGTACGTCGGAAATCGCAGGGGGCGAACCAGCGACCCTTTTAAGATTTGGCTTATCGATGTCCATGGTTGGATCTTGCGGAGGTGTTTCAGTTTCATGGGGGAGGGTAACCGTAAGTATTGGGGAAGAGATCTCAAAGAGTCCATCAGGGGGGTCAGGAGGCTTTTTCGAACTCATTTTGGAAGATTATTATAAAAAAAAGGACAAACACAAATAAAAACAAACCTTAAACCAAGAACACACACACTAGGAACAATCTCGATAAAGTTTCACTCAAAAAAAAGTTCACTAAAATCGAAAAATTCGTAGCACTGATGAAAAGCACGTGTAAAACCTTCACCACTACCAACGAAAGTATATAAAGAAGCTACTATCAACTTATTTTATCTGTTATTTTAATAACAGACCCTCGAACACTATTACCGCGGCTGTTACTGTTATTCATTGTAACAGTCCCTACACAAACAGACTGTTAGTTGTTACTAGTTGTTACCAGATACTCAATAAATAATAAGTGTGTCTCTTTTCCTCATTAAAGAATGGCCTTTCCGAAAAAGAGACACACCTATTATTTATTTCGGAACATGTTTACTTCTCACTCTTACTAAAGCGGTTAAACTACGCTAAAAAGAGAAGCTGCTAGTATTTGTTAATCCTAAAATATAGTTGGTGGTCTTGCAAGACCAAAAAGAAACGAAAAAGTGACTCCTAAATTTAGCTGTATTACCTGTTACGTGGCCTGTTACTGACCAGTGACCATAGAAAAAAAAAAAAATATTTTTATTTTCTGTAAGGCAATTTTAGATTTAGTTTAAAAAAATAGGTCCATAATAAATAGTAAATTGTTTTAAACCAGCCAACCGAAACGCAAACCGAACGCAATAAAGAATTGAATTAAAAGCTTTAAAACAGTCAAATATTGATCGTATAATCGTATCTATCTTTAATATCTTTGGTTTAACGGAATTAATTTAAAAAAAAACCAGTTATTTACGAGTTTTTTTGGCCAACCAGTATACAAATCAAGTAAGAGTAAGAGTAATTTGCCAAAGTTGGTAAGTTTTAACACAAATAGTATCATTTTTAAAATAATATTTTTTTAGATTTGCGAGGCAACCATAAACAATAACATTTATTGTGTTAGGACTCCCTTATAGTCTTTGGTTTGACATTTGATTGGGATTGGTTGTAAAATGTTTCAAGTATTTACGAATTTAAAATTATGTATATAAAGATGACTTTCAATTGAAAGTTATTTAGCTAATTTGTTTGTTTTATTTAAAATTTTGAATTTGAAAATTTGAGTTTTTCTTCTTTCATTACGATTGCGAACGAAAGTGGTAAATCGTAATAATAAAATTTTCGTAAAGATTTCTCAGTTTCTCAGTGTTTGTTTACGGCGTATTAAGTGATAAAATAAATTGAATTAAACAATTTTAAATGTGCCAGTTTCAGAATTGTGTAGTAAACTGACAATCCTAAGCCTGTAATAAAGTATGAAGCAAAGTGTTCAGTTAGGAATTTTCTAAAGAACTATCAGTATCTCCTATCTATCCAATCTATAATATGTTGGGGTTGGGGTCTCAAAAATTCAAATTAATTCATTTATTACAATTAGGCCGAATGCAAGCATTTTTCTAGTATTTCAGCAGTAACTGGACGACAAAAATATAAATACACTTTTATACCTATTTTCTATACGATTTTCGGCTTTTAAGAGGACATAATAAAGAAGATATTCTACTGAGATTTAAATATGTATTTATCGTCCGTACAAAAATAACAGGCTGTTATTTATTAACAGGTATTTGGATCTGTTATTTTTATGTAATAGTAACAGTCATAACAGATATCGTGTTTAACCTGTTACAACCCACCTCTACCAATAGGCCATTCGCCGCGTCGTTTGATCGACGAAATATTTAATGTTTCGTCAAATTAATGTAATACGTCTACTGAAAGCGTAACCTGGAGTTTTTTTTTTTAATGAAATTGGCAACATTGTTTTGCCGAAAAAAATCACGTCAAAGTCTATGGTTGCAATTGTCAGTTTTGGAAACAGATGTTTATTTTTCAAGAATAATTGCTTAATTATGGGTAAAACAATAAACAGTAACGTGCAAAAACTGCTACACACTATGGTTAATAAGTTCAAACAAAAACAAGAAGAGAAAGAAGGTGTTTTCAATGAATACCAACAATGTTTACATACGATTACTGAATTTTTAAGTTAGTATGACGTTATAATCTTGATCCTTGTCGACTAATATTATTAGATAGTTAGATTTAGGATATAATGATTTTTTTTCTTATATTTTTAGATAATCTGACATATTGCGAATTTCATAATGGACAAAAACATCGCACAAAGAAGGCTTTTGGTGAATCGACTTAATCAAAAACACATGCTAGTGAGTGGTAGAATGCGTTCAAAAGCAGTTGAGATGTAATGAAAGATTTGCCTCACTTTGTCTGATAGTGCATCAAAATCTTCAACTGAAGTTAAAATTGCGAAAGTGAAGGAAATAGTGACTGAATTAGTTCAAGTTTGAGAGAGATAGCTGCTGAACTTTTTGTGTCTCACGAGTCGATCCGTATCATTTGAAACAATCATTGGAGTATAAAACATGTTCCCACTTGACTAATCCCAAAAGATCTGAATTTTCTCTATGCTAAAACGAATCGATTCCAACCCGAGACGTGATGAAGTTGAAATCAGGTTGACCATTATATTTGACTATCGCGGTGTTGTGCACTTAGTATTCTTGCCAGAAGGCCAAATGTTTACCATTTAAAAGAATATTATTTGAATATTATATAGCGACATTTGAGAGATCAGATAAAATAAAATAATTTGAGATAATAACTAACATTTTGTGTGTTATTGGTCATACCTACACCCACCAAATATTAAGTCTACACACATGTTTCTGACTAGGATTACTATTATACAATTGTCATAAATACAAAAAATACTCTAGTATCAAAACTTTTTTCTCCTACTATTTCAATAATACCACATTCAAAATTTTTGGTTGTTACTTCCTTTTCTCAGGTCACGCTTTCATTAGACGGACTTTACCAACTTGTATAAAAATGCGCGATGTGGACATCTTTTTGATGTCAGTAGGCCTGGGTCGTATCGCTTTTTCTGAGTATCGTATCTGAATCAGATTTCGAGTTTCAATATCAGATTTCGAAACTATATATTTCAATATCTAGATATTGTGCGTACGCATTTTTTAGGTATACATATATTTTCAAACCTGATCCGATACCGCGTCGTTGAGATTCAATGCGACGGTGTTGGACTTATGGATGAGAATCAGTTCTGTCTGTAGGTTTGCTTGTTTGTTTATTATTAATAGGAACTCATGTTTCTCTGATCCTGCAAGGTTGGGTTTGGGTTTAGATAATTTGCCTTCTCGGTGTTGATCGTGGTGAGATTGATACGGTGTCGTATTACTTATTTAATTTTTATTTCATATTTGTGAGAATTTAGGTACCTAGGTACCTACAACACTAAAAACAAAAAATTCAATCACTTACTCCAGGCTTAGGACTGGCTGCATTATTTAATAGAAATAAATTGATATACTTAACCTAAACTATACTTTAAATTAATAACTTTAAGATTGGAACTAACTCATTAAAATAGTCCATAAAATATGATGAATAGATTCAAAATCATAATATTATTTTTACTGTAAGTACAACTTGCAACTAAAGTAACATTGCCATACCCATACCGCTCTAACTATTGCAAATTGATATCGCTCGCGCTCTCTCGCACGCGAGTTACGCGTACGCGCCACTTGGCCAAAATCTGATGTAGAGCGATATCGGGTACTACGCGACCGACCGGTGTGAATATCAGATTTTGTAATATATAGTTTTCGGACGTGCCAGCGGTTTTTAGATATTTGTACCGGTATTGTCATAGACGCGATGCGAGTGCTCGGGCGGTACGTCAATATCTAGATATTGAAATATATAGTTTTCAAATATGCCAGTAAGCGGTTTTTAGATATTGTACCGATATATAGATTTCGTAACTATATACGATTTGTATCGCCCAGTCCTAGATGTCAGATGTAGTAGTGCCTATGCCATAGTCCACTTGGTCACGGCCGTAGTCGATCCATGAAGATCTTATGCAGCGTTCACATGTGGGCCCAGCCTCGGCCATTGTATTAAAAGGATACATGTAAACGTAGCATTAAATTCAATTTCAAGTCTACATCAAATCATGTATCAATGTATGAAAATAATAAGCCAGTGTCACACAACCATGCAATTTACCACAAACTAAAATAACTTTTTTTCTATTGAAGGACAAAGATGTCGTAACCAGCTGAACGTCAAAAGTGCAGTGACAATACTGGCAAAATAATACAAGTATTATTCAATTTCCAATATTATGGGCGACGAAAATTTAAATTCTAGTAAAAAATGTGATACAAATAAGTGTAATATCTTAATTATTGGCGCCGGCATGGCTGGATTATCTGCCGCCAATTATCTTCTCAAAAATGGCATGCAGGACTTTGTAATTTTAGAAGCTAGAAAACGTATCGGTGGTCGTATAATTTCAATACCAATGAAAAATCAAAATGTCGAACTGGGCGCCAATTGGATTCATGGAGTATTGGGTAACCCAATTTTCGAAATAGCGATGGCTAATGGTCTTGTAAATATTATAAACATACCTAAGCCGCATAAGGTTATAGCAGCAACAGAGGACGGGAAGCAGGTGCCCTTCGGAGTACTACACGAGATTCACGAAGCCTATGTGTGTTTTCTAAGGCGTTGCGAGGAGTACTTTCTGTGTCAGTATTTACCCCCTCCTGACATTCACAGTGTTGGTGAACACATCAATTTAGAAGCTGCAATTTATCTAGAACGTTTGCCATCGTCAGAAGAGAAGAAATTACGAAGATTAATATTTGACTGCTTACTCAAAAGAGAAACATGCATATCTGGATGTAACAGTATGGATGAGATAGATCTCCTAGAGTTAGGTAGCTACACTGAACTACAAGGTGGGAATATTATGATACCAACAGGCTATAGCTCAATATTGGAACCACTCACAAAAAACATTGCTCCTGATAAGATACTGAGAGATCATGCTGTGAAGAAAATAATATGGGACTCACAGGAGCATAGCTCACAGAGGCCCTTAGATGATTTAGGTGAGGAGTCTGAGGACTCTGATCAAACAGTGATTGAAGATGTGTCCAAAACACCTTCCGACAAAACAGTAAACCCTGGTGAAGGCACATCATTAACAGATGTTACACGAAAACCAAAGAAAAAGTTCCCTAACCATGTTGAAGTGGTATGTGAAAATGGGCAGTCTTACTATGCTCATCATGTGATATGCACAATTCCCCTGGGAGTTTTAAAAGATAATGCTTCAAACTTGTTTGAGCCCTCTTTGCCGCAATACAAAATGGAATCCCTTGAGAGACTATTATTTAGTACTGTAGATAAAATTTTCTTAGAATATGATAGACCATTTTTAAATCCAGAGATAACTGAGATAATGTTGTTATGGGAGAATCCATCTACTCCTGAAGATATATCAGACTCATGGTATAAAAAAATCTACTCGTTTAGCAAAGTATCAGAAACACTATTATTAGGATGGCTCTCAGGAAAAGAAGCTGATTACATGGAAACTCTATCAAACGAGGAAATATCAACTACTTGCACAAAGATACTACGAAAATTCTTGAATGACCCATTTATTCCAGAGCCTCAGAAATGTGTTTGGTAAGTTTTTTCTTACTTAGATCACATAACTATTATTTATTGTTTGTTTTTACAGTTTGATCATCAAAATCAAACTGTATCTTTTTACCATAGTACTTTAAGTAATCAGTACTTTTGTGCTCTTCTCTTTTATATCGGAAAATCCTTTGGCTCAAAGACACTGTGAAAATGTTTCTACTTAACCTTTCGAATACTAAAATTAGAGACACAATTGAAAGAGAGTGAAAGCCGGTGTTCGCTTGGAGTTTAATGAATTGTGTGTGAAATGAATTAATTTGCGAAAATAACAACAACTCTCAACATAATAACAATTAATTAAGCTTATAGTACAAGTACATAAGTGGTATCAAATAGTGATTTCGTTTAATTAATTAAATTTAATAACAAATCTGTACTATCTACAATCTAAGAACAAATCTGTAGATAAAAGTGGTTTACAATCTGACTTTACTAAAACTAGTGGTGATGAAGCAGATAGTTGCGCCACTCAGTTGTAGAAAAAACAGAATTCTGCACTTGATTGTAAAGAAATAGTTGCAACAGTCAGCAGAAGAGAAAATAGAGAATTTTGCACTGGATTGTGAAGAAATGATTTCAAAACTCAGTAGAAGAGCAAACAGAGAAATCTACCCTTGATTGTGAAGAAATAGTTTCAACATTCAGCAAAAGAGAAAACAGAATTTTGCTCTTGATTGTGAAGAAATGGATTCAACACTCAGTAGAAGATCAAAGAGAGAATTCTACCCTTGATTGTGAAGAAAGAGTTTCAACACTCAGCAAAAGAGAAAACAAAGAATTCTGCCCTTGATTTTGAAGAAATGGTTTCAACAGTGTATTCAAATATAAAGCCGAATTCAGAAGTTATCAGATCAGTAAGATAAAGAGCTCAACTACCAGGATAGCATCCTTGAACTTAAAAAAAAATTATGGTAGTTGGTCTACTCAAGCTAGCACTTCAGTCAGACTGAGGATATGAGTTACGCCCTAAATATTCTGCAAAATGCACTTTAAGAAATGTTAAAATTCTAAAAACAATTGGACTGATGATAAATACATCTTCGAAAGAGACCGTACACAGAAGATTTGCTTCGGATCACCTTATGAATTGCTTCAAATGCTTCTTACGTTTGCGTAAAAAATTGTCAACTCGTAACTTTTTTTTTTGGACGAAAACTAGCGAAATCCCTAATTTAAAAAAAAAAAAATGTTTATAATAAAAGCCGTGGAAGTGATGTATTGTCATGTGATGTTAAATTAAAGAAGACTATATAAGCAATAGAAACAAATATGATACATTTATGTAAGGGTACTTCAGGATATTTATTTCGCATCATAAAGCTAGCAACTCCGATAATTAGACGAAAACCGGCGAAATGACCTAAAGGCATTTATGAAACATACACAATACAGACCCAAAAATGTAATTAAACCTAATAAATACACTATATGTATAATAATAAAATTAAGTCAAAATGCAAACTTCTAACCAAACCGAATGATCCGTTGTCCAATGCTAATGAGATCTGCGAAATTCCCAACCATACAACAGTGAACTCTTTACGATTACACATTGTTGACCTAAGTATTCAAAATTATTACCTAGTAGGTAGTCATTATGTATACTTAGTCTTGATCCGAACTGTGGTGCGGGTAACAAGTATTAACGATATAATTACCAAAGTCCCTAAATGCATAAGTTACGTAATTGTGGACAAACTGACCGACTATATATCGTCCTAAATACATACCTTTCCAAATGAGCCAAAGGTAGTTAAGTTACCCCAAATCATAAATCTGGTATCAAAACGGATCCTAAAAACTACAGACTTATATTAGTGATTTAAGAAGATCGCGTCTAGATGAACACCTCACTTCAACAAATTTTCTCTTAGAAAGACTACGAATTACGCACACATTATTATTATTATTTATATTCTTTATTGTACACCACATATACAAAAATACAGGACAAATATTATTAAAAATAAGTGTACAATGATCATTGCAACATTGATCATGAAACATGACTATAGACCTGGACTAGATAGTTATTGATTTGAAAAAGGTTTTTGATACAATAAGCCACTCCATACAGAAATAAATAAGTACTAAGGACATTTTGTGCGTATCAGGCGTGTGTGGCGTGAATGTTTAAATCTTATTTAATCTCAGTAGATTATCTTATTTACTTTCACTCTCAGGTAGTTAAGATTGGAAAACACCTAAGTAAACCGTATGATAAATTTTTTGGAGTTCTCCAAGGATCGCTGTTAGGTCCGCTATTCTTCTTCCACATCAATTCCAAAATAACATCTTTATTGGACTCACTACGTAATGGCGTTCACTGTCAACTGGTAACAACATCAGTTTCATTCACCACATAAAAATAAAATTCCAAATTTCTGCATCACTTATTTAAATACAGTGTATAAACTTCTTAAAATGAATATTATATACCAGTGCGAATGTAAAAACTAAGGCAAAGATTAAGTAATTTACCTTAATTTGAATGTTGTTCTCATTATATGTAGTATTTCACTACATATAATGAGTGAGAGTAAGAGAGAGAGTAAATTGCTTTACGAGTAATAAACATGATAAGTTTTATTTGCATAAAGGTAATACAATATATACATACATAAAAAAAATAATGAATATTGTAACTTTACAGCACGAGTTGGAAAAAGCAGCCATATACAAGAGGATCATACACTGCTATAGGAGTGGGAGCTAGTCAGAGCGATATTGAAAGTATAGCTCAGCCCTTGTTCAGAAATGTGCATGATAAAAAGGTAATATTTATATAGCCAATCTTATTTATTAGGCATGGTAACAAGTTTGGCAGTATTCTCTACCATTAATGGCAGTAACAATTTGGTCACATCGTATTTATTACATGCATAAGTACTACACTGAGTTTACATACAATTTACGTCCATTTAGCCAATCAAACAAAAACATTGTACTTCCCATATCAATTTTGCTCAGCTGATGATAACTTCGTTCGGAAATATATTAAATAAATATTAAATATTTCTTTTTGAAATTGATTATGACTTCTTTGTAGAAAATTGTTAACTTCGAGGGACAAATGTAGTTTAACCGCCTACGTCGGATATATCTGACAAACACTTTCGCGTTTATTCCGCGAAAAGTCGTACATCCACAACCAAATACTCCACTTCGTCAGTTCTTCTGTCGCCTATGGGGGTTGAAGAGCTAAACAAGGTGGAGTATCCAATTGTAAACACACGACTCTGGCGCATAGGACACGAAAGCACTCGTCGGATCAATCCGATGCAAGCGGTTAAAGAGAGTTAAAAAACATTCAAAATTCTTTTGGTAGGAGTCGCGCTCTCGCCTATTGATTTTTGTCTCATCTATACGTATAAATAAAATTGGAGTGTCTGTTTGTAATATTGAAATAATTGCTTTTTACTACATGCATATGAATATAATATATACGGTACATACACCAACATAACATTTTTTTTATAATTTTTGTCTGTTTTTCCGGGCTAATCTCTGAAATGGCTGGACCGATTTTGACGGGACTTTTTTTGGCAGGTAGCTGATGTAATAAGGAGTAACATAGGGTATTTTTATTTTAGAAAAAATGAATTCAAAATCCTGTAGTCCACGCGAACGTCGAGTCGCGGGCACAGCTAGTGCAATATGTATTATAAGTATCCGTTTGAGGCATCGAGGACCTACTTGCCTTAATGGCTAATAAAAATTAAAACTACCAAGTAATAAACTACCGATCAACATGCTTTAAGTATTATCTTTTGCTTGTAGTATTCCTATCAGATAATATTAAAGGTTTTTGGAAAGTCATACATAATAGACTCATTTAATAAATTACTATTTATTCGATAACGCAAAGATAAATGACAGTCTTGACTAAGTTCTGTTATAAGGTAATACCAATAAGTGGATCATGAGTCATTTAAAATAATGTAGGAAGGTAAAACGCACAGTCATCATCTCAACTAAAAAAGCCAGCTAGAGAAAATAATTTCCTAACCAGGATATGACTTTATATTTCCCTATGCGAAGTACTTAGGTATGTATTTAAAAAATTGCAGACTTAACATAAAACAACACATATTATTAGTATTAAATAATAGTAAGTACTTACTTACTTTAATAATAAAGCAATTAACAATATTAAAAAAAACGTGCATAGATTAAGTGGAGAAAATATAACAACCTTTCTGATAATGAGCACTTCTACGAGTATAGCTATCTCAAATAAATTCGTGGGAAGTGTGTAAATAATTAAATCAACGACTGTCAACTCCTCCAAGACGCTCTTACTAGGCTTAATGTCTATTGTTAAATAAAACAAGCTTTTTCTAAGTCTCCCCAAGCGCGGTTATAATAATGAACAAGAATAACATTAATTTTATTCACAGTATCAACACTTAATAACACTTAAATGTAATGAGGTTTTATTTGCGACCTGAGTTGTATTATGAAGTTGTGTTCACTTCGACCTGTAAAAGTAGATAATTATCAGATTTCTCAATGTTTATTCATCTTATAATGAACTAAGCTTATGCCCACGCCTTCGCCCGCGTATATAAATATGTCACTCAGGAATTAAGCAGCTTTCTATCGGTGGACCAGTACTTTCAGAGATTTCTACTGCTAAACAAAAAAACAAACTTTACCTTTTTATAATATTAGTGTAGATAATAACCAGAATCAAATGAAACCCATTGCTCACCTATTCCATTGACTAGATGCTTCAATAGTTTCTTAACAAACCAAACTCATATATTTATTAAATGTAATTTCAGCCTGTCTTGCTCTTTGCTGGAGAGCACACCCACAGCAACTTCTACTCGACCGCGCACGGCGCCTACCTGTCTGGCCAGGCGGCGGCGCGGCGATTGCTGGCTACCGACGAACCTGAAGAGAACTTCCTTGAATGTCCTGCATCAGCTGACCTGAGTTCGTGGATACAAGGGATACAACTTGAGGGCTAGTTATATCGCAGTGGTATGTAGACCCGCTTCATATGCACAGTGCCTCGGTACACTATACTCTCATTGTATTTATCCATTATAAATGACAGAGGCTTTGTAAAAGTTACTCATAAGAATTGTGATTTTGTTTAATAATGCTGTTATTAGGAATTAGTTTTGCCGTTATTGTATAGTAATTATTTCTACTATTATTAGAAGAAATAAAATCCTTTTTATTTATTTCATATATGTTAAATTAAAACTTTTGTATAATGATGTAACTAATTGACTTCGTCAGCTCTCTTAAAAATAAAACAAAATGTATGTGTGGGTTAATAATTTCGCAATACCGTAGTTATACCTACAGGTATTAAAATAATTACCGAAAATACACAAGTACGGGGAAAAATAAGAAAAAAATATGAATGAAAAAAGTAAATAAATTAATGACTTAATTTGTCAGTCATATGAATTATAAAATCATTTTAAAAGACAATCTGATAGTACAAATATAGGACAGTCAACAGTGCGTCAAAAGGTGGTTAAAAACGAGTCTTGAAATTACCTACATCTCGTACACCAGACTGATCGTCCAATTATTTCTTAAATGTACCTAATACCTACTTCGTTCTCTTCTAAAAATCACAGTTATAAGTTGCTTATCTGCCCTATACACCGTTAAATTTTAATCGTTTTAATCCCGTGGAGGGTCGATCCGGTACATGAAACACTATCGATTTCTAAAGATAAAATTAAAAAATAAAGTCTCTTTTTTTTCAAAGCTCGTATTAATTTACGCATGTACGAAATTGATTTTTTTAAGAAAACGTCAGTTGTGCGAGTTCAATGACCTGCAGGTAATAGTCGGCGTTGCGTACAAACTACCTATAGGTCATTGAACTCGCTCAGCTGACGTTTTCTTATAGAAATTAATTTCGTACATGTGTAAATTAATACGAGTTTTGAAAAAAAGGTACATTATTTTTAATTTTATCTTTACAAATCGATAGTGTTTCACGTACCGGATCGACCCTCCACGGGATTAAAACGATTAAAATTTAGCGGTGTATGTATTGTATACATGGAACATTATTATTATTTAATTATTTATTATAATTATATGACTGCTTTTCTCATACTTGAGAATACTGTAAAAAATTACATTTAAATCTTAAATGCTTTGAACGATTATTTATAACAAACACAGTAAAAATTATTGCAAAAATGGCCAATTATATATTAAATTGTGCATATATTTTTTTCTGGCTAATTTAGGAGCTTAGGTATAGAAGTATTTGATATATTCTATTTGTATTATCCATCAGGTGGTTTCTTGTAAACACTATGCTATCTTAAATTGGGTCAATACTTGTTTTGATCAGTCCTGCAATTTAGCTTGCAGTCATCGCTAACAATCAATATTTATACAAGTTAATTAATTTATACAAAAATTATGTCTTACTTTGATTATTGCTTAGTGCTAGAATAAGTTACCACTAAGTTTGTTGAAATAAAATGAATTTAGAATACATCTTAACTTAGTAAATTCAATTTGGAGGAAATTGTGAAAAATTATGTTCCAAGGAAAAGCAGTATTAAACAGGAAATTATTCATGTAATCAGAACTATGATATAAGGGTGTCATCAGATCTATTAACAAGCTGGCTTATTCCGAACTTACTTTTTGTTATTTTCAATTCAAATAAAATTTGAATTAACAATTTTTGGGAGTAAGCCTACGGTTTTGCGTTAAATGACTGAAAATACATGAAATGTTAATACATTCGGATTCAATTGGGCATACTGACGTAGTGGTAGTGGGAAAAAACAAGTTCCACTCATATAAATTCAGAATTTGAAAATAAATGGGTCATTCCATAAAAATAGGCCGATTTATGAACCTATTTTGTCCTAATAAAAAAATAATTCCAATTAGATCGCCATTTGATATTTATTGTAGATATTTAAATCATTGTACCACAACTAAAAGAGCCAGTCACTACATTTTACGAAAAATTCAAGGTTTTACAAATTTAGGGGTCTAGAGCCTGTCGAGACAACTTATTGCCATACAGTTTAGGTATGTAGAAATTGATGAGAATGATAAATACTGCAAGAAAACAATCTTAGAGATAGTTTTTCACTTATTTATTATCACAAATTTTAATATAATGACAATAAATCATAATAATTCAGTTTTTAATACAGCGTGAAATGTTGAAAGACATCAAATGTCTTTCAACATTTGACACAGCAATTGACTTCTTTATGGCTATTTCTTTTTTAGTCAATTTTGGCTTCTTTTTTAGATGATGGCATGTTTAAAATACAAAATTATTAATCAATTATATGCAAAGTCCTATAACAAATGGCAAGGGACTGACGCACTAGGGACCGACGATTTCAACAAAATAATAAAACTACACCAATTCAAATCTTAATAGCTCTATATCTATCATTTTCTACAGAAACAGACTTAAAAATGAATTGTAATTATCAAAAGATAAACTAATAAATATCATATTTTTTATATATAATTACTTACCTAGGGCCTGACACAGTGACTGGAAAACACATGCACGCACTGAAGCCGCCGCGTATACAATGTAAAATAAAATATCTGACATCCGTATTTTATTTTTGCTACTAACTTCATGGTACAAATAAAAGAAAAAAACTTGTCATTCATTGTGGGTCACTCATTTCGCACGAAATTTTAAATTTTGTTAGTGGCTAGGGCCTGATGCATAAAGTTGTGGACAAATATGTTGACATAGGATTTTTTAAATAATTTCACTAAAAAGTCAATCAAACTTTGATAAAGTTGAATCGTTTTGTGTTTATTTGCTTTATTAACGTTTAAAAATGATTACGAATGAAAACCATTGATTTTCGAAATTTAAATCGTATACTAAAATTTACAATACTTACTAAAATTTGGTGCATGGACAAGGCTAGGGACTGACTTTTGTATCATGTAAAGAAGAATTTAAACTAAAAAATCATTTTTTTTAATATTTCTGCAAGCTCTATCAACATTATTATTTGAGCGAAAAGTCCTGAAGACATAGAGTTGCCCAATATTTATGGAATCACCCAAATAAACTTTAGACCGAATATTAGGAACGAAATGCATAATATAATGTATTTTACCACAGCGTCTTTAACTTTTAACAGAGTATCTAATCTAATGGGATTGGTTAGAAAGTGAAACTGAAAGAGTTGTGTTAAAAAAACTGCATTTTTTTTTTAAGTAAAAAGTCGTACTCTCGTACTCATTGATAGTGCCTATCTTTGAACTAGCTACAAAATTGGTAACTCGTCATGCATCATTCTGTAGTAGGTAATACAAGTTTTAAAATAAGCATGCTGTGAACTACAGGAGGATACCTAAACTGATCCATTTTGTTAACTGAATGTGTGTGTACCTTTAATTTTTAAATTTGACTTTCAAGAGATAAAAGCAAAAATTACGCATGTCAATGGTATAGTTCGATTCCAACTTATTGGCGGCTGTAAAGTGTACTACTAGCTGTTCAATACCTACTTGTAACCCCAGCTGTGACATTAATTTGTTACTGCACAACGGCTGGCCTTGTGTTTCAAGCCGCCATTTAGTTTGTATCAAACTGTAACACAATAACAATACACCCCTACTTTTTAATTAGTACACAAAAAAATGGGGCTCTATCTGTACCCGTTACTGATCATATTTTTGTAGTCAAAAGTAGAAAAAACCAAAATCCTAAAATTGACCACGAAAAGGTAAATTCATCATAGAATCAATCATACATAACAATTGCTAGTAGAGAATACTGCAGGCAGTGTTTTTCCTTAATAATTGTCATTTATTTATTCATTAATCAATAGCCTGCACAATATTTCCATAAATTGAGTGACATTTTGGGACAAAACCAACGCTAATAACTTTGCTGTTTATGAATATTACTTAAAAAATAACAAGGGCTTTTCTAATAAGCCCTTTAAGTATTTGTAATAATTAAAAATTAGTGGTGTAGAAAACTGCTTTACAGTTACGAAACAAAAGCGATGATGTTTGTCAATAGCGAGTGGTGGCTGCTGAGTGGTGTGCGGACATTAGGCTATGGTTGCTTGTGTTACTATAGATGATTTAGTACCATAGAAATCCTATTATTACCTCATTATTCTCATTAGTCATTCCGGAAAATAAGTTTACACTTGTGCTTAGTATTGTCAACTACACTTGCTACAAGAAAAACTATATCATAAAAATGGGCCAAGTGCGTTTTTCGAATTCGTGAATTGAAACTTGGGATGGTGTTGGCAGGTGTAAGGCTGGTTTTCTTAATTCACGAGTATGAAAAAAGAAAAAGAACATTTGAGATAAAACCTAAGTTACCCCTTTAATATAATATTAGATAAGGTATCGCCGATTTCCCAGTAAACATTGAATAAAAAATTTCGTTTTTATAGATGTTATCATTGTAAAGTCAGACAGTCTTATTATATTCGAATGTGAGCTGCACTCCAGTGCAGTGTAAATTTTCTACTTATTCAGATATAATAATTTTAGCATTTATATTTACTAGGGGTATGTAACTTCATGCCCAATTAATTAGACATAAACAACATTCACAATAGTATGAGACATTTAAACAAACCTTTTTTACTGTCCGTTCAACCGATTTTGACTTTTATTGTGTATGACAAATTGCGACTGCAGTGAATAGTTGCACATTTTATGCTTTTAATACCATCATTATGTCTACGGAATAGAAGTCAAAATTGGTTGAACGGATGGTAAAAAAACGTTTGTCTACTCTTATTGCGAATGGAGTCTTAAGTACCCACAACTTGCAACCCTAGTGGCTGAGTATCATAGTTTAATACTACTTTATGTAATCGGTTGCACAAGAAATAGACTTAATAATAATTTAGCTTATTATTTAAATGGACCATTTCAATTTCTATAATTATAGGACCAGTTTGTAGAAGCCACCTCATAAGGCCCCTTATAACTGACTAAAATAACATTCAATTGTGATCTTATACCATTGAAAAATATGTTTTATGGGTAGGTACTGTGAGGCATCAGATCTTATTGATTCATATAAGTTTCTGAACTGATTTGCAACTGTAAAGTTTATGAATAAGATTGAATACCTATGTATAATCTAGTTTAATTCAGTGTCATGGTTAAGTACTTCTAGAAACAGATCTTTTACTGTTCATATAAAACGGCAAAAGTTACTGAGAAGAACTTTTTTTTTTTTAATCTAGTATTTAGAGGCTTTAGTGCACTCTGGGTGACTATGCCAGCCTCATGGGGTCAATCCTATTGTAGCATAATGGGCATCCTGCAAGCTGCGATAGCAGATTGCAAGTCACCCATTACTCTACTCTTATCTTCAAATATAGTTCCTCACTTTATACTCATGTTCTCTGCCCCTCTCTATCATTTCTCTCTCTCATACATCGTTTTAGGAACTTGTAAATACTCTGTGCTTCTTCAGACATTGGCCGGCTTAGAATCATATTGATTCTACCATTGTGGAGATCAATATTTGGTAACAGGCTCCTCCTCAGTTCGCGATACTGGTCACATTCTACCATCACATGAATGATATCTTCGGGCACCCGACATGTATCGCACAGTGGCGATGATTTATCCCCCATCAAATGATAAAATTTGTTCAGTGGAACATGACCAGCCCGCAACCTGAGAGCAGCAACCAATGTCTCCCTAGAGAGGCTGGCACATTTTAACCAAGGCACTGACCCTGGTGTGTCCTGCATGGTATAGTACCAAGCACCCTTAGTTTGTGATCACTCTCTAAACGACTTCTTCCATTTCTCTCTACACTCTTCTAGCCTCTGGGATAATCTCCCAACCGTAGGGCTGATTCAGTACATCCACGCCATCATCCACGAGAAGAACCTGCTTTCACAAATAACAATGAAATGATGTATTCTAAAGCACCGCTCACACCTCTGGGTGGTAATTTCGAAATGAAATCTTTTAGCAGTCTTTTTCTTAGGGTTTAGATGGCAGATTTAGATATTAATGAATTCTGCACACAGCTCTTCGCTTGTAATATATTGTAAATTGTAAACAATAATTATGGTAGCTTACTTCCGCAAGATTAATTCTATGTGATGCTCATAATCTTCTGCAGGTTTAAAAACATAACCCTGTCTTTGCTGTCAGGTAAAAATACAATTATAACATCTCTACACATTGTGAACAGTGCCTTACTGTACCTCCTGTAATGTAACTTTAATATATATTTTAGTTTAAATGAAGAAAAGAGTTGATTTTTTTTTTTTTCAAAACAATTATTATAATGGTTTTAAAAATTAAGAAGTAGACATTTTTTTTAAACAGTGGTTATTTTTTGAACTAGAATTGATGTATAGCGTTACGTATATGCAAGCTAAATTAGCACATTTCGACCATAGTATTTGCAATTGATGTTATCTAATGCATTTCCAGATTTTAGACTTATAAAATATAATTAGGTTACATATTCGATTTTTCTAGTCAATGCAATGTTTTTTTTGTATCGCTTTAAATAAATCATCAAATACATAAAATGTTTTATTGCCCTCTACTGTTGTACAATATGATTGAATCTAATTAAAGACACAATAAGCAAAAGACTGTTCATTGTAATAAACTTTTATTAAATTAGTAATAAACAATTGAAGCAAGATTTGAAGCATTTTTATAAAAATAACAAAAAAGAATAACATCAATGAAATATAGTTGCCTACATAATGTAGATGTAAAATAAAGGTAATAAAGCCCTCTAAATATTTTATGATTAACATCTTTGTCAAAATAATATTGGATAATAGCTCTATTTGGTCACTGGTTAGAAACAATTTCATCATCATTTCAGCCGATACACGTCCACTGTTGGACATAGGCCTCCCCCAAGCGTCGCCACATCGAACGTTCCTGTGCGTCCCGAAACAATTTACTTGACATAATTATAACATTTTAATAATATACATAGAAATAAACAATTCACTCACAAGTATACTGTGTGTACATAAATTGTAAAATAAATAAATAAATAAAATCACATAACTGAATGTTAACATGAACTTTCTCTAAAAATTATGAAAATTTAACACATCAAAAAATATATTGTCACTCTTAATGTCATAATGTTAGTCTAAAATTGCATTTATATTAACCATGGCCAAATAGAATTTTCACCCAATTACAGGTACTGTCAGACAAAATCATATTTTACTTTTTATATCTATAATACTAATATTATGTTAATAAAACCATGGAATGCCACCGTTGTTAGACTATAACTATAAAAAAAATACTGAGTACCATAGTCACCAGTTAAACATTACATTCTAGTTCTTCCTAATTCATTATACTGTAGTGTTAAAATAGTGTAAGTAATTTTAAACTACATAATTCAGAGATTGTTTTTATTATTACAGATTCATTTTTAACAGATATTCATTCTCTGCCCAATTGAATGTTATGTTTATTGTTGTTTAACATATTAACCTCGGTAAGGCTAAACCTTTTTTAAGATTTATAGAAAAATACTATGTTGATATAGCAGTGTTGTGAAGGTGACAAAGTCACTTAAGACACAAGTTTGCAATGAAACCTAGATGTCAGATTAAACATAATTATACACAGTTATCAGTAACAGATCTAGCTATCATTGAAATTTAACCTAGGTACAACCAGGCAAATTAATTGTTTCTCACATTAATGTTATAATACTTGTATGTCATCAAATGAGAATTTTGAAACTATGCCAGTTCTAAAACCCGCAAAGTCCATTTTTTACATGTTGCAATATTTTTATATTGCTAGTAACTTAATTTATTTTTGAAACTTACAGCATAATTTAAAGTGTTTTTTTTTATTGGACATAGCTGTGAATGGTAAAATCTGATTAATAGAATTGCTAGAAATATAAAATATTGCTGCATGAAAAAAATTGAATTTGTAGGTTCTGAAACTATACCCCTATCCATAATTAATTATTTGACTAATTATTATAACTACTGTCTATTTGTATATGCAACATTTTGCGAGTTTGAATCATTAATTAATTAATATTAGGAATTGTTATACAAGTCCTAATATAAATAATGTAATGCAAAAAAGTAAACAATTAATTTTCCTGATTTGCAATAATAACTGAACCTTAAAATTAATGGACGGATATATCTCTTAAATTTATAGATTAATAACAGTTGATACAAAAGTGAGTATTCTTCTTAGTATACATAAAAGTAGATGTCATGATTCTTCAGTAGTGTATTTGTAAACACTTTTACACTCAGTGCTGGGAATATACAATCATTTGTTTATGTGCTGACAACCTGCCTCCTACATTGCTGTTATATATAGTTTGTGTTTATGCCCATTACTCCAACTCTAAGTATGCTTAGTATACTCTGATTATTAAAAATTTTTGTTTATTATATATTACAGGTCATCCTCTGAGCTCCTGGGCCCTTGGCACTGAATGTGTTAAGCTGAGAGTCACTAATTTTAACGAACAACATGTAGTTCTACCAAAGAATTTTTTGTAGCAATTTTTGAGAACAAGCTACTGTCATGCTCACGGGACAACTCTTGCCAGACACACTTGCCTATCAATGGTACCTCTTCAAGAGGTGGTCTAAATGCTACAAGCAAAGTAAGACAGCAGCCATCGGCAACAGGGTCATGTTCCAAATTCAATAATCCCAATGGTCGGTGTTGACCTACATCAGCTCCAAACATTTCCACCATAAATCGTCTCAATGTTGAATGAAGGCTTTTCCCAGGATTTATTTCACATGTTGGAAAATGAATTGCAGTTTTTTCACTCAGCAGCACATGCAATTTGTTTGTACTCCTCTTTTTTATAACTACAACTAACCTCAACAAATCTTTGACATGATGGATAGGGGCTGGTAAGATATCTTTATGCCATGGACTGTCAGGATTTCTATTACTGTATAACTGGGCTTTCTCAATGAGATGCAAAATATCATTAGCTCTTAATGAGATTTCTTGAAGATTTGAAATCCACTTTGCTTGCAGTGATTCTTTGTCCGCTCTAGCAGGTGTTTTTAATTCACCACCTTTGACTTCACCAGTTAAAACAAATCTGTACCACATTCCACCAGCAGTCTCTACAACTAATAGAGTGGTAGGATTACAAATAAGACCTGTTTCCTCAAGAACTTCTCTGGCTGCGGCCTGCACAATAGTCTCACCCTTTTCCATGCGGCCTGCCGGTAGATACCACTTGCCTGCGCAACTCTCTTTTGCCTCTTGCATCATCAATACTTCGTTTGATTCATTAATGATCACACAAGCAACGACGTAAGTGACGTTGCTGCCCAGTACCGGTTTGAAATTAGATGGAGTGGTAGGTGTGATACCTTGAGACTCGGCAACAGAATTTTGATCAGCAATAGTAAAATCGCAAATAGAATTATCTTCGCCATCTAGGCCTAAACCATCTAGTAGTTTAGAAATATTCGAGTCCACTTGGCGCGACATATTTACCTAATTCCTTTTTACTGTCATAAAGTCAACACCTTGGTTTGTTATTTTTATAGATCTAAATATGCGAGCAATAAACTAATTTAAATGGTTTAAAACATTTGGACTAACTTGAATCAAAACTATTTTTTTTTAATTTTATCAATGAGCGTGATTTGTATAGCAATTTGTAATACGGTAGTACTTTTCTTTTTAAATTCCTTTCATTGGCATTTACTTTACCGACTTTGGATATCGAGTAATTCATCCAATATAAGTCACAGTCCTTTAGAATCACAGCAACACTAATATTATTAATCTGCTGAAAAAAATCTTTGGTCACAACTAGAGATGGGCAATCCACCCACCCGGGTTTATTCCCAAGTGGGAAAATACCGGGTGTTTTGGGTGTTTTGGGGAAAATACCCGATAAACACCCAAAGTTTTGGGTTTTTTTATTTTTAAACTTAAATTATGCTTTTTTTCGTCCTGACCAAATGTAAGCTGCACAGTGGGCTAAAACACAAAGAAGGTCCGTAATCCCTTATCTCTTAGTCTGTCTAAAAAGTCAAACGACTTGAGAATTTTTTTAAAGTCCTCTAACTATATTACTTAAATCATTAAAAAAAAAAATCTTATATTCGATACGTTATACTCGTATTAGTAAACAATGATCAAGACCTCTTAATCAACCCTTATTATTCAACCAGTGTTGACTATAAATCAGATTTCATTGTATTCTAATCAGGGCCGGTTTATGCATGTCGGGGCCCCTAGGCAATGCACGTCTCGGGGCCCCCCTACCCTCTTCTAACTTCTTAATATATTTTGTACCTAACACAAATTTATTCATAATTACGTTGTTTTTAGGGTTCCGTAGTCAACTAGGAACCCTTATAGTTTTGCCAAGTCTGTCAGTCTGTCCGCCCGTCCACGAATAATCTCAGTGACCATTAGCACTAGAAAGCTGGTAGTATCCGACCGAATGTTCGGTTTCGGTTTAGGTCGAGTTTCGGCAAAAAAAAACGATTTTCGGTTTAGTTTCGGTTTCGGTGGCAAACTTGCCGAAACTACGACCAGACCCGAAACTGCACTCGGGAGTTCTCGTGCTGTGATCGGTCATGTTTAGCGCGTTAAATTCCTTCCAAGGGTAAAGCAACGAAGACATTTTGCCGTTTCCACGCGCCTAATCATGTCGTCACTTGTGTTTGTAGTTCGTTTTACCTACTCCCAAACTAAAATCGAGTGCAGTAAAATTCATGATAGTCAAAAAATATAAATACCTGTTAAAAAAATAGGGACTAGCTGATTATAGTAATGTTTTCCTTATTTTTCCCTCAAAACATGATCCTTGTAAGGAAGTTTCGGTTTTGGTTTTGGTTTCGGTCGAACACTAGAAATTTGGTACCAATATGTATACCAAGTAGAGATGGGCAAAGTGTTTCTGCCCGGCGGGAAAATATAGTAACTTATCGCCGCCGCCGCCACCGCTGGGACTCTTCCGGCCACCGTAGGCGCGGGCTTGCGGACAGTGAGCAATGGGTAGCTCGCTGTCCGGCCGTCCGGTAACTGTCCGGACCAAGCCCAAGTCGTCGACGGCACGCACTGTTCCCGCGCGCCTCAAGGAGTTGTCAGCAACAGCAGGGACCCAGCCGGGTCGAAGCCTACTGGGGCCAGGGTTATCCGAAATGGCGCTCGAGCCCCGGTATGAAGGCTGGAAGGAATGGGGTAGGTCTTTTAGTCAGTAAGAGTCTGACACTATCTCCCGCTCCGCCCAAGAGCGGGGGATGTCAATGCATGATTTTTTCCCACCATAAAAAAAACCCCTCAAGAAGTCTGCGATCCAGTCACACAGACCAGTGGGCAGACCGAAGGAAGGACCCAAACTCAACCGGGCTGGGGCTGCGCTCAAGCGGCTCCTGCCCAACCTTGGGGGTCCAGACGCCTCCTGCCGGAGGCTCTACGCGGGGATCGTTCGGTCCATGGCCTTTTGCGGGGCGCCGGTGTGGGCGCCGTCGCTGAAAAAGCAACCGGCGGCCATACTGAACGCCTGCCAGAGGGTCATGGCGATAAGGATGGTGCGGGGATACTGCACGGTCTCCCGCGAAGCGGCGAGCCTTCTGGCTGGCCTACCACCGTGGGATCTGGAGGCAACAGTCCTTGCACACATGCACGATATGCGCGTGGAGATGCAACGCTGGGGTGAAAGTCCGCTGCCGCGACAGGTCACGGCATGGCGGACAGAGCTCCGGCGGGATCTCATGGTGAAATGGCGTCAACGACTATCGCAACCCGGTGCTGGGCACGCCACAATCATGGCGGTAAGTCCCCTCTTTGAGGCGTGGCTGGAAAGACCTCACGGCGTCCTTACCTTCCGCATGACGCAGGTCCTCACCGGACATGGTTCGTTCGGGAGTTTCCTGCACCGGATTCGTGCGGAAGTGACGCCCGGGTGTCGCCACTGTGCGGAATCCCCGGAGGACACGGTGGAGCACACAGTCGAGGTGTGCCCTGCTTGGACGGAGCATCGCCGTGCCCTCGTGGGGGCGATCGGCGGCGGAGACCTCTCGCGCCGGGCCTTGGTTGAGGCCATGGTCCGGAGCGAGGAGGAGTGGCAGGTGGTCGCCGACTTCTGCGAAGCAGTAATGCTCGCAAAGGAGGAGGCCGAACGCATCAGGCAACGGCGTTATCGCCGCCGTCGCCGCCGCCGGGATTCTGATCCCGATTTCCGGCCAACGTAGGCGCGGGCTTGCGGACGGTGAGCAATGGGTAGCTCACTGTCCGGCCGTCCGGTAACTGTCCGGACCAAGCCCAAGTCGTCGACGGCGCGCACTGTTCCCGCGCGCCTCAAGGAGTTGTCAGCAACAGCAGGGACCCAGCCGGGTCGAAGCCTACTGGGGCCAGGGTTATCCGAAAGGGCGCTCGAGCCCCGGTATGAAGGCTAGAAGGAACGGGGTGGGTCTTTTAGTCAGTAAGAGTCTGACACTATCTCCCGCTCCGCCCAAGAGCGGGGGATGTCAATGCATGATTTTTTCCCACCATAAAAAAAAAAAAATAGACCGAAGGTAGGAAGCTTAGCAATAAGGCTATCATGCCAGACCCTGTCGAAAGCCTTCGAGATATCAAGAGAGACTGCAAGTGCTTCCCCATGCTTCTCGATGGCCTCGCTCCAGATGTGAATGGCATACGCTAGAAGATCCCAAAGCACAGTTGACCGATTTCGGCATGACATTTAACTAGCATTGGATTATGCGAAAAACGGTCAACAAATAGAGTTAATAAAACACAATCTTTCATTAGCGGGTTATGTACCTAGGTTGGGTTTTCGGTGGTAATTTTGGATTGCGTGAACCGATTTTAATAATTCTTTTTTTTTATTTGATAGAAGATACGTTCAGAATAATAAAATATGTAAACTAAGTTAAAAAAATGCTTGCATATATGGTTAAATTATAAACTTAGGTCAGAAATTATTTTGTGCAACTTTTCAAAAACTTTTCAACCCATCAAGTTCAATATAATTTTCTTCTACTTTTGAGATTTTTTTCATATTTTCTAAACTTATGGTTCAAAAGTTGGAGCGGGACACACACACATTTTTTTTTTATATGTTTTATTTCCGAAAATATTAACATTATCAAAAAATAATTTGAGTGAACCCCTATTCATTTTTAAATACCTATCTAACAATATATCACACGTTAGTTTCAAAAAATATTTTTATTTTACCACTTGGTATACATATTGGTACCAAATTTCTAGTGTCCGACCGAAACCAAAACCAAAACCGGAACTTCCTTACAAGGATCATGTTTTGAGGGAAAAATAAGGAAAACATTACTATATTAGCTAGTCCCTATTTTTTTAACAGGTATTTATATTTTTTGACTATCATGAATTTTACTGCACTCGATTTTAGTTTGGGAGTAGGTAAAACGAACTGCAAACACAAGTGACGACATGATTAGGCGCGTGGAAACGGCAAAATGTCTTCGTTGCTTTACCCTTGGAAGGAATTTAACGCGCTAAACATGACCGATCACAGCACGAGAACTCCCGAGTGCAGTTTCGGTTTCGGTCGTAGTTTCGGCAAGTTTGCCACCGAAACCGAAACTAAACCGAAAATCGTTTTTTTTGCCGAAACTCGACCTAAACCGAAACCGAAACCGAACATTCGGTCGGATACTACCAGCTTTCTAGTGCTAATGGTCACTGAGATTATTCGCGGACGGGCGGACAGACCGACAGACTTGGCAGAACTATAAGGGTTCCTAGTTGACTACGGAACCCTAAAAACAACGTAATTATGAATAAATTTGTGTTAGGCACAAAATACATTAAGAAGTTAGAAGAGGGTAGGGGGCCCCGAGACGTGCATTGCCTAGGGGCCCCGACATGCATAAACCGGCCCTGCCTCAGGGGTTGGTGCTCTCTGCAACACTGTTCTTGTTGCACATAAGCGACCTACTTAAACTCGGTACCTTTGGATATGCAGACGATAGCACTGTTGTTGAGAGTTACGTGTCCGATGTACCTACTAGTACCCACTAGTAGGTGTATAAATCCAGTATTTCCGAGAAGCTATGGTTGAGCGCTTGAACTTATCCTTGGAGGCAGTATCCGATTGGGATAGCCCCAATCGAATACTGCCTCCAAGGACAAGTTGGTCAAGTTCAATGCTGCTAAAACCCAGGCGTATCTTTTTTCTGCCAAACGGAGCCAATTCTACACGGCTCCATCTTTCCGGGGGGTAACCGTGTTGATAACCGATAGCCTTTAGCTTCTTGGGGTAACGTTATCGTCTACCCTCAATTTCGGCTCCTACATCGAGGCAAAAGCACAACACCGGGTATCTTAGCTAAGGTGCAACAACAGCTCCTCAACCTATACCAAGCGCAAGTTCAATCGTATATGGAGTACTGCTTTCATCTTTGGGATGAGTCTGCCAAGTATCAGCTTGATGCTCTGGAGTCGATTGAGAAGCGAGCCAAGAGGATTATCTGTGATGATGTGCTTGTCGAATCAAAGCTCCAAAACCTTGAGCATCGACGCAGAGTTGCTGGCCGGACGGTTTTCTATCGATTACATTTCGGGGAGTGTGCGTTGAAATTGCACAATTTAATTCCACCAAGTCCGTTCCCTCATCGGACCACTAGACGTACGGCGTTGCGCCATCGGTACACGTTGAATATCCCACCCATTCGTACAAAGCGTTTTGAAAATACATTCATTATGCGTACAGCTAAGGAGTGGAATTCCCTGCCGGAGTCTGTGTTTCCTGATAGCTTCTTTAAGTCAAGAGTGAATTGGTTACTTTTAGGCAAGCGTGCTCCATCGTCGGCCACATTATCATTTACCGTCAGGTGAAATAGCGGTCAAAGGCGAGCCTGTCAATAACAAAATAAAAACCCTGAAGTTCTTCCTTTTGTGTAAGTTCGAGTCCTAGAGCGTGCTGCATGCACGGCGTTCTCACTTCAAATTCATCAACAAAAAGAGAAAGGTAGGTAAGGAAAAATAACATTTAAAACTTGTTTTTAATATTTCTTAATTATTAGCATAAAACAAAATAAAAACCCATTTTTTTGGGTGTTTATGTTTGTTTTATGCAAATAATTAAGCAATATTAAAAACAAGTTTTAAATGTTATTTTTATATATTCTTATGATCTTGTGGATAATTTACGGAACCGTTACTTTAATTCTAGGGGACTGCAAGATGTTTATTAGGGGATAGAAAAATCAATAATTATAAAAAGTGGTATTGTTAAGTACCTTTCTCTTTTTGTTGATGAATTTGAAGTGAGAACGCCGTGCATGCAGCACGCTCTAGGACTCGAACTTACACAAAAGGAAGAACTTCAGGGTTTTTTTTTTGTTATTGACAGGCTCGCCTTTGACCGCTATTTCACCTGATGGTAAATGATAATGTGGCCGACGATGGAGCACGCTTGCCTAAAAGTAACCAATTCACTCTTGACTTAAAGAAGCTATCAGGAAACACAGACTCCGGCAGGGAATTCCACTCCTTAGCTGTACGCATAATGAATGTGTTTTCAAAACGCTTTGTACGAATGGGTGGGATATTCAACGTGTACCGATGGCGCAACGCCGTACGTCTAGTGGTCCGATGAGGGAACGGACTTGGTGGAATTAAATTGTGCAATTTCAACGCACACTCCCCGAAATGTAATCGATAGAAAACCGTCAGGCCACTAACTCTGCGTCGATGCTCAAGGTTTTGGAGCTTTGGTTCGACAAGCACATCATCACCGATAATCCTCTTGGCTCGCTTCGCTCAATCGACTCCAGAGCATCAAGCTTATTCTTGGCAGACCCATCCCAAAGATGAGAGCGGTACTCCATACACGATTGAACTTGCGCTTGGTATAGGTTGAGCAGCGGTTCCGGCGTGAAGTACTGCTCCACCTTAGGTAAGATCCCCAGTTTTTTGGCAGCCTGTTGTGCTTTTGCCTCGATAGTAGTAGACGATAACAACACCCCAAGAAGCTAAAGGCTGTCGATTATCGGCACGAATACACCCTGGAAAGATGGAACCGGGTAGAATTGGCTCTGTTTGGCGGAAAAAAGACACACATGTATTTTAGCAGCATTGAACTTGACCAGGTTGGCTTAGCCCCAATCGGATACGGCCTCCAAGGACAAGTTCAAGCGCTCAACCATAGCTTCTTGGAAAGGCTGGATTTATAACCCACTAGTACGTGCATCGGACACGTAACTCTCAGCAACAGTGCTATCGTCTGCATATCCAAAGGTACCGAGTTTAAGTAGGTCGTTTATGACCCCTGAGGGACCCCGGCATTAATATCCATTTGACCGGACGAGCGGCCATTAATAACTACTCGGATGGATCGCCCCCTCAAGAAGTCTGCGATCCAGTCCCACAGACTAGTGGGCAGACCGAAAGAAGGAAGCTTAGCAATAAGGCCATCATGCCAGACCCTGTCAAAAGCCTTCGAGATATCAAGGGAGACTGTAAGTGTTTCCCCATGCTTCTCGATAGCCTCGCTCCAGATGTGAATGGCATACGCTAGAAGATCCCCAGTTGACCGATTTCGGCGAAAGCCGTATTGGCGATCACTGAGGATGTCATTAGAATAGCTTCCAGGTATGCCAGGAGCTTATTATTGATCACTCGTTCCATACACTTGCAGAGAATGGACGTCACCGAGATAGGTCTGTAATTAGCAGGGCCAGCCCTACTGCCCTTCCTGGGTACGTTTTGCACACTAGCTTGCCTCCAAGCCATCGGTACATACCACGGGTATGGAGTTTATCTACATTTTAAGCCAAGACTTAAATTTGTTTCATGTAACAGCAGATTTGGCGAGTTAGTAAGTTAATGAAATGGGAGTGGGTGCTACATGGAAGTTTACCATGACTGGTTTTGGCCATGTTCATTTTAAGTCCCACTCTTTCGGAAGCTCTACTTAGGTCATTGAGCACTGTACTGAGCTCCGCCATAGTCTCAGCCATGACTACTATATTACCGGCAAACCGAAGGTGAGTGATGTACCCGCCTAATATCCTGATAACCTAACCTTGAAATGAAGACATCCTCCATAGCGGCTGTGAACAGTTTCGGAGAAATGACGTCTCCCTGCCTCATACCTCGCTGCAAGAGGATAGGTTTCGATGTCTGGCTTTGAAGTCGGACTGACATGGTGGCGTTTTTGTACAAACACTTCAGCACTTCGATGGACCGATAGTCTCGACCGAATCAAAGGCTTTCTCGTATCCAAAAACGTTAAGCAGAGAGGCTGTTTATACTTCTCAGTCTTCTGTTTAAACTGCCGCAACGTATGTATGTGGTCCACGGAACTAAAGCTTTTTCAGAATCGGGCTTGTTCGGGAGGCTGGAAGTAGTCGAACCTACGCGCGAGACGGTTCGTGATGACTCTGGAAACGATAATCTGGTTATGATAATATTGTTACAGCGAAACTTGAACACGCCATATCCTCGATGAAATCAAGAGCTGTTGTAAGAGTGGTTGCTAGTTTGAAGCTAAAACAATTAACCTTTTTTATTTGGGGTCGGCGCAACACGTTTTTAACTTTTTTAGCAATATTCGTTTCATCCCTTCTTTTCACATGACCATACCAAGACAAACGATTCCCTTTCAACTTTTCAGTCACTGGCGCCACTTTCAAACTTCCCCTAATATACTCATTTCTCACTTTATCCATTCTCGTCACACCACACATCCATCTTAACATTTTCATCTCCGCTACATGCAATCTTTTTTCATCCGTCTTTTTCACAGCCCAACATCTGATCCATACAGTATGACAGGCCTTATCACGAACTTGTAGATTTTACCCTTCAACTTGAGGGGCATCCGTGGGTCACAAGTGGTTCCCGTGACCTGTTGCCATTTCATCCATCCTGCGTTGATCCGACGTGTTACGTCCCGGTCCACCTCACCATCCCGTTGGACAAGCGACCCGAGGTATCGAAAGTCGGAACAGATCGATATGGGCGTTCCGGCGAGAGCTAAAGGCACTGGATTGGAGACACCGCTGAAATCGCAGAACGAGTACTCCGTTTTGGTTCTACTCAATTTCAGGCCAATACTCTCCAGTCTGTGCCACCACACCTTCAATCTGTTCTGGACCTCTAGGCCACTCTCGGCAACCAGCACAATGTCATCGGCAAACAGCATACACCAGGGAGCCTCTTCCTGAATGACCAACGTCAGAGCGTCCATTATCATCAGGAAGAGGTAAGGGCTGAGAGCCGACCCTTGATGTAAGCCGACAGCCACATTGAAGCGGCCAGTGGTGCCAACTGTAAACCGGACTTGGGTATTACATCGACTATACATCGCTCGGATCAACTGCACATACTTCCCAGGCACACCTTTCTTCTTAAGGGCCCACCACAGAACCTCACGAGGTACTCGGTCGTATGCCTTTTCGAGGTCAACGAATACCATGTGCAAGTTTTTATGCGCACTTCTGTATTTCTCGCACAGCTGGCGTATAGCAAAAATGGCATCCGTTGTACCCCGACCCGACATAAAACCGAATTGGTTCTGCGAAATTTCACTCTCATCTCTCAGACGCCTTTCAATAACTTTCTCCCAAGCTTTCATAGTATGTGACATTAGCTTTATTCCTCTATAATTGTTGCACTCAAGCACATCACCTTTGTTTTTAAAGATGGGCACCGAGAAACTGCTGCACCAATCATCAGGTATGGCTTCTTCCTGCAACAACTTACTGAAGAACAAAGCTAACCACGTCCAATCATCCACCACTCGCAATAACTTCCACACTTCAACTGGTATTCCATCTGGACCAATGGCTTTACCATTTTTCATTCCAATCACTGCTATTCTGACTTCATCCATACTAACCATTCTCACTAACCCTACATTCACTGGTTTACTCTCTAATGATTTTCCTCATTCATTAGTCTTTCAAAATAGTCCGTCCACCTCTCTTTGATTTTTTCATCGTCTGATAGGACCATTCCAGCTGCATTCTTTACACATCTTACCTGACAAACATCCCTCGTCATTCTCTCTCTTCTTTTAGCAAGCCGGTACAGCTCTTTTTGGCCTACAGGACTGTCAAGTGTGTCGTACAGTTTGTACTGGGCTTTTGCTTTTGCTAATGACACGGCTTTCTTAGCTTTCTTCTTCAAAATATCATACTCACCACTATTATTATTAAATGGAGTTTAGTAAGTAGGTACGTATAGTCTGTTTAAAAAGCCAAACGACTTGGGTGATTATTATTAGGATACAATGAAATCTGATTTCTAATCAACACTGGTTGAGTAATAAGGGTTGATTTTTGTTGAAGACTTGATCATTGTTTACTAATATAATGTATCGAATATAAGATTTTTTAAAATAATTTAACATTGGTAGGGGACCTTTTAAAAATTCTCAAGTCGTTTGACTTGTTAGACAGACTATAGGCAGATCAGGCAATTCATACCTTCCATTTTTAACCATATAGTCGAAATTCGCGTAAAAGTGAGGGAGGTACATGTTTGCAATAAAAATGATTTATTGCCCCTCGACGTGACTCTATTGTTCTAGATTAGTTTTGAAACGACGGTATTTAGTAAAAAAATAATTACTTTAAAATCAGATTCAAAGTTTTTTTATTACGTAACCTAGATCCTGCTTTGAATCACATGGTGAGACCGAAAAAATGTAACTTAAATGTCTTATTGAAATGAATTTTAATCATATAAATTTTCTGTGTTTTCCTTTTTTCAAGACGTTGTTTTGGATAAAAACATTTGAATACCTACCTAAATGGAGCAAATCTTTTCAAACTACTTATTTCTGGTTATGACGGCTCCTTCAGTCGCAAAAAATTACCATTTGATGAAAGAGAAAGAAAAAGTGGTAAATGGTAGCTGGATTTGTAGCCCACTGTGCAGCTTACATTTAAACAGGTCGAAAAAAAGCATATTTTAAGTTTAAAAATAAAAAAAAAAAAACAAAAATGTTGGTGTTTATCGGGTATTTTCCCCAAAACATCCGGTTTTTTCCCACTTGGGAATAAACCCGGGTGGGTGGATTGCCCATCTCTAACCCGAGCTCATGAAAATATTGAAAACTGGAATTTATGGACGGAAAGGAACAACAAAACGAAATAGTGGCCTCATACCATAGATTAAATCTATGCCCCATACATTATATTTATTCCATTTTCCTTTTGGGCCCAATCATTGATATTGTTACGCCATTAAACGTGAACCCGCCATATCTCCGAGAAAATAAAGAGTAGCACGTAATAATTAAAACGCATTGCTGTTCGAAAGGTCTAGAATGGTTGTGCGTACCCAGACTTAGAAAAATCTCGAAACATCCACAAAGTACTTACAAGTAGTAGTTAGGTATTTATAGGAAATGGTACTCTCCGACGTTAACAATAGAGTCGAAATTCGCATGAAAGTGACTCTTATTACCACGAGTAATAAAAATAATTTATGACTTCGAGAAGCGATTCAATTGTTCTGGAATTCTGGATCGTTCGTGGGAAGTCGGTATCTAGAATTTTCTTGGCTCCGCATATAAATACGAGCCCCCGGCCGGAAGCGAGTCAGTTGTGATTTCGACTGCGATCAAGAGCGAACTACCCTAGTACTTGAAGTGATTTTATCTAACGACCTAAGCGATAGTGTAACGGTACTCTAGTGTTAATTGCGATTCGGATTATTGTTGACTGGACTAATTTGTTATTGTTTGTGGTGAATAAAGTTGTCTGTTGGTAAATCGGCATTTGATTACCCACGTACGTAACAACTGGTGTCAGAAGTGAAATGCCATTACTACAGAGGGACGACGAACAGCGACCACGAACAAGAAGGCAAATGGAGATGGATGCTGCGCGTCATCGTATGGAGGAGGAAGATCAGGCTGGTATGGTAGCAACAGAAGCTGCTGAGGCGCCAACAGGACCATCCTCGGAATTGAACCTCGCTGCGGTGTTGGCCGCCATGCAAGCTAGTATGGAAGCTGTCCGCCGCGACCAGGAAGCCGCTCGCCGCGACCAGGAAGCCGCTCGCCGCGACCAGGAAGCCGCTCGCCGCGAACAAGAGGCCAACCAGCGTAAGCTTCAGGACCTAATCGCAGCGAACCAGGAAGAAGCTCGCCGCGAACAGGAAGCCGCTCGCCGCGAACAGGAAGCCGCTCGCCGCGATCAGGAGGCCAACCAGTGCAAGCTCCAGGACCTCATCGCGGCTAATCAAGAAGCTGCTCGCCGCGAACAGGAGGCTAAGCAGAACCTAATCCTCGATAAGATCGATCACGGCCTCGTCACGTTGGGCGAGAAGGTAAAGAACCTCACCGTAGAGGTCAAGGAGGTTTCCGCCCGAGCTGATAGCCTCGAAACAAGCCTGCTGGACATCAACAAAAAAATTATCAAGCTCGAAGCACGCGAACCCGTTGCTGTCGGCTCATCATCGCACACCCCCTGTGCATCTGCCGCAAAATTTGATGTGCCGCGTTTTGATGGCACGTCTTCCTGGACGGCATTTAAGTACCAATTCGAGACATTGGTCGAAACAAACCGCTGGGATGATAAGCAGTCTTTTGCGGCATTAACTTTGGCTCTACGAGGGGACGCCCTGCTAGTCCTAGAGAACCTCCCTGCGGACGGCAGGACATTGGAGCGTCTCATGGAGGGACTGGACACTCGTTATGGAGACAAACACCTCGAGCACGTTTTCCGCGCGCAGTTACGCGAGAGAACGCAGAGGTCGAACGAGAGCCTCCAGCAGTGGGGAGTCGAGGTTGAACGGCTGGTCCGGCGTGCATACATGTCGATGACACCAGAGATGGTGGAAGTGAATCTGGTGCAAGCATTCATCGACGGTCTACGGGATCCTGAAGTCAGGGCTACAGTGCGACTCGGACACCACCAATCTTTAAAGAGTGCGATGGCACACGCTTTGGAAGTGGAAGCAGTACGACACGATTCTCGTACGCATAGGGTTCGGGAAGTGGTGGTCTCGCCTACAACGCAACCACGTCACCGAGAAGTGGTGGCTTCTTCTTCAGCAAAGTCCCGCTATATCCCGACGTGTTACGGGTGCGGAGAAAAAGGGCACATTCGTACCAATTGCCCCAAGAGGAAGAGGGGGAGTGTGGACTCCGGAACTCAAGTTAACGAGGAGTCGTTAAACTAAATGTCGCCAGGGCCGCGGGGCGGGTGCTGGCTGGTCAACTGAAGGCCCCAACCATCACCATCAATCAAGTTCACAACGGAAATAGTTTGATCATCGAAGGGACGCTGAATCATCGGGCTTGCAATTTTACCATTGACACGGGGGCGTCACGGACTGTTATAAGACCTGAGTTGCTGAAACGCACCATCTTGTGGCAAAAAGAGTCTCCATCCTGCCGACTTCAGACAGCAACCGGCCAGCCAGTCTCCGTCCTCGGTGATACAGAAATTGAGATCGAAATCGGTGATCAAGTGTATATCCATCCTGCGTTAATTGCGAATATTACCGACGATTGCATACTGGGTCTCGACTTCTTGCGGAATAACCGATGCATTTTAGATATCGACAGGGGAGTATTGAAATTCCCAGATCAAGAAGTCTTCCTGCGAGGAATTAACTCATGCAACCTCTATTGTTTAAAGGATACTACATTGGCTCCGAGAACAGAAACCTTAGTCGAAGTAAAGTTTCCCAAGAAAATCAGGCAATCAAGATGTGTTTTGGTAGAGGATACTGGCCGGCACCCGGAGATCATCACCGCGAGGACATTAGTTATGACGACAGGGAAATCCAAGGTCAGGATTGTGAACCTTGGAAAAGAAGAGGTCCAACTGAAGAAAAACAGTGTTGTTGGGAGATGTGAAAAAGTTCAGTATCTCCGTCAAATCAATAAATCTCCAGCAAAGCAAGACACGACCAAAGTCGAAACTGATCACATCCAGCAACTTCTGGAAAATGCTAAGAGCAACTTATCGACTTCGGAACTACAGCAAGCCAAGGAATTTCTGCTACGGTTTCGAGATATCTTTGCAACGGGAAAAGACTGCGGGAGAACAGGTCTCGTCAAGCATGAGATAGATACAGGTGATGCGAGACCAATTAAACAGAGACCGCGCCGCATACCCTGGGCTAAGGAATCTGAGGTAGCAGAAATGGTAAAGGACATGGCTGATAGCGGAATAATTGAGCCTTCTACGAGTCCATGGTCTTCTCCAGTCGTTCTGGTGAAGAAGAAGGACGGCAGCACAAGATTCTGTGTGGACTACAGAATGCTGAATAATGTAACAAAGAAGGACAGTTATCCCTTACCAAGGATAGACGACACGCTGGATATGCTCAGTGGCATGAAGTGGTTTTCGACCATTGATTTGAAAAGTGGCTACTGGCAAGTGGAAATCAGCGAGAAAGATAAAGAAAAGACAGCGTTCAGTACGGGTATTGGCAGCGGCCTGTGGCAATTTAACGTCATGCCTTTTGGGTTATGCAACGCTCCAGCGACGTTTGAACGCCTCATGGAGAGAGTCATGGTGGGCCTTCTTGGTGACGTCTGTCTGGTATATTTGGATGACGTCATTATAATGGGTCGCACTTTTAAGGAAAACCTGAGGAATATGGAGAAAGTGTTCACCAGGATACGAGGGGCTAACCTAAAACTAAGCCCAAAGAAGTGCGCCCTGTTCAAGAAGGAGGTCAGCTACCTAGGACATGTTATTTCCGCTGACGGGGTGAGAACCGACCCTGAGAAGATAAAGGCAGTCCAACAGTGGCCGGTTCCAAAGAACAAAACGGAAGTACGTGCATTTCTAGGGTTGTGCACATACTACAGGCGGTTTGTCAAGAATTTTTCGGACATTGCAAAACCTCTACATCAGCTGACTGAGGATAAACGAGATTTTATCTGGAACGAGGACTGTGAGTCAGCATTCGACGAGTTAAAACAACGGTTATGTGAAGCGCCTATACTGGGGTATCCGAGCAGAGACGGAAGATTTGTCGTTGATACCGATGCCAGCAACACGGGAATTGGTGGAGTGTTGTCACAGGTGCAAGGTGACAGACAGGTCGTAATCGCTTACTTCAGTAAGGCACTTTCAAAGCCAGAAAGAAACTACTGCGTGACTCGACGAGAACTGCTGGCTGTGGTAAAAACCTTGCAGCATTTCCACAAGTACCTCATAGGAAGACAATTTACTTTGAGGACGGATCACGCTGCATTGAAATGGCTTCTACAATTTAAAAACCCTGAGGGCCAAGTTGCAAGATGGCTCGAGCAGCTGCAGGAGTTTAACTTTGTGACGGAACATCGTAGTGGAAAAGGGCATAACAATGCTGACGCCCTGTCGCGACGTCCATGTAATGATGACTGCAGACACTGCCAGCAGAATGAAGCCCGAGAACGCGTTAATTTAATTAGGGCTGAAGGCGACTTCAAGAAGTCCCAGGAAGAAGATGACGATATTCGACCTATACTGGACTGGAAGCGTAGCGGAACTAGGCCCCAGTGGAGTGAAGTATCGTCACACAGTCCCGTAACTAAGAGCTACTGGGCACAGTGGGACAGTTTAGTCCTAGAAAATGATGTGCTTTGTAGGAAATGGGAATCGAACGATGGCAAAGAGGTGGCCACACAAGTGATAGTACCACGATGTGAAGTAGTCCCCTTGCTACAGGAAATACACGACGGTGCTTCCGGAGGACACCTGGGCATCAAGAAAACTCTACTGAAAGTGAGACAGCGGTATTACTGGCTCAATTGTAGAGATGACATAGAGCAATGGTGTCGGAAATGTACAGCGTGCGCATCTGTGAAAGGACCACAGACTAGGAGCAGGGGCAGGCTTCAGCTGTACAATGTGGGAGCCCCATGGGAACGCATCGCTATCGACGTCGCTGGACCTTTTCCAGTTACAAATGACGGAAACAAGTACATAGTGGTGATCCAGGACTATTTCACAAAGTGGCCCGAAGTCTTCGCCATACCCAATCAGGAAGCGACGACAGTGGCGAAGAAGGTGGTCGAAGAAGTAGTATGTCGGTATGGCGCACCTTTGGAAATCCATTCCGATCAAGGCCGTAACTTCGAATCTGCGCTGTTCCAGGAAATGTGTACTCTTCTGGGAATTTATAAGACACGCACAACACCTGCGCATCCTCAGTCGGACGGAATGGTGGAAAGGTTTAACCAAACCCTGGAGAATCACCTGGCTAAGGTTGTCGATGACCATCAGAAGGACTGGGACCGGTATATTCCACTATTTCTGATGTCTTACCGATCGGCAGTGCATGATAGCACGGGACATACCCCAGCAAGAGTGAATTTCGGCAGGGAGATGAGACTTCCAGTCGATGCCATAACTGGCGTGCCACCTGACAAGACTAAGCCAGTTACGGACTACGTAAGTGACCTTCAAGATCAATTGGACGAAGTGCATAAACGAGTTCGTGAGAATAGCATGAACACCAGCGTAAAAATGAAAACTCGATACGACCGTAATGCCAATGCCAAGGGATTTGAGGAAGGCACACTGGTCTGGCTTCACAACCCGCTTCGACGGAAAGGGAAGTCGCCGAAACTCCAAGCTCGATGGGAGGGACCTTACACCGTGTTAAAAAGGATTAATGACGTGACCTACCGCATCAAGAAAGGGCTAAGAGGGAAACCCAAGGTTGTCCATGTGGATAGATTGGCGCCGTATCACGGATCTAATAATGCTCGGGACGAGCATGACTAAGAGGGGGGCACTGTTACGCCATTAAACGTGAACCCGCCATATCTCCGAGAAAATAAAGAGTAGCACGTAATAATTAAAACGCATTGCTGTTCGAAAGGTCTAGAATGGTTGTGCGTACCCAGACTTAGAAAAATCTCGAAACATCCACAAAGTACTTACAAGTAGTAGTTAGGTATTTATAGGAAATGGTACTCTCCGACGTTAACAATAGAGTCGAAATTCGCATGAAAGTGACTCTTATTACCACGAGTAATAAAAATAATTTATGACTTCGAGAAGCGATTCAATTGTTCTGGAATTCTGGATCGTTCGTGGGAAGTCGGTATCTAGAATTTTCTTGGCTCCGCATATAAATACGAGCCCCCGGCCGGAAGCGAGTCAGTTGTGATTTCGACTGCGATCAAGAGCGAACTACCCTAGTACTTGAAGTGATTTTATCTAACGACCTAAGCGATAGTGTAACGGTACTCTAGTGTTAATTGCGATTCGGATTATTGTTGACTGGACTAATTTGTTATTGTTTGTGGTGAATAAAGTTGTCTGTTGGTAAATCGGCATTTGATTACCCACGTACGTAACAATATACAAAAAACCCTAGGGTTTTTATAATTCAATGGGCCCAATATATTTTTTTATGTAGTCCTTTGTTAAGACTACCCGCCACTAATAAAATATTCCAAATGAATAATTCAATTAATTACATTAGACATTTTCTTATCGGAGTATTGTACACGATATAGGTGTTCGAAATAATGCGAAATACAAGACGTATTTCGCATATTTCTATACTTAGAAGATTATAATAATCGCTAAAGTCACTTAAATGAAACAACTTCCGGGACTTAGCTTTGTTCAAGCCATTCACAGTTTGGTAGTGAGCATTAGTGATGTAACGAATTCGCACCTTTTTTGACATTCGCATTCAAATTGACAAGAAACGTGCGAATATTTTTCATTTTTTTTTTTTGATATACATAAAGGCAGTTATGTACAATGCGTTCCAAATGAGAATAGGATCGCCCGTCATGTTGTGACGTCACGATTTACTGTCAAATCGAGGAAAGAAATTTTTAAATATTAATTAATTTACAAAAAATTAAATTTATTTTTGAACTGTGAACGAAAAAAGTTTAATCAGAATGCAGTTCTTCAATTAAACTCATCTCTGAGTTCTTCAATTTTGCCAAAATATCTTCGATTTGACAGTACGACGAGACGTCAAAACATACGAATCGGTCCTATTTTCATTTGGAACACGTAGATAGTATTGATTGAATGGTTAGAGTACTTTAGTACTTATTCTCATCTATGGGTTAGAGAATGATAATACAAGTGATGTAACGAATAATAAAATCACATTTGCGAATTCGAATGTTCGATATTAGAGTCTGTGCGGAAAGTAAACCGTCGTGGGATTTGAGGGCGCTGCTGTAGATAAATATCGTTTTTGTTATGTAAGCAACATTGTGACGTCATTATAGTGCGACTGTTAAATCTTGATATTTTGAAACTATGTTAGACTAGCTTCTTTCAGCGGCTTCACCCTATAATAAAAAATATCCTATTGGCTAAATTTCCTCACCCAATGAAACTGCAAAGTTATAGCTTATGTGCTATATTATTGCAATGTTTATGATTAAGTTCTGTCTAGTAGTTTTTGCGCGACACATCCATACATACGACTACCTCCATCCATCTTCACAAACTTTCGCATTTATAATATTAGTAGCCTATTTATTGAACTTGCTCACGTGATGAAACTTAGCAAAAATATAGGTTAAAAGCTATATTATTGCAACGTTTATCATTAAATTCATCCGTTTATAAGTTTTTGCGTAATGAGTAACAAACCGTTAATTGTGGCGACACCTGGGGGAAGCCTATGTCAAACAGTGGACGTCTTTCGATTGTAATGATGATGAACATTTAAATGCAAACACGAACCGGTAAAGGAAAATAACGTGAAGAAACTGCTGTACTGCCTATCTAGGTAGGTTCCACCAGCGACCACTTACCCAGTGCCAACGAAAATGGTTCTATCACTTTGACTGGGATCGCTCTATTATCACTGACTGGAATATTGTAGCCAACAGCAAGTTTATATTTACCCTAGTTAAATATAAAGGTAAAAATGGAACACACTACCACTTTCTCGTTGTCTTCCTCAGTACATTTTTCCCTTTTGCTAATCTATGAAAAATATGAACTTAATGTCTATGAAAATAAAGTACACTTCAGAATTTGTAATGTTGCTTCGTAAAAAATCTATTTAACCTGTAAGGGACCATCTCGTATATAAGATCTTCGGGATCACTTGGTTGTCCGTCTGTTTATCTGTTAAGACCATTTAACGCTTGGAGGTATCGAGTTAAAATTAAAACCATACGCTCAAGTCTGCGGTCTTTTGAAGTTGTGAAAAAATCAGACTTCTGAGTTAACGAAAAAAAAAGATACGGCCGTTTATGTCGCAAAAAAACGTATATTTCTATAATCAAGGGAATCAAAGTTCATGGGGTGAATCCCGTTGACCTTAACCTTTCAATCTTGGAAGTTACAGACACAATTGAAAGACAATAGGTGTGCGAACGCCTGCGTTCGCTTGGGGTTTAATAAATTAAATCCTGAAATTTGGCATAAATCAAGGTCTCATAGAACAAGTACAGGAAAAAATCTGAAAATTGTAAATTTGTAGATACGCCACAAAAAAAAAATTGTTTGTAATTCGGAAAAATCTTCATAACTCAATTCGGGAATTGATTTCATAGGTAAATTTGTACAGAATCTTCAGTGCGCGAGTCCGACTCGCACTTGGCCTTTTTTATTTTAGTTACTGTATCCGTACTCAAGCCTGAAAAGAAATATTCTAAGTTAGTCGAAACGCATTATAAATTTAAAGTATCAATACTCTTTATACTAGCCATAGAAAATATTGACCAAAACAAAATAAATAAATATCGTCATGTTTAAATGAATTTCCGTTTAATTTATATATATTTGGAGATAACAGGGACAGGAGTTTACCTAGGAAGTCTAAAAACATTAAAATAAAAGTGTTACGTACCAAAAAAACAGCATACCAATGTTTCCCAAGTTCGTGACTTTGTTTTGATCAATAATGGTGTGATATGCCATTTGTTATCTTTGGAAAAACTGTAATATATTAAATATTATTTCCCCTGCAGCTCAGTGAAATTTTCTATCACATTTCTGAAGATTTCAATTTAAAATCACAATAAAATAACATAATAAATAAACCGGTGTCAATATTATATGACATTTGGCATTTGACGGATGGCTGGGTTGGGTTGCTACTTAAAATCTTTAATGTTGTTTTCACTTTACGCCACGACGGTTCTTTTATCGCACAGACAATACATTATAATGAGTATCTGAGATCCTGAGCAAACTTTGGCAAAAGTCTATAACGTGTTGAGTAGGTAAAAAAAATACAAAAAAAAAAGAATATGTATCACATAACACATGTGAACAATGGCCTAACGTGAAGCCTACGCAATAGCACTTGTATCCGTGTGACAATACGTGGGATACATCCAATCACTGGGGATACGCCATATAGTTTTTTATTTTATTTCTGGCTACCCTTACATTTTATGTCACATTCGATTTGACATTTGAGTTCATTTGAATAGCGACAAAAAGTGACCGATCGAATCCTGCTGTGTGCCCTTTACGTTTACAGAAAACTGTTTTAAATTAATCTCATATCCCTTTATCATCATGTCGGTCACAAAGGGAAATATGCTGGTGAATGTTTATACGCTTCTATATTGAATTTATTATCTTGTATGAATTTGATGATATAAGTTACGTAATATTTTGTAGGTTCGTTCCTTGAGCACGTCGGCTGCTGTCGGCAAGCTTGTTAAAGCTCCCATACAAGTTTTTGGTCTTGAAGGCAGATATGCGTCAGCTCTATATTCTGCTGCTACCAAAACCAAGAGCTTAGATGCAGTTGAGAAAGAGCTATCTCATTTCCAGCAGTCTATTAAGACTGATGCCAAGCTGAAGGAATTCATTGTGAACCCAACACTGAAGAGGGCTCTGAAAGTTGAAGCTCTTAAACATGTTGCTACTCAAGTAAGTTCAAAATTCTCAATAAAATTTATCAGCATGTCCAGCATGTCCAATGAAATTTTAGTTCACTGGAAATTTTATTTTCGTACCTGGAACCCATACCAGCATTGTAACTTTAAATTTAATATGTGCTCAAAAATGTTGAAGATAAAATTTTAAATTACATAGTGAGGATTATTACAGTAAAATATATTTTACCACATTGGACTAATGTTTAGAAAGAAAAAATATCTTACAAAGGTTAACATCACTTTTTAATTCATTACCCCAAGCATTTGCGAGTCTATTGTCTTACTATTGTGTCTCAAATTGACATTATCTGAAAGGTTAATAAGAAAGAAAACCACTGTTAACATCACTTTTTATTGAGAATGTGTAGGCATTTAATGCATATGCTAGTTATCTTTCATAATAGCTCTAATCAAAGGCTTTATGTTTAGTATTTCCTATGTCTATTCATATTTTAAAGTTATTGCTCCAAATATTTCCTCATAATAATGGCATGATAATCAAATACAGGTCTTCATACTCAACAGATTTAATTGATCAATGGCTGAAGAAATAGATGGTAACATGGTCTGCAAAAGCAGTGTCTTTGAGAATTATCTATGAAAAATGATGTATGTCAGAATAGTTTACAGTTGATAATGTGTACTAAGTCATTTAATTTTTGTTATATTAGCTATTTAGTAGTTCAGTATAGATATAAATCAGTACTACTTTAGTGAAAGTTGTATAGAAAATTTGTTACTATTATGTTTATGTACTTCATCTATATGATTTTGTTATTTTATAATCAATATTTTAGATTAAACTGTCTGCCACAACAAGCAACTTGTTGGGTCTTATGGCTGAAAACGGTCGCCTAGGCAAGCTGGAGTCTGTTATCAATGCATTAAAGCTTATGATGGCTGCCCATCGTGGCGAGGTTGCTTGTGAGGTTGTCACTGCCAAGCCTCTTGACCAGGCCCAGAAACAGAACTTGGAAGCTGCCCTTAAGGTAATGTACTTCACTCATCATCCTCCTGCCCTTATCCAAATTTATTTGGTGTACAGCTATTATGACCCCTTTTCTGACTATATAATCTAATATGACACAAAGGTAACTACAGTGGCAGAAGTAACATAAAAAAACAAATGAATTTCCCATGAATTTGGTCATAATAGTCACTTGGTTAGTGAATCATCAGAGTTAAGTCTAATTGGACTAATGTTTCAATCTACACTAATGCCACAGTTAAATCCACACATAGAATGATCTTTTTTTTTCAAATAAAAAAGTGTATTATGCACACAAAACTAAGAAGAGCAATCTAACACTACAACTATAATGTATGCTTTACATTCACAATTTCTGTAAATAAATAAAATTGTTGTTTAATTCCAGAAATTCCTGAAAGCCAATGAAACTATTCTGCTCACAGCCAAAGTTGATCCTTCACTGATGGGTGGTATGGTTGTATCTATTGCTGACAAGTATGTGGATATGAGTGTTGCCACCAAAGTGAAGAAGTACACCGAACTCATCAGCAATGCTGTTTAAATCATGAAATATTACAACTGTAAATGTTTAGCCAAGGATAACACTAATATTTAAATCAGTTAATCATTAGAAATATTTGTTTTATTTAACCCTTTTGTACTGTGGGAACACTAGCCCCTGTAGCCGAATTTTGTGTTTGACAAGGATAAAAAGAAATGTAACTTGTAGTTAAGGACCAATTTGCATTAACTTTTTCTCCGAATGGGTTGAATATCTCCAAAAACCTCAAATTATTCTAATATACTTTACGCATCATAAACTAGTCCAATGGAAAACCTATTGCTTGGTGTTATGTGGAAATGAGCTCAGGTTTGAAAACGCACACTAAACTGCAGCATTCCAATAATTATATCTGTATCTTCAACCAAGTATGCTCTTGTCATGAATTGCAGTTTATTCCTGTAATCCAGCTCTACTTCCTACGATAATTTGTGTTGTGTTGTAATATTATTACTAAATAAAACAGCCAGATAATATTGGAACAAAAAATTTATAGTGCTTCTTGCACTGCCAAATAAGATAATATACTTATAACAAAAATAATACTCTCACAGTAATCATAACACTAAGTTATATTTCTCTAGAATTAACAAGAATATTTTTATTTGAGATCATTTTTAAGAGATCTATAAATTGAACATGTCAATGTTTATGTATGTAGGTAAATTAGTAATAATAATAATTATGAGCAAAATTTTATCCTTCCGTTGGCGCTGTCTCGCCTTTGAGCAGCGCATTCTCCGCCTCCAATTCTGCTATGCGAGCTCTTGCAGCTTCCAGCTCATCATCTCCACCGTCGGTACCTAAATGTTTTCGAACATATTCCAAAGCATCTTCAGGCTTATCTGGTTCTTCATATAAGCTTACAAGAACTTTCGTTAGAGCATCCATAACGCCGGCTCGCTCCAGGTATCTTCGAAACTCCTCTCTTTTGGAATCAATGGGCTGTAAAATAGATAGGCACAAAATTAAAACATTTCTTCTTGCAGGAGATTTTGTAAGTACATGCTCTTAATTTAAACATCTTTATATTCTATGAAATCTAATAAGAACTAGACGAGGTGTCTAGTTGAACAGAAAGAAACCTCAGAATGGGTTTATTTACTAAACCATTTAAATTTTAATGAAGTGAATTATACCTTTAATAATTTTCTAATAGTGTACTTACTTTATATGACGACATATTCAGGTATATCCTAAAACGAGCTAAAATTCTGAAAGGATATCAATAAAAACAACTTTTCAGAGAACGCAAAAATCAGTGAGTGACTGACTGAAGTTTGACTGACAACCAACAACACTTTTTTTGTCTTTGACAGTAGGTTTTATAGATGTCTAGTTTCTTCGTCTACTTATAACGTGATAAATAAACCCCTTTTCATTTTCATTTCTAAATTATATCTATAATATCGACCGTAATGTGCACCCACTGTTTTTATGTGATGATTAAGTATTTTGATCGTTGAGTTTTATTAATAAATGCTGATTATAATCTTAACATGCAAGTGTCCACTAAAAAGAGCCTAAAACAAAAGACAATCAATAAAAAATAGGTACTCCTACCTTTTTTTAGTTATAATCATTGGTTGGTTTACTTGTTACTGGCTTCAATTCACTCGGTTCACTGGGTTCACGGCGGCTGAATAATTTTATAGAGCCTTTTTTTTTAAATGGCAAATCATCCAATGACTTCGAACTTTAGGGCGGAGCGAGAGGGCGTATCAAATTTTTACTGACTAAAAACACACTTGTTTTTTTCTTTGCTTAGTGTTCCAGAAACCTGGGATTCCCTTTCTGTTAACCCATGGTCCCAGGGCCAACCCATAGTCTCCGAAGGCCTTGAACAGAGAATTAGAAAATCCTCATGTAGGTATACTAATAAATATCTATCCTCGTTATGTTTCCTCGCCACGGGGACGACGGAATTTTATGTTTTTTAATCTAGGGTTATTTAAAGCAGTAGGTAAGCTTAAAATGAACATCACAGCAGTCACGATTTACCACTGTCAAGTTCACATCACAATTATATCCCTAGCTTCTATTCAGAGTGAAGGCGCATCAGCGAGCTCTTTTTCTTTCATAAATTCGAAAACGAGACAGCCTCTGGTGCAACTAGTGTTGCCAGGTCTACTTGTATAAAAATCGGGAGATGGTAAAACAAATCGGGATTTAGGGTTTTAAATCGGGACAAATATTTTTTTTAATAAAGATTTTTTTAGATGGGAAATCATCCAGTGACTTCTTTCCCTCTGGGGTGGAACGAGAGGACGTGTCAAATTTTTACTGAGTAAAAACCAGACTTCTTCAGTAACTCTTTCAGTTTCAGGATTTTTGATTTATCGGGACATTTAGCGTCCCGATCAGGTACAAATCGGGACGCGTCCCCAGACCCCTAAAAATCGGGACATCCCGGAAACATCCCATCCGGGAAACAATAGACGTAAGTTGGCAACGGTAATGATTATGATAACGATGGCTTCATTCGCTCGCTCATCATAAATGCCGTAATCCCCTTCATGTTAGGTTATTATAAATAAACCCCACAGACAAAATAAGAGGTTCCAGGGGACCTCCGTCGACCCTTTTTTTGGATCTTGTTCCTCATAAATTTATGGTCACCCTAAACTGACAATAAAGCTAAACGTTGGATCACAGAGTACCTACATGGTTGGATGCCGCTTTGTAGAATGTATCATGATGTGCCACCACAATTCGGCTTAACGTAAGGTAGCCGCATTAAAAAGCGACGTTTTTCAATCTGGCGCGTCTTCTTGTATTATGGAGCCAGTATTAACAAGGGCAGTGTACGGGAACAACGAGAAGAAATTTTAATTATGTATTTTTATTAAATTTCTATAACCTTTGCCTTAGGACCGAAATTGCGTTACGCATATACTTAGGTGTAAATCAACCGGTTTAAAAGGTTTTAAACCAAAATGTTGCGGTTTTAAACCCCAAATAAACTATTTTAAACGGTTGAAAACTCGCATACAAAAATAAAAGATTTTATGTTTACACTTCGCTATGGGCAATTTTTTAGCATATTTATGAATTCGCGAGTCACGTTCATGAATGACGAAGCCAACGAGTGTGTGTCAGTTTGGTTTTAAACCGAATTAAATTGTGTACCTATATCGTTTGAAAACACAGTGTTTTTTTTAACTTATCGATAGAGTTTATAGAACTTATGTAGGTAATGCCTAGGTACGTTTGGTCAGACGGACCAATTATAACTAAACCCGTTAAATAGTTAATTATCAGTTTATCACACATTTTAAAAAAAACCATAGACAGTAGTTTAGGTATACAGATTATATCCCTAGCTCGGTCAAATCAAGAAAATGTACAAAATTAAGAAAAACTTGGTCATCAACAAAAAAAAAAATGGTTTGTTTTAAAACATTGGTTTAATTGGTTTTAAACCGGCCTTACATCTGTAGTTACGCGGTCCCGTACAAAAGAGCTCTGTTGCGGCTCGCCGCGCCGCGCGGTTAGCAACGGCCCGCGCCCGTTTTTCTAAGTAATAATACAATAAAGTAGGGTTGTAATGGAGGCGAATGCGGAGGTTAATGGAGGTGGAGGCGGAACTGAAATTAGATATGGAAAAACATTGTATTTTATAGTTTATACAATAAACTATAGTTAGGTACTATAGCTATAACTATAGTTCGGTATATAGTTTATTGTAAATATAAGCTATAAATTATTATTTTTTCCACATCCAATTTTACCTCCGCCTCCGTTAACCGCGGAGGTGAAAATCGTCGCCTCTGCATCTGCCTCCGTTACAACCCTAGTCTATTGTCTTCCATTATACAGTTGCACCTATAATGGACAATAGAATAAGACAGTCAGTTTATTGTATAAACTATAAATTACTATTTTTTCCAATTTCACCTCCGCCTCCGCCTCCGTTACAACCCTACAATAAAGTTCTCGATCGACACCACTACATGCACGCTAAAAAGTACTCTGTGATGCACGCAGAGTTGATATTGCGCAGGTAATAATCCGGTTTCCGTGACGGGGATCGTCGCACACGACACGACACATGCGCGACGGATGCCCGTCGCTGGTTGCGGGCGCACGCTTAACGCAGCGTCGGCCCTTAGTTTCTGCTTATTTAGTAATTTTTTTTTATTTTACTGTATTATCTATGTAGAAGTGATGTAAAAGAATTCATTGAAAAGGAAAAATAATTTCATGTTCAATTTCGCATTCATGTTTAGCTTTCATTCCGCGTACTTTTTGAAACGAGACTACAAATACATCAGGTTCCTTTTATGGTTGCAAAGACAAGTATTTAATATTCTGCTAGTACTCTGGCAGAAGTTTGAACGTATATTTACTATATCTCTAAAGTGATTGAGTCTTGAAAACATTTTTAACAGCATAAATGCCACTTTTTTTTCAGGGCATGCAAATTGATTACATTTAGCGGCTCAGTGGTTGAGCAATTAGCTGCTGCGTTGCATCGCAGGTTCTATTCCCACATGAAATACAGATAATCAACTACAGATAGCTGTTCCGGGCCGGGCTGCCTTGAGTACGAGTTTACATGTTCATTAAAAAAATAATCAAGGAAAAATAAAATGTAATTGATGTTAAATATTTTATTTATTGTTTAGTTAATGTATTCGTGACAGTATAATAATTTTGTAGAAAATATTTGTCACATAAGCACTTCCGTTTTATTCCATTATAATGGGTAATTTAATGAAGAAACATCACAACAAAGAAATAAATATGCAACAGAAACAGTGAGGTTTTTTTTAAAAGTCACTTTAAAGGCTAAATTATTTCTTTAAAATTAAATGCAGTTTACCCAACTGCAAAGAAGGGTTATTATTATCAGAACTTAACTAAAATACTTTGCGAAATAATATAAGTTGTGATATCATATTCCATAAACTTAAGATTCATCATCACTTCCTGCTTGCGCTTTAGGTTTTGGTCCTCCTGCTCTCTTAGCCATAATGATTTGGTCCACTTTAAGGATGGTTGTAGCTGCGCCGACGGCATATTTGAGTCCCCAATACTTTAGGACATATAAATCCAATATGTTTTTCTCTTTAGCGTCACAGACACCATTATTTTCAGATTCAATGTCGTATCCTGCATTTTTGTTGCCCTCCTGAAAAAAAGACAATGGATGAAACATAAATAAATAGGGGGAAACAAGTCTACTGAATAATTTCTCAAAACAACAAAAAGTCTACTTGTGATGTATTTATTATGGTTGGTAACTACTCCCTCCTCCTCCTATCTTTTTTAAAGGAAGAAAATGAATATTGGAGTCAAGGCATTCCATTCACTTGGGTTAAAAACTTAGGATCTTTTTGATTCATGATGGTAGTAAATCTATAATATAAAAATGAATCACCGAGTTGCTAAGGTGGAGAAGAGTAGAGCGGTAGCGAAGCCGCGTGGGTACAGCTAGTTATTTCAATAATAACATAGAAGTCACCTTGTGAGCCTTGTAGATATTGTTAACAACTTCTGTGGCATTGGCTCCAGAATTGTCTGCTAAGGCACGTGGGATGCTCTCCAACGCCACTGCAAACTTCCTTACTGCATATTGTTCTAAGCCTGGCAGTGTGTCGGCGTACTGAAGGAGCTGCTGAGCCAATTCAATTTCTGTCGCACCAGCACCAGGTAAGAATCTGTAGAAAGAAATTTAAGGTGTTGTGTTAGAAATAGTTTTTATAATCTTTATTGTAATTCCTATTTTGTGTGTTTGTTACCTAACTAAATTTTACTTGATTGTGGGTCCCTAAATGGGTTGAAAATGCAATTGGACCCGGTAGGTGGCACTACTATCAGGTTCTTAATTTTTTTTCTGATATAATGTTAGCTTTTGGGCAGGACACCGTCTGCTTTGCCTGCTAGTATTCTCATATTATTTTATCAGTACTGTACTAAGATGTTGATATATAATCAGAACTACTTACTTTCCATCTCTGGCAATTCCTTTGAATGTGTTGACACCATCATCAATGGCTCTTTCAATGTCATCCATGTAGTTGTCAGTAGAGCCTCTGATGACAACAGTGGATATGCGTGATTCTGAGCTCTCCATGCGGAAACAAACGATGCGAGTGTCTCCAAGCTCTTCCACACCAATAGAATCACAATATCCAAGCTCTTCAGCAGTAGGTGTTGTAAGTCTAGGCAGGACCTTAAAAAATATGAGGGAAGTTTAGTATATATAAAACAAATTTTTATTTTCTTCAAAGGCCATATTTTTAATTTAATAAATCGTGGTGTTAATTAACAGATAAAACTTAAAAAATTATTGCCAGTTTACTTGTAAATAATTTTTAGGGCCACTCCTAAATTTTGTTAATAATATTATTTTTTTGCACAAAGTCTTATAAAAGTGCTCTATTTATAGAGAACATAACATAAGCTCATAATTTTTCAATAAATTTATATTGTATAAATTATTCTTATTGGAAAGGCATAGAATCTGATAAAGTTAATAACTAAATGACACTTATAACTTACAGTAGCATTGACAGTCTTTGCAAGGCGGCGAATGTCAAACTTAGAATTGAGACGAACAGCCATAACACCATATTTGTTCAAGAAATGTAAAGCCATGTCTCCAAACTTCGCTCCAGCAACCACTACTTTGACTCCAGCATCAGCAATATCTTTTATTTGCTTCTCCAGCTGAGACTCTTCTCCTCTGCTGAAGTTTAGAAGCTCATCAGCAGATTTGATCAATACTGTTCCCTTGGTTTCAGTCTGGGTGATGTCTACTGGACAAGAAAACACGGCTACTTTGGCTTTTGTAGCAGAAGTTACATCTCCTTCAACTTCTCTTTTGAACACCATACCAGAAAGAACTTCTGACTGTAGTAGACCTGATCCTAGAATCTAAGACAAAAAAATATTTTTTTAATAATTATACAAGTCACTTGTGTCTCACTGCTGGCATGTGTATAAATTTAATTATCAATACATACCTTGCATACCGTAACCCTATGTTTAGGAATAAAAGGCTATTATTATTACATACCTTGCATATTCTCACATTATCAACATTGAATGTGGTCTTTTCAGGAAGAATAGCAACACACGCCTTGGCAACCAGTGCAGCAATAAAATCTTCATAACCATACTGCTTGGACATGATTGAGGGAGTGATTCCTTTAATAACTGCATCAACATTTTTGCAATCTTTGATTTCTTCACAAACAAGTCCGGGCAGAATTTCCAAGCATTTCTCTAGAGCATTCTCATATCCATCAGCAATTTCACTAGGCGTTACACCCAAACGCAATAATTCTTCTGCTGCTTCCAAAAGGGCTCCAGAGAAGACTATAACAAAGTTTGTACCATCACCAACTTCAGAGTCTTGCATCTGACTGGCCAGCACCATCAATTTAGCAGCAGGATGCTCTACATCAAGTTCTCTTATGATGGTACCAGCATCACTTGTTACAAATTGCTTATCAATATGATTGATGATCATTTTATTCATTCCATTTGGGCCATAAGCTGAACGGACACTTTGGGCAAACTGTTTGCATGCATTTATGTTTCGGTAAACTGCTTCTTCCAACCCAGAATACATCTAATAACAGAAGAAGAACAGAAGAATCATGATGAGGATCAAGAATCAGACATTCAAACTTTTCTAAGAAGAAAGTCATGCATGACCATAAATAAAGAAAAACATGAAGGATTAACTATGGATAGCAAATGAACTTTTATTTATGATAAAATAATGGTAACAATTTATTAGTAATTAGTGAAAAAGACCTGGCGGAATCTTTATTTCCAGAAGTTCTAGAATAGCATTGCTAAACATCGTTGTTAAGATATAAATATGTGACAAAACTATATTTTTTTAGTTAGATTATTTAGTTTTCGTTATGGGCATCATGTTTTACATAAAATTGACGTTGTTATGTGAAAATTCAAGAAGTTATTAAAAGATGTTAAAACAGATGAACCATTCGGAGTGGGCGCACAAATTGTTGGTTATGTATTGATAAACTTACCCGTGCCCCTTCCTTTAACATCGAGGGTACCCCCGGAGCTTTTGGTACGTGTAAGGCCATATTTTCTAGAAATTTAAATCACTTTCAACGCAAAGAACTTATCTTGATTTCCTCGTGATCTGCTGAAAACGGCGTAAAGAATTCACGATCTCGATGGCATGAACAATGGAAACCGGCTAATGTTGTCAGACAAAAAAAACTTGGTTGCATGCAGTCAGTGTTGTATCATGAATAAAAATCTGGTATTGTCTGTGCGATAAAAGAACCGTCGTGGCGTACCTAAAGTGAAAACAACATTAAAGATTTTAAGTAGCAACCCAACCCAGTCATCCGTCAAATGCCAAACGTCATATAATATTGGCACCGGTTTGTTTATTATGTTATTTTATTGTGATTTTTAATTGAAATCTTCAGAAATGTGATAAAAAATTTCACTGAGCTGCAAGGGAAATAATATTTAATATATTACAGTTATTCCAAAGATAACAAATGGCAAATCACACCATTATTGATCAAAACAAAGTCACGAATTTGGGAAACATTGGTATGCTGTTTTTTTGGTACGTAACACTTTTATTTTAATGTTTTTAGACTTCCTAGATAAACTCCTGTCCCTGTTATCTCCAAATATATATAAATTAAACGGAAATTCATTTAAACATGACGATATTTATTTATTTTGTTTTGGTCAATATTTTCTATGGCTAGTATAAAAAGTATTGATACTTTAAATTTATAATGCGTTTCGACTAACTTAAAATAATTCTTTTCAGGCTTGAGTACGGATACAGTAACTAAAATAAAAAAGAGCAAGTGCGAGTCGGACTCGCGCACTGAGGATTCTGTACAAATTTACCTATGAAATCAATTTCCGAATTGAGTTACGAAGATCTTTCCGAATTACAAACAATTTTTTTTTTATGGCGTATCTACATGAAATGAAATAGCTCAATCATTCAATGATTTTTTTATTGATCAGATTTCAGACTCACCTATAAACACAACTAAAAATACCGTAAGAATAACGTATAACCCTCATTCTATTTTTATGGCCCCTGTTATGTCTCAAGACATTATAAGAGTGATTAAATCTTTAAAATAATAATAATAAATAATAATAAAAATCTTTATTTCCAGTTTTACAATTTTACAAGTGGCTCCGTACTTTACGTAACATTAAGCATAATGTGTTAAATCGTAAGTAAGCACCGAGTTATACACCTCTGACACCCTAGCTAAGATTGAACTTGTGTTAAGAGTGTCAGGGCTCTCTAAAATTTAAAACAGGCAGATATATCGAATCTTCGGAAACCTAGTTATTTCAAAAGAAAACAAGTTTTTTGTTTTTTTTTTTTTTTTTGAACATGCAAACCACCAGTGATGTTGTATGTAATAAGTGTGTGTGTGATGGTGTTTTTGTGTGTGTAAGTGTATGTATGATGATAATTGGCCGGGGGGGGGGGGTCGGATTTGGGAAAGGGGGAGGGACAAAAAGCTACGTTTTGAGGATACTTTCGACCTCTTCATAACCGAGGGTGGTGATCCATTTACTGACTCGAGCTTTGCAGTCAAATTTATTTAATTTGTAGATGCAACATTTTTTGTTAACAAAATTGTAAATGCGACTGCTTAGAATTTTAAAATGTCGCTTTGCGAGTTTTGTTCTGTGCCTTGCTATGGAGCACACGTTCGTGGCCCTACGCTTGGTCAGTTGAACGAAGTCCATCTGTAGTAAAGCATGTTTCCGCAACGTACATTTTAGCACAAAGAGCTGTCTCACTGTCAAGACCTTACATTCTTTGTACAATTGTGCGGTACTATGCCGGTAGTGTTTAAAGGTCATGACCTTGAGGACAGCCCTTTGCGCCCTTTCCAACTGTAGCATCAATGTCTTCGAAGCACCACCCCAAACCGTGATGCCAAAAGTTACTATTGACTGGCAGAGTGAAAAATAAACCATGCGTAAAATATCCGCATCAGCACTATACCGCAGATTTTTAAATACAGTAATCAGTTTTCTCACTCTGCCGACCAAAACCTTAATTTGGGCATTCCACGATATGAGATCGTCAATAAGTAAGCCCAGATATTTGACACTGACTGTCCTTGTCAGAGGAAAGCAAGAACATTGGTTCGAGTTAGTATTGCAAGTATGAGCCTTGACTACAAAAGAGTTGCCAGGTAGTAAGGAAGACATCAAAGAAAAAGTTATGAAGGTGGTCTTTTCTACATTTAGAGTCAGAGAGTTTGCCGTTAGCCAAGACATGACAATGCTAAGGACAAATTCTGCTCTTATCCGAGCCTCGTCCCAACTTTCAGCATGTACCAGAAGGGCCGTATCATCTGCGTATGTATAAATAGAACAGTATGGGAGCGCTAAATCACATAAGCTGTTAACATACACTAAAAAAAGTGTAGGCCCCAAAATGGAGCCTTGTGGTACTCCGTATGCCAGTTCACACTCATCACTGACGTATGTTCCGATTTTAACGCACTGCGTTCTCTCAGACAGGTAGCTCGTAAAAATTGCCAGAGCAGGCCCTCTGACTCCTATTTGTTCCAGTCTTTTTAGAAGGATTGGAACAGAAACAGTGTCAAAAGCTTTGGACAGGTCGAGAAATAGACCTAGACACTTAGACTTTTTATCTAAAGTCTCAACAACATCATCTATCAGGGCTGAGAACGCATCTTCACAAGACTTTCCTCTACGAAAACCAAATTGATTTTTGGAAAGGATGTTATTTTTTTCTAAGAAAGATATGAGACGAGTATTGAGCACCCTCTCAAAAGAGTTATGGATATGACGGTATTTCAACAAACGTTATAAAATTTGTCTGCTCTACTATAGCTAACCCTCTAAGCCACATTATTAACGCAGCTATATTCTCTGGAACATTCCCCGATAGCCTTAAAACCACAATAGTTAAACCAATCCTCAAGAAGAACAATAAAGAAGACATGACTAACTACAGACCAATAGCTTTAATCCCCGTTTTTTCCAAAGTCATTGAAAAAGTAATCTATGAGTCATTTTATTCATTTCTGTCAAAATACAATATATTATGTGAAGAACAAAAAGGTTTTCGTAAAAATAAAAATATTAATATGGCCATATACGATCTAATTTATAAAATAATGGTTAACGTAGATAGAAAAATACCGATTTGTGCCATTTTTACCGATATGACCAAAGCTTTTGATTATGTGAACCATGAAAAGCTTTTGGTCAAACTCGAGACTTACGGCATCCGAGGGAATGCTCTACGTCTAATAAAATCGTATCTAAGTGGACGTATTCAATTTACAGAAATCTCTAAATTATGCACCAAATCAAAACGTGAGGTTAAATATTTATCTGGTTTCAGAGAAATTAAATATGGCGTTCCTCAGGGCAGCGTTCTAGGGCCATTATTATTCTTGCTCTATATTAATGACTTGCCCCGACAGATCCCGTATTCTTCTGTGTTATTTGCCGATGACAGTACGGTCCTAATTGATTGCCTTAACAAAGAGCTTTATGAAATTGAAATAAACAATTCTCTAAAATTAATAATAAACTGGCTCAACGAAAATAATCTTATCATAAACCTCAATAAAACAAATATAATGCATTTTTATCAAAAAATCCTTCCTTTAAACCTAAACATTAATTATATGGGACAAACTATTGATAGTGTTAACGTGGCAAAATTCTTGGGTATATTGATTGACGGTCATTTAACTTGGAAACCACAGGCTGAAGAAGTTTGCAAAAAATTAAGCACGTCTGCGTATGCTCTCTACAATCTGTCCAAGAAAGTTAACATTGATACTTTAATGGTTGCATATCATGGCTTGGTGGTTTCTGTCCTAAGATTTGGTGTAGTGTTTTGGGGTAATTGTTCCGAAAGGGAGTCTATATTTAAAGCCCAAAAACGGTGCATACGATCCATTTTTAATCTCAAGGTCACAGATAGCTGCGTTCCATATTTTAAGAAGCATAAAATACTAACTTTTCCTAGTTTATACATTCTCGAAGTAGCTATTTTCGTTAAAACTAACATGCATCTATTTCCTGCATTGAATAATACGAGGAAGCGAACTACAGCCATGAGATCAAAATATCAAGGTCTATTGTGTGCTGGTAATTATAATACTGCATTACTTAAAAAAAACATTATTGGTATGGCACCTTCAATATATAACAGATTGCCAAACTGTATTAAGGATCAGCCCTTAATAAAATTCAAAAAACTCTTGTCATCGTTGCTGGCTGAGAAATGTTATTACTCTATTGCCGATTTTATAAATGATGAATTATTGTAATATTTGCCTGCCTTTATCTCTGTTAATATGGAAACAATTCAGCTAATTCATGATTTTATTTTTAATTTTAAGTAAGTACCTAGTTTCTAAGTTAATCTGTATTTTTTGTATGCCAACCGGCAGAATGTACTGGGTAAACATATTCCTGAATCGAACACCATTATTGTAACACCTGCATTCGATACAAATAAAGAAATTATTATTATTATTATTACAAATTTACAATTTTCTGATTTTTCCCTGTACTTGCTCTATGAGACCTGGATTTATGCCAAATTTCAGGATTTAAGGTCAACGGGATTCACCCTATGAACTTTGATTCGCTTGATTATAGAAATATACGTTTTTTTGCGACATAAACGGCCGTATCTTTTTTTTTCGTTAACTCAGAAGCCTGATTTTTTCACAACTTCAAAAGACCGCAGACTTGAGCGTACCTATGGTTTTAATTTTAACTCGATACCGCCAAGCGTTAAAAGGTCTTAACAGATAAACAGACGGACAACCAAGTGATCCCAAAGATCGTATATACGAGATGGTCCCTTACAGGCTAGATAGATTTTTTACGAAGCAACATAACAAATTCTGAAGTGTACTTTATTTTCATAGTCATTAAGTTCATATTTTTCATAGATTAGCAAAAGGGAAAAATGTACTGAGGAAGACAACGAGAAAGTGGTAGTGTGTTCCATTTTTACCTTTATATTTAACTAGGGTAAACATAAACTTGCTGTTAGCTACAATATTCCAGTCAGTGATAATAGACCGATCCCAGTCAAAGTGATAGAACCATTTTCATTGGCACTGGGTAAGCGGTCGCTGGTGGAATCTGCCTAGATATATTTTTTTTTTTTTTTCAATACTCAATACTTTATTGCAATCCATATGTATACATAGATGGTTTTGAAAATTTTCATAGAACAATATGGACCCTGTCGGGCACAGCAAAATGTAGGAGAGAGGAAGAGGGCTAATTAGCGATTCACGGAGTTCAATAGATAATTATTGTAGATCTAATTTGCTGCATTTAATTAGGTTTATTATTATGTATGTATATTGTTACGCCATTAAACGTGAACCCGCCATATCTCCGAGAAAATAAAGAGTAGCTCGTAATAATTAAAACGCATTGCTGTTCGAAAGGTCTAGAATGGTTGTGCTTAGTCAGACTTAGAAAAATCTCGAAACATCCACAAGGTACCTACAACTAGTGGGTAGGCATTTATCTAGGATAAAGGGAATGATACTCTCCGACGTTAACAATAGAGTCGAAATTCGCATGAAAGTGACTCTTATTACCACGAGTAATAAAAATGATTTATGACTTCGAGAAGCGATTCAATTGTTCTGGAATTCTGGATCGTTCGTGGAAAGTCGGTATCTAGAATTTTCTTGGCTCCGCATATAAATACGAGCCCCCGGCCGGAAGCGAGTCAGTTGTGATTTCGACTGCGATCAAGAGCGAACTACCCTAGTACTTGAAGTGATTTTATCTAACGACCTAAGCGATAGTGTAACGGTACTCTAGTGTTAATTGCGATTCGGATTATTGTTGACTGGACTAATTTGTTATTGTTTGTGGTGAATAAAGTTGTCTCTTGTAAATCGGCATTTGATTACCCACGTACGTAACAACTGGTGTCAGAAGTGAAATGCCATTAACACCGAGGGACGACGAACAGCGACCACGAACAAGGAGGCAAATGGAGATGGATGCTGCGCGTCATCGTTTGGAGGAAGAAGATCAGGCTGGTATGGGAGCAACAGCAGCTGCTGAGGTGCCAACAGGACCATCCTCGGAATTGAACCTCGCTGCGGTGTTGGCCGCCATGCAAGCTAGTATGGAGGCCAACCAGCGCAAGCTCCAGGACCTAATCGCAGCGAACCAGGAAGAAGCTCGCCGCGAACAGGAAGCCGCTCGCCGCGAACAGGAAGCCGCTCGCCGCGAACAGGAAGCCGCTCGCCGCGAACAGGAAGCCGCTCGCCGCGAACAGGAAGCCGCTCGCCGCGATCAGGAGGCTAAGCAGAACCTGATCCTCGATAAAATCGACCACGGCCTCGTCACGTTGGGCGAGAAGGTAAAGAATCTCACCTTGGAGGTCAAGGAGGTTTCCGCCCGAGCTGATAGCCTAGAAACAAGAATTGATGGCCACGAAGATCGCCTGCTGGACATCAACAAAAAAATTATCAAGCTCGAAGCACGCGAACCCGTTGCTGTCGGCTCATCATCGCACACCCCCTGTGCATCTGCCGCAAAATTTGATGTGCCGCGTTTTGATGGCACGTCTTCCTGGACGGCATTTAAGTACTAATTCGAGACATTGGTCGAAACAAACCGCTGGGATGATAAGCAGTCTTTTGCGGCATTAACTTTGGCTCTACGAGGGGACGCCCTGCTAGTCCTAGAGAACCTCCCTGCGGACGGCAGGACATTGGAGCGTCTCATGGAGGGACTGGACACTCGTTATGGAGACAAACACCTCGAGCACGTTTTCCGCGCGCAGTTACGCGAGAGAACGCAGAGGTCGAACGAGAGCCTCCAGCAGTGGGGAGTCGAGGTTGAACGGCTGGTCCGGCGTGCATACATGTCGATGACACCAGAGATGGTGGAAGTGAATCTGGTGCAAGCATTCATCGACGGTCTACGGGATCCTGAAGTCAGGGCTACAGTGCGACTCGGACACCACCAATCTTTAAAGAGTGCGATGGCTCACGCTTTGGAAGTGGAAGCCGTACGACAAGATTCAAGCACGCACAGAGTTAGGGAAGTGGTGGTCTCGCCTTCAGCGCGACTACGTCACCGAGAAGTGGTGGCTTTTTCTCCAGCACAGTCCCGCTATATTCCAACGTGTTACGGGTGCAGAGAAAAAGGGCACATTCGCACCGATTGTCCTAAGAAAAAGAGGGAAAGTGTGGACTCCGGAACTCAAGTCGACGAGGAGCCGATAAAACTTAATGTCGCCAGGGCCACCGCCCCAACCATCACCATCAATCAAGTTCACAACGGGAATAGTTTGATAATCGAAGGGACGCTGAATCATCGGGCTTGCAATTTCACCATTGACACGGGGGCGTCACGGACTGTTATAAGACCTGAGTTGCTGAAACGCACCATCTTGTGGCAAAGAGAGTCTCCATCCTGCCGACTTCAGACAGCAACCGGCCAGCCAGTCTCCGTCCTCGGTGATACAGAAATTGAGATCAAAATCGGTGATCAAGTGTATATCCATCCTGCGTTAATTGCGAATATTACCGACGATTGCATACTGGGTCTCGACTTCTTGCGGAATAACCGATGTATTTTAGATATCGACAGGGGAGTATTGAAATTCCCAGATCAAGAAGTCTTCCTGCGAGGAATTAACTCATGCAACCTCTATTGTTTAAAGGATACTACATTGGCTCCAAGAACAGAAACCTTAGTCGAAGTAAAGTTTCCCAAGAAAATCAGGCAATCAAGATGTGTTTTGGTAGAGGATACTGGCCGGCACCCGGAGATCATCACCGCGAGGACATTAGTTATGACGACAGGGAAATCCAAGGTCAGGATTGTGAACCTTGGGAAAGAAGAGGTCCAACTGAAGAAAAACAGTGTTGTTGGGAGATGTGAAGAAGTTCAGTATCTCCGTCAAATCAATAAATCTCCAGCAAAGCAAGACACGACCAAAGTCGAAACTGATCATATCCAGCAACTTCTGGAAAATGCTAAGAGCAACTTATCGACTTCGGAACTACAGCAAGCCAAGGAATTTCTGCTACGGTTTCGAGATATCTTTGCAACGGGAAAAGACTGCGGGAGAACAGGTCTCGTCAAGCATGAGATAGATACAGGTGATGCGAGACCAATTAAACAGAGACCGCGCCGCATACCCTGGGCTAAGGAATCTGAGGTAGCAGAAATGGTAAAGGACATGGCTGATAGCGGAATAATTGAGCCTTCTACGAGTCCATGGTCTTCTCCAGTCGTTCTGGTGAAGAAGAAGGACGGCAGCACAAGATTCTGTGTGGACTACAGAATGCTGAATAATGTAACAAAGAAGGACAGTTATCCCTTACCAAGGATAGACGACACGCTGGATATGCTCAGTGGCATGAAGTGGTTTTCGACCATTGATTTGAAAAGTGGCTACTGGCAAGTGGAAATCAGCGAGAAAGATAAAGAAAAGACAGCGTTCAGTACGGGTATTGGCAGCGGCCTGTGGCAATTTAACGTCATGCCTTTTGGGTTATGCAACGCTCCAGCGACGTTTGAACGCCTCATGGAGAGAGTCATGGTGGGCCTTCTTGGTGACGTCTGTCTGGTATATTTGGATGACGTCATTATAATGGGTCGCACTTTTAAGGAAAACCTGAGGAATATGGAGAAAGTGTTCACCAGGATACGAGGGGCTAACCTAAAACTAAGCCCAAAGAAGTGCGCCCTGTTCAAGAAGGAGGTCAGCTACCTAGGACATGTTATTTCCGCTGACGGGGTGAGAACCGACCCTGAGAAGATAAAGGCAGTCCAACAGTGGCCGGTTCCAAAGAACAAAACGGAAGTACGTGCATTTCTAGGGTTGTGCACATACTACAGGCGGTTTGTCAAGAATTTTTCGGACATTGCAAAACCTCTACATCAGCTGACTGAGGATAAACGAGATTTTATCTGGGACGAGGACTGTGAGTCAGCATTCGACGAGCTAAAACAACGGTTATGTGAAGCGCCTATACTGGGGTATCCGAGCAGAGACGGAAGATTTGTCGTTGATACCGATGCCAGCAACACGGGAATTGGTGGAGTGTTGTCACAGGTGCAAGGTGACAGACAGGTCGTAATCGCTTACTTAAGTAAGGCACTTTCAAAGCCAGAAAGGAACTACTGCGTGACTCGACGAGAACTGCTGGCTGTGGTAAAAACCTTGCAGCATTTCCACAAGTACCTCATAGGAAGACAATTTACGTTGAGGACGGATCACGCTGCATTGAAATGGCTTCTACAATTTAAAAACCCTGAGGGCCAAGTTGCAAGATGGCTCGAGCAGCTGCAGGAGTTTAACTTTGTGACAGAACATCGTAGTGGAAAAGGGCATAACAATGCTGACGCCCTGTCGCGACGTCCATGTAATGAGGACTGCAGACACTGCCAGCAGAATGAAGCCCGAGAACACGTTAATTTAATTAGGGCTGAAGGCAACTTCATGAAGTCCCAGGAAGAAGATGACGATATTCGACCTATACTGGACTGGAAGCGTAGCGGAACTAGGCCCCAGTGGAGTGAAGTATCGTCACATAGTCCCGTCACAAAGAGCTACTGGGCACAGTGGGACAGTTTAGTCCTAGAAAATGATGTGCTTTGTAGGAAATGGGAATCGAACGATGGCAAGGAGGTGATCACACAAGTTATAGTGCCACGGTGTGAAGTAGTCCCCCTGCTACAGGAAATACACGATGGTGCTTCTGGAGGACACCTGGGCATCAAGAAAACTCTACTGAAAGTGAGACAGCGGTATTACTGGCTCAATTGTAGAGATGACGTAGAGCAATGGTGTCGGAAATGTACAGCGTGCGCATCGGTGAAAGGACCACAGACTAGGAGCAGGGGCAGGCTTCAGCTGTACAATGTGGGAGCCCCATGGGAGCGCATCGCTATCGACGTCGCTGGACCTTTTCCAGTTACAAATGACGGAAACAAGTACATAGTGGTGATCCAGGACTATTTCACAAAGTGGCCCGAAGTCTTCGCCATACCCAATCAGGAAGCGACGACAGTGGCGAAGAAGGTGGTCGAAGAAGTAGTATGTCGGTATGGCGCACCTTTGGAAATCCATTCCGATCAAGGCCGTAACTTCGAATCTGCGCTGTTCCAGGAAATGTGTACTCTTCTGGGAATTTATAAGACACGCACAACACCTGCGCATCCTCAGTCGGACGGAATGGTGGAAAGGTTTAACCAAACCCTGGAGAATCACCTGGCTAAGGTTGTCGATGACCATCAGAAGGACTGGGACCGGTATATTCCACTATTTCTGATGTCTTACCGATCGGCAGTGCATGATAGCACGGGACATACCCCAGCAAGAGTGAATTTCGGCAGGGAGATGAGACTTCCAGTCGATGCCATAACTGGCGTGCCACCTGACAAGACTAAGCCAGTTACGGACTACGTAAGTGACCTTCAAGATCAATTGGACGAAGTGCATAAACGAGTTCGTGAGAATAGCATGAACACCAGCGTAAAAATGAAAACTAGATACGACCGTAATGCCAATGCCAAGGGATTTGAGGAAGGTACACTGGTCTGGCTCCACAACCCGCTTCGACGGAAAGGGAAGTCGCCGAAACTCCAAGCTCGATGGGAGGGACCTTACACCGTGTTAAAAAGGATTAATGACGTGACCTACCGCATCAAGAAAGGGCTAAGAGGGAAACCCAAGGTTGTCCATGTGGATAGATTGGCGCCGTATCACGGATCTAATAATGCTCGGGACGAGCATGACTAAGAGGGGGGCACTGTTACGCCATTAAACGTGAACCCGCCATATCTCCGAGAAAATAAAGAGTAGCTCGTAATAATTAAAACGCATTGCTGTTCGAAAGGTCTAGAATGGTTGTGCTTAGTCAGACTTAGAAAAATCTCGAAACATCCACAAGGTACCTACAACTAGTGGGTAGGCATTTATCTAGGATAAAGGGAATGATACTCTCCGACGTTAACAATAGAGTCGAAATTCGCATGAAAGTGACTCTTATTACCACGAGTAATAAAAATGATTTATGACTTCGAGAAGCGATTCAATTGTTCTGGAATTCTGGATCGTTCGTGGAAAGTCGGTATCTAGAATTTTCTTGGCTCCGCATATAAATACGAGCCCCCGGCCGGAAGCGAGTCAGTTGTGATTTCGACTGCGATCAAGAGCGAACTACCCTAGTACTTGAAGTGATTTTATCTAACGACCTAAGCGATAGTGTAACGGTACTCTAGTGTTAATTGCGATTCGGATTATTGTTGACTGGACTAATTTGTTATTGTTTGTGGTGAATAAAGTTGTCTCTTGTAAATCGGCATTTGATTACCCACGTACGTAACAATATTATTATATTACTATATCTTTGTATAAGTATGAGTAAAATATATAATGTATTTTATGCTTATTCTGTGTCGTCATTAAAGTATTTAAAATTATGTGATGTATGTCTATTATTATTTTATGTTTGTGTATAAGAATGCGTAAATTTTGTCAAATATTTTTATTTATTTTTTATCGTCATTATTATTTAAATTAAACTAAATTAACGAATATGTATAATTATTTTGTCGTGTATAAGTAAAAAATAATTATGTCAGGTTCTCTTTTTTATCGTCATTATTATTAATAATTGTGTTTATTAATTATTTATATAAATTACTATCATGTCAGTGTATGTGAATAGGGGAATTATGTCAAGTATTTTTGTTTCTTATCGTCATTATTATAAATTATATTTTTATTTAAATTAAATTATACATGTATGCATTTTATTATTAGTATGTCCTAGTATAAAAACAGGTAAAATAAGTCATGTATTATTTTTATCGTAATAATTATTCATTGTGATTATAAATTATTTATGTGTATTACTATTATGTCAGTGTATGGGAATAGGTGAATTATGTCAAGTTTTTTTTTTTTTTTTATTCTTATCGTCATTATTGTAAATTACATTTTTATTTAAATTACACATGCATTTTATTATTATTATGTCCGTATATAGAAATAGGTAAATTAAGTCAAATATTACTTTTAGCGTCATTATTATTAACTTATATTTTTATTTAATTACATTATGTTATTATTTATATGTCTATTGAGAGTAATAATAATATGAATTAAATACAATGTGAAGTCGAAGGCGTACTTAAGTTATGACTTAATAAGTTTATCACTTAGGTATTCGTTTACCGAGTAATAACATTTACTCAGTAATAACTGTCGAAGTTTTTTTAAAAATACATTAATTTTCTCTTCTTTTTTTATGTCTGCGGGTAGTTTATTGTATATTTTAATGGACATAACGTAGGGGCTTGTAGAATGCATTCTTAACCGAGAACTAGGCAAGTTTAGCCTTGATCGGTGTCTGAGTAGATAGCGTGACTGAATGTCTTCACGTTTTGAGTAAAATTCTTGATGTTTTCGTACAAATTTGCATGTTTCTAAAATGTATATACAAGGAAGGGTTAAAATATTATGCTTTTGAAAGAACGGTTTGCAACTGTCCGTTTGCTCAATGTTAACTAGAATCCTTACCAATTTCTTTTGCAGGGTAAAAAGTGTTTGTGCATCGGTGCTGTTTCCCCAAAGGGTGACACCATAGCTAAGCCATGCATAGGCGTAAGCATAATAGGTGGTAAGAGCTGTTTGGAAATTGGTGGTCTTTTTTATTTCATGAAGAGCGTACGAGAATCTAGAAATTTTTGAATGAGTCTTTTGTACGTGTGATTTCCAATTTATATGTGTGTCTATATTTAGTCCGAGTAAGGTAAATTCGTTAACGGTTTCTAGTTTTGAGTTGTCAAAAGTAAAATCTAAAGTTAAAGGCGTTTTTTGGTAAGGGTGGAAAGTTATTAATTTTGTTTTGGTGTAGTTTATCTCGAGGTTATGTTCGTTCATCCAGTTTCTTGTTTTAGTGAGTATGGAATTTAGAGTTTCTTTTATACCTTCTTTGTTTTGGCATGAGACTAAGATGGATATATCGTCCGCGAATAAGACACAGGGGCCTTCTATCGTCTTCGGTAAGTCATTAATGTAAATTAAAAATAATAAGCATCCAATGACGCTTCCTTGAGGTATTGAGGCATTTATTACTTTACTGTGGGATCGAATTTTTTCGATTTCTTTAGTTTGATGGTTAAAGTATTCTATTTCAACTAATTGTTCTCTGTTCTTAAGATAAGATGTTAGCCATTCGTGAGCCTTCCCGCGTATACCTATTCCGTATAATTTGTTTAGCAGTATCCTAAATTGTACCTTGTCATAGGCTTTGGTCATGTCTAGTAGTATTCCTATTGCATATTTTTTGTTATTAATAATATTAAGGGCTTCTTGGATATACTTATAGACCGCCAAGGTGGTGGAGCGGTTTTTTCGAAAACCGTTCTGACTTTCATTAAAAATATTATATTTTTCGCAAAACTTATAAATCCGGTCACACATGGCTTTTTCAAAGATTTTTGAAGCAGATGGTAGAAGAGCAATCGGACGATAATTATTTGGGTCTGTCTTGGTATTTTTTTTATGGATTGGTTTTATTATAGATTTTTTTAATAACCTTCGTCAAAAGACTGGTTCAGCAGCAGATAAAACGGTAAGGTAAGTTCGTCTGCGCATTCCCTTAAAAGCATTGGTGGTATTTCGTCGATCCCGTGACTATTTTTGTTTTTTAAGTTTTTTATTATTTTGTTTACTTCCCATGCATCTATTGGGCCAAGAAACATTGTGTTCTCTGTGGGGTTTAGTACTGAAGTGTTTCTGACTAGATGAACTGACGCTGCTATCCCCGATGGTCGCAAAGAAGTTATTAAAAATGTTGGCTACTTGTTCAGGTTCAGATATAAGATCTTTTTCTATTTGCAATTTAATGTTATTATACTCCTTTTTTTGTTTTTTGTTTGTTCTCTCATTGATGATACTCCACATACTTTTAACCTTGTTGTTAGATTTCTTTATTTTATTTACGTATTGAACCCTTTTTGATGCAGTAACTAATTTTTTTAATATTTTTTCATAGTTTTTATAATAATTCATAATGATTGGATTTTTCATTTTAAGAGTGAGTATTTTTAAAAGTCTTTTATGTTTACAGGAGATCTTGATGCCTGTCGTTAACCAGTATTTTTTAAATTTAGTTCGTAGTTTGACTTTACATATTGGTATACAAAGGTTAAGGATATTTGTTAATTTGTCATGAAATGCTTTATAATTATCATTTAAATTTTGGTTTTTAGGTAGGATATTTTTCCAGTCAAGTTCATTTAGTTTAGATTTAAACTTTAAGATATTTATTTTGTTAAATATTCTTTTTTTACAATACCAAGTTATTGGTGTAACTAAATGTGGTGTTGGTGAGGTGACATGTATTATTGTTCCGCTATGATCTGAAAAACCTAGTTCCTCTGCTGTTGTAAATATTTTATTTGAATTAGTATTTGTAAATATTAAGTCCAAACATGTAGACGTAGTTTGTGTTATTCGTGTGGGTGTTTTTATGTGTTGCGTTAGATTATATTCCAGCATTAGATCTAGGAATTGACTAGTTTTAACATTTCTCTCTAAGATATTTATATTAAAGTCTCCACCTATAATAATATTAAATTTAAAATACTTATTATTTATATAATTTAAGATACATTTTAACTGGCTAATAAATATTTCTTCCTCTCTTCTATTCCAATACATTGTAACTAATAATATGTTTTCTTTGGGTAGCTCGATTGCACATACTTCTAAAATATACTCTATGGACATATTCGTTATATCGTTTCTCTCTTTGAAGTTGACATTATCTTGCAGGAGGATACAGACGCCGCCTCCCCCTCGCGTGCTGCGGCAGTATGATGCTGCCATTTTGTATCCATTAAATTGTATCAAGCTTAGTTTTTCTTCTGACAGCCAGGTCTCGGATAAACATATTGCACTATAAATCGGGTTGTCTGCGATGAAGGCTTCTAGTATGTGTTGTTTATTACAGAGACTCTGAATATTTTGAAATAGAATTTTAAATAGTTGGTCTGTATTTTCGAAAGGAATGATTCGCAGCGTCTACTTGTCTGTTGTCTGGATCTCGGTGGTAGGAGTCGCAAGGAGTTTTTGAATTAAGGTTTTTCTCATTTTCTATGTAGCTTGGTCGATTTTTGTGTGTGTCGTCTCTTAATATAGTAACTTTCCCTTCTATATACAGCTGATTATTTCTTATTACTGCGTATAGGCCCTTCTTTCTGGCTTTTATCATTTCATCTCGCAATTGTTGTCTTTCCTTGCGTGAATTTGCATCCAAAAATTCAGATACAGATAGTTGCGTTCCCTGAAAACAATGGCTATTGTTTTTAATGTATTTAGCCATTCTTTTGCTAATTAATTCTATTACCAGTGGTCGGGTATTGGTGTTATTTCTGCCTAATCTATACATATTTTCAACGTAACCCATCAGGTCCACTTGTAGAATATCGTGAAACACTTCGATGATTCGGTTATGCAGATCAGTTTCAGACTCTTTGTAGTACTCGGTGAGGCCGTAGATGACTATTTTCTTGGAATTGCTCTCTGTACATTGGATTGCAGGCGCTGTGAATGTTGATTTTAAGTCAGATATTTCTTGTTTTAATTTTTCATTCTCTTTTGTTAAGTTTTGTATCTTGGTGTTAATCTTTTCAATATCCTGAATTCGTTGTTCATTTTGTTTTGATAAATTAGTGGTTTTTTGTTCGAAATCTTCGGCAAGTTTTTTAATAGCTTTATTTATTTCAGTTTGTATAGTGTTACGTAGGTCGGTTATTATTGAATGATTATTTTCTTTTAAACGCATCATAATGATTTCGCTTAAGTTTTGCAATGATAGTTCAGAGTTTATTTTGATGTCTGAGGTGGTTTTTTCCGCCGAGCACATTGTATCGCCTAAGAAACTTATATTCTCAAAAGTGGTCGAATCGTTGTTAGGGCAGGTTTTTCTCCGAATTGTTACATTATTTTCTTCGTTAGGGGTAGTTGTTAGTTGCTTTTGAGTGGATGTCTGTGGTCTTATAGGTGTATCCGTGTTTCCCGTTTTTGGCATTTTGCAGCGGCAGCCTTGACATTTCCATATTTTTTTATGGTTAGGAGTCATATTCTTACTAAAATGATTTATGGAGATGTTCGCACACTCTAGATCATAATTGTTATTGCATAATGTACAAGTGAGATGCAGTTTATTTACTAGATCTTGGGTACAACCGGCGCAATTATGTGCTTTTTGTGCCATTTTGTGGAGTTCCCTTATTATTATTACAACTGCTGACCTCTAGTGGGCAATATTATAGGTAAGCGTCAATAGATCGATGGGATGAACTGCTTCCAACGCAAAAGGATAGATGGCGCTACAGTATCAACTTTACCAGGATGAATGATTAGCTGGTGCTGAACTCTAGTGAGCTAAGGGTTAGTGGTTCAATGTTATGAACTGTATCCTCCATAGAAGGATAGATGGCGTTGATGAATGGAATCAAACAGGATGACTGGTATTTTTCATAATCATTTTAGATGATGTTCCAATAATTGTATTCGTATTAATCACTCTCATACCTTTTTTTGGGCTTAATCCATTAAAGATCTTCGAATTTTTAGCAGAATAAACAGGTTCTACTATTGGTACAGCTGATGAATTTGTTTACAATTTGAATTATGTTCGTTGAACCTTGTAGTACTAAACGTAGATTTTCTCTCCGGTCTTCTTGTATTTCTTGCGTACTTTATTTGTGTCACTTAGGTTTACAGTTTTTTGTATCTGGAACTACTTTACTTATACTTTAATCACTTGTAACTATTTTTAAATTAAATAAATACGTGGAGCTGCTGTTAGCTTACGCACAGTAGCGCCCTCTCTCTCTCTCTCTAGATAGGCAGTACAGCAGTTTCTTCACTCTATTTTCCTTTACCGGTTCGTGTTTGCATTTAAATGTTCATCATCATTACAATCGAAAGACGTCCACTGTTCGACATAGGCCTCCCCCAGGTGTCGCCACAATTAACGGTTTGTTACTCATTACGCAAAAACTTATAAACGGATGAATTTAATGATATAAACGCTGCAATAATATAGCTTATAACCTATATTTTTGCTAAATTTCATCACGTGAGCAAGTTCAATAAATAGGCTACTAATATTATAAATGCGAAAGTTTGTGAAGATGGATGGAGGTAGTCGTATGTATGGATGTGTCGCGCAAAAACTACTAGACAGACGAACTTAATCATAAACATTGCAATAATATAGCACATAAGCTATAACTTTGCAGTTTCATTAGGTGAGCAAATTCAGCCAATCGGATAATTTTTATTATAGGGTGAAGCCGCTGGAAGAAGCTAGTCTAACATAGTTTCAAAATATCAAGATTTAACAGTCGCACTATAATGACGTCACAATGTTGCTTACGTATCAAAAACGATATTTATCTACAGCAGCGCCCTCAAATCCCACGATGGTTTACTTTCCGCACAGACTCTAGTAGTAGGTAGTGATTACAACATTGGCAACACTACTGCAGACGGTGTGTTCCCTTCTTCTTATCTTAGCTTCCTTCCTCTCCCCAAACTTATTGATGGGAATAATGCCTTGATCACACGTACCGAGTAAAAGAGCGACAGTAAAATGTTGCTCGGCCGAGACAGTGATGTAAGCGAGTTGTAGAGATAAGCGCTCGGTGCTTTGTTTATACGTACCGAGTATTCGGCCGAGAGCACTGTCTCGCCCGTTTACTCGGTACGTGTGATCAAGGCATAAGAGTTTTACTTGCTCTCAAGATATATTTTGGGTTAAAAATTCAGCTGAGTAGGTAGACAAATTAAACTGTGGCAAGGTATATAGGGCACAGGACCGGATTTAATACACTTCACTTTAAGGCTGAAGATTTAAAACACTTCCTAGCGATACGGCAGTTTTTATGTTTCAGTTCTGAGTAAGTATCTTCGTTTAGAACGTAGGATGTCTGCAAACTGCTTCGTTAGCAGGCTCTTCAATTTTTATATTAGATATATTTATTCCATAGTTGTCTTGGTATGGTCATGTGAAGCGGAGGGATGAAGCGCATATTACTAAAAGAGTTCTGAGTATACATGTAAATGGATGGAGCGGGAGAGGAAGGCCGAAAAAAAGATGGATGGATTGTGTGAGAAGTGATATGAAAGAAAAGGGAGTTAGTGATAGTTTGACGGGTGACAGGACAGAATGGAAGAAGAAAACGTGTTGCGCCGACCCCAAGTAATATGGGATAAGGGCAGGAAGAAGAAGAAGATATTTATTCCATAGTTACATATGCCTTTGCCAACGTAGCTTCTTGTCTTCAAGAACGTGCGTGATTCTATGCACTTGATCGACAAAAACCAACACATGGTGCTCTAGTATTGCTTTTTAGCTCAAACAGCTTTTCGAATAGTTTTGTTAATATAGGTAGTAAGTACACCATATCGTATGGTGTGTAAGGACTAAGGGATACACTTGAGCAACAGCATTCTCTGTGTATATCGACTAAGATACTGCATCGCCCACCCTATACAGGGTGGCCAGAACATTGACGTCCAAAAATAAAATTTAGGTCCCTCGTATCGTGGGGTATCCGAATCACCCCCATGTATGTTCCGCGACTTTTCATAGTTTTCGAGTTATGATTTTTTTTCTGATTTTTTGAGAATGATCGACCAGAAAATTTTTAAAAAAAAAAAAAGTACCTACATGATTTTATCAAGATTTTTTTATTTGATTTTCAGCTTCGTAACTGTGATGAAAGTTATGAAAAAGTTGGTCTAAAGTGAAAAATTTACGTTCGTGAAATTATGACTTCGCTTTTCAACTTTAAATAAAAAATTTAAACAGGAAACTTCATGGTTCCTAAGTAGGCTTCAAGAATGCGCCAGACTCTCAGCTTTCAGAATCGAATGAGAGGATAAGAGACCGAATTATTGCTATCTCTCTCAGTCTCGGTTGTTTTCATAAATTAACCTTAGGAACGAGAAAATAGGCAAAAAAAAAATCGTCATATGGCTAATTTTAAGAATTTTCTATCTCGCAGTTTTTGAAGGCCGATTTAAGCCAAAGTAGCCCCATTAAGTTCTATTTTTTTTTTATGATTCTGAAAGCTGAGAGTCTGGCGCATTCTTGAAGCCTACTTAGGAACCATGAAGTCTCCTGTTTAAATTTTTTATTTAAAGTTGAAAAGCTAAGTCATATTTTCACGAACGTAAATTTTTCACTTAAGACCAACTTTTTCATAATTTTCATCACAGTTACGAAGCTGATTATTTTATGCATAAAAGTACTACTCGTGAAGATTCAGTTGCAAAAAAAAATCTCGACAAAGCTAAGTACTTTCTTTAAAAAAATTTTTTAGATTGGTCTGGTCGATCATTCTCAAAAAATCAGAAAAAAATTCATAACTCGAAAACTATGAAAAGTCGCGGAACATACATGGGGGTGATTCGGATATCCCACGATACGAGGGACCTAAATTTTATTTTTGGACGTCAATGTTCTGGCCACCCTGTATAGAAAAACAACGAAAAAATAGCCCGGTCTGTCTACCCTTGACTCCGGTAGCGGTTAAGGGTACGGGCAGGGAAGGGAAAGGGGTGCGAAGAATCTCTGAATGAGATCCAGCTACCTCATCAAAAACCGACTGGATCTGGCAACATATAACACGCGAACACTCCGGCAGTCTGGCCCAACGAAAATATCGAGATTTCAATGCGAAACTGGGCAAACAAGACGATGAAGCGCTGCGAGTGGGGCAATTTGCATTTGGACGGACCAACCCCCGTTGGTCCTTCCAAATGCCCCCTTTTTCTAGATGGGATATCTAATGTCTTCTCCCACTCTGGGGCGGAGCGAGGGGGCGTGTCAGATTTTTACTGTCTAAAACTCTCTCTTGTTTCTTCTTTGCCTTCGTTCTAAGACCCTGGTTCTAAACTTTTGTTATTTACGATATGATTTCTTTGAAGAATGTTGTTTATTTCCATGGGAAGAAGCAGTATCAATCTCAAATATCCCTTTTCATGTAGGCTCCAGATAAACGTGGAATAACAGTTATTGACCCTCCTATATTTGTTGACATTCTTAATTTAAAAAACGGAAATAAAGACAAAGTTGTCTTGAATCGATATGACCTAGTAATAATAATAATAATAACGTACGGTCCTCCGCTATCCAGGATGTCGAAATATCCAGAGGAATAGCGAACCTGTATGGATCGAGCGAGGTAGGTATATTTCAGGGTGATAGTTTGAGTCCGCTTTGGTTTTGTCTAGCCTGAATCCTCTCAGCACATTGCTGGAGAATTCAGGTCTAGGCTATCGGTTGAAGAGAGGGGGTCAGGTTATATCTCACCTCCTTTACATGGATGACTTGAAGCTTTTTGCCCCCAACAATCTGCAACTGATAGAGCTACTGAAGGTAACTGAAACCTTTAGTAGTGCCTTCAGGATGGACTTTGGTGTGGACAAATGTGCGGTCACGCATGTAAAGCGAGGGGAGATTGTGGAGTCCGTGGGCGTCCAACTTACGGATTCCATAAACCTGAGATCCCTCTCTCCAACCGAAACCTATAAGTATTTGGGTATGTCGGAAGCTCTAGGCATCAGTATCACTGACATGAAGCAATCGTTGAACGAGCGTTTCTTTGGACGCCTGAAAAAGGTATTTAATAGCCTTCTTTCAGGCGGAAACAAAGTGCGCGCCTTCAACGGTTGGGTCATGCCGGTACTGATGTACTCTTTCGGCGTACTCAAATGAACTCAAACGGAACTTGATGTCCTGAATAGGCGGGTCCGTACACTGCTGACTGCATACCGAATGCATCACCTACGATCGTCGGTAATGAGACTGTATATCCCGCGGTAATGTGGGGGTCGAGGTTTTTTAAATGCTAAGACCCTACACAACCGCGAGGTATGCAGTCTCAGGGAAAATTTCCTAGCTGCCGACGTGGGTATGCATCGAGATGTAGTGGCAATGGACAAGAGACTCACCCCGCTATCCCTGGTAAACGAGAACTGGCGCAAACCGATAGTGCTTGACACTAACGATTGCAGGGAAGTATGGCAGAGCAAGGAGCTTCACGGACGCTTTTTTCGGGCCCTTCAGGGGCCCGAAGTAGACCAATTGGCGTCCGTAACCTTCCTGGGGAAAGGGAGGTTTTGTCTGTGCAATTATGGACGAAGTTATCATGACGAAAAACTACCGGAGATGGAGATTTATTGTGAAGGACGGCACGGTTGACATCTGTCGGGCATGTCACCGTCCGGGTGAATCAATCCGTCACATTATCTCTGGTTGTTTTCGTCTAGCTAACGGAGAGTACTTGCATAGGCACAACCTTGTAGCCAGGATTATCCATGATTATCCATCAGCAACTTGCTCTGAAATACTCTCTTGTGGAATCGGAAGTGCCATACTATAGGTATGAGCCCGACCCAGTTCTTGATTTCGGTCATATCACTTTGTACTGGGATCGGCCCATCATCACAGACAGGACTATTGTGGCCAATAAGCCTGATATAGTGGTGGTGGACCGAAACGAGAGGCGTGCAATGATTGTTGACATTTCCGTTCCGCATGACGAGAACCTCGTGAAAGCCGAGAAAGATAAACAAATCAAGAATATTGACTTGGCTCGCGAGGTTGTCGACATGTGGGAAGTGGATTCAGCGATTATTGTACCGATAGTCGTTTCAGCCAATGGCTTAATAGCCAAGAGCCTCGACCAACACCTTAGGAGGCTCTCGTTAGGCGATTGGATCAAGCAGGGCTTGATTCGGATAGCTAGATTCGGACACGGCTCGTATAGTCAGGAGGTTCCTTTCTCTGGAGCCCTGACCGCCGGTAGCTTGGACCCTATTCCCGATACCGGTGGGACACTATTTTTTTATATTTAAAATGTTTTTTTTTAAAAGAAATATTCAATAATGTACGTATGTTATAATGAAAAATAAAGATAATAATATTTCACAACTATCACACAATTCCGTCTAATCTCAAGCTAAGCAGAGCTTGTGTTATGAGTACTAGACAACTGATAAACATACTTATATATTTCTAAATACATACGTATTATAGATAAATTACACCCAGACCCAGAACAAATGATCATGCTCATCGCACAAACATTTGTCCTGGGTGAGAATCGAACCCACGACCTCCGGCATAGCAGTCAGGGCCACTAACCACTAGACCAACAGGCCAGTCAAGTAATAAAAAGCAGTTCCTTGTTTGTTATTCTGGTACCTACGCAGAGATATTAGGAAAAAGTCAAAGGACTATTCCACGGTTATCTAGCGTCTTCTAAAGCAGTAGTTGTATTTGCAGTAACGATTCAACGTGCGACAATACGAAAGGGAAAGGTTGTATTTTCGAAAATAAAAGTCATATAAATGGCTACAACAATATTTATTTAAAAATACATCACGAGAAGTTTTTAGATAGTTGATTAATTTGGCAACACGTCTAATACATTCTTCTCCATAAATAGGTACCTCCTAAGAAAAAAAATGATCAGTTATCGGTACCTTTAAAGAAAATTGCAATAATTTTAAAATAAGCAGCCGTTAAAGAGGAACGTACCTGCGGAAGTGTATTTTGCTATTTTTTTATTAATTACATCTACATAGATACAACGATATAAAAACCCAAAAATATGAATCTACTGACATCAAGTAGCGGAAATTTAATATTACAGTCAATGAATCGTGTTTAGAAACGATCTAAACGACAATATTAACGAAAATATGAATAAAACAATGTAATCACAACAACTCCACCATTGCTCCTACGTTTAGGCCAACTGTCTCTGTTCCATGCTTGTGTTTACTTACTCAGCAAAGTCATACACAGTCGAACTGCTCTTTTGGATTTAGTTAATATATTTCAAGAGGTTTAGTGGCAAGAAAGTTAGGGGAATTCTCAGTTTACCATTCCATAAAAAAGTAAAATATGTTGTCCGGAAAAACTAATTTCTACTTATCACATTGTGTAAATAATACAAGCAATTATAACATAACTAACCTTTACCCTACACCAATAGACTGGGCAATTAAAACGCTTTAAAAAAAATCAATAATTTTTGGGTTTTCATTCAAAACTTTCTCGGAAGTTGTTTGATCCGCATCAATTTCATTTTAGTAACGCCACTAACGATACATAAAATATATTATGTCATTATTTTTTACTAATCAGTATTCATTACCCTAGCAATTTCCTAGCACTAACATCACAGTGTGGTCCCCTAAAACATTAAATTACAGAACCAAGTAGTATAAAAATGTGTACGTCTCTGAATGACAATAATATCGAACGGTTGTGTCTGCAGTTTAAAATACCTAGTCGAAAGTTAATATTGCCAATATTGGTTTACGTTCAAAATGTTTAAATAAAATACCAAGGAAATAAATATCGATGTTTAGATTGTATTAAAATACATATACATATTTGAAGAATATCGAAAACACAATCTTTCAATCGACTACCTTGCCCTCCCTGTGAAGAAGGAAGAGTGCGCGGAATCTTGGGTGCCACGACACAGACAGGTGGGGCTCGATGGGGATGACGGGGATGAACTGTTAAACGATTTCGTAACTCACTAAAGGAACTGAGTTACGACATGCGTATAACAGTTAGAGATAAATTTCGATATTTTCGCCATCCAGATACGTTCATAAACAATAAAATATGTTAATTAATACTGTTCGCCATCAAAATAATTAAGAAGTACAAAATATAAAACTAAGTGTTACTAATGTTACACGCGACTATAGGAATAATTGAAGTACATTATAATACGCGACAATGATATTTTTTCAAGTTACGAAAATCCTGCATGGATGCAGGGGACCAAGCTAAATATTTATAGTTTAATTTTATCACTCAAAATGTCATTATTATATAGACACAAATCATTTACATGAGTAAGAACATAACGATTTGATGCCTTTATATAATTATGTATACCTGCTCCTCGGCTGTATAGTTGAACCCAGCCATGCTTGATATTTAGAGAAGTCACTGTAATTATGCAGTTTACAAACTTTCACAGACTAGTAAAGAATGTAGCGTCATATTCTAAATATTCAGTTTAATTCTATGATGTAAGTAATTACAAATTCAAGATAGCGGGTTCAAATAGGTACTTACAAGCCTATTGCGAGCATTTTCAAAATTTCAACACATTTAATTCTTTTTCTTTAAATATTCGAGCATAGCTCAGACCAAAATATCATATAAATTAAAACTAAAATTATATAAAGAAATAAGTTCATATAATTTCACATCAGTTGGTATAAAAAATATTTTAAGTACAGAGCAACAAAAAAAATCACAGTAAAACATAATTCAGTATAATCTTATAAATAAAAATACCAGTAAACCAAACACTGTTTACAGTAAATATTTTATCTAAATGGTAGTATGTAAATTAAAAGGCCTCGATTGCGGCTGAGGCTTGCATATAACTAACATACCACCACCATTGAATGTTACAAAGTATGTAAATGAGAGAACTTAGTTTACTAGCAGTCTCCTAAGCAATATTTATAACTAAAACTAAGAACTTTTATTTATTTTGCATTCTTAGTACTGAGATCAGTTACTATTTACCAATCAAGAATATTTTTATCTAATGTTTCGCAATAGTTAATTCTTTTTTTCATATTACTATTTATGCCCAAAACATTTTCGAATGTAAATCAAGAAGCTGAGCCTTATCTTAACAACATCGAGTAATTCATAGAAAAATACATGTGGATATAACATTATGAACTACAAGATAATATTGATCACACTGAATATCTAATGAAATTTCAAAATACATCTACTAAATACAACATATAAAAATGTAAAGTCTAGCTTTTATAGCCTTTAAATTCGATACTGGAATCAATTTAGTAACAGTCTTGCAAATAACAAAGAAAGTTAAAAAGAGCCTACCGAAAGGTCGATGAAAGGTAAAGAATAAAGAAATGACGTGAGATACAAAATAAAGATGGATCGTTTGTAATAATACAGTAAATGATTATGATTAGGCGACGGCCAACAGAAAACCTAAATTGCGCCGATCCGAAGTAACAAGGGCACATGGCAAGAATAAACACATCTAAATTAACTGCCGTTATAAAAGAAAACGTCTTTGATGGTTATCATAGACATATAATACAATAAAATTGACTGTTTTAATTTATTCATTTATTTAAACGATGAATTTAGAGAACAATATCAATTTTAGCTGATCAGACAGGTAACAGGGATTGTAATCCGGTATCTTTATTAGTCCGCCCGGATCCGGCCGGACGATCACCAATGCGGTCGGATAATGTTTTTTTTTTTTAAATTAATTATTAAGTTTTTTTTTTTTAGATCCGCTATTTTTTTATCCTTCAAATTTATATCGGGTTAATACAAATCTATATATACACCGCTAAATTATGATCGTTTTAATCCCGTCGAGGGTCTATCCGGTACATGTAACACTGTCGATTTGTAACAATAAAATTAAAAAATGAAGTACCTTTTTTTAAAACTTGTATTAATTTACACATGTACGAAATTAATTTCTTTAAGAAAACGTCAGCTGACCGAGTCCAATGACCTGTACGTAGTTAGTAAGCAACGCCGATTACTACCTACAGGGTGTCTTTGACATCGACGCATGGCGCAAACGAAGACCATGGATCCAGTACATGATCCTGGACCCCCCCAGGTAGGTTGAATAATGGTACCGGATCCGCTGGATCGGATTGCAATCGCTATTGGGTGATAAAGCTAGATAGTTTGTTATTTATGACTTATTAAACACAAAATCAGAACGTTTCATATGGCTATATCAATTTAATATGTATAGATACTTATGAGTAACTAATATACACCAAAATGAGAATCTAATTTTTTGGAATAAGATCATACATTAATAAACGATCAACAACTGTGCAGCTTCAGTCGTCAGTAAGATAGGCCAGTTCAAGCCGTAAAATATAATCAATTTACTAAGGTACGCCAGATAAAGTTGGAATAACGGGCATTGACCATACTACATTTATTGGCGTTTTTAATTTAAAAAACGGAAATAATAACATAAAGCTCTCTTGAATCGACATCTATCTCGATCTTTACATTTTCTAGTAAAGAAAACAGTTCATTGTTTGGGTACCTTATCAGAGGTATTAGGAAAAGGTCAAAGGACTTTATTCCAAGTTTATATGGCGTCTTATATACAAAGTAATTTGTGAAACACTAACAACCTTGCAGGACTGTATTACTGACATTATAAAAACAACTTTTGTTCTATAATTTTTTACATAACATAATTAATTTGTCAAAAACAGGCCTTCAAGATTTCACAAGCGCATCAAGCACCCCCGCTGCCCAATCCCCGCTCCCCCCGTTATTGTACTATCGCTTGCTTCGCAAAGATTTCGTAATATTTAGAAAGTTCAATTGAAATACTTTTATTTTTGTACGAAAATCTGATGAACTAAAATATGATAAATTTTTAAAAGACAGAACAAAAGTTGTAGTGATGTTAGTAACATAGTCCTGAGAGGTTGCCAGTGTTTTACAAATAACCCAGTATGTGGGTAACACATTTAAACCTGCAGATTGAAAGTATGAAATCACTGTGTTGAATAAACATATAGGATTAGTAGTATGCTGAATAGTCATCACCATCGTCGTCCTCGGGGTCTGACATAGAAAGAATAGGAATAAACTTAGCTGTGTCCACCGGGCGGCGGATAGCATTGTATCAGAAGACGTTCTTGGGCGGCGGCACGGCCACCACGGCGGCGCCGGCGCGTCCCGTCGTCAGCGGCGCCAGCTTCCGCCAGCAGTTCGCCTCCGAGTCGTAAACTTCCACCACACACAAATATTGCACGCCATCATAGCCACCTGATAATGATAATGTTTCATTAGCCACGGTTATACAGATAACTAGCTTCACTCGCGTACATACAGTATAGCCTATGTCACTTAGGAATAAAGCAGCTTTCTATCGGTGAAAAAGTTTTAGCAATCGGACCACTACTTCCAGAGATTAACTACTATAAACAAAAAATAAATATAAAAACAAACTGTAAATATATTAGTGTAGATTAAGAATTTTTACATGTTTCTACTTAGTTGCACCATTTCAGTTCAAGTTAATTTAAATATGTTATGATTTTAGTTATTAAAAATATTGTGTTGTTGTATGTATTACATAGTAGTTGGTAAAATACCACAATGCTATTTGGTCACAGTAACAAAGTATTTTTTTTACGCGAACCCTTAATTCTTTTTCTAAAATAAAAGTAGCTTATGTTAGTCCTTATAACATCAGCTATCTACTGGTAAATGTCCCGTCAAAATTGGCCCAGCCATTTCGGAGATTAGCCGGAAGAAACAGACAGACAAAAATTAAAATAAAATATGCATTTTTGTATCGAATATACTTTCTTAAGCATTTAGCAATAAATAGTATTCTGATATTACAAACAGACACTTCAATTTTATTTATATTGATTATGGTTTGAGAAATTTAAGTGGTAAGGGACTTTTCATGTTAAAGCTAGTAACTAGAAAAACGGATATATTTTACTTAAATTTTAACTTACCAACAGCAACAATCCGATCTCCGAGCAGACAGGAACCTATGGCGTCTCTGCCATATGAGAGTCGCGCTAACAGAAGCCAAGAGTCTGCCACCGGATCGTACCGCTCAACGCAAGCTAAACGTCCACCCACAGTGTTGGCCGGCGCTTCGTGACCTCCCAAGGCAAACAAGAAGCCACCTGCTGCACATACCTGCACATAATTTTTACCATAATTTTTAATCAGATGGGCAAAAGTGACAGCTATAACTATGGTTTAATAACAGCGGGGCCAGCTAAATAAAAAACAGAATATATTTATTTGTATGCAGGATCATAATGAGAACTTGATGGTACTTCGCAATGAATACAGGCGGAATGGCTGGATGGATCTCCCACAAAACTTATTAATCTATTATCTATATCTTCTATTACGTGTAAAATTTTTGCAATATTCGACCAATCTTCCGAGAAACCCGAGAGTTTTGAGCCTTTTGGTCTTGCCGGAAAGCAATGGCTTTGTCCTGGCATAAACATCCTTTTAGGTAAGGTTTCTATAGTCTAAGAGTGATTCGAGTAGGAATTGGTTGATATATTTCCGGTTGTTTTATGGCCGGTTAAGGTGTAGGTTGTGATTTTTAAACCTTGTTTTGAAACGGATAAATTATTTGATTGACACCACTACGGTGATGCGTCATGTGCGCGCAGTTAGTACAGTGGTTGTTCCACGAGTAGCAGCACTCGATGGAGCGCAGGCAGGCGCCGCCGTGGTGGGCCTGTGGCTCGGTTTGTATGTGAGGTGTATACTCACACTCACACCACCACGACGCCGCGTCATGGGCGCGCAGTTGGTCCAGTGGTTGGTGGCCGGGTCATAGGACTCCACGGAGCGCAGGCAGGCGCCGCCGTGGTGAGCCTGTGGCTCGGTTTGTATATTAGGTGTATACTCACACTCACACCACCACGACGCCGCGTCATGGGCGCGCAGTTGGTCCAGTGGTTGGTGGCCGGGTCATAGGACTCCACGGAGCGCAGGCAGGCGCCGCCGTGGTGAGCCTGTGGCTCGGTTTGTATATTAGGTGTATACTCACACTCACACCACCACGACGCCGCGTCATGGGCGCGCAGTTGGTCCAGTGGTTGGTGGCCGGGTCATAGGACTCCACGGAGCGCAGGCAGGCGCCGCCGTGGTGAGCCTGTGGCTCGGTTTGTATATTAGGTGTATACTCACACTCACACCACCACGACGCCGCGTCATGGGCGCGCAGTTGGTCCAGTGGTTGGTGGCCGGGTCATAGGACTCCACGGAGCGCAGGCAGGCGCCGCCGTCGCGGCCGCCCACTGCGTACAGTCGGCCGCGCAGCGCCGCCACGCCGCACGTGCTGCGCGCGCCCGCCATCGGCGACACCATCGTCCAAGTACGCGAGCACGCGTCCCATCTACACGACAAGTCAATACATTTCAAAGCACACATAAAAGCCCATTATTATCATAGCATCCTAGCGCATTCTGGGCTGAAATCTGAGGCTGAGCTAAGGACAGATTAACTTATATTTGAGTATGTTTCTCACGCCTTTACGTTCAAACGGAACGGATTACGACGAAAGGCATTATAGGCTAATTTTTTTAAAGTTGGGAAGTATAGATACCGGCACGGATCTTGAGCGCTGACTGGAACTTGAAAACACGCAGACTTGAAAGAGAAGTGTAATATTGGGTCTTTTTAGTGGTATGAAGATTCGTGCTGGTATCTATACTAATATCAAGCGGGCGGCGGTAACCAGTTAGTAAATACATAGATAGTAGGTAACCAGCTAGGTTATAAAGGATTTTATGTTATAAATACCTTATATTTAAGCTAGTAACTTGTATTATAACTTTTTTATGGCTCCGAAATATGAAATGATTGAATGTTTTAATTGCACAACTAAAAAACTGTGTAGGTACTAAATTTAAGATTTTAAATAATAATTTTCGCGACATACCTCTCAACGGAATTCAGGTAGATCCATCCGTCATGCCCGCCGACTGCATACACGGGCGAGTTGGGTCCGTCGCCTAGAACTGCGACCCCGAGACCGTGGCGATGCGTGTTCATGGGCGCCAGCACACTCCAGCTCAACGAAGTCAGGTCGAAACATTCAACCTAACATTCAATAAGTTTCTAATTATTGTAAAAAGTGCAACTTCAACCATGCAAAATGGGCAATCGAAGTCTAAATCGAAAAATGTACATAGCATATTGACCCCTATCTCCACATCACAATGCACACATTTGTATCAAAATAAAATTGGGGCAGTCGTGTAAAAAATGATCGCATTTTGTTGAATGTTTTGACCCAAAGACAGAACCTGAAATATGTACAGGCAATGCAACTAAATCTATACAAACAAAGCTAATAGAAGAGAATAAAGCTAGAACTACATTAGACCGACGCACACGTGGGCCACGCCTGATTTGTACGTAGACGACGTCGCGTGGCGTGGATCTAGTGTAGCTCTACAAGTCTAGTTTCCATATAAAATTTTATTTCTATGTAATAGTAAAATTATATACCGTATTTAGAGTTTTAAGCCCATCTCTGCCACCAACAACAATCAGTTTGTTCTGCAACACTGCAACGCCGAACTGAAGCCTTCTTGCGCCCATTCGCATAAACGGGGTCCAGGTGTTCGTTCGGGGATCATACATTTCCATGTTACTGGCACCCTAAAATTTTATTTATCGTTATTAATCTAGTATCTATAATATTGGTTTGAAAGTGTTTAGTAAATAATTTATTATCTTTATTTTTAACTGTTTGCCAGTATACAAGAAAGGTTGAAAATAGAGCTAATTGCCTCTGTCGTCTTTCCAAACTTTAACCGTGGTGATTTGTCTTTTGTGACGCTATTCAGTGCAGCTGTGTGCTCCGCGACTCCCCATTGAATGCTTCGTTTATTTATTTTTGTTTATACCTTGTATCCATCCATGCCACCAACAGCCAAAAGTCGTCCAATAGTCGAAGTGCGGGGTCGTGTGCGATGTGAGAACAGAAGCGAGCGTCGTTCAGGCAAAAGATGCCACTTAACCGCCTCCATGATAAGGGGCTGGCACTCAGGCACATTACCACAGGCCAGTTCTACCTTATCAATTAAATACTGTAACAAATTAGATTACAATGGATAAACACACATTTATCATTTAATCAGCATATATTTCTATAGGTACTGAAATAAATAATAACTGGCAATGCATATGGATTCAAAGACGTTCATTGACTATTGGACATGGACCTCCTCCAAGCGTCACGCCCACAACTAACTAGCCTGTGCTTGTCTCATCTAGAGATATCAATGACCGATGTAGGTACATAATAGCGGTTGTCAGTCCACCTTATAGGGACTAATTAAGTGCCTCACTATGCTCCTTTCATTGTACCTCGAAACTATAATTTATCTACGAGGGTGGATCGAAATATTCGCGGCCTAACACATAAATACTTGAACTATTTTAATGTAACTGACCTCATTCGATTTGCTTACTCTCTGGTTGTCACATTGTAAAATTCTATCGCAATAGCATTATCTGTTTTAAATAAGAAAATAAGACTGAATTTTGTGAGCCTAATTGAAGCGTTTTTAAAGAATTGAGAAAATTGAGCAACGTGCGGTTATCAAATACCTGTTTAAAAAAAAACGAAATCCAAAAGAGATTCACGAAGATATGTCAACAACATGGGGGAATCTGCTCCGTCGTATACGACTGTGAAAAAGTGGGTTGCAGAATTTAAACGCGGACGAGAGTATTGAAGATGACCCTCGCCCCGGCCGGCCTACGACGTCTACGACTGAAGAAAACATCGGGAAAATCTGTGATCTGATATTGGCAGATCGGAGATTGACCATCAGGGAGATTGCAGACACTATTGGCATCTCGTATGAACGAACACAAAACATCATAGTCAATGAACTTGTATTTTCTAAGGTTTCTGCGTGGTGGGTACCCAGATTGCTTTCAGTTGAACAAAAACAATTACGGCTCACGATTTCTCGCGACTGTTTGGAAATGTTTTAGGCTGATCCACAAGATTTTTGACAATGGATGAAACCTGGGTACACCACTACACCCCAGAGTCAAAACAGCAATCCAAGCAGTGGAAAAAACCTGATGAGCCGACTCTAAAAAAAGCCAAAGCAATTTAGTCAGCTGGCAAGGAGATGGCGTCAGTTTTTTGGGGTGCTAAGATTGTCATCATGGTGGACTACCTTGCAAAAGGTGAAACTATAAACTCGGCTTATTACTGCACCCTTTTACGTCGTTCGCGTGAAACAATCAAAGAGAAACGGCCAGGATTACTCAGCAAGAAAGTGTTTTTCCATCAGGATAATGCTCGCGTTCACACGTCTGTTGAATCTATGGCTCAAATTCGTGATTGTGGCTTTGAATTACTGCCCCATCCCGCCTATTCCCCTGATTTGGCACCTTCAGACTTTCATTTATTCCCAAACCTAAAAAAACACCTTGGAGGTCAAAAATTTTCATCAAATGAGGAGGTCGAAGTTGCGGTGGGTGACTTTTTTGAAGGCCTTGAAGAAACTTTTTTATGACTGGCATACAGGCGTTGGAAACCAGATGGAAGAAGTGCATTAAGTTAAGTGGAGATTACGTGGAAAAATAAAATTACTTTTGTTTATATTTTATATTGTTTTCTTGCTGAGGCCGCGAACTTTTCAATCCATCTTCGTAGTATTAAGATTTAAGTTATGCGCTTCAGCAGTCATCGTATATTATAAGAGAACCTGAATATTAACATAGAGCTGTATAAAAAGCCGATAATTATCCACCGGAATCTAACGTAGGTTCTGATGGGTTCTATACTCGATTTTTGAACATTTAAATCACTACTTCCACTGCTGAAACTATTAATTTTAGTAAAATCGTCTCAACTAAATGGATAATTTTAGAGATTAATTAAGAAGATTGACAACTATTCATCACCATATGTCCATATGCTTTAAGAAACCTTGCTAAACTTTTGAGACAAGGTGATAAGATGGCTCGAACAGTGTAACTTTTACGTATAAACTCGAAAACATAAAGATTACCGAGGCACAGTCGAGTCGAGGTAGTTGTAATCATGAACATAAGTGAATACCTATGTCAAACCATCGTTGTGATTTTTTATAACATCCGAAGTGATAGACCGTTATAGATATGGTTCTGAGGGACTAGAGGTCACTCCATTCTCCTTGACTTATGAGAACAAAATCTAATAAGCCTATAGTGCTGCAGCACAAACGGCTGCAAAGAGGTACAGCAGAGCAAGAAGCTACGCTTCTAGTAAGCCCTTCATTGTCCAGATGTTGTCTTATTTGGCGTCTGTGGCCTTATATACATCGGGAATATTATCAGAAAACGAAAACCATCGTTTGGAACATTTATGCCGTTAATAATAATTGACTAGTGACCTAATGTCGTTCTCGTATCGAGATCGTGTATCTATCAAGTAGAGCTTATATAGGTATTGGATTGGTTTTCGCTCAATATTTTATCAATTCACTCAAATATTACAAGTTGGCATGACAATGGTGGTAAATTAAGTCATTATTTATTTTTATTTATTTATTAACTCTTCTTGCACATAAAACTGTACAAAGGCGGACTTAATGCCTTAGGCATTATCTACCAGTCGACCTTAGGGTGGTGCAGAGACATAACATGGTAGGTGCAACTTCAAGGAAAACAAAAAAAAAAGAAAATTAAAATCAACATAAATACAAAAATATATAAATAAATACTTATATAAATACATACAAATAAACAAAATTATTATGAGAAATGAATATAACAAATCACTGCTGTGATGATTCTGCCAACTTCTTGCGAATGTGTTCACGAGCCTTTACCTTAAAGGAGAACCGGTTGGATGCCATCCTGATGTTCAACGGGAGCGCATTCCAAAGAAAGGTCGCTTGGACAAAGAAAGAGGATCGGATAAACCCAGAGCGGTGTGAGGGACATCGTAGAAGACGATTATTCGTTGATCGGAGATTGTTACTATGGGCAGAGCAAATGAATTGAATTTGAGAAGTCAGATAAGAAGGAGAAGAAGGTTTGTCTAGAAAAGAAAACAGGGTAGTCAAGGCCCTTAGTGCTCTACGCTGACGAATAGGTAGCCATTTCAAAAGCGAACGATGTTCAGATACATGGTCATACTTACGGAGGTTGAAGACAAATCGAATGCAGTTATTCAGAAGGCGGTCAAGTTTATTGAGGAGATCTGCATTCAGGTCATAGTAGCACACATCACCATAGTCAATAATGGGAAAAATTAGGGACTGTACAAGCAATACCTTTATGTGAGCTGGAAGAAGATTTTTAAGACGATAAAGCGACCGTAACGTTCCGGTTACTTTTCTACTGACACTTGCAACCTGCTTGCGCCAGTCAAGGCAGGCGTCGACATGTAGACCCAGATCCTTAACCTCGGAGCCAAACGGAATAACCGTGCTGTCAAATATTACATGTGGAATAGTTTGGTTATTAAGCTTTCTCAAACTATGGGGGCTCCCTACTATGATAGCTTGACATTTTAGCGGGTTAACTGCCACACCAAAACGGTCAGACCAGCTTTTTACTGTTTTTAAGTCTTGGTTAAGCTTCTCGATCGTATCAGATACGTTGTCAACACCTGACTGACAGTAGGGCTGCAAATCGTCGGCGTAAAGATGATACGCACACTGAAGCTCGGGGGTTATGAGATTAATGAAAACGGAAAACAAAAGAGGAGATAAAATACCGCCTTGAGGGACGCCAGCTGAAATATCACACCACCTTGATGAGGAGTTACCAGCACGAACTGACTGCTGACGTCCCTGAAGATAAGAAGAAAACCACTCCAGTACCTCCTGAGAGACCATAAGATAAGAAAGGATGGACAAGAGGACTTCGTGACTGACGGTGTTAAAAGCATTGGAGAAGTCGATTAACACTAAGGTAGTAACTTTAGTATCTTCCATTCCCCGCCTTATATCGTCAGTCACTTTAAGGAGAGCTGTCACGGTACTGTGCCCGGGCCTGAAACCAGATTGAAAAGGGCTGATGAGGGAGTTCCGATAAATGAAATTAGAGAATTGTTTGTGGACACAGGCCTCGAGCACTTTAGACAGGAATGGAAGGATGGAAATTGGACGAAAGTGACTGGAAAGAGTGGGATTGGAAATCTTGGGTAAAGGACGGACATAGGCTTTACGCCACGGGGAAGGAAAAACACCAGAGTAAAGAGAAAAGTTGATGATGTGGGATATAGCAGGCAGAAGTTGATCCAAAGCCGACACGATCATATGATGACTAATGTCATCGCAGCTTTGGATTTGATGGATAGGATAATCTTTTTGAACTCTCCGGGATCAACTGGAGTAAAGACAAATGGGGCGCGTCAGACTAGCAAGGTAATCAATAGTTTGGCATTTGGTTAGATTATCAAGCGTAGGAACGGTAGAGAAATGACAGTTAAGCTCGTCCAAACCAATTGTATTAGGAAGGTCTGAATTTCGCGATTTACCGACACCTAGAGTTCCAAGGAATTTCCAGATATCGGCAGAAGAAGACGAAGTTATATTATTAAGAATGTGGCGGCGTTTAGCGTTGCGTATCATCAGGTTACATCGATGATCATCGATCGTTCATTATGTTCCTTACATGAACCTTAATTACTTTAAATAATAAGTAGGTAAGTTAAATTGGTAAGACTGGCTGCCACTACCTTTGAAACCTTATGGTGAAACAGAACTTAACATTTTCAATATTTATTACAATTTGTGTCTAATGGGAGCATCACTGAAACAATAAATTGGTGTCATTATGTGGATTTTTATCATAAATATTAAACGGTTGTGGCTGGTTTAGTGGTAATAGTACTATTACCACCCGATTCGCCTCAACATCTAGTAGGTACTCCTACAACACTCAATCCAGTAATGCTCAAATGAAAATGTTTAGTTCAGTTCTAACTAACAAGTAATTGGCCGGGTTTAGAAACATAAGTAGGGTAAATACGCCAAACGTCGGCCACCCCCCAAACTTCGGCCGTCTGTACATTTTCAGCTTGCATTCATTCAAGAGGTAATTAATTGTCAAGTTTGATTCTCAAATTGCAACCTTAGTTCATACTCTATACGTACAAATCGTTACTATCCGATTCCGTCACTTGTTCTTCTCATACTGAGCGTCAGTAGCGATAGCGCCGTTGAAGCGTCAAATTCGCATGTAAAGTAGTTTACTTGAAGTGAATACTCACATTTCGGGGATTGATATTACAACGATTAGACATTTATTTATTTTTGTTTTAAGTCTTATTATCACTAAAGGGTTATTTTTACTATATTTTAAGATAGTTTTTTCAACGTTTTGCGTAAATTTTTCAGGGCAAAATAGGAGGCTGCCATTAGGGTAACAGTTTTGACTTAAAACCGGATTCTCGGCCGTGGCCGACTTAAAGTAAATGCACTCTGTTTTATAAATTCCAATTATACCAATTCCGTTCGGTTAGCAAGAGAATTTGCAAAGCTTATAGGCAAATAAATCTATTTTACGTTTAATCGCCAAATAACGGCCGGGGTGATATCAGTCGAATCTCGAGAAATAAGGTACAAGAAATAGGGGCCGACATTAGAAATATTAAAGATCATAATGTCGACCAGCCTCGAATTCGAGCGCCACTATACAGGCTGATGAAAAAATACTTTTATATTTTTTCATTTATTGGTTAGTCATTTTTAATTTATTTGTCAAAATCTCAAAATGAAATATTTATTATTATAATTTATTAATATTGTATAGAAGTTAACTTTAAATATAGAGTTGACAGTATTGAAGACATATTTATGGTAGCTTTATGGTTTGGGACTTGCTACTTATCTACTAAACCCCCAAAGCCGGGAGATCTAAGGCCTTTACGGAATCAAAGAAAATTATGCGGTTTCGATTTTTTTTTGTTAAGGGGAAATAAAAAAATATTTTACTATTAAACAAATACAATTACAAATGTAGGTATACTAAGTGTTATATTAGAATTCTGCCAAAATAAATCATGTTAATAATATTTGTCACTGTCTTAATTTGGGAAAAACGCGACCGACTATGGGCCGTGAATGGCCGACTTTAAGGTTTTTCTGTTCTAAACCTTATAACTTATTCTTTTAGTAGAAATGTCGATCTTATGCCTATAAACATGTATTGGATTAATCAAACTATCTAAAACCGCATCAGAAGCTAATTTTCGTTGGAAACTGACGGTGCTAGAGCAATCCGCAGTCAGAAAATCGCTAAGGGGGCCGAGATTTGGCATATTTACCCTAGGTAATGTTATTGCATGTAGCACCTAAAAACTCGTATTGACTCTACAAGAAATATATAAGTACACGACTGACTTCAAAGAGACTGTCTATGTACTACAAGTAATATTATAAATACCTTACCTCAGAAGACAGAAGAGGTAGCTTGATTAGCTTCAGCAAAGTGGGTAAATGACTTTCTCTGTTTGCACTGTCATGCTGCACCCACGTCATAAGACTTTCAAATACATTCTCTTCAGTCACCACATTGAGATCGTCTGACTTTAACAAGTTGGACATCTGGTCGACTTGCAGTGATAAGAATTCTTGATGTTTTACCACCTAAACATAAATTACATTAAGATTTTTGATTTTTGTATAATTATCTTTTAAGGTCGCTATCCCACGTCGCAAGTTTCTTCACCTAAAACCGCGACGTTAAGGCTTAGAGTCCCTTGAACCATCTGGCCGAAATTAAATGGACACACCTTTCATACCCGCCTAGGCGGCGGCACGCGTATCTGTGCATTTAATTGCGGCTAGCTGCGCCCGGATAGTGCGCGGCTGACCTTTAAATCCATTTTCTTTGCGAATTATTGATTGGCGGATTACACATAAAAATTGGTAGTTCAAATTTTTATGTGTAAAAATGTTTTTAAAGATCCAAGCCGTTTCGAAGGAGTAGTAGGGTAAGTATTAATCGCACGAAAAAATCAAATGTTGATAAGTTATTTATGAATCTATAATAAACATAATATATTTTTTTCAAACCTATTAACTTGGCCGTTATTGAGGAGTAGGTTTCAGAAAGTCACTGTTTTATGGCACTTTTCGGGCGCTTGGGCCTTAAGGCGTATAATCCCTTGAACCATCTGACCGAAATTATGTGAACGCAACTCTCGCACTCGCCTAGGCGGCAGTACGCAAATCTGTGCATTTATTTGCGGCCAGCAGCGCCCGGAAAGCGCTTTAAATCCATATTCTCTGCGAGATATTGATTGATTTACATATGCAATGTTCACTTTGAAGAATATTTAACCACCAATTTTTATCTGTAATAATGTTTCTAAAGGTCCAAGCCGTTTCGAAGGAGTAGGGAAAAGTTGCGAAATTGCTAAATATTTTTTTTTACAAAAGTATTAAGTAATTGCACGAAAAAATCAAATGTTGATATTATTGTTCATGAATCTATAATAAACATATATTTTTTTCAAACTAATCGACCTAGCCGTTACGGAGGTGTAGGCCTCAGAAAATCACTGTTTTATGGCACTTTTCGGGCGCTTGGACCTTAATGTCGCGTCTGCTCAACGTTGGCGCTGCGTAGACGTTAAAGAAGCGCCAACGTTCGTAAAACGCCAGTGGGATAGTGGCTTAAATCATGTTATTTTGTTTCTCAGTTAAGATTATAGAAAATGGTAAACTATAAAAAAATTGCTTTCAAAAATTTTAATTTGTAAAATTTTAAGAACCTGCATGAAGTTCTGGTATGTGTATTTCAAAGCGCTTTTGTGTAAATCCAAACAGGACTGCTGTTCAGCAAAGAAAGCTATTCCCAGACAGTTGCAAGGATCCAGCTGCTTCTTTAAAAAAGCACAACAAGCATTTGTAACAGAAGTAAGCTGCAACAAGCTTGATGTTGAAAGGAGCACCTCAACCGTTTCCTCTCTCAGTTCTGCAAATTAAAAAAAAAACAGTTGACAGCATGAGCCATTTTGCTTTAGAAAATATTATTATGCCTATGTACTGCAGCTAAAATGATTTTATTCTTAATTATGTTAGTTGTGCCAAACACAGTTTTAATTCCTGATTGTTGATTCATGTATTCATGATTCAGAGGCAATTAATGAGCTTTAGGATTGCGCTGCAGTGCATATGCACCCTAATAATAATTATATGAAAGATAAAATGTGTTACTAGCCTATGGTGCCAGTGTAACAATAGTGTACAAGGTCTTGAAGTGCCTGTGGGTCAACTCGCTCTAGTGTTATCTCAACTGACTGAGCCTCTCTTAACGAACCAGTGAACATAGCAGCGAAGTACTCGCTGCAAGATGCAAGTAGAATTTTGTGTGCTGGAATTCTGTTGCAAAGAAATTAAACATGTTAGTATGACGATGATTACTCTTGTAAAATAATGTTGTCAGTGGTAGAAGCAGGTTGTTTGAAACAAGTTTTAATTTTTTTTTTTTTTTAAATTACATCTACCTATTAAAAGCCTTTTTATATAATATAAATATATTTTTAATTCATAAAACTCTAAACAAACGCCAGCATTTGTGCTGCTATTGTCTTACTATTGTGTCTCTAATTGACGGAATTTGAAAAGTTAATATTCTCAGAATAATTGTTTCACTTTTTTGCACCATTTGCCAAGCAGCCACTTCATTTTCTTAGATAATTCCTTTGTTAGGACATGATTTCAGAAAACAAAGCTTTTAATGTTAAGTGGATAGTGTTGGTTTATTTATATAAATAAAAGATAATGTAATTTGCTTTCCTAAATAATGCAGGTATAGAAAAAAAGATTTGCCATGATGTAAATTATCATAACTAAAAGGGCTGTAAAATTCGTCTTTATGACCTGTATTTGCCATTTACTTTTTAAACGGCAGGTGTGAAACTATTTTAAAGCCTTTTATAAATAATGAGTATATTTCCAAAGTTTTTACAATCATTGCTTATCTTTAAGTGGCATTTGAGAAAAGTGTCCGCACACTTTGGTAAAATAATTCCTTTGTTATGACATGATTTCAGAACAAAAGCTTTGTTGACTGGGTAGTGTTTTATAAAAATAAAGGGTGAGGAGGCTTTCCTGAACAAATTATAGGGAAAAAAAGCTTTGCCACGATGCAAATTATCACAAATTAAAGAATTGTTCGATTAATATTTATGACTAGCATAGTAGCAACAACTTAAACATAATACAAAGTATGAGAAATGAGATATTCAATATTTCGTACAAGTTATAAAATTTCATTGTGTCATGAAGTTGGGTTCACGATCTTATCCAAAATGCTTTGCCTTTTATTTAAACTTACTTGACAAATTAATGTAAATAAACAAACCTGCATCCTCCTGCAATAAGTGCGACGTCACACAGCTTCTGAGATTGATAATAGCCAAATATATTTTTCAAAGCTGCCCCTGAATGTCCAGTGTCACAAAAGAACTCATCTTGGCTAGCAGCACTTGAAAGACTTAGCTGACTCAGTTCTCTGGGCAAACCCTCATCGATCGAATTGCTCGATATATTATCCTTTGAAGTCTCAGGTTTCTGAGTATCACTAGTCGACATTGTTAACTTTGTGATTAACAGCGAGAGTTATGGTTAAATTGCAAGAATATTCTTTGAAAATCAATACTTCACATTTCACAACAAACAAAGCGACGACGTGAATTCAACAAACGAAAACAAAGACATTTTTTTTACTCCAGACTAAAAAAAAATCTGCTGCTAGTTGGTAGAGCTGTGCTCCTTTATTTTTGATGATGGCAACTGGAAAATGTTCTTCGAAAGTAAAAAACTCCGCGCAAGATTTACGAGCGTGGCTGAAATCTTAACTAATCGTTTGCCGTATGTAGTGGTGGGTCGTTGTCGAATTTTTGAACGACGAAACGCCGCACATTGGTTCAAGGGCGGAAAAAAGTCCTTTATTTAGACTTTGTTTAAAATGTCCACAATTTGGTACACACTTAATAGAATGTTAGTAGAAACAAGTCCTAAAATTAATACGGGTAAATAATTATACAGTATTTAATTATATGATGCTAAGGTAGGGTGATCGAGAAATAACAAATTTCGTGTAAAAAATATTGATATTTCAAATATAAATAGAACCTAAATACTATAATAATCAACTTTATTTTTAGTTTAGTCATATGTTTATTGTGTGTACCTATTAATAAAATACGTAAACATAGAGTCTGTTTAGTAAGTTAAACGACTTGGGTAATTATTAGGATTTAACGAAACCTGATGTAGTCAACACGGGTTCAATAATCAAGGTTGTTTAAGTTAGAGAGATTATTGTTTACGAACAAAAGAACCTTAGAAAAAGTACCGAATATTTGTATTTTTTTAATGATTAAATATTATACAAAATTCCCAAGTCGGTTGACTTATTAGACAGACTATATGTAATGAAATAATTAGTAATTACTTGCTATTACATTTTTTTTTTGTCTTGGTATGGTCATGTGAAAAGGAGGGATGAAACGCATGTTGCTAAAAAAGTTATGAGTTTACATGTGGACGGATGGAGGGGAAGAGGGAGGCCAAAGAAAGGATGGATGGACTGTGTGAGAAGCGATATGAAAGAAAAGGGAGTTAGTGATAGCGTGACGAGTGACAGGACAGAATGGAAGAAAAAAACGTGTTGCGCCGACCCCAAATAAAACGGGACTAGGGCAGGAAGATGATGATGATGACTTGCTATTACATTTTTAATGAAGAAGGTCATTTCGAACTTTTTGTTTTCAATCATGAGATCATAACCTAATCTCCGTTATCGACCGTTGCGTAATAATATACTTTCGGAGATTAATTAGACCCTTTAAATTAAGAATAGGTACATCAGTTTTGGCTGCGATATCCTGCGATCTTGGAAATACCAGGTCATTAACTAATGACGCTCTTATTAAGAAAAAGTGTATTATATTAACCCCCGAAGGGTTAATAAGTGTTTTTAAAGAGGGTAATTAACACTTTATCATGTCGTGTAAGACTGTATATTTTTTTTAATAATATTTATAATTCAATTCATGTGAAAAATATGATATATTCATGTTAATAAAAAATAAAAAAAACATATATTATATCTTTCTCTTTGTATACTGGTACATTAATTATATCATTTTAATAAAGTATTATGAAGAAACGCAACGTCTTTTCATTTAAAAATAATAATTTCCGCATGCCCGTACTACCTGCACCACTGTGCGCCGCGTCGTTCAAAATTTGAACGAGGAGCATCGTAGACGTAGGAAAAAAGTTTGGCAAGCTAAAATGGGATTGGGCGGGTCAAGTCAGCCGCATTTGTCAGCACATTGAATTCTGGGGTAAAATTTCCTATTAAGTCGGTGCCTGAGGACGACCAGCCGAGGTCTACCTATACACCAACTGCAAGGGCTGGATCGAGGTGGCTCGAGAAAAGAATACCTGGAAGAATATAAGGGAAGCCTTCGCAGCATCATTATTCATCATTTCAGCTAAAAGACGTCTGGACATAAGCCCCCAAGTGCCACAACGACCTGTTCTGTGCGTCTCGCATCCATCGAATTCCTGCGACTGTCACTAGTTCATCGGTCCACTTCGTGAAAGACCTGTCAACGCTGTTGCTACTCTAGAACTTTTTAACCTCATCGCCCGTCTGTTCTGCGAGCAAGTGCCTTGCCCACTGCCACTTAAGTTTGGCAATTCTTTGGGTTATGTCGATACCTTTGGTTTTACTGCGGATACCTTTATACCTGATTCGATCACGCAAATGAATTAAGGCGCATATAGATTTAAAGAAACTTTATTCTCAAAAAAACATAACATAACGCTTACTTAAGAACAATAAATTATTACTTAAATACTAATTTAGGTTCGACAACATCCGTCATGATACGTATATACACCGTGACATTTTAATCGTTTTAATCCTTTGAACCGGGTGGTTTCACTTATAAAATACTATTACCGGCCCCCAAGATACAGGCGCTGCCTAGTTTGGGGACCACAGCTCAACTTAATGTTAATTTTACCAGTTACTGTGAACACCCTTAATTATCATAAGTTTAGTATTTAAGACTTACTCTGTAACACTGGACCAATAAAATTATTATTATTATTAAGCTATTGCATAGCTTCTATCGCGGGCCTTGAGCGTGGAGACCGAATCCAGAAATTCCGTAACGAAAATAACCTAACACTCCCCACTCATTTGTTTTTTGAGCGTGGTGACCGATAAGAAAACAAATGAGTGAACAATCAATCAAAATTCAATTCAATGTGTGAAAGTGTAACTTCAATTAATATCAAAGAATAAAAAATAAAGGAAAAAAAATACTGCATAAATAAAATAAATAAATAATTATAATTGCATAAGTTGATAAAAATGCTATGCAATAGCTTTACCGCGGCAGTCCCTGAGAGCCACACGTCTTTTTTTTATTATTCATAAAAAGCTTGTAGAGCGATGTAACTTTTAAAATAAAAAAACAGCAAGCGATAAGGTAAAACTCGCAAAATACATGAAGTAATTGGTAACGCCACGAGATAGTACCTACGTCGATCGTTGCGGCTTTGTAGAACTACACTGCCCGATCAAGTAAGGTCATTGACGCGCTCAGCTGATCGACACGTAAAACAAATAAAATGATTCCAAATTTCCTTCATACTTTTACAGACTTAGGGCGGACTTAACTGCTTTGTGCCTAAGATATACCTAATAAAATAATTACTTATGCTAAAAGTGTTAGGTAATTAATTACATTACATGTAAAAATAAATCTCTACAGGCCTGCTAGAGTCTGTGCGGAAAGTAAACCATCGTGGGATTTGAGGGCGCTGCTGTAGATAAATATCGTTTTTGTTATGTAAGCAACATTGTGACGTCATTATAGTGCGAATGTTAAATCTTGATATATTGAAACTATGTTAGACTAGCTTCTTCCAGCGGCTTCACCCTATAATAAAAATTATCCTATTGGCTGAATTTGCTCACCTAATGAAACTGCAAAGTTGTAGCTTATGTGCTATATTATTGCAATGTTTATGATTAAGTTCATCTGTCTAGTAGTTTTAGCGCGACACATCCATACATACGACTACCTCCATCCATCTTCACAAACTTTCGCATTTATAATATTAGTAGCCTATTTATTGAACTTGCTCACGTGATGAAACTTAGCAAAAATATAGGTTATAAGCTATATTATTGTAACGTTTATCATTAAATTCATCCGTTGTAACGTAAAGGTACGCTATGGATTGAGTGTTAATGAGAGAACAGTAAATAAACAGGATTTGTCCTTGAGAGGTAATTTAATATAGGGAATTTAGTCACACGTGGGTAGGAAGATTGGCAGCACACAGGCAGGTAGTTGAAGACTGGCAGCTCGCAGGCAGGTTTTGAAGACTGGCAGCTCGTAGGTAGGTAGCAGCAGACAGGCAGACCAACTCACGCGGACCTTGAGGGTGGTCTGCAGGGTCAAAAACGGTGTAGCTTGGTGGTGTATATTCTTGCCAAGTAGAGGAGTGCGGCCCCCAGAGGCCCGGAGCACATACAACGTTCTGTTTCTTCGGCAGCAAGGAGCAGGAGCAGGTTCCTCAACTGACGGCAGACCCACCAGCAACAAATATGGACGAGTAGGATTACCAATCAACCCGCAAAGTACACTATATAAGAAACACTGTACTCTAATCTACCAATCAACACACTCCTTTTCTTTTTTTTATCCCTTCCACATAATCATTCTGACAATCTGGCTGGGTGTTCCTTCTTTTTCAATTTTAAAAATGAAGCTTGATGTAAGAACCAGCCAGTATTATTGTCTCACAAAAGAAATATTATTAAAATTATATTTATGAACATGAATGTAAGAATAATAACAATTAATACTTAACTAAAAACATATGATTACTTTATATTAATTCATCATGTTTACTTATGAATACAATATTCGCTACCATACTCTTTGTTCACCATAGCTAACATTCAGTTGAAAAGAACTTAAATATTGACAACGTCATCTCATACAGAAAGTAAACAAGACATGAAATAAAAATTTACAAGAATTAAATAATCTAAGCTATCAGAAGACATAATTACAATAAAAAGGATGTGAACAACGATAAGAAATGATTAAAAAATAATTAATAATGTGAGTATAAAATAATAACATTACACCGTTTATAAGGTTTTGCGTAATGAGTAACAAACCGTTAATTGTGGCGACACCTGGGGGAGGCCTATGTCGAACAGTGGACGTCTTTCGATTGTAATGATGATGAACGTTTAAATGCAAACACGAACCGGTAAAGGAAAATAGCGTGAAAAAAATTGCTGTACTGCCTATCGAGGTAGGTTTCACCAGCGACCACTTACCCACTTCCAACGAAAATGGTTCTATCACTTTGACTGGGATCGGTCTTTTATCACTGACCCTAGTTAAATATAAAGGTAAAAATGAAACACACTACCACTTTCGGGTTGTCTTCTTCAGAACATTTTTTCCTTTTGCTAATCTATGAAAAATATGAACTTAATGACTATGAAAATAAAGTACACTTCAGAATTTGTAATGTTGCTTCGTAAAAAATCTATTTAGCCTGTAAGGGACCATCTCGTATATAAGTTTGGGATCACTTGGTTGTCCGTCTGTTTATCTGTTATGACCCTTTAACGCTTGGAGGTATCGAGTTAAAGTTAAAACCATACGCTCAAGTCTGCGGTCTTTTGAAGTTGTGAAAAAATCAGACTTCTGAGTTAAAAAAAAGATACGGCCGTTTATGTCGCAAAAAAACGTATATTTCTATAATCAAGGGAATCAAAGTTCTTAGGGTGAATCCCGTTGACCTTAAATCCTGAAATTTGGCATAAATCAAGGTCTCAAAGAACAAGTACAGGGAAAAATCTGAAAATTGTAAATTTGTAGATACGCCACAAAAAAAAATTGTTTGTAATTCGGAAAAATCTTCGTAACTCAATTCGGGAATTGATTTCATAGGTAAATTCGTACAGAATCCTCAGTGCGCGAGTCCGACTCGCACTTGCCCTTTTTTATTTTAGTTACTGTATCCGTACTCAAGCCTGAAAAGAAATATTCTAAGTTAGTCGAAACGCATTATAAATTTAAAGTATCAATACTCTTTATAGCCATAGAAAATATTGACCAAAACAAAATAAATAAATATCGTCATGTTTAAATGAATTTCCGTTTAATTTATATATATTTGGAGATAACAGGGACAGGAGTTTACCTAGGAAGTCCAAAAACATTAAAATAAAAGTGTTACGTACCAAAAAAACAGCATACCAATGTTTCCCAAGTTCGTGACTTTGTTTTGATCAATTATGGTGTGATTGGCCATTTGTTATCTTTGGAAAAACTGTAATATATTAAATATTATTTCCCTTGCAGCTCAGTGAAATTTTTTATCACATTTCTGAAGATTTCAATTAAAAATCACAATAAAATAACATAATAAACAAACCGGTGTCAATATTATATGACGTTTGGCAGTTGACGGATGGCTGGGTTGGGTTGCTACTTAAAATCTTGTTGTTTTCACTTTACACCACGACGGTTCTTTTATCGCACAGACAAATTTAAAAATGTTGTGGAATCAATCATTTTGATTACAATGATAATCATAATCATAATTATTTATTTGTTAAAACGTGGTAGGTATGTACATTACATGGTCTTAGGTTTAAACATGAATGATTTAAAAAAAGTTCTGTTACTTACCTAAATCGCCTTTGTATTTTTATTTATTTAATACTTAAACGGCACGTTAAATTGTTCATACTAGATACCTAATCAAAATTATTTACAACAATTAATAAGAGTTCTGGGTCAATGGGTCGTCTTAGGGGCTGTTATAAACCTAATAACTAATCACCTCTGGATCATCACTGGTTAGATAGACTTCACAAGAGCATAGCATTCCTTTGGGTACATAATTTTGCACGTTTAACGCAAAGATTGCACAAGTAGTTTGGCACTGTAAAAACGTCGAGCCGCCTGCGCATCAAGACCCGCGATTTCGTCACCAACTCCAGGTTGGAATACACGTAATTCCGAGACGCCATTATTTTCGCGCGACGACAACCTATGACGTCTTGAGGGAAACTGAATTATTCCATGACGTGTGTCACTCACGCGCTGAACTTAGCGCGCGGGGAGCGCGGGGTGCACGGGTCGCGCGCTGCGTCGCATGGCCAATCAAATTGGGTTTGGGGGCGTGTTTGATCTAGGACTGGCTATTTTTTGTGAGTCCACGTTGACTAGGCGAACACATTAGAATGTTATTGTGGAATGGTGCCTACTAATGGTTTGCATTATTTATTCACTCATGCGAGAATTGGTTTGAGTTATTAAAAAAAAAGTATTTTATTTTTTTATTTTATCTTTACAAATCGATACTGTTTTAGGCACCGGTTCGACCCTCCACGGGATTAAAACGATTAAAAAGTAACGGTGTCTAAATATATTTGTTAATTTTTTTAACCGACTTCTAAAAAAGGAGGAGGTTCTCAATTCGGATGTTTGTATTTTTTTTTATGTATGTTCGCGCATAACTTCGTCACTTGCCAACCGATTTGAAAAATTCTTTTTTTGTTGGAAAGGGTATACTTCCCAAATGGTCCTATAGTCACCAAGTTGGGATCTGATGATGCAATCTTGGCGAAATCGAGGGAACTCCTCAAATATTATCCGCAATCTTCTAGTTCTTTTGGTATTTTCATGAAAGACTTAAGCATTTATAGTCAAAACATTAAGCCTGCAATACACGTTGGCCGAGCTGAGACCAACGCGAGCCTTGGCGAGCCTAAGCAAATATAGGCAAATTGACACACGGCAAGCGCCTCTACACGTTCGGCAAGCGCCTCTCTACACGTTTGGCAAGCTTGAACCAATGCAAATGGCCAATAAGACGAGTTTTTTGGAGACGCCCACATGTTGGGCCCTGTCAGTTGTTATTGTGCATTTAAACAATATGGACGACGTAGAAGTCATCGCGGCTGCTGCTATGTATTTAATAAGCGCTTATAATTATTATTATTAAACGGAAAAGTATGAAAAGAACCGAAAACTTCATGTTTGTTTTTTTCAAATGCGTACTTTTTTTAAATTAATATAAACTAGATGACGCAATCTGATGGTGAGGCGCACTAGTTTATGAGGCCTATGTCCAACAGTGGACAGCAATTCTTATAGCGCCTAAATGGTGATACTTGGGGGAGGCTTATTTCCAACAGTGGACACAAGTAATTATAGCGAGGGGAGACTTATGTCTAACAGTGGACATCAGTCATTATAACGCCTAAATGGCGATACTTGGGGGAGGCTTATGTCCAACAGTGGGCATCAGTCATTATAACGCCTAAACGGTGATATTTGATGGAGGGTTATATCGAACAGTGGGCATCGATCATTATAGTCATCATTATAAATCTCATCATCTCATCTCAATCATCATTATAAATGCTATTCTATTCTATTCTATTCTATTCTATAGCGTCTAAATGGCGACACTTGGGGAGTCTTATGCCCAACAGTGGGAATAGGTCATTATCGCGAGGAGGCATATGTCCAACAGTGGGCATCAATTATTATAACGCCTAGATGGTGACACTAGGGGAGACTTATGCCCAACAGTGGGCATAGGCCATTATCGCGAGAGGAGGCATATGTCCAACAGTGGGCATCAATTATTATAACGCCTAGGTGGTGACACTTGGTGGAGGATTATGCCCAACAGTGGGCATAGGTCATTATCGCGGGAGGAGGCCTATGTCCAACAGTGGGCATCAATTTTTATAACGCCTAAGTGGTGACACTTGGGGGAGGCTTATATCCAACAGTGGGCAGGGGTCATTATAGCTAGGGGGAGGCCTATGTCCAACAGTGGACAGCAGTCATTAAAGCCCTAAATGGCGATACTTGGGAGAGGCTTGTGTCCAACAGTGGGCACCGATCATTATGGTGACACTTGGGGGAGGCTTGAGGGAGTTCGATTCTGATCAAGCTGACGACAGTGAAATCGAGATTTTGGCTGAGGAATATTATTATTATTATGTGTATAGTGGGCGAAAATGTACCACTCGTACATTTTCGCCCACTATAATATTTCAATTTCAATAAAACTTGTTTTTTTTTTTCAATTTTTCATGACATTAACCGAAACAATGAATAAAACATTCGAAAGATTTCTATTTTGTTCCCAAACGATTTTTTCCGCAAAATTACAATGCAACATGTGAAAAAAACAATTGTTTCTTTATGAGGTCTATACACGTTGGCGCACATTTGCGAGCGCCTTTGATTTGTGCAGAAAAACCGACACCGCTCCGAAGTGAGGCAAGTGATCACGAGCGGCTGCGAGTCGTGACAAGCTACTCCAAATGAGGTCTATACACATTGGCGCACATTTGCTTTGATTGGCGCAAGTCTACTCAACCAACTAGGCGAGCGACACCGAGCGATGGCAAGACAAGGCAAATGTACTGTCTACATATTGGTATTGGCCTTCACTCGGCAACGCTCGGCCAACGTGTATTGCAGGCTTTACATTTGATGAAGTGGAACTGGTGAAGAAGACCAGAAATGGCCAACGGAAGTTCATACTCACACAGATCTCTCAATGAACATAGTTACAAATAAATGAATAGTTCTGAATAGGTATGTTGAAAATGGTATCATCGATGTGACCTGATGATGATGATGGAGCCGGAAGATAGGCACCGGAACTCCGTAATTAATCAATGTATCCTAGCCGTGTTTGGGCTTATTAGAATTGTCATGAGATGCACTTTGGCTATAAATTACTATCGAACTGATCTGATGATGATGATAGAGCCAGAAGATAGGCACCGGAACTTCGTAATTAATCAATGTATACTAGCCGTGTTTGGACTTATTAGAATTGTCATAAGATGCACTTTGGCTATCAGGTACTATCGAACTGATCTGTTGATGATGATGGAGCCGGAAGGTAGACACGGGAACTTCATAATAAAACAATGTATCCCAGCAGGGTTTGAGTTAATTGGAATTGTCGTGAGAAAAAGGTACTCTGGCTGTAAGTGTATTGCAACTAAAAAGTGTAAAATAAAAAACTTTTTACAAAAAAAAAAATAACCGACTTACTAAAAAAAAACCACTAAAACCATCAAAATAACTTTAATTTCGGAAGTCGGTATTAAATAACGAAGAGGCAAAACTATTATAGAAACACCGACTTCCGAAATTAAAGTTATTTTGATGGTTTTACAGCCGGTTTTTTCATCTAAAGTAACAGCCAAAGTAACGTCATAAAGTAAAAGTAACGGTCAAATTCGTTTCTTCACAATTTTAACTGTTGGTTTAACTGTTACTTTTGCCTTTAACTTTTACTACTCATTAGGGGGCTGTTAAAGCTAAAGTCACTGTCATTTTGACAAAGTTGTAGGTTATTTAGGTTTCACTAATATGTTATCACGAACTTCGTCCAGTGAAAGTTCAAGTTCATCAGACGATGGGCACGCCACAATCATGGCGGTAAGTCCCCTCTTTGAGGCGTGGCTGGAAAGACCTCACGGCGTCCTTACCTTCCGAATGACGCAGGTACTCACCGGACATGGTTCGTTCGGGAGTTTCCTGCACTCGATTCATGCGGAAGTGACGCCCGGGTGTCGCCACTGTGCGGAACGCCCGGAGGACACGGTGGAGCACACAGTCGAGGTGTGCCCTGCTTGGGCGGAGCATCGCCGTGCCCTCGTGGGGGCGATCGGCGGCGGAGACCTCTCGCGCCGGGCCTTGGTTGAGGCCATGGTCCGGAGCGAGGAGGAGTGGCAAGCGGTCGCCGACTTCTGCGAAGCAGTAATGCTCGCAAAGGAGGAGGCCGAACGCATCAGGCAACGGCGTTATCGCCGCCGCCGTCGCCGGGATTCTGATCCCGATTTCCGGCCAACGTAGACGCGGGCTTGCGGACAGTGAGCAATGGGTAGCTCACTGTCCGGCCGTCCGGTAACTGTCCGGACCAAGCCCAAGTCGTCGACGGCACGCACTGTTCCCGCGCGCCTCAAGGAGTTGTCAGCAACAGCAGTGACCCAGCCGGGTCGAAGCCTACTGGGGCCAGGGTTATCCGAAAGGGCGCTCGAGCCCCGGTATGAAGGCTAGAAGGAACGGGGTGGGTCTTTTAGTCAGTAAGAGTCTGACACTATCTCCCGCTTCGCCCAAGGGCGGGGGATGTCAATGCATGATTTTTTCCCACCATAAAAAAAAGTTCATCAGACGAGGAACTTATCGTTAGTTATTTAACGCGTAGACGTAAAAAGTTTAATGTTCGCAAAGGTCATTTCGTATGGGACGACGCTGATTTTCTGTTCCGATACAGAATTTCAAAGGAAACAGTTACATACCTCAGCCTGTTGTTACAAGATAAACTGACGCCAACCACTAAGTTTATTTTCAGTTTGTATTTAATACGACTAGGATGTACAGTGCGGCCGTTCTATCTTGGTGAGTGTGAAGTTAGGCTCTGCGAACTTTAGCGCTTGTGTACCTATACCTATACCTACTCGTATAAAAATAACGGTTTCAAAAAAATAAATGCCAATAACAGTTGTTAATATCAATAACAACAACTAATAGCATTTATTTTATTACTTATGTTATTATTTATCAATTCAATTCTAAAAACATTCGTTCGTTGGCGTTCGTATAGACAGAATCAAATGACATTCGACTTTTTGACACTACTTGACAGTGGATATTGCGATGTTGTCATGCGTAAAAAAAGCTCCCCACGTTTTTTTAGGGTAATTAAGCCGTTTGTGTTATGGTAACTCTATTGACTTTTAGTTTAGCTGTTACTTGGATGAAGAAACACATTTGCTATAATATCAGTAATAGTCAAGTAAAAGTTAATACTTTTACTGATAGTTTTAGTTGTTGATGAAGAAACTGGCTATTAGTGTTTTTTTAGTAAGTCGGTTATTTTTTTATTGTAAAAAGTTTTCAATCGTCTTTTATAGTGACTTTTTTCTGAGAAACTCTGTACACGCGTGTGTTAGATTCTGTATTATTATGACGTAATCTACTATATAAAAATAAGTCGGGTTTTCCTTCCTGACGCTATAACTCCAGAACGCATGAAACCGATTTCCACGGTTTTGCATTCGTTGGAAAGGTCTCGGGCTCCGTGAGGTTTAGAGTAGGGTAGAGTAGGGTAGAGTAGGGTAGAGTAGGGTAGAGTAGGGTAGAGTAGGGTAGAGTAGGGTAGAGTAGGGTAGAGTAGGGTAGAGTAGGGTAGAGTAGGGTAGAGTGGGGTAGAGTAGGGTAGAGTAGGGTAGAGTAGAGTAGGGTAGGGTAGGGTAGAGTAGGGTAGAGTAGGGTAGAGTAGGGTAGAGTAGGGTAGAATAGGGTAGAGTAGGGTAGAGTAGAGTAGAGTAGTGTAGGGTAGAGTAGGGTAGAGTAGGGTAGGGTAGAGTAGGGTATAGTAGGGTAGAGTAGGGTATAGTAGGCTGAAGTAGGGAAGAGCGGGAGCGAAGGCGCGCGGGCAAAAGCTAGTTAAATTATAAATTTTCATTTTTCATGTATATTGTTAGTAGTATAGTATACATTGGTAACATTTAAGAAGCTTAACCCTAGACCTGTACGGACTACCTAAGTTCACGTAAGTTATATCTTAGTATTATTGATACTGTTGTATTAATTCTGTGTATTTTATTATACTGTAAGTTTTGTTTCTAATTATGCTATTGAGACAATGATAAAATGTTTCCGAGGTGTTTCTTGGCCATTCTTCACCTCGTAGACCTAGTTTCCGAACGAGCCAGTAGTTTATTCGATTAACTGACAAGCCTATTTGAAATAAATACTTAGTCCAGGGCTTGAAATACCGTTAAAATATGGTATCGTTACCGCATTTTGATGCAGATATCGTAATCTAATAAATAACGTTACCATATTTAACGTTATATCTGGCACATTTCACCGTTAAACATATGTAACGTTAAACGACTACGCTATCGCTAATTTTATCGTTATGAGTTAGTTTTATTACCGTCGCTCTCGTCCAATCGCAACAGTTTACATTTTGTAGACACTATCAGAAATTGTCATTCTAGTGAAATAGATTTAACAGACTCTGAGAAAAATAATTAAATTTACAATATCTACGATTACAATGTAGCATGAAGTAACTGATTGGTATCGATTAAACTCACAATTTAAAGTAGGTAGAGCAGAGTCACTATCTATACGACTCATGGTAATCAGCTGTCGTTACTAGCATTGAAAACAGGGAATATTCCCGTTTCTTTCAAATACTGTTGTTTTATTCAATACAAGGTGTCGTTTTGAAGCTGCAAAATATTTCAGGAGGTAATTATGTTAGTGATTCTCGACCCGAATCAATAATAAAATAAGTAGGTAATTTTTTTTTTTTTTATAACCGCGCTTTTTTTCACACACACAAACACGGAACAATAAAGGGCGTTTTCACACACACTAACTCGCAACGATAGTTTCATAAATAATGTATCATCCAATCATCATCCCGCACGCCACACCCTAGCCACGCCCCCGCGGCCATCGATCAATCGATTTAGTTTAGTGTAATTAAACAATTAAATAACAAGTATTACTGATTATTGACCAGGTATCGTTTTTTTATATGATTATTTATGAGTTTTATTACAACCTCCTGAAATATTGTGCAGTTTTAAAACTGCACCTTGTATAACATTCGAAACTTTCAAGAAATTTATAAATTATAAATTTCATGTATTTTTCCAGTAAAACCGAAAAAAAACGGAAAAATATGAAAATAACCGAAAACTTCATGTTTGACTTTTTCAAATGCGATCATTGTAGCGCCTAAATGCGACACTTGGGGAGTCTTATGCCCAACAGTGGGCATAGGTCATTATAGTGAGGGGAGGCCTATGTCCAACAGTGGGCATCAATCATTATAGCGCCTAGGTGGTGACACTTGGGGAGGCTTATGCCCAACAGTGGGCATAGCTCATTATCGCGAGGGGAGGCCTATGTCCAACAGTGGGCATCAATTATTATAACGCCCAGGTGGTGACACTTGGGGGAGGCTTATGACCAACAGTGGGCATAGGTCATTATAGCGAGAGGAGACTTATGTCCAACAGTGGGCATCGATCATTATAGCGCCTAAATGGCGACACTTGGGGAGTCTTATGCTCAATAGTGGGCATAGGTCATTATAGCGAGGGGGAGGCCTATGTCCAACAGTGGACGTGTATCGGCTGAAATGATGATGATGATGATGATGAACCTCTCGATCTTGTCATGTCCGGTGAAGACCATGCAGGTGCAGGTAACATGAGAAAGTCAAAAGTAACGTAAAATGTTTTTAAAGTAACTTGGGTACCGTGCACCATTGGCCGCATCCTACTCGCCTCATTCCTCACTTTTAACGTAATATCCTGAAATCTAAGTAGATAACCGGTATAGCCTGCGTGAACAAAGCCACGGGCAATAGCTAGTTATTTATAGTGATTGTTTTAAACCTGTTTTTATTTGACTGTACTTTATATGTTTGAGCGAGATGACTACAGAAAAAGTAGGTGAAATCGGAAGGTGTCTCTCTCTCTCGTCGGACTCGCGCGAATCGCTTAAGCGAGTTGACGAACAATCCTTCTTTTCTTGCGCCCCATGTTGAACTTTTCGTAATCGTTACTCAAAACACAAAAACTAAATCAGCTGTAGTAGCTAATCTAAATTGAAGTAATAATTCGCAAGCGTGTTCTGTAAGTAAGCGCGTCTGACTGCCATGAGAGTTGAGAAGACGACAAACGAAATGGCAACAGCGCGTCAGAGGGGCGCGCGCCGCCGCCACCACCCGCCGTGCCGCGCCGGCGCCGGCGCCCGGCTTTGGAGAAAACGGCAACGTCGCATAAAATAACCAAAATATACCGTTTACTTGTTACCGCTATTTTCACAATAACATTAAAAATAACGTTAATTTTTAACGCAATTTTTAACGTTCTTATAATGTCATGCTACTAAGTAACGCTACCAAATCATACCGATATGCAAGTATCTCTATGGAAATACCGTTACTTAACGTTATTTTTAATGTGAATTGGTAACGTTTTCAAGCCCTGACTTAGTCTTGTCTTTCTGTGCTTTTCTTCATGAAACCCTTCCCTTACACACCACAATCATAGGAACTAACCGTAAATAACCGTTATCCATCTCGATATTTTAGTATGATATACAGGTAGATATAATATTATTAGAGAAGAAAATTTAATTCAGGAGTAGCAACACTATGACCATAGATTACCACGAAGGTCCAACATACGGAAGGCGGCTGGCGGGTCTTGTCTATCTTTTTTTGGCGGGAATCACGGTGTGCGGAAGCTCTGCCCGAATAGCTAGCGATCGTCATTATTTCTAATATTTTATTTTTGTTCGCCTTTTTCTCTATAATTGTAATTTGTTTGGCTGAAGGCCAATAAAACCTTTTTAAAAAGTCATCTCGTGTTTCATCGTTGAGTTTAACGATATAACCGTAGAAATTGATTTTTATATTGTAGATTGCAATAATTTAAATGTACCTGTTATTATCGGTACGGACGTACTAAATAGAAAAGGCATTACTTATGTGCGGACCGGCGATTGTCAACGCATAGTTTACAGTGAGGTGACCGTCAATCAAGGATGTTATGCATGTAAATACGATTCCTTTGTCCGATCAAGTTAATACGTCGGTATCTGGAACTGATAGGGAACGGTTAGTGGAGATCCTCACAAAGTATTCAGAGTTCTTTTTGAGCGGTACCGCGACCACAACAGTGAAAGATAGTGAGATGCATATAAAATTAATAACTGATGTGCCCGTGTAGTACAGACCTTACAAGTTGTCGCATGACGAAAAATTAAAAGTTCGAGTTAAATAAAGGATTTGCTCGATAAAGGAATAATTCGCGAGTCCGATTCAGAATACGCTAGCCCGATCTTACTGGTTAAAAAGAAGGATGGTTCAGATAGAATGGTCGTGGACTACCGTGCACTGAATCGAATAACTGTCAAAAATTGGCAACCACTCCCCTTGATCGACAACTGCATAGATAGGTTAGGTATAGCTCGCTGGTTTAGCTCCCAAGATATAGTTTCAGGCTTCCATCAGCTCAGCGTGGCTGAAGAGTCCATTCATAAGATCTCTAAAACACCTAAATCCTTTCTTGATACTGGAAAAGGCATGGTGTATATTGATGGTGTACTAATCTTGACGGAAGAGATTGATGAAAACCTCGTTTTATTAGATTCGGTCATAAAAACACTAACTGAAGCAGGTTTTTCAATAAATTTAAAGAAATGTACTTTTCTTACTAATGAAGTAGAATACTTAGGTAGGATTATAAAAGATGGTCAGGTTAGACCGAGCAATTATAAAATTGATGCATTAGTTAAATCACCGCGACCAAGTACCTAATGTCAAACAAGTCCGCCTATAAGGTTTCAAGTTAATGATTTACCTAGTTTATGTGATTAAGAGCTCTCAAAGCACCGGAAAGTTGGATAGCGGTATGAGAGGCCCATATAAAGTGAGTAAGCTCCTCCCTTATGATATCGGATCTTATGGAAAGACTAGTCAGGCAGCTGCTGCATACATGGTTTTATGGAAGGGTGAATGGACACCCAAAACTTGTGCTGCATTTTTTGAAGGTACTTCAAGTCTATTCCCTATTGTTGAGTTAGATTATGTACTAAACAAGCCCGTAGTTATTGAGTTTGGCTATGTTGTTTTGTGTGATGTATTCAGTGGAACAGACCCTTGTAAATCCTGTGCGCCATGGTATTGGGGTGACCATGACACCGATGGTTTCTGGGGTGAGTCGGTAATGACCGGCAACAGACCTGTATAAATCCAGTTGACGGATGGTTTCTGGGGTGAGTCGGTAATGACCGGCAACAGACCTGTGTAAATCCAGTTGACGGGTGGTTTCTGGGGTGAGTCGGTGGCGCAACCGGCAACAGACCTGTGTAAATCCAGCCCTTAAGCCCTTAATAGGTATCTGGGGTGACCTACTAGAGACTGATGTAAATCCTGTGTGCACTAGGGTATGTGCAGGGTATTCGGGTGCGTGGGAACAGACCTGTGTAAAGCCTATGTGTTTGAAACGCTTGTGTGTAGCGTTTGAGTATAACGCTTGTTTGGCTACTTGGTACATAATCTAATGCTTTTATGCCCTTTACGAACTTAGACCAACTGTTGATAAACGATGTAAATGAGTAAGTCTCTTAGAATGTGTGTGTCTTCACAGAGACCAATGATGATGACACCGAACAGCCGTTGGACGCGCAGGGTGTTGCTGGACCATCTTCGAGTTCCTGTTGAGGGCTTCGAGCACGCAGCCCCGTCAGGAGAGGCCGTATTAGAGAAGAAAATTTAATTCAGGAGTAGCCACACTACGACCATAGATTACCACGAAGGTCCAACATACGGAAGGCGGCTGGCGGGTCTTGTCTATCTTTTTTTGGCGGGAATCACGGTGTGCGAAAGCTCTGCCCGAATAGCTAGCGGTCGTCATTATTTCTAATATTTTATTTATGTTTGCCTTTTTCTCTATAATTGTAATTTGTTTGGCTGAAGGCCAATAAAACCTTTTTAAAAAGTCATCTCGTGTTTCCATTTGTAACAATATATATATCAATATAGTTTCCCCCTGTTTATTTCTAACACGTGCATACGCAGCCATGAAGGGTATATCGTAGACCGTGCTACGCGCAAGCGAACGTAGCCGTAGAAAGTATATCTTACCTAGACCGTGTTACGCGCAAGCGAACGCAGCTGTAGAAAGTGTATCTTAGACCGTGTTACACGCGGGCTACACCACCGTTGCCGCGTCGCATGGCCAATCAAATAGGGTTTGGGGGCGTGTTTGATCTAGGATTGGCTATTTTTTGTGAGTCCACGTTGACTAGGCGAACGCATTATTATTGTTATTTTGGAATGGTGCCTACTAAGGTACTAGGTAATAAGGGTGTCTGTAGGTAGTCTTTGATTTATAATCAAAGTAGGCAGTCTGTATTTGACGAGCGCGTAGCATCTGTGTCGCCAGGAACCACATAGTATTCACTCCACTTTCGTTTTGTTTCTATCCTACTCCTTTCCAATTTGTAATTATAAACCTTAGCAATCTAAATAAACTCTTTTTCTGGAAGCCAAAATTATTTTTACGTAATATTTGTATACATTTGTCTTAGACCAAGATAGCGGCTAGTTGCCGAGCCGGTGCAGCGATGTGTGTCTCGATTTATGCGTCATCAAGTCAACCGTCGCATCGCGCGATGCACTATGTTTCCCGCGATATATTTTGTTGAAATATTGTGGGTATAGTGAGAAAATTGGTTTTGTAACTACCATGGCACATTTTATAAAATATTTAGTTACGTACCTATATAACAATATTATCACACAAATACACTAGTATTAATATTTATTTTAAGTATGGGTTATATTTATATAGATTATATGTATACTTTATTTACCATCACCCGTGCGTCACTGCGGGGTGCCAGCTGAAAATCAGCGCTGGGTGTTTGACGCCCAGCAATTGCTGAGTTGGTGACCCTTTCGGTTCAGGCACAGTCACTGCAACTTGTATTGTATGTCTGTACTCTTTTCCTATTATTATTTTATGTTGTTTTATATTGTGTTGCTTGCGCCGAATAAATGCTATTCTATTCTATTCTATTCTACTAATGGTTTGCATTATTTATTCACTCATGCGAGAATTGGTTCGAGTTAATAAAAAAAAGTATTTTATTTTATCTTAACAAATCGATAGTGTTTCATGCACCGATTCGACCCTCCACGGGATTAAAACGATTAAAAAGTAAAGGTGTATAGATATATTTGTTAATTTTTCAAGCATCTTTTATAGTGACTTTTTTCTGAGAAACTCTGTACACGCGTGCATACGCAGCCATGAAGGCTATATCGTAGACCGTGCTACGCGCAAGCGAACGTAGCCGTAGAAAGTGTATCTTAGACCGTGTTAAGCGCAAGCAAACGCAGCTGTAGAAAGTGTATTTTAGACCGTGTTACACGCGGGCTACACAACCGTTGAGAGTGTGTCATAGACCGTGCTACGCGCAAGCTAACGTAGCTGTAGAGTGTATCTTAGACCTTGTTATACGCGGGCTACACAACTGTTGAGAGTATATCGTAGAGCGTGCTACGCGCAAGCTAACGTAGCTGTAGAGAGTGTATCTTAGACCGTGTTACACGCGGGCTACACAACCGTTGAGAGTGTGCCGTAGACCGTGCTACGCGCAAGCTAACGTAGCTGTAGAGAGTGTATCTTAGACCGTGTTATACGTGGGCTACACAACCGTTGAGAGTGTGCCGTAGACCGTGCTGCGCGCAAGCTAACGTAGCTGTAGAGTGTATCTTAGACCGTGTTACACGCGGGCTACACAACCGTTGAGAGTGTGTCGTAGACCGTGCTACGCGCAAGCTAACGTAGCTGTAGAGAGTGTATCTTAGATCGTGTTACACGCGGGCTACACAACCGTTGAGAGTGTGCCGTAGACCGTGCTACGCGCAAGCTAACGTAGCTGTAGAGAGTGTATCTTAGACCGTGTTACACGCGGGCTACACAACCGTTGAGAGTGTGCCGTAGACCGTGCTACGCGCAAGCTAACGTAGCTGTAGAGAGTGTATCTTAGACCGTGTTACACGCGGGCTACACAACCGTTGAGAGTGTGCCGTAGACCGTGCTACGCGCAAGCTAACGTAGCTGTAGAGAGTGTATCTTAGACCTTGTTATACGCGGGCTACACAACCGTTGAGAGTGTGTCGTAGACCGTGCTACGCGCAAGCTAACGTAGCTGTAGAGAGTGTATCTTAGACCGTGTTACACGCGGGCTACACAACCGTTGAGAGTGTGCCGTAGACCGTGCTACGCGCAAGCTAACGTAGCTGTAGAGAGTGTATCTTAGACCTTGTTATACGCGGGATACACAACCGTTGAGAGTGTGTCGTAGACCGTGCTACGCGCAAGCTAACGTAGCTGTAGAGTGTATCTTAGACCTTGTTATACGCGGGCTACACAACCGTTGAGAGTATTTCGTAGACCGTGCTACGCGCAAGCTAACGTAGCTGTACAGAATGTATCTTAGACCGTGTTACACGCGGGCTACACAACCGTTGAGAGTATGTCGTAGACCGTGCTACGCGCAAGCTAACGTAGCTGTAGAGAATGTATCTTAGACCGTGTTACACGCGGGCTACACAACCGTTGAGAGTGTGTCGTAGACCGTGCTACGCGCAAGCTAACGTAGCTGTAGAGAGTGTATCTTAGACCTTGTTATACGCGGGCTACACAACCGTTGAGAGTATGTCGTAGACCGTGCTACGCGCAAGCTAACGTAGCTGTAGAGAATGTATCTTAGACCTTGTTATACGCGGGCTACACAACCGTTGAGAGTATATCGTAGACCGTGCTACGCGCAAGCTAACATAGCTGTAGAGAGTGTATCTTAGACCGTGTTACACGCGGGCTACACAACCGTTGAGAGTGTGTCGTAGACCGTGCTACGCGCAAGCTAACGTAGCTGTAGAGAGTGTATCTTAGACCTTGTTATACGCGGGCTACACAACCGTTGAGAGTATGTCGTAGACCGTGCTACGCGCAAGCTAACGTAGCTGTAGAGAATGTATCTTAGACCGTGTTATACGCGGGCTACACAACCGTTGAGAGTATGTCGTAGACTGTGCTACGCGCAAGCTAACGTAGCTATAGAGAATGTATCTTAGACCTTGTTATACGCGGGCTACACAATCGTTGAGAGTATGTCGTAGACTGTGCTACGCGCAAGCTAACGTAGCTATAGAGAATGTATCTTAGACCTTGTTATACGCGGGCTACACAATCGTTGAGAGTATGTCGTAGACTGTGCTACGCGCAAGCTAACGTAGCTGTAGAGAGTGTATCTTAGACCGTGTTACACACGGGCTACACAGCCGTTGAGAGTGTATCGGCCTACACAGCCGTTGGTGGTTCTTTTGAAAGTAAGTGATCGTTATTTTTACGTAAAAGTAAAACTAGGTCAAATCATATCTGGCGTAGTATTTTAAAAATCAAATATTAAGTCGTATAAAAGTAAAAAAAATACTAGAAAATAATTGGTTTCTGGAAACTCATTAAATAAATTCGACAAACAACAAACCGCACAAACCAGTTTAATGAATGACTTTTGGCTTTGGAGATTTTTTTTTAAGAAAATGGTTGCAATTATGATCATACTTTCAGGAGCTCAGGTAGCTTATTTGTCGGCTAATTGCTTTGCTTTCATTGCATACTGCAAAGAAAAGAAGTACTTTACATGTACCTATGACACCCAACGATAGTGTAACTTTCATCAATGAAAGAAGTCTCGAAATTGGATCAACAGTTTAGAGATATTTTACTTATAAAAACAAACAAAAAAATTCATCTAGTTTATTTTATTTTATTTTATTATGAATAGGCGCGCGTTTGACCACTATCTCACCTGATGGAAAGTGATGATGTGTGGTCGACGATGGAGCACGCTTGTCTAGAAGCAACCTATTCACTCTTGACTTAAAGATCCCCAAGTTGTAGCTATCAGGAAACACAGACACCGGCCGAGAATTCCAATCCTTAGCTCACTCATTTAATCTTTTTTTTTCATTTTATAATTTTTAATCTCATTATGTTATGAGTTTCTTGGTGATTTAAACTGCCTGAATAATTTGCGTGGCTTATATCATAAATGGCGAAGAGTGAAAGGTTCGCTTATGTAGGAGTATATGTATAATGTCGTCAGGTAATTTTTCTGCGTGAGGCGGCCGTATGCTCCAGCCGCCGGGATCCCGATCCCGATTTCCAGCTATCGTAGACGCAGGCTTGCGGACGGCGAGCAATGGGTAGGACGCCGTCCGGTCGTCTTGTAAACGTCCGCGCCGAGTCCAAGTCGTCTACGGCGCGTAGTGTTACATGCGCGCCTCAAGGAGATTTCAGCAAAACGTAGAGGCCCAGCAGGGTCGAAGCCTACTGGGGCCGTGGGTTCGTGGGTTAAGTGAAAATTAACCTTCTGGGCCCCGGAACGCAAGGCAAAGAAGGAACAAACGAATGGGTTTTAGTCAGTAAAAGTCTGATACGCCCTCTTGCTCCGGCCAAGGGCGGGAGATCTCATTAGATGATTTCCTTCTAAAAAAAAAAGTGGTAAAATGAAGCTGAGAATTTTATTGTACTTCAGCGAAGCTTGCCGACTTGCCGAGAAGGCTGACTATCGGATCAGCCTTCTCGGTTTCTTCTTCTTCATAAATATATCGACATTTGCTGCTAAATATTGCAAAAACCTTCACATGAATAGCACCCGCAGTCAAATGTAACTAAAAAAAATATTTAAAAAGTTTTGAGGCGGTATGGTCATCAAAGACTTTAGCCTGCCCAAATAGGGTGAAAAAAAAAGATGAGCGCGCGTAAACGGAAAAAAATTTTACTGCCATATCACAAAAAAAAAAATCATACCAGTATTGCTGTGGAATAAAAGTTAAATTGCCTAATTCATCTTAATAAGTGTGTTGAAAAACGTCGTCGTCGATAGTGTCAGACTTTTACTGACTCAAAACCCATTCCTGCTGTTCCTTCGTTGCCTTTCGTACCGGCGCTTGAGCTATCTTTCGAATTAACCCTGGCCCCAGTAGGCTTTGACCAAGCTGGGCCTTTGCTGTTGCTGACAGCTCCTTGAGGTGCGCGGGAACAGTGCGCGCCGGCGACGACTTGGGCTCGATTCGGACAGTTACCGGACGGTCGGACAGCGAGCTACCCATTGCTCGCCGTCCGCAAGCCCGCGCCTACGGTGGTTGGAAATCGTGATCGGAATCCCGGCGGCGGCTGGGGCGCTGTGAGCGCCCCCGTTGCCTGATGCGGTCGGCCTCCTCTTTTGCTAGCATTACTGCTTGGCAGAAAGAGGCGACCGCCTGCCACTCCTCCTGATAGATCGCCGCCGCCGATCGCCCTCACGAGGGCACGGCGATGCTACACGTGTATACGAGGGCGACACTATTCGTTTTAAGAACTGGCCACTTTTAAAGTAACTATAATAAAAAATAAGTTTAAATTTTGAAAATAGTACTCTTTGCTAATATTATTGAGTACTAATTTCATTCATTTGTCATTTGTTTTACGATTTGGCGCAAATTGAAATTTGTCTGTGTCATGCCAGTATGAATTATTTAACACGAGAAAATTTTCGTACTGTGATTTTTTATGACTTTCGGTGTCATTTAAGTCAAACACAATGTTATGACAGACTTCGATTGGCCTTTCACGATGAAGCCCCTTCTCGGGCCACTGTTTATAACTGGTTTAATGAGTTTAAACGTGGTCGCACCAATCTCAACGATGTATGACAAAGACTGATCCCAGAGTAACCTATCAGCAGATTCGGACAAGCTTAGGCATCGGTATGAGTCAAGTGCACAAAATCCTACACAAACATTTAGCCGTTAGAAAGCTTTGTGTCCGGTGGATACCTCATTATTTGACCGAGGCCCAAAAACTCCGTCGAGTTGATTGGTGCCGTGAAATGATACAAAGATTTAACGGAGGGGACTCAAAAGCTGTGTTCGACATACTTACGGGTGACGAAAGTTGAACTTATTGCTATGATCCGGAAACCAAAAGACAATCTGCTCAGTGGGTCCATCCGAGGAGTTGCCAACTAAATTGAAGAGAGGTCGAAGTGTAGGAAAAAAGATGGTGGCCTCATTCTTCGGAAGGACCGGTCATTTTGCGACAATTGTTTTAGAAGATCAAAAGTCAGTTACTGCAGTTACTACCTACTAACAAATGTTTGCCACTTGTCTTGGAAAAAGTTCGAGAGAAACGACCTCGTTGTAGGATACTCCTCACCACGACAACGCCTCCTCGCACACCGCCGGGCGATCGATCGACTGTTTGGCGTCGTCAGACGTGGAATTGCTGGGTCACCCGCCATATAGCCCCAACCTCGCACTTTGCGATTTTTATTTATTCCCGAAAATAAAAGAAAAACTTCGAGGAAAACATTTTATGGACGCCACGGAAGCAGTGGTTGCGTTCCAGAAGGCCATCGAAGAACCTCTAAGGACGAGTGGGCAAAGTGCTTTTCTCGGTGGTTCTATAGAATGCAGCGATGTATTGATGTGAATGGAAACTATTTTGAAAAGATATAATAAAAATAATAACTTGCTAGTTTTGTAGTTCCTGAGATTTTTTTTTTCTTTTATTGGCACTTTTGAATATTTAATTACAAGAAAATATATACATAATAAACTTAAATATTAAAAAAATATATATATTTAAGTATGCTTAACCTAACTAACTATACACACTAAAGGCTACTCCCTACTAAAATATGGCGTCATAAAACTCCTCCGCATCGCTGTCGACTGGAAGTATGCCCAAGAGGCTGGCGGCATTGCCACGTTGAATGGCAATGCTTAATCTCTGACCGAGGTAAAAACCAGCCCTTGGGTCACGCGAAGTGTCAACTAAGCGTCTTGACAGTTCTTTAAAAAGTGTATGAGCACTCGGACCCCACGGCCCAAGAGTTTCAACCCCAAACGGCTCAAAAATATAACTGCCGACAAGGTTGTTATATTTCCGCCGCTTGAGGTTCTCCGCAGCCGCAGCGGCAGCACCAGCACAGCACGATGAACTAGGAAGATGGGATGGCGCAAGAGTGTCGACACAGGTAGCGTCCCACACTAAAAGTCTACCTAACTTCCATGGAAATAAAGGCAAACCGTCCGGTCTCTTACCATCGTCGCGTGCCAGGCCATGAGGTTCCAAAACAGCCGGAACGCCGACGCTCGTCGGATAATGTCGTTAATATTCGCGTGCCGCGCTATGCGTCCCGCGCTTTGACCGCATGACAGGCCGTGGTGACCGAGGCTGTTGACAGCTTCGCCACAGTGACAGCGATGAGGTGAACAACAAGGAGCGCCAAGGCGTAGGGCAACAGCTAGGCGTAAAGTAGTATCGTTGAACAAGGTGCCAATATTCGACGACGGCAGTGCGTGAAGCCAAAGACCTGACTCCTAATTTTCCACAGCCAGCAGGCGCGCCCGCTCCGCAGTCGTAGCAGATGTTACAATTAGGTTTTCCTGAACTACTCTGCAGAGCGGCTCATCCCACCGTCTCTGGGAAGCCGGGTTATCGGGCGGATTTGTATTCAAGCAAGCAAGTCTCCAGGCATCTATAGCCTCGATGAATCAATCAGTGAGGGAGATAGGATATTCCTGATTAATTTCTCAGTGCCGTGAACCGAGGATATAAAAGCTGGTAAACTAATACTAGAAATTTTGCGGACGCCGAGGCCTCCCATACGGATGGGAAGGGTAGCTTGAGCCCAGCAGAGCATGTAAATCATTCAAAACCGTGTCTGAATCGCCTCCCAGGGTTCCGTCATCGAGATACCAAACGTTGAATTTGGAATTTAACTGTTGAATAATAGGGTGAATGGCTAAACTGAAGATCACTGGCCCGACGGGATCACCTTGTTGACAGCCAACAGCGGATTCCAATAGGTTGTCCCGATATAGTAATTTAGAAGGGGATCTATAACATTGCCAAAGAAAACTAAAAATTTGGGGTACTTCTTTTTTAGATTCTACCAACAAGGTATCCCTATTAACCGAATTGAATGCATTTTTTATGTCACCCTTCAGGATGACCCCTCCTAAATTAGAATTTAGGTAGGTCGACAAAGCGTGTACGGCAGCCTCGCAGCCCCCTTTGGAGCCCAAACCTAGCTGCAGGGGCTGAAATTTTTTCGAAAGAGCCTCATCATAAAATTTACAGCAAATTTTGGCTGCCATACGACGATAGGTAGTGCCCACGGCAATGGGTCGGATGCCGCCATCTCTCTTGCGCAGAGCACATAAATTGGCTCCATACAGAGTGTCGATGACGGCCTCGTTGACCTTGCCTGAGTCACTCTCAACTCACCAGCTTCCCCGGCGCCTGAGCAGATGAGGTCCTTCAGGTGTTGAAGACTTAGGCCGTCGAGGCCGCCAGCAGAGCCACTCCGGAAAGAGCAAACGGCTGAGACTACCTCTCCACCTGTAACGGTGAGGGTATGAATGTCCGAATCAGGAAGGTCAGGAAAAGAAAGGCCACCCGCTGGAGCAGGGTGTTTGCTCTCCAGAGCTACTAGAGTATCTGGAGAACACGGAGCCAGCACATCACTACTGAAAAGAATTCTGGCTGCTCCGCTAATGTCACCTTCCCCTAATTTAATTTCGACCTGATGGGAAATACCTCTTGAAGAGGTAACCCTCTGTGTCGATAATTTGGGGTCTAAATTATGAGCCGAAATGTTAAAATTTTCTTTAATTTGTGTGGTCAAAGTTTTTTTGATTGCCGAATCCTTTCAAAAATGTAATACAGAATTACATTTAAGGGAAGGTGAGAAGCTGTTCCCAAGCACTAAGTGAGTTCTCCCAGGCGGCCAGGCGGACACAACTTGCTAAACTTTGCGCTACTAGAGGCCTGGCGCCACGGGGAACTCGTTTTAAAACTGGAACTGATTTTTTTAATTTTGTGAGGGTTTTCCAAAGCGGGTCAAAACTGGATGTAGATGGTGTAGGGGATCATCATCACTTGCTAGTTTGCTCAGTTTTTGATTTTCTAAGAACTTTCAGTGTTACCCTTTTTTTTTTTTTTTTTTTTTTTTTTATGGTGGGAAAAAATCATGCATTGACATCCCCCGCCCTTGGGCGGAGCGGGAGATAGTGTCAGACTCTTACTGACTAAAAGACCCACCCCGTTCCTTCTAGCCTTCATACCGGGGCTCGAGCGCCCTTTCGGATAACCCTGGCCCCAGTAGGCTTCGACCCGGCTGGGTCCCTGCTGTTGCTGACAACTCCTTGAGGCGCGCGGGAACAGTGCGCGCCGTTCAGTGTTACCCTCGTATTGGTCATTACCGTCCTTAGCTCTCATAAGATGTAAATACCGCTTCAACGGTAATCACCAACATTATATACGCACTTGTATAATAATGTACTAACTTGGTGATTATGATTTGCATAAAGTAGGTAAGTAGTTCCAATTTTCTTCCAAATATCAATTAAAGAAAAAACTAAGGAATAATTTACATTAAAATAAAACATTCATATTATCTGGCTGAGGCATTTATTAACATTTATTTTTGTTTTTCAATTTTTTTCTTAATACAACATACATAGTAATTAACAATACATAATAAATAGTCCAAAAGTATATTACGCCTACAAAATAGCGTAGTCGTTATAAGATTATCGCCATATGAGTTGCTTACATGTCCTGCGAAATGTCTAGGCAACTCCATGACACGGTTGAAAAAGTGGGAATATTCTCAGAGAGAACGAAGGTGGAAAGATCATCAAGATTATGAAGCATAACCTCTCTGGAATGTGTGAAGTCGTTCTGTTGCTCGCTACGTAGAGATTCTCTCGGAGGCTATTCCATTTTTCATAGAAGCTATGCGATGACAGCGACCTGTGCGGCCTGCCTGAGTGAGCTCAGCGTTCTCTGCCTCTCGGCCGTCAGTTGTTGTGACAGAGTCCGACAGTGTATTGCAGTCTCCGGTATATTGTGAGTCAAGGATTCAGTTTGTGCGGTCAGAGATAGTTAATCGTTTGTCTTTTGGCAAACACAACACTATGAGAAAATATACATATGTTAATCTCTATCTAGTGGTAATCAATCAAATATGTATCTACAAAAATAGTTGCATTTTTAAATAAAATTTTCCTCAAGAAGAACGGCTAATAAAATTATGGTTTGATTCGCCTTGTGAGATTGACGAAGGTTAACTCAGCAAAATTTCTATGAAAATGTTTTACGTGAAATACGAGTATTTAATTGACCAAATAAAGAGTTTTTAGTGTAATATTTATCCACTACAAGTGTGACATCTAAAAATATGGTTCTCCAACAGTAAATATCGTCGAAGTACTTTCCCCATTTGAGTTGTAGAGATATTTTAGATAGATATAAGTACGTTATGAGAAATAGATATTACAATAATATCTAATTTGAACTGAGTTCGGAAGATTTAATGAGCATTCTTCTTTCCTTTCCAAAAGAGTCGTAGAAGTACGGATTTCAGTCGCAAGATACTGCGAGTCGTATAAAAGTGTCTAGAAACGATTTGTAAATGTTCGATATAAGTAGGCGTTTAGTATATTTATTTGACAAGTTGTGCTCATATTACGTGCTTACATATATTGGAACAATCACTAGATATAAATACAATAAATAAGTAGTGAGGGGTGCGTCGAAGTAATGGCGAAGACACATGAGTGGTCACAGTGACAGCGAGAAGCGGGCCGACCCGCCATGCTACACGCTAGCACGCTGCACGCTACGCTAGACCAGGTAGGCGCCCGGCACGACTCACTATACAGACAGTGGATTGGACAACGATTAGCATCTTTATTATTCTACATACACATACAGGTATATATTCATAAAATTGACCAAATTTGCAAAATGTTTCTAAAGTAACGGGGCCATATGAACTAAAAAAATAACCTTTTTGGGAACAATACTAGGTTTGATTAATTGCAAACTACATAAAATAAATAAGGTATTCATAGAATGTGCGAAGCCTAAACAGTATCTAACCATGAGGCGCCTGTATTTAATACAGACTAACATAACTCTGACAAGGTATCATACGTACATAGTAATTAGTACATTTTTTAAATTAATATTAATCACATTGATAGGTACATAGTCTATTCCCGAGATCTTGATTTGCATCTTAACCTATAAGTATTTAAAATATCACAATAAATTGCTGTGCACATACGAAACAGGCAAATTTTAGTGCAATTAGATTAATTTTTTAAAGACAATTATTTTCCGTTCTAATTAAACATGATTAAATGAAATGATAAAATATGATTCCACAAAACATGAAAATAAAAATATTATAATTCAGTTTATGCCGAGTAGTCTTGGGGTATAATAAAACTATGTAATGGTTAAGTCTAATTCGATAACAGTTACGAATGCGTCTTCGCAGGTCGTGCTCAGTAACAGTCGGCGGGTAACTTATGATATGCTGCTTTAATACATTTGTAATATCATCTCGGAATTCATTGACATAACAATTATCATAAGTAATTCCAGAGTGTTTCCAATTGGTGAGTAATAATAAAATTTTAATTTCAAATGTATTAGTATTTTAATTATAACTTTGTAAGCTTAAAATAAACTTATAACAAAATATTCCTTCAGAATGAGCAGGTGTTTGTTAAGTTTTATTGCATGAACAGGCCCATTTCTCTAGTTATTATTGACAAAGTTGAAATAATTGACTTTCCCAGTCACGGCATGAATTGGGTATAATGTAACCTTCAACTATTTTATGTCAAATCGTAATTATCGAAACGCAAATAGTTTGACGTAATCGGTAGATGTACCTTCTATTTGTTAAAAGCGTTAAATAAAGTAAACCGTTAATGACTTCTAGCTGTTTATTAAGTAATCGATTTCGACTTTAATATATCAAATTATATTATGTGGAATCACGATAAGTCTTAAATGAGATTAACATCAAAGCACGTACATTTATCTCCACTAAGAATTTTTCAAACCCACGAACTGATTTTGCTGTAATGTTGTTTTGTTAATATAAATACCGCTGAGTTTGTTGGCTCAAGAACTATAATGTTCTAACAGACTATAGCGGTGTTTATTCAGATTTTAGATTTTACTGAATTATTTTCTTTTTGTGAAATTTGTTTGAATACTAAAAAAAGACTGCTTCGATGTGCCTCCTAATTCTCATATACGACTTATCACTTGTGCTCGTTCACATCCACTTTTTATTAATTTAATATAATATACGTTTTATAATTTCTCTATTCTACATTTTGCTTAGAAATACAATGCAATAAAGATTAATTAATCTTAATTTAATACTTGCGACAAAACTGGTTATTCTAGTAACTAACTACACACAGAGTATGAGGTGCTACAAATTAATATATCGACTGTAATTGGTGCAATATTCACTACTTACTACCAAACGACGTAGACGGATCTCTATGTGCTACTTCATACACATATTAAATATTATTAGATAGTATATTTATTATTAATAATAATGTTTTTTATTTAATTAAATCTACGTTATATCTTTTTAATTTTAGAATCTAATTAGTACATAACTCAATAATAGAATAACCTACGTGAGTAGAGTCACCTTTATTATTGAGTTACATTTTCTTATAGCTAGGTAATAATATTATCAGTGGATGTGAACATTTAGTTATATTTTTTTCGTCTCAAATAGTCAACTAATTAGATAATGACTTGTTCTATGAAATAAACTTACATATAGCTGCTTGAGTTGAGACAGTGAGTCGCGGTACGTGCTGGACGTTACGACGACCTTATTGCGTATCAGTGGAGTGTTTTGATCGGAATGAGTAGTTCAGCGGTAGAAAACTTCGTAAAAGTTTAATCACATTAAAACGCTTTTATTAATAGTGGTTCACAAAATAAAATAAAACTGGCTAATAAGCATTTATGTCAATGAATTCATGACTCGATAAAGGCATTTGGCCTCATTTCGTTGCAGAACAACATATTATGTATTTTTGAATTAAAACTAATAATATATTACTAATTAAAACTTACATTAATGTCTAAGTATTCATCAAACAAATTATATAACATAGTAAATACATTAGGAATGATCAATGACTAGAAAATATTCCGTTTGTGAAGCTCCCCAGACTTGATCGGCAAAGGACAATATAACAATTAATTTTTCAGTCAAAATACTAACTTTATTCTAGCCGTATTGAACATATCAATAACTCATTTATAAATTAATGACCATAGAAATCTATGAAATAAAGAAAAAATATTATTTATAATTATGGATATTTTATAACAGTACACAATATAGCTGCCTCTAGTCGAGATTAATTTATGTTAAAATACATAATGCTCTCAAGTCTTAAAAATGTCTTTTGAAAATAATGTACACAGTTATTGAAAAACCAGGAAAAGTAACAGACAGTAGTGCCAACGACGGCTGATCACCAAGTACTAGTGGACTCGCCGGAGCAGTCGCCGATCGCAAGTTATAGGCCGACTAATTAAATAAATACAAAATAATTCATTAGGTATCTATCTATATACAACATATTTTAAATTTCTCTTATTTACTTTACAACCCTCATTATAATAAGGAATGTCATAACTTAATGTAGAGTAAGTACATAAAGTGAATAAATATGTTAACAAATCGACAAACATTTGCGTTTTGCCAAATGAAGAACTATTCTAAAATATTTATGTATATGTTCTACTGTCTAACAATGTTGACTACCAGTCTCACATTTTAGTTTAATAAGTGCTAGAAGGTATGAAATACAGGGAAAATAAATCAGCTGCGGAGAAGTTTAATTGGGACGAAACCAGATCGTATCACTGCTTCCTTCGTTCGCTGCTAGCGGCGTGTCTGTTGTCTCGATTGTCGCAGTCGGAAACCTTACACTACACTTTAAGTGGTCATGTTTTGGCATAGGCTGCACCACTACTTGATATGTTTCATTACGTTCAACGCATGTACGAGTTATGACTGGTTGCGCCCGAATACTATTCCTGGGAGTTCGCAGCTTTCACTGATCGCATATAAGCACGGGGGCCAATCGATCGTATATTTTACATGAGGTCCGTGTAGCACTGGCGGAGTATTAGAGCACTAGGGGTCAGGGTCCGGGGGGAGGGGGCGTGCTTAGCGGCCGCGCGCCCACCGGAGCAGCGCGTCGGCCAGCACGTCCAGGTGAGCCTTCGTCTGTGGAGAAAAGGGGCCGTTACAGTACCACTCTCACACAAGTGCCGAATAACTTACTGCTACCATTACTGTCAGGAATTAAATTATCCTGCTCAAAACAAGACGAGCCTGAAGAGCACATCTATACGTGAAGAATATTTAACACTCATCGCTTCACAGCTGAACTCCATCTTGGGTGCTATTACTTACACAAACTACGTGCCCATTTATTTACCCAGACACTAATTTATCCTGATCGGGACACTAACGGTGGGCTCTCAAATTAATTATTTATCCTAATATGGGAATTACTTCCGAGACCTTAGAGTAGCCTCCATGCTTCACACAGTTAACACATAGAGTGAACGATTTGATACTTAGGTGATAGGTCGTATCACCGACAGAGGGGCTGCTAAGCAACCCTCAACACTTACTGTAACTGTAATAGATAATTTTTCACCGGATATTTGCAAACACTGTAAGATTGTAATTAAACTTGCCGTTGTGTTAGCTTTCGGTATATTCTTTTATAAATAGATCATATCAAATATAATACACTCAATTTCATCTAAATTCGATCACGTACAGTAATAACAAAATTCTTTATTATAATAAACTTACTATACTTATTTGCAATTATCCGGTGATAGATCAGATATACTGACAAAACCTTATCAGTTACAAGTCGCACTTTCACAAGTCGTTATGACACCGAAAAGAATATGAACCCTTGTATAGTGTGCGTAATCGTTATAATTTCCGTTCAGCTGCCAGAATATGATATCTCGCTGCCTCTGTTTAATTTGCTAAGTTATTTCAGGCTTAGCAGAGATATTCCTACCACGAGGCGATGTTTTAAAATCATCATAAATCCACTGTGATAAAGAGATTGTGCTATACGGCATGTATAGCTATGTACGTCTCTTGCTCAGACCGATTTTTAGAGACACCCATGATAACAACATGGAACCCATAAGGAAAGCGTAAATATGGTTGCCCTAAGCTAAGCAGACTTGGCGACGAACAATCATGGCAGAAGCGAAGACCATAAGAAAGTCCTGAAGCGAAATAAAGCGCGAAGCTTAAGACCGAACAGGATGGCAGCGCACTGAGGACGCCTTCTGCCCCAGTTGGGGGACACCGCACCCTAAGCCAAGTAAGTCATGATAAGAGCATGTGTAAGTAAGTATAGAATCACCGTTTTGTAGAACATGCAGGCCTGTCGATCTTCGTCCTCGCCGCTGGGGCAGTCGATGAAGCCGTCGCACAGCACGTGGTCGTCGATGCAGCGGTAGCGGCCCTGGCGGTCCGGCGTGGGACACGCGAACCGCTCCATGCCGTCCGCGGCTGGAGGACATTCTGAAAACGAAACATAGTTTTGTACCTATATACTGGTTACTTCAAAATTGGGGAGAGCGGGCATAAGTGCAGAAAGAATTGGCCGATGACACTACATTTTTGTTAGTATCTTATCGGTCTTTACTTTTATACTCCATTTGCTATAGTAATGTTTGTCAAAATGCGTCTGCCAGACATATTTCGTGTTCCAAGCACCATCACACTCTTTACACATAGGTATTCTATTTTCATAGTAGTTTTCAAACAGTTTACGATACGGCAAATTGCGTATTGTGTGAGAATAAATAGTGTTCATTAATATTGAACATGCTACAAGGCTATTATCTGTATGGTTTCGTTTCGTTTTGGTTTCGTGCGTTTATAGACAAACATTGTATATATAGTATAATGGTTTAAATGTTAGTAGTCATTACTCGAGCGAGGGTAATGAACTCTGACCTCTGTTGTAAACCTAGTCACTTTTGACTTTGGGTTCTTTGTTCTTTCGTGAATTATGCTCCGTAGTCCGTCTCTTGGAAAGGGTTTAATGAGCTGTACTAACAGAGTACACAGGATATTGTGTTTTTCTCATGGAAAATTGAATGTTTACGTATCATCGCCTTGGGAATAGGCCTGCTACTTATTTATTGACTGTCCATGATTGGGATTTATTTTTGTTTTAACCATGTATTATAATAAATATTTTGGTTTTAACCATATAAATAGTTAGTACCAAGATATTTATGACATCTAACAGATATTGTTTTAGTACATAGGCTCCTGTCAAAAGAGTTTTGTTCACTTCTATCGATGTTCATCGCAGTTGTTCGGGGTTATCAAATATAAAAATACTAGCAAACCGCCCTAACTTCGCACGGGTGTTAGAATTCTTTGAAAATCGCAGCTCTTCTGCTCTATAATAAACATATGATATTATACAATTAAAATTTTCTCAAAAACCGTTCAGTAGTTTTTGAATTTATCGCGTCATATAGACAGACATACAGACACGGTGTGAGTCTGTGTTTATTATCTAGTGATTGTCTAATATGAGATCTAATACAAAATATGAATAGCTCTGAGATCTAGATTAAATTGGACACTCTGTAATGTAAATATATGTTACGAAGATTTAGTAACGTTAACGAGGATTTTTATCAGAATTGTAAATTGTGTAGTTAAACTGAAATACATTCTATAAATAGGGACTAGTCTTATCTCACCTTTTAACGAGGGAAGAAAAACATCGCACGTAAACCCACACGTATGTAATAAATTCTTATAAGTCTGATAGTCTAAGAAGCGCGGTAGGTCACATGGCTACGCGGCGCTTGCAAGGGATTAAACTGAACATTTTATTTCCACAGTAAAATTTCACTAAGTTCTTACATACACAGAAAAGTCTAATAAAATTTTGATGTTATTTGACCTACAAAGTTAAATTAAGTTTCCTTGACGTTTGTCTAACTTTTTATTGGCGTAGGACAAAATAATAGTACGATATTTAGATAACCTTTTTGTGACGCACTTTGTAGACCTATAAGACGGAGTGAAACATATGTATATTACTTGTGATAAAATAAACTTGAAAAGTCAGTGAACGAGTTAGCGGTACGATACATAAAAAAAAAATAATATTCTCATCCATTTGGTTGCATTAAGTAGAGCTTTTTGCTCTTTCCCAGGAGGTTGTATGTTTCGGTTAGTTACCCGTACGATATTCCCAAACTCTGTGACTAAACTGGTTGCTTACACAGACTGTGACGGCAGGCCACTCTATCGCGAGCGTCTATTTTTAGCTACGCCGGGGAAAGTGAGGCCCGTGGCTCGATTGCGCGCGCCCTCTATACACCTCTATCCTTAGCCTCTATCTATTCACTTTGTGGGAGGCAGCGGCGACGTCTTGTGCATCCGTAAGCAGCTATTGGTACCGTTCACGTGAAATAGCAATTTACAGTTATCAAATCTTTTGTTAAAGGTATTTTTGACTTATTATTTATCTTTGCTACAGGTATAAATAATTGTAACACTAATATTATTAAGGTGAATGTTTGTGTTTATGTGTGCGTTTATATTTATTACTCTTTCACGCTCAAACGGCTGAACGGGTTTAGCTAAAATTTAGCACACGGGTAGACCATGGGAATAGCACATAAGATACTTTTTATTCCGACAGTATATCCTATTGGAGTAAACTGCCTTCGCGCGGGTGACGCCGCTAACATTGAATATTAATGTAACGTATTTTATTATTCTAATCAGAAGTTCCAGTTTAAACTCAGTTAAGAGTTGTTTTACAGGACATCATGTTTTCAACCTTAACCACTTCTCAAATTGACAAGAAATTTAGAAGAAGCAATGAAGCTCGATCATTGATATCAACATAAAGTAAATCAATCACTCAAATATTCTGGCAAATTAGTCATTTATATCTATTCTTATGAGACAAACAAAATAATACATTACTAGACCAGGGTCGATAATTTTTAAAACCAAAAAAAATAATATGTAGTAGTAGTAGTTGCAATTTTTTTATTATCAATGTAACATGTAATCTTACGTTTTTCGAGTAATTAAAGTGTAAATTTTAATAAATAGCTCAAAATTGTATATAATAATAATAAAAAAAATTTTCGAAATCGAGTTTTTTTTCGATTTATTGCATTTTCTGAGAAGATTTACTATAGTAACATATTTTTTTTTTCACCATCGGAAAGTAGAGATTTCAACGAACAGAAAACATACCAACTTTTTAAAAAAAGCTGATATTTTGACGGGTGAATTTTCGATTGAAAATTAGGGTGCTTTTTCGATATTAATTCAAAATAAGGTGAAAAAATAAATATTTCTTATCAAATAAATTACAGCGTATTTGGGACATAAAAAGGTAAGTTTTCACCAAATTTCGTGAAAAAAAATTTTTTTTTGAAAAAGATAACAATAAAAAACCAAAAACTTGGTTTTTTGAATATTTCACATAAATTTTGAGGTTATGTGAAAAAAGTGTAAATACAAAAGTTTTAGATCTTTTTATTACCATTTGACATTTTTCCATAGGACTTTTAGTTTTGCCGGAAATCGAAAAAAACCGTTTTTTACCCTTAAAAACTCACCCCCATCCCCTTCCCGGCCTCAGATCGCCCGTAAATTATTTTTCATTACTCATACTCTGAAGGTAGGTCTAAAGTTGCCTGAGGAGCGGGCTGAAAGTGATACTTTTCATCCCTAGGGAGTTTTACTTTACAACTGACAGCTGTCAAATTATTAAAAAAAAACTAGTTCTATCTTCACATTTCTATTGAACTATGTTCCAATTTTCCATACAGCCAGTCAATCACAGCGCGATATAAAATTGAAATAACTAAAAGACAAGTAGGTATTAATTAAATAATGTTATATTTTAAGTGATTTATTTGTTCAACTATTTCTTTAAAATACTTTATTTTTAAAAGATTAGAATTAATTTCTAATTTTTCATTAATGAGGCTGAATAGCTAGCCGGCCGCAGAAAAAAAAACAAAATGGCGGGAAAGTGGCAATCAGTCGTTGGTTTTTTCGAGTTTTGTTTACATTTCCGTACAACAGAGATTTGTATTAACACGTCATTTTTATCAGATTAAAATAGTGATTAACGCCTAATTTCATAAGAGAAGAGGTTAAAGCAATAGTGGAAAACCTTTTACCGCCTAAATCAGAAGAAAGATACCTACTTAAAATCATAGGTACGACTCAGGTTTTACAAACTTTTTATTTTATTCCTTCCTCGTATTCGTAATGAAAAGCACAGTGTTTACCTCGGGGTGAAAGTAACCCATTTAACCACTCGAATTAGCGACCTCGCTTCGCTCGGCCGCCAACTCCATCTCGGGACGAAATGAGTTACTTTCACCCCTAGTGTAACAATGTACTATTTCATTACTCATACTCTGAAAGTGGGTCTGAAGTTGCCTGAGGAGCGGGCTGAAAGTGATACTTTTCATCCCTAGGGAGTTTTACTTTACAACTGACAGCAGTCAAATTATTAAAAAAAAAAAAACTAGTTCTATCTTCACATTTCTATTGAACCATGTTCCAATTTTCCATACAGCCAGTCAATCACAGCGCGATATAAAATTGAAATACTTTAAAGACAAGTATTAATTAAATAATTATATATTTTAAGTGATTTATTTGTTCAACTATTTCTTTAAAATACTTTATTTTTAAAAGATTACAATTAATTTCTAATTTTTCATTAATGAGGCTGAATAGCTGGCCGACCGCAGAAAAAAAAAATTAAAATGGCGGGAAAGTGGCAATTTGTCGTTGGTTTTTTCGAGTTTTGTTTACATTTCCGTACAACAGAGATTTGTATTAAAACGTTATGTTTATCAGATTAAAATAGTGATTTAACGCCTAATTTCATAAGAGAAGAGGCTAAAGCAGTAGTGGAATACCTTTTACCGCCTAAATCAGAAGAAAGATACCTACTTAAAATCATAGGTACGACGACTCAGGTTTTACAAACTTTTTATTTTACTTTTAGTTTCCTCGTATTCGTAATGAAAAGCACAGTGTTTACCTCTGGGTGAAAGTAACCCATTTAACCCCTAGAATTAGCGACCTCGCTTCGCTCGGCCGCCAACTCCTTCTCGGGACGAAATGAGTTACTTTCACCCCTAGTGTAACAATGTACTATTTTACACCACCTGCTCGATAATGTCGTTTTACACGTCATACAAACCTCACTTAAAGCAAGTCATTATATGCCTAGGGAGATAGTGCAGTATGGCCGATCCCTAGGGAATAATGAGATTTGAATTTGGAGCATCAAGAATCGTCAACATTGTGAATTAAAATGTAGGCGCATCGAACAAGTTGACTCAAAATTCAAACCAAAGAGTATGTAATCACTATGATTCAAACTGGCCACTAACAAAAAAAAGAAAATAGAATAAAACGTGCGTACTGACGACACGGGAGCATTATAGAAAATTGAAACTATAGAATCTTGGAGTAGTGAATTTTGTTTGTTTGATGAACTTGTAAATATAATACTTATATTTCTCTAATATATGATTTGGTCGACCAAATTGTCTTTTAATTATCCCACAGATGGTGTAAAAAGTAGAGTATGCAACACGGGGATAAAGCTGTCTTTGTCTTGGGCGGCTTAAATTCCTCACTTCACTCAGGTTTCTTTATTAACTCTCTCGCAATGCTCGGGAGTTAGTTTTATAAATCCCTCACTATCGTTCGGGATTAAAATCAGCAACCTTCGTTTCGTTCGGAATTCAACATGCCGCCCGCGACTTAAAGACACTGCTTTATCCCCTAGTCACATAAACTACTATTTCCTTTCATTTTTATAATATTCTCCTCCTTTTCTAATGGGTTTCATCCTACTATTATTTTTTTCTCTTTTTATTATTTTTAAAGGCTTCTACCCTGGTCTATACATACTGGCCGCAAATAAACCCTAACAAGTGGTGTATTACTGCTTTGTTTAGGATAAGTTACAAAGCTAAGCTAAGTTTCAATCTATCGTTCGCAATGAGAACAGCAGAAAGAAAAGTAGAAAAAAAAACGCTTGCGGTTAGAGGACGGCAAAAAAAAAACTCGTCTAAATAATAAACATTGACAGCCTGAAACGCAAAAACTATTGGAACAAGGTTTGTTATTACCTATATTATATCAGTTACATAATGTATACGTCAATGATCATATGTTATGATAGTTATTTATAAATAACATGGCTTTGTTGATATTTATCGCCTGTCGGGAGTCGTATTAAGAACCGGATAACCTAATTTCTCGTCGCTCATCGTTGTAGCTTCGGACTTGTTTATCGTGCGTAGGATGTCAAGCAACTGATACCGTCATGTTTTTCTTTTATCAACAGAAAATAAATAAATAATTACTACACTTTTCCTTTATACAGAAAAATATACTTCAAGTCAAAGCAAAACAATAAACATGTTTTGTTTTACAAATTAATTAAACAAAGAAAAATTCAATGTTAGAAAATTAAGATATGAAACGTTAAAATTTGCGGAGATAATTTAATAAAACATTGTGTGAGAAGATTAGGGACTCGATAAAGCTCTTTAATCTTTTACTCTCACAGTATATTAAATATAGCTAAGCTGTGGTATTATAGGTACACATATGACGCGCCCATCTCATCGACGTGAACCGTAAAGTAGAGAGTGAGTATTTATTTTTAGTATTAAATGAAGGTGGTTTAGTCATAGTTTTCTCTTATAAATTACCAACTACAACTAATCTTATTTTATTTAAAATGTGATTAAGTTAGATTGTACAAAATAGTACTTTTGTAAACTTAATGAAGCTGTACTTAAGTTATACAGTTAAATTAAGCAATTCATATACAAATTCACAACATGCACGAGATTATGTAGTTATACAGAGATACTAATTTAACTCAGGGTGAAACTATTTTTCGTCGTAGCCATACTGTTAGGGTGTTCTGTGTTTTATCTACGTCCTTCATGAACACAACTAGTTGCTTCATTCAGCTACAGCTAGTGTGTGTTGTACTTGTATGTACCTATGTAGCGTCATTTGACGTCAACTTCTAGGAAAGAGAAGTCACGGACCTCACGATATTTAATCTAAAAGAATAGTGTTTGAAATGTTTTTATAAAATCCAATGAAGTTTATTTAGAATTCCATTTATAGTTTCAAATCAATTTAGAAATATGATTTGCTAGTATTTTACATATAAATGTACTTGTCAACAAAAAATCAGTTAAGGGAAATATTTTCTTATTTACGTCAAAATAAGTTTAATGAAGAAACGATTAAACCATCCTAAAGTTTGAAAAATGAAGATTAAGAATATGACAAAATAATAAAGTAATAAGCGGCAGCATTGATGGATCGCCAAGAAGGAGGAAAATAACTATCGTTATAAATCTATGATGCCCTCGTTCTTACGTGTACGGCGAAATTATGAAAGTTTATGTGACGCTGTATATCATACGCTCGCTTTATTGACAAAACGAATAAAACTCTGAGAATAAGGCTAAATGAGCGGCCTAACTCAAAATTATGTGTGCAGCAAGTGCCGCCAGTAATATTATTTTCTAAAACAATATTTTTATCGCAGTTTTCTTTCATAGTCAAGGAAAAGTCCCTAAGTGTCTTTTCATCAAATAGTAGACCGTTGTTCTATAAAAAGGGTACTGTAGGCGACTGTAAAAGTGAAGTTACGTGCTCGCGTAAAGCCTGCATCAAGTATTCAGGGCGATGGCAGATCCAAGCAGCCTCCGGGAACTTTTTAAGACCTCGCACTTTTGAAATATCTGTCATTCGTAACGCACTTTAACGTTTAGCTGTCTGAAGATTCACACCTATTGTATTATCATGAGATCTCATACTTTCTTTTAGCCGGATTAGCTTTTACTAATTTTTATCAATAATTAGCTTTTGCCCGCGACTTCTTCCGTACATAAACTATTATTGCCTATGTCGCTCAGTAATAAAGCAGCTTTCTTTCGGTGAAAAAATTTTAGCAATCGGACTAGTAGGTGCTTCCAGAGATTACCTCCTACAAACAAAAAAACATAAAAACAAAAAAACATAAAAACAAAAAAGCAAACTTTACCTCTTTATTATATTCACTAATATATTATTATGAAATAGATATATTATTATGAAAACGGATCGTATACTCCCGTCATCTTATAAATATGATTTACTTACTAGAAACTTTTCACATTTAATACAGATAACCTTAGCGAGAAGGTTGCTTTTAAAAGCTGGATATATATCTTAACATTGACATTTCGCTGCAGAAAAAGCTAATCAAGTGATATTCACAGCTACAAGGACCCGTAATGCACTGCTACTTCTATTTCAACTTTAGTAGTACATGCTTTGACAGAAATGAGATTCCTTATTTCTCTCAGAATTTTTGATATTAAATTAATTTTTGGTATTCTTTCAATTCTTTGTTTCTTTTGACTACATACATTTTTTAAATATTTATCATCTTTACATAAGACCTGGAAAGTAGCGTATAAAATAAAATAAATGAATCATCATTTAATTGACTCCACATTTTAATCTCAAAAAAGTATTAGTACCTAACGTTTGCTCTGTAGATACATATTTTCATAGAAAATTATTAAGGTACGTAATTAAAAATAGTTTCCAAAATATACGACGAAAGTTATTTAGTTTCATTCCGGGAAAATCTACATTAATGCGTGTGTAACACGCATCAGTTTCTTTATTAAACTTAATCGTCCATAAAAAGAAACTGAAATGAGTTTGTAGGTTATTATTAACATTTCCGTAAATTAAAAATTGTGTAAATTGTGAACGGGGAAAATGTGGTAGGCGTTGTTTTCTTTTCTTATCGTGATTTAAGTAAGAGACGAAAAGTATCCAATTGTATTTTCTGTTTGTCTTTTATATATATGCCTACACTGAATTGCCAGCTAACTTAGTTTCACTTTATTTTTTTCCTTGTTGCTGCGGTGGAAGCTATCAAATACTAGCTAGATAATAGTGTAACACTTCCCTTAAAAATGGTTGAGCTCAGTGGTTATGTTATTCACGCGTTATGTTCGTGATCGGGTGTCGCCAGTTGACATTGATCTTCTCTTAACTATGCCATTCGCTTATTTCAATATTTATATTGGGAAATGATTTATTTATATACACGACTTATTAGCAGATACATTAAAAATAGAACCAACAAAATGGAAATAGTTTTTTTGTAATATAAAGCCAGATTAAAAAATGTTCATGAAGTTTGAAATGTGCAATCAGGTAGCTTCATCTTTCCGACTGACCGACATCTTGACATGTCAAAAGGTTTTTATCAAAAGAAGTTCTTCAAAAAAGATAACTTTAAATTTTTTAACTTAGTTTTAGTCCGAACTATCTATATTTAAAAAAAAAAATCTATACATACATGTTAATAAAATTGAAGTGTCTGTTGCAAAATCACAATAACGTTGTTTTATTAAATGCACATTAGTAAAGGAGCCCCGGATGCTAGAGCTCAATATTTGAGCGCGATTGGATTTTTTTTTATTTTGCAGGTATAATCTGACGGCTTTGATGGGGCGATATAGCTAAAACCGTCGATAAGTGTAAAATTTTTAACGTTCCTAACAAAATTATCTTAGCAAACTATGGTAAAAAAATTGCATTAATCATCAAAATAATGACAGGAACCTTACAACCTAACTTTATGACTCGCCCATTTGCTTATACCTCGCTCAAATTTTCAGATTACTGAAGTATACACTTTTTTACTTGCACTTAACTTACGGTTTTAATCTGACGCGCTCGAGATTTTCCGAGGATCATTTTTTTTTTACTCATATGACGGGACTATATTAAAGGTTCATATTTGGTAGGAGTACATTACAGGGTGCATGGTTTCTCCCCATATGATTTTCTGTCGCGCTACAGCACCCTGCAATGCAAAATCCTCATCTGGCCGCCCCTACTATATGAAAGTATACTCGATACCTATAGCGAAACTGTTGATCATTTTGTCTGTCTGTTTGTTCCGACTAATCTTCAAAACGGCGGAACGGATTTTGTCGGGACTTTCACTGGTAGATAGCTGATGTTATATAAGTAACTGGGCTACTTTTTATTTTATTTTAAGAAAAGTATTAGGGTTCAGCGTAAAAAAAAACTTCGTAAATTGTAACCTATGTCATTGTGCTGTTTTACTAGTTTAACGCAGACGAAGTTGCGGGCAACAGGTAGTTATTAATGTAATTGACTCACTTTTATAGGCTATTGAAATAAAGCATCTCATATAAAACAAATAATTTTAGTTATAAAGGTTTATTATTCTCAGTAACAGAAATATTAAGTCCACCTTTGTTCAGTGTTTCTTACAAGTGCATAAAATTTTAATATTTTTTTATAAATAAGTATTTTAGACGTGTTAGGGCGTCATTGTAATTATCAGTACTAAGCGGTCCATCCACTCAGGGTCCACTTAATCAGGTTTCACTTTAATAATATTTTTATACTTTTCAGGCAATTAATCCCTCGGATGTATTCATGATTTTCAATATTATATTATTGCTAGCTGACCCGGAAAAAATTGTTCTGCCATATAAATTTATCAAAGAAACATTGAGGGAAAAAATAGCCTACGACCTATTCTCAGACCTACCAAATACACACAAAAATATTTTACAAACATCGGTCAAGCCGTGGAGCCGTGGAGGAGTTCGACAACAAAGACTGTGACACGAGATTTATATTTACTAGACTAGCTTCTGCCAGTGTCTTCGCCCGCGTGAAAAAAGATGTCTTCCTACAAACTTTAGACCATCGTTTCGTCCCTTAGGGGCAAAATTTTGAAAAATCATTTTATAATCATTTCTTTGTGCTCGCCTACGTTATAAGGAAGTCTTGTGTAAAATTTCCCTCTCTTAGTTCGAGTTATTTCGTCTGTGCGTTGTTATGTCAGTCAGTCAGTTTCTATTTTTATCTACACTAATATATTAATATAAACTAATACGCAATATATTATATTATAGATACTATTGTTTTGTTTTATTGCGTTTTCTATTATATTATACTAATATATATATAATTATAAAGAGGTACAGTTTGTTTTTATGTTTGTAGAAAGTAATCTCTGAAAGTACTGGTTTGATTGCTAAAAGTTTTTCATCAACAGAAAGCTGCTTTATTCCTGAGTGACATACGCTATATTTTATGTACGCAGGTGAAATCGCGGGCAAAAGCTAGTATTTATAAGGATTTAGACAATTAATAGCAACAAGTATTATACTCTTTACCTTATAACTCGTCACTAAAGTATTGACATGAAAATGTATTGTTGTTCATAACAAACGGTATTACGAACAGCTGATGTATTATTCTACTAAACGGCTATAAGTATAGCCAATAACCCAAGCTATTCACTAGCTCAATGCTGATTTATATAAATTGGTCTCACATAAAATGCTTAGTTATAAAAACGTACAGCGATTACTTAAAGTCAAGTTGGTACGAACGTCACGGGCGTGGGTGTTATCCCGTATTACTCATGATAGAGATCGCGGGATTGAGTACGCTGCAGACTTTTTGGCGTCGAATACGTCATCGGTCGTTACCACACTGTCCAATGACTTTCATTTGAGTAGTGTTGTATATAAATGTCCAAAACGCCTTTACTTACGACTAGACCATTGTTTGCGCCAGTTTATTCCCTCTGCGACCGTTATAGCTGACAAATGAAATTTACTTCACGTAAACCACGGCTGAGATAAACTTTTGGATACTCACAGTTCTCCAAAATCGATACTCCTCTAAATATCTCTTCATGTAGAATGACTTTTTATTATAAGTGAACTAAATGTGGAACCATTTCGAGTATTCTCCTCGAGTTAGTGCGCAGGAATCACGTACTATAACTTGGATTCAAAGCTTTAGTCTCGGGCTTCGGTTGGATTTAACTGAAACTTAACAGTAGTGACCGGTTTTGTTTTATTTGTTTCGAATTTAGTAAAGCTAACCACTAAAACGAAAGTACTTAATATAATTAAGAAACTTTCAGTGTGGAAGACGTACAAAGCAAAAGTAAGTTGTTGAAGTTACATTTTGGTGTACCTATTCACAAATTGTAGGAGGATATTATGTACCAAGTAAATTAATTGTAATTGATACAGCAATTATTTTAGCGTTCAATAATAATTTGGTAACGCTCGGTGTATTGATTGGCAGTGGCTTTATTCCAGCACGTGCTATGTTTTTGTGGCCGTAGGTTGTCTGCTGAGAGCCTTTCAAGCTGATAAATATTAACAAGACGTCGCTGTACATGCCGCTATTGTTAAGGAGAATTGCCAATGCTTCACCCTATCATTTGCTGTACTCAAGTTTTAAGTCGGCAGACACAATCAGAAAGATAATCCGGCTTAACAGGTACTTTGACGCATCGACAGGTATCACACGCCAGCGCGTGAGCTTTGAACAAGTTGAACTGTTTTAATAGTAGTTTATGTGACTAGGGGATAAAGCAGTGTCTTTAAGTCGCGGGCGGCATGTTGAATTCCGAACGAAACGAAGGTTGCTGATATTAATCCCGAACGACAGTGAGGGATTTATAAAATTAACTCCCGAGCATCGCGAGGGAGTTAATAAAGAAATCGGAGTGAAGTGAGGAATTCAAGCCGCCCAAGACAAAGACAGCTTTATCCCCTAAGAAAAAAAATAAAATAGAATAAAACGTGTCAGTAAGCACGTTTTATTCTATTTTATTTTTTATAAGCGTTATAGAAAATTGAAACTATAGAAGAACTTGGAGTAGTGAATTTTGTTTGTTTGAAGAACTTGTAAATATAATACTTATATTTCTTTAATTTGACCAAATCCTATGATTTGGTCGACCAAATTATATTTTAATTATCTCACAAATGGTGTAAAAAGTAGAGTATGCAACACGGGGATAAAGCTGTCTTTGTCTTGGGCGGCTTGAATTCCTCACTTCACTCAGGTTTCTTTATTAACTCCCTCGCAATGGTCGGGAGTTAATTATATCAATCCCTTACTAACGTTTGGGATTAAAATCAGCAACCTTCGTTTCGTTTGGAATTCAACATGCCGCCCGCGACTTAAAGACACTGCTTTATCCCCTAGTCACATAATCTACTATTACGTGATCCCTTTTTATTAATTCAGTAAAGGAGTGGTATTTCTTTCATTCATTCATGTATTCACTTCCGTGGAAAAAATATTTCTTTTTAAATCAAAGTATTCTGGTTCAGCGCCCTGCACAGTGTTAGGATTTGAAAAACATAGTTTGTGTAACAAAAGAATTTTTAATAAATTACTTTGGTTTTAGACTATAAACGTGAAAAGCTTTTTTCGTGTTTTATTTGGTACCAGCTCACATGCATAGTGTATTTTTCACCTTTGTGTTTGAAATATTTTTACTTCGTATAAAGTAACGATTTAAAAAATATGCTTTCGGTGTAGCGGCTACGGGGCTACGCCACGGTAATAATATCTACAGTAATCCAACTTCATACAAACGGACGAAACGCGAGCTATACCTAAGCGCCTTGATCTCGCGGTGTGCTCGTAGTGCAGACAGTCGCGACTGTGCCGCAGTGACGATCGGACGGTGTGTTGTTTTTTTTTTAAATAACGCGCGATTTTTCACTAAACATAAATTCAAGTACATATTTACATCTATACATATAAATAAAATTGGAGTGTCTGTTTGTAATATTGAAATAACCGCTTTTTACTACATGCATATGAATACATACACCAAAATAATATTTTTTACAATTTTTATCTGTCTGTTTGTTCCGGCTAATCTCTTTAATGGCTGGACAGATTGTGACGGGACTTTTTTTGGCAGGTAGCTGATGTAATGAGGAGAAACTTAGGCTACTTTTATTTTAGAATAAATACATTCAAAATCCCGTAGTCCACGCGAACGAAGTCGCGGGCACAGCTAGTATTTAATATGACGAGTAGGATATATTGTGCTGTTTTTGGTTGCATGAATTCGTGTCTTTTAAATGGATAAGTATTTCCTTTTATGTCCCGAAAAAAAAGATTTCTGGATTAATAAATAAAGTGAATAGAGTAAAGGAAAGTGATATAGGTATAGGCGGTTCAAGAATCATGATACGATAGGTACGCTTGTGTTAAAACCTCGGGGCATGTGTGTTTTCATTTGTTTGTATAATTCAAAGTAAAGTGGTATTTTATTATTAAATAATAGTGGTTTATTGTACTGTGTGTATGAGTACGACTAGAAAAAATAAATTTGATCGTTTGTCTGTCACTAGATATTTGAAATTTTCTCAAATTAAGTATTTCTGTTGCTGCTATAATAACATATACTACTAAAAACCGTTTTTAGAGTTCCGTAGCCAAATGGCAAAAAACGGAACAAAAAACAAGACGCATTTTTATTGAAAACTTCCTATTCAATTCACTAAGTATTTTACTTGCTTATATAAAAGAGTATATTTACAATCACAAAGCTAAATGGAAACACAAAGTTAAAGTAGGCAAATGTAATTAGAATGCTGGAGGCGGGCAGCCCTATCGCATGTCTACGTACCGCGCGGCTGTAGGCATTTATTTCAAAAATACGGCTGAGTTACAATACCGTATGATATTATTACCGTGGCTACGCGCAGCGCAGCGTAGGCGGGACACATTGCTACGTAGCAGTCACTCTACACGTCACGCTACGTGGACTGATTATTCAAGTAACTATGCGGCTACGAATAACTTCATGCTCAATTTAAATAGGATCCGAGATATCCGGATGAGTCATTTTTAGCCGGGATACATTATCTGCCTACATCAACTTTATTGCCGACATTTCGAAATAAAGATCCGTAACCCAAAATAACATTTTGGCATTAAAGAAAATATGATCTCCAACTAGACAGAAAGTTTGTGAGTAACAAAGTATATCGATCAGTGACAAATAAAATACTTGTTGTTAAGTCGTATAGTTTTAGTTTCAGCTTGAGAAAAGTTTCAGATTTACGAGATTTTATATTTAGATATCATCTATATAGTAGTAGTTGGAATTTTAATTCTTTACAAGAAATAAGGGAAGATTGGAGAAAGAAGCGAAATACAACTTACATTTATTTTTTATTATTAAAGTAAGGCGAGTGTGTAATATTTTTGCTAGCTTCAGTGAAATAAAAGCACCTTTATGCATAGTTCCACGTTTTATCTGTCGTTGAGAGAGATTCACGCGCGGTCGTAAGTTGCATCCTTTTTGCCACTGTCTCTATATGAGGAGCATTGAGCGCATGGCCGAGCCATATCTTCGCTGAGGATGATATCCAAGTTCGTTCAGTGTATGTTTTCACTTTCCAAAATGTTTCATGTTCCAATTATCCAAGCTCCAGATTATTTGCACCAATTTTCGTAAATGTGTCAGCGCAAGGACTTTTGAATTAAATATACTACGCAATATACAAACAACATATACACCGAATAATATGGTTTTATGAAATACTGTTTCAAGTGCTTTTCATAACGATTTCTTGCGTAGATTTTCTCGCTTATTGAACTTAGAACAGCAATGGAATCTACATATAATAATATTTTCGTGTTTACAAAAATAAATAAGACTTTATTGCAGAAAGAAACAAGATTAAATCTAAAGTTACAACGTAAACGACGACCCACTATCGCTATTGTATACTTGTATTTCTTAGAGCTCGGCCGCACAATGACCATCGCGCAGCAGTACGAGCGATCCAAGTGAAATTGATACACTCGTAATATTCCATTTGCTCACGAATTGCTACAATTTACCTACAAATAACAACTCTTAATTATATTTCCCATAAATAAACGAATGAATTTAATTTGCATTTATATAAAGAGGAGTAGGTAGTTGCTTAGACCTCGCGTAAACGAATTTCATTTAATACCTGTGGAGCAGCCTAATTAAATTCGTTTAAAAATATTTACTTACCCAATTGGTATGACCTCGACATTTAAGTGGACCTTTATCTCAACGGAAACTTAATATTTTTTTACGAACCGCTTCGTCATTTTCCTTCCATTTGTATTACGTTTTGTTTTATACAAACACTGAATTGATATCTGCAGCTTCTTATGAATTTTGAAACTGATAAGATGTTGTAAGAACGAAAGAAAAGATTATTTTGTAATGCCATTTTGTTTTATTATCCTTATAGTTGTTGAGTTATGATCAAGACTCACTACTCGAATGGGTGGGCGTCGAGCGGAGGTTGCAAACCCATTAATCACACTACGATACTTTATTGCTTCAATGGGGCGCCGATATAGGATCGTTGAATGTGGCTCAATGGAGATCGTGCGGCCCACGCCGGCCCACAGCGACCCAAGGCGGCCCAGGGCGGCCGGGCGGCCCTGGGTGGCCCAGGGCCCGCTCTCGCCGCGCGTCTGTCCTGCTCCACTGTTACGTTTTGCATTGTGTTTAGCAGGTCACTCCAGTTTCATTTTCAACCTATTTTTTTCAACTCATTGTCTTGGTTTTTTCTGAAGACTATGAAACATTCAAATGTCCTGCGAAGATTAATAACTTGACTCAATTGTAGTCTAGTACAGCGGAATGCGAGATTGGTGAATTGAATTTTCAGAAGTCGGTTGGAATCGATTTCGACATTCCACAAAAACGGGTGGCTAGATATTTCAAATGATGAAAATCTAATTTCGCAACTATGTATTACCGAAATAACGGTACATAGTTATGTATTACCTAAATATCGGTAGTTTTCGTTCTCTAAGGCAGTCTAAGTCTTTGGGCGTGGTGTACGTAAACTGGAACGAAACCCAACTTCTATGTTTTAGGGTTCATTACTGAGAGCGTGGGTTCACCGCCTGCAGCTCTCACCTCGTTTGAACACCCTTACTATGAGCAAGGTACGAATAGTAAAGATATACCCATTCAAAATTAATTAACAACTTCAGAATTCAGGCTATTACGCTATTTCTGAGTACTACCGGAGAGCGTCCTTTGTTTTCAATATTGCACGATAAGCTATACTAACTAGGTGACTTAAGCCACCTTCAGTGTATGAGATCTACAGAGAAATTGGTTTTGTCACCACCAAAGTGTCAGGCCATCACTAAAAGTAAATTCATGACATAATCAGGAAATTGAAATAAGAGATGACTTAAGAAGCACCTGATTTATTTTGTTTGTGTTTATTTGTACCAAAAATAGCTTTGTTTCCCACGTACTGTCGTACATAGGTAGCTTGCATATGATTAGGCCTAATATGGGCGCAGTAAGTATGGTGTCCGAAACACCATCGATCGGCGAGCACAGTACTAAATTATGTAGCTTCCTTACGACCACTAGGGGATATTTATATCAGCATCGATGAGCGGGTTGAAGGGTCATGTTATAACAGAAAGGTCACGCTTATTTTAATACCGCTCGTAGGTAAACATCTGCTATAAGCTGTTAGAGTTCATAATAAACATTTATCTGCGACGTCGTATCACCTTACGTAACGGTCATTAATTCATTATGTGCATGAGTGTAGGCATTTTGGTAAGTTATTTTTACTTTTCTTCGAATACTTTAGCAGCAGTTTTCTTCTAGAAGGTCAGTATAACGGCAAACTATGTGAATAAAATTAAAATCGCTTTCAACAACAATGAATTAATTTGCGTAGTTCACTAGCAGTAACAGGGCTGGGGAATTGTTCGAAAGAGTTACCGCGGCCCTGGAGTGAAAAGGGCAACCAAAGGAACACGAAGGATTTTAATAGGTTAAAAGCTGACACTACCTCTCGCTCCGACCAGGGCGAGAGTAGGGACTTGTTGATTTCCCACTCTAATAAAAAAGTGGTAACAGATGTTCACCTATTTTAGATACCTACGATTGTTTGTTACAGGCGCAGTAGGTTAAGGACAGGTACGGAAATATTATGTAGTTACAAAATTTCGTTTTCATTTTTACAATGACAATCAAAACTTGTTAATAACATCTACCAACATTACCATACCTAATCTGGTAACTGTGAACCGAGCCCAAGTCGTCGACGGCGCGCACTGGTCCCGAGCGCCTCAAGGAGTTGTCAGCAACAGCAGAGGCCCTGCTGGATCGAAGCCTACTGGGGCCAGGGTTATTTTCGAGAGGTAACTCAGCCCCGGTATGAAGGAAAGAAGAAACGGGGTGGGTTTTTAGTCAGTAAGAATCTGACACTATCTTCCGCTCCGCCCAAGAGCGGGGGTTGTCATTAGATGATTTTCCCACCATAAAAAAAACCATACCTTAATCTAAATAAATGTATGATATAAAAAACAGCAGAACATTGTTTGCAAACACTGAATATACATGAACGTATTTATCCAACACATTATGGATAAGCCTAACAAAGGGTTATGATTTCGACAATCTTGTATGAATATTTGTGTTTACCCATCAAGGATGAATAAGATTTTTTTGCCTCAAACCTTCTACAACTGAAATGACTAAATAGCGGCTAGAATCAATATGGGAACTTTGTGCGTCATTGGAAAAATCAATGTCTTGTACTATTTAAGTTGATATGAATATCAGTAACTTTTAAAATACATTTATTTTATGTATAGGTACTCGTATTATTCGTAACTTCAATATTAATATTAGTTGGTATTAATATTTAGTAATAGCGTATGGTACATTTTCTAAAAAAAAAACAATCATGTTATCGATCGACAGAGAATCAAAATTTAAATGGAACTGCATTTTTATCCCAATACCCGCTTTTTTGTTTCAAAATTAAATTTGAAATTGTTGAATGATCGATGCCAAGTGAAATAAAAATTGGTTGAGTGATGTGACTGCTATTTGATTGGATCTTCCAATTACGTTTATTTATTTTTGTCAAGTGAAGACAGCAGAATGGTTCTATTTTGCTAACTTATGCGTTAATATTCATACATTATAGGGGTAAAGTACTTAAGCTGACAGTGCAGTCGGTCGGCGCTGAGTTAAAGTTCGATGCCAAGAGTCGGAGATGCCAAACAATAGGCAATATGCCGCTGCAGCCCCGCGCCTGTGTTATAGTTCCGCCTATTGCACTGTCGAACTCCCGCGCCGGAAGTCGTTGTGCGCCATGTGGCCGCCCCCTCCCCCCTCGCCTCCGCGCACCGCGCCCCTCCGCACCTCACGCCTCTCTTTACATGCCATAAACTACATCATACACATACTTTATTGCCTCTCAAAATTGGTTTTATGCTATTACAATTTAGTCTTTCAAATAAATTGAAGCGAGCATATTGGAAAACGATGCCATCAGTCGTATAAGAAGTCACATATTTTTTGATAAATTATAAAGAATTTATAAATAAATTGCCTCATTAATGCAAGACTCGTACATTTTATTATCAACAACAACAATTTGGTTGAAAAGAGTTTAATACGTAAAGTTAGTAATTTTGCAAAATAGCCCACAATGGGATTCTTGCTGAGTGAAGGTCTCATTATAAATAGTAATTATTTGAGCGTATTTAGAGGGCAAACTCGTCGTACCCGTAAGGAGTTGAAGTTGTAAGTTAATTGTGATGTTGGCACTTGTTGTTGCTGTTACGTGGTGAGTGCGGCCGGCGAGGGCGAGGTACGAGTGGCGAGTGGCTAGTGGCGAATGGCGAGTGGCAAGTGGCGACTGGCGAGTGCGAGCAGCCGACCGCAATTTATGCCTGTGCTGCGGCTGGCGCGCCGCCAGACGCCGCCGACACACTCGTTAGCTCCTGAAGCAGCCCACGATCTAATAGTTTTGTCGTCTTTCAGAGACCATTTAATCTGCTTGTTTATATTTGTTACAACTGGAACTCGAATACAGGTCATTTTACGGTGTTTACATTTTCGTCCGCTTTTGTCGCATCGTTTTCAATTTTGAAAGGAGGTACGTACATTAATGTACATGTGTTTTGTATAAACATATGACTTTAGAGGAATATCAATTAACTATGTCATTTTTATCACAAAACTTACTTAGTGATTCAGGTTTATAAGTTTCAATTCGGTTGTACAGTATTCGTAGCAATTCGTAGCGTTTCGTAGCAGTGTGCTACGTAGCGTCTACGACGATAATATCTGTACATTTTCCCCCGAAACTAATCTCATAAGTTGTCTGTTATGGTAATTTTCATTGTGGTATAGACTTATCTGCTTACTGTAACTTAATAACTCTGCCAAAATTATTACGTTCTTATTTAGTTTTTTCGGTATATTCACCTCTGCGTAGCGAACGTGAAACTTCATTATGTTTATGTAAAAAGTTTAGATACTGTTAAATATGGTTACGTTGTGTGAATTATTAAAGTGTATTAAGTGAATGAAAAGTAGCTGGGGCTATGGCATAAATCTGGGTGACCCTCGTCAGCGGTAGCTCGCGCGAGCGACACAATGAGCCGATATCCAGATAAACTGCCATGTTTTGTGAACTTCTTCTGAATCACCATTTGTAAATGTATGAATGGTGTATAATACTGGTTTAATGAAACATATATTAGTACTGGATACTCGGAAACGCTGTTGGTATTGATTGGGATAGTCCCAATTAAAACATAAAAACCATTTTTTTTAACAGCTGTCTATTATGATTTAAATAATATAAAACCTATTAAAAGTTTTGTATATTTAGATTTTAATTGTTGACTATATGTTGATAATTAATATTTTGTGCGGAAGTACTAGAACTGCTTTAAAGTCGGAGAGCTTTTTTTTATTCCACAGTAAAGTTGTTCCAGATTTCCATTAACTGCCCACTTACCGAGTTTCCATCGGCTATTTATAATTTAACTAGAACGTCGTATTTCAGAGCAAGTTATTTTTCATGGTAGGCGGGACAATAAGCATGTTTATACAGATTGATGGCAGCAATAGGCTCCAATTTGTCGAGTGCTTGTGCTACGCGCGGCTTTTAAATTAGTCGACTAATTGGGCAGATCACGGTGATTTTAGGCCGTACTGTAAGCCTTAATTGGGGTTTCAGGTGTAATCGTCGATCGTCGGATACGTCGAAGCCGAGCTAAAAATAAACTTTATGGATGCGTGCGTGACGTTTCGAATAACTAAAGCGGTACAAAATGGGGCCGTTTCCCTTTCGCTGCTATTCTTGTTAAATTTTATTTTTACCCCTTAAGTAGGTTACAGACTAACTGACTCAAGTGAGTAAATAAGTTAAAAAATAACAAAGTTTTTGAGGGCAAACTGTTTTAGTTTTCACACAAACGATACTGTTGCGAAATATATGTTGATATTTATCGTCATTTCCTATACTGGCTTCTGCCAGCGGCTTTGCCCGCCTGTGATTATTACTATTTCCATTATGAATTATAGCCTTTGTGTTCATCCAGGGTATAAGCTTTCTTGGTACCATACTTCTTCGAAATCCGTTTGGTCATATGTTTATGAATGAATAATAAACATAAACATACACGCACACACACGTACTCCCATTACACCCTACTGATATATACAAACTTTCGCCTTGGGAGTGTAATATAAAAAAATTCTACTTCAAGCATCGAAACATACTATTGGCGGTATTTTATTTCTTACAGCATTTAAAATAACTCACACAACATTAAGAGAGTTGCAGTAGGTACAAGAAAAGAAAAGGAAAGCAGTAAGTAACAATATTCCAACATCAGCAACAGCGAGGTTAACCCACAACTTCAAAATTAGAATTTAATTAAACGCGCACAGGTTGTCCTTCTAAGAATAGACGCTCCTATTCTCATGGGTGTCGTAAAATGCGAGTAAGGTGTTATAATAAGGTGACTAAGCAGTAGTACCAACCTGTACATATTGAGCTGGATGTCTAAAGGTTGGGTTGCAACAGTGTAAATCTGAAACTCGAGATATAATAGATGGCGACGCTTGTAACGCCGATACTGGCGAAGGGGAATGATAGTGGGTGGTGTATGGATGCCGTTGTGAGTGTGAATCATATTAATAAGAATTAAATGAGGCATGAAATAACACTAGACTGTTATTGTCCCGCAGTTGTGTAAAAGGACCGCAAACGTAAAAAGCTAATCGCTACGATTGTTTTTTTGTGAGTTAAGGAGTCCTCACAATGTTTTTCTGCACCGATGTTAGAAGATAACCTTAGAAAGTCCAAATAAGGTGAGTAAAAATTTAACAGGTAGGTAAATCTGATATAATCAGCCTGACCAGATCAATCGTCCACCCAAGCCAGGATTTATTTCACTCTAGAGGTGAAACTGACCAAGTTGGAGCGGTTTTATCTGGCTGACCCGAATAAAAAACGCTATAAAATCTTATCGTTTCGCCGATGTTTTTTTCCTTCCGAAGGATTTGTGTGAAGTAGGAGAAACTGATCGTCGTATTCAGGTCATTCAATGAAAAACATATTACATAATTTTCGACCAAGATACTATCATTCATGTACCTAAATCCGATGTCTTCAGTTCTACATAGTAAAGGTTACCAAAATAGTCTGAAACATAATCTAAGCGCCAAGGTACGCACATAGTTGCTTGTTGACGTTTTACCACAAGAAATATTATGTTGTTTACTTGATCGCTGACTTTACAGCGTTCATACAGCTAAGCGGTCCCAAGAAAATAAACTTATTTCTTACTTTATGGTTTTACCTGGAGAGTTACTGACTTCGAGGAACTAATTCGCTTGAGAACATGGTTATTTCTTAATGCCTTGCATTGCTTCTGCGACTGATCTAGTGTAAGAGCGGGTTTCTGAATTAAGTATTTTGAGTTAAAAGCGCACCAAACCATACTTGCATGTCTTTTGACAGGTTTTCAGGCTAGAGTTTGAGAAATACTCAACTTCAAATCAGGGGTTTTAGTCTTAAAAAAGCCTAGGTAGGTATGTGAGTAAGAGCATTTCCGACGTCTGGCTCCCAAACTCAACCGGGCTGGGGCTGCGCTCAAGCGGCTCCTGCTCAACCTTGGGGGTCCAGATGCCTCCTGCCGGAGGCTCTACGTGGGAATCGTTCGGTCCATGGCCCTCTACGGGGCGCCGGTGTGGGCGTCGTCGCTGAAAACGCGACCGGCGGCACGCTGAACGCCTGCCAGAGGGTCATGGCAATAAGGATGGTGCGGGGATACTGCACGGTCTCCGCGAAGCGGCGAGCCTTCTGGCTGGCCTACCACCGTGGGATCTGGAGGCAACAGTCCTTGCACACATGCACGATATGCGCGTGGAGATGCAACGCCGGGATGAAAGTCCGCTGCCGCGACAGGTCACGGCATGGCGGACAGAGCTCCGGCGGGATCTCATGGTGAAATGGCGTCAACGACTATCGCAACCCAGTGCTGGGCACGCCACAATCATGGCGGTAAGTCCCCTCTTTGAGGCGCGGCTGGAAAGACCTCACGGCGTCATATACCTTCCGTATGACGCAGGTCCTCACCGGACATGGTTCGTTCGGGAGGTTGCTGCACCGGATTCGTGCGGAAGTGACGCCCGGGTGTCGCCACTGTGCGGAATGCCCGGAGGACGCGGTGGAGCTCACATTCGAGGTGTGCCCTCCTTTGTTCAGGCTATGATCCGGAGTGAGGAGGAGTGGCAGGCGGTCGCCGACTTCTGCGAAGCAGTAATGCTCGCAAAGGAGGAGGCCGAACCCATCAGGCAACGGCGTCCTCGCCGCCGCCGCCGGGGTTCTGATCCCGATTTCCAGCCACCGTAGGCGCGGGCTAGCAATGGGTAGCTCGCTGTCCGGCCGTCTGGTATCTGTCCGGGCCAAGACCAAGTCGTCGACGGCACGCACTGTTCTCGCGCGCCGCAAGGAGTTGTCAGCAACAGCAGGGACCCAGCCGGGTCGAAGCTTACTAGGGCCAGGGTTATCCGAAAGAGAGCTCGAGTCCCGGTATGAAGGCTAGAAGGAACGGGGTGGGTCTTTTAGTCAGTAAGAGTCTGACACTATCTCCCGCTCCACCCAAGAGCGGGGGTTGTCATTGGATAATTTTTTCCCACCATAAAAAAAAAAGGTAATTGATTAAAAAATGATGCAAGAAAATTATGAACAAGTGATTTGTATCTTCTGCTATCTTCTAAATATAAGATCAGTTTTTGCAAAATTAAGTTCTGTTTAACTAAGGCGAAAGGCCTGGGTAGTTCGTAAAAGTCAAAAATATTCTGAATCTGAAATAGCTATTCGTATTAATGAACTGAACGTGTAATTCCGTACATAAATACGTATTACGACCGCTAATTATAGTTTAAATCAACACAAAACTGGACATTAACCTGCAAAATGCAAAAATTAAGGTAATTTGAATTTCGCAGGCTATCTTGGAGCATCTCTCTTAATCTAAAAGAAGGATCATTAAACATGGAGAAGTAGAGATAATAGTACTATTTGTTAGTAATTCTAACGTTAGGCTAAGCATAATGAGCAGTTGTGCTGATAAACCACACAGAATTAGTTAAATGGCTCTATTAACCGATTAATGAATGTGCGTAGGCGGGCAATACATTAAACATCAGTGGAACACATCGGGTAATGCAGCCCACGAAGCAATCTTGTTTGTGATGCTAGTGACGTCACTAGCACTAGTAATACGAGTATGTCAAGGGAACAATAACATCTCATTTGTATTCAGTTTTCCGGAAAAAAATCATGACAGCTTGATGCATTTGATATTTATATTTAAGAATACATGTTTGGTATTACTTGTGGTACGAAAAAGTGTAATTCCGCCCAAACAAAGCTACGTAGGTATCATTAGTTCATCCTCCTTGTAATTATGGGTCCAGCTGTCTCTAATAGAATCAAGCTATGTCTTCAAACTGGTCCAATGTAGTTGAATTCTGACTGTTTCTAAGATTCTTGTGAGAGACACTAACGGAATGACATTGTCCACCAAGTAAAACGAAACGAGCGTGAAAATCTTTCCCGACGATGAAGAATGGTCTGCCAATATTTTTTCAGGTTTATGAAGTGTACTTTACGATTCGGCTAGTTACGGTCGGTACGTTTGTTATCATAATGTGTCACGATCTCATGTCGAAGTTCGGCGGCATGCGAGAGGTTGGCGCGGGGGGGTGCGAGCACCTGCGCAGGATGCACCCGCGTGCAGTCAGCGCGCCAGCCAGTCTGGCGCCTACCAGCCACCCCCGCACCCCCCTACAGCCACCCCGCACCTACCCCGCTGTCGCCCGCCGTACGACTCCCACGCCCGCGTTTGTTTTCAACTTTGATTGATAATTTGTTATTGGAGTGCGTATAACGTTTCGAAAACACTACTACGTTTCACTCAACTGTAGGTAATCGTGATTTCTCGAACAGTGAATTGTAGAAGAAACAAAATGATTCCATGGTATTCAAAAAAAAGAGAGATGAGATTTTAAAATTAGGATTACCATTGTTTTACTTTTTAATAATTTTAGCAAAACTTGGCTTTTCCTCTTTTTACTAATGTTGTTAAATAAAATCCAAATGTTTATTTTTATAATACAGGCAAGTACTCGTACATAAGTAAGTAAAAAAAAGTAAGTAGGTACAAGAAATACTTAATCTAAAAAGGTCTGCAAAAAAGATATCAATAATTTAAACATTTTTTTATTTATTCAAAAATAATAAAAAAAAAGATATCTAATCCTCCTAGATAATAAATGGAATACACGAAGGGTGGGTACATCCAAAACCTATGATCTTTTCCAAAAGATATTTCTTCGCAAAAGGTACCTATATTTTGTAAAAGTTGGTACATTTTCTGTAACTTTTGACTTTTAAATTAGAAATATTTATATGAGTAGAATATATTTTATTGTGTTCACGAGTAAGTCAAACTATTTGTATAATAGAATTAAAAGATATTGACAATTCATAAACTTCATAACACGACTTAACAACTTCTGGCACTTTCTCTTATACCTATTTTATTAAGATTTTTAAAGAATCAAGAGTCGCGATTCATATAAAACTTTTAAAATATTCGTATTTTTACGAAGATGAAATATAGCTACCTCACTCATGTTACCTATACTGAAAAACATACCTGATTTTTTGGTAGGTACAAAACACTAAAAATCGATCGCGTCTCAAAGACGCGAAGTGACATCAACAAACATTACAATACGGCGCAAACAACCCTATATTGAGCGATCGTGTGAAACCACTGTTTACAAATTCAGTCACCGAGACACGGGTAATTACACGTGAGAAACTATGTAATAAGTAATTATGCGAGGCTTTATTAGGTAACTAATCTTAAAACATTGCTTATGTACATTTAAGACGGATTAGGTGATCGTAATCCGTCTTAAATCATCCGTACGTACCTAAGTAGTGTAGGTATGTACGTGCGTGACTGCCGCTTCTCAGACTAAAGAAGCTAAAGAGTGGTCAGTGCAAGTGGTCAGGAAAATGTCACAAAACATGGCAAAACATCACTAATTCCGGGGTAAAACCCATTCTGTATTTTTGTATTGAGTAGGTATTTAATCGTTACTTGATGACCAGCAACGTTGACAAGCGGCTGCGAGTACGGTTGTTCATTTAATTATATAGGTAGATATAGTTCAGTAATGGTATCTATTTGTAGCACCCCAGGGGAGACGATTGTGGATCAGCGATATATTCCAACAATATTCCGAATTCAGGTAAGAGTAAATATGAGTGTTAGCCCAAATTTTATGTTTTATTTGTTATGGCCCATAAATCATGATTCTGTGACATAAAAAGTGAAATAAAACCGGCCGGAGTTTACGTGGGTAACAATTGTACATATTTATTTTTGCATTTTAATATCTACGTGACTTTATTAAATATTGTATCGTGTGATAAAATTGATATATGAACAAGAAGTTCCCGTAACAAATAACAGGTAATAAAAATATACATATTGCATGTGTGGGTACTTCAATATAATACTATATTGAATGAATTAGGTTATTAAATAGATTAAGGGTGGGGTGTGACGTAGCTGACGTGACGTCAGGCAGCTATTGCGCCATCACTGCCAAAAAAGTGAGTCAATTTCTTGGAAAAACAAAGTCGCTTAAAATGATAACGTACGCCAAATATTTAATATACTAAAACATTTCAAAAATTACTGTTGGTTGATAAATATTTAATGTCGGTTTTCGCCATGTTATTTGAGTTAAGGAATACGTTTATTGGATTATGTTTGAACGGTATGGAACTGTAAGCTAATTTGATTCGCAATTCTAGCGTTTGAGAGCTTTTGCTACTAGATTCTATTTATTGATTAAATACCACTTTATTGTGTACCATTACAAAAATATAAAAGGAATCTTAAAACTTATTAAAAATGATTAATTTTGTGTGCTTTTGCTTCTGACAGATTGTTTCATTGTGATTTTGAAAATCTCACTGAGAACGTGATTAGTTCTACATATTGTGACCACTGTGGCCTTAACTTCAATGATAAATGACTTATTTCTAAGCCAGGGGACATCAAACGCAGTTCTTTTTTTTGCTTTTCAAAAAAAGTTATGATTGCTTTCTAGATTTATTTTATTATAAAAAAAAGCTTTGATTAAATTAAGCTTGTTTGCATAAACAAGAAATTCTACTTCAAAGTTATGCGGACGCACTGAATTAAGTTCAAGCAGAAGTTTTTAAAAGCTATGAAGCACGTGTGTCCTCATTTCCCGCCATTCTCTTCAGGAAGCAATTTTCTTTATTTCTTAACTGCCTGCGGAAGTTTATTTTTAAGTCATTTTTCTTATGTTATCCCACACAAAATTGCTACGTGTGACGGTGGAAAATTTAGATACTGTGACAAATTATTGAAAAAATGAAACAAGGTTGTTTTTAAATTATGGTTAAGACATAGACGTTTTTTATGTTTGTGAACACATATGACATAATTAAGACCTTAGAGCGCATTCACAGCGCCAACTTTGATATTAAGCTAGGTCTCACTAAAACTGTCGCCTTTACAAGTTTAGTAGCCCATATAATTATAAGTATATTATTCTGAGATCCTGGCAAGATGCCGCCATGTTCGTTACGCACAAACCTGTACAAGGCCTTCTTGAAGTCCTCAAGAGAGCTAGAATATCATTGGTTTGAAGCCAAATGCTTGTTCCATTCCTTCTACGCGTTTTGTAAAGTTACAAAACTTGATTTTCATATTCTCTTTGAAAGCGAGCATTTTCATGTCTCAAAGTATTAGCATTCAGAATTTGCTTCTGTAATAAATATTAAGATGCTTTAAAATCACAACATACATGTTGTGATTTTAAAGCATCTGGTAAAGCTCATTTGAACAATTCTAGGGTGTAAATTATTTCTAATGCGAAAAATTTTTTACTCAGAAACGTCTTTTATATTTCAACGAATGCTAAAACATTCGTCTCAAAGTATTAGCATTCAGAATTTGCTTCTGTAATAAATATTAATATTGCTTTAAAATCACAACATGTAGGTAAAGCTCATTTGAACAATTCTAGGGTGTAAATTATTTCTAATGCGAAAAATTTTTTACTCAGAAACGTCTTTTATATTTCAACGAATGTTTTAGCACATATTTTATTCATGCCGAGCTAAAGGATTATAGGTTTTTTAATCTCCAAGCAGAGAGGTTTTAAATTTAAAAGTTTATTGTTGTTATTTTATTTTTACTGCATAGTTAATGTCGTATTAAAAAGCCTGGTCCGGACTATCTGATGTTTACCAAAAAAATACAAAAAAAATAGGTTGGCATTCTGCTTTTACGCACTTGAAGTTACTCGTACTATTATAGTGGTACAGACGACATTGCTTGTCAATCTACAAATCCAGACATGTTACACTAATTGTAAATTTGTAACATACTATCTTATAGTTGGGTGTCATTCTGTATCTCTTATTCTTAATTGACTATTTCATGTAATATCGATAAGAAAGGTACGTTATTTCAAACGTATATGGTAGCGTAATATTTAGTTCATTTTTTTTTAGAGTTATGTTTGTTTTTCTTTTTTTTCGTCGAAACAAGTAAGATTGTAAAAGTGTTGGATACTACTTTTGAATATGAATGTAAGTAAGTGTGTCCTGCCACGAAGATAATTGCTTTGCTGTTCCTGATTTTTTTTTAAAGAAAAATACATTGACCCGTCAATAACTTCTACCTATAGCATATTTCATACGTATTCTTTGATTGAGCGATTTTCAAAACCATCTCTTTTATCTTAAATACATATGACGGCGCATTCATATTTAAATTAGTTTTCAAAAGATAACAGAGATGGTGTCGCTGGAGGTTTAGAGTGATGAGTTTCACGTGACTGGCCACAACACTCGGACGCAACACTGAGTTCTGGTACGATGTTAGTCGACGACAGAGGCAGGTGCAGTATTATGATAACCTCGGTTGAAGACACATGTTTGCGCTACGAAAAATAATTAAAATTATAGTCTGTCGGTCTGCTTGAGGCGGCTAATCTCCGGCTTTTACAGGTAGGTAGCTGAAGTTGTATAACGAGAGACTTAGATTTAAAATACATTTATTTTAGAAAAAAATAAAATCTCTAAATTGTAATAAATAGCATTGTGCTGTTATACGAATTTGACACGGACGAAATCGTGGGCACCAGCTAGTTTCAAATATATTCATTGTTACAGTTGACATGTACAAACTTGTGTTTATTTTAACTATTGTGTTTTTCGTATTTATTGCAATCGTGTTATTTACACTATTTATAACTCAGTAATGGCTGAACTGATTTTACTGAAAATTGGCGGGGAAGTAGCTTAGAACCAGGAGACGGACATAGGATACTTTTTGTTAAAGACTATAGTTTTTATTTTATGTAGGAGGTAATCCCTGAAAGTACTAGTCCAATTGTTGAAATTAGTTCATCGATAAAAAGTTGCATTATTCCTGAGTGACATAGGCTACATTTTATGTACGCGGGTGTAACCGCGGTCAAAAGTTAGTAATAAATAAAAGTAAATCCGGTCGCTACAGATTGTTGCAGTTTAATAGGCAGTACAAGCGCTGTGGGTTGACTGATACGCTGTCGCACACACCGACCGCATGTCGTTAGTTTTGCGGACGTACTGTTTTACTTTGTCAATGGAACTGCTGCCAGTCGCCAATGGTTAACTTTCCATATTGTCATGCTTTTGTTTTTATAAAAGAAAGTTTTTGACTACCCACATTGTTTTTTTTTTTCGATCGGATTGTTCAACTTGTTTATCATTGAAAGTGGGGCAAAGCAAGTTTATGAACAAAAACTATTTTCGATACCATCAATCAACAATATTTTGTTGTCGTATTACGTCCATACGCAAACATTTGGGAACTAATTATAACTACGTTAGTTCACATACAAGTTAATTTCAGTTTATTGTATGATTATACTAGCTGTTACCCGCAACTTCATTCGCGTGGAGTTTAAGAACATTATTCTTCTATTTCGGAAATGTCCCTCTTCCCTGGGACATAAGTTCTGTTCCGTGAGACAATAAAAAGTAACTTAAGTTACTTATTATAATTTAATATTTCCTATATCCCAATGAAAGACCCTCGAATTTTGTTCCAACGTTCTGAAAGTGTATTTTGTAGTTTCAAACCTCGTTCCTGCGAGGAAATGAAAAGTAAGCCTAAAGTTAGCCCTTGTAACATCTATCCCTCAGTGAAAGTCCCGACAAATTCGATCCATCGCCAAATTTAAGTGGCAGTGTGCAGGGCACGTTGTTCGCAGAACAGATGGTCGAATCAAACGGTTCCGGAGTAGCGACTGCGTACCGAAAGACCCCGCGTTGGTAGACCTCCCAGAAGGTGAACTGATGGCCTGGTGACGGTTACGGGATTCCATTAGATGCGAGACGCACAGAACCGGTCGTTGTGGCGACACTAGGGGGAGGCTAATGTCCAGCAGTGGGCGTTCTTTCGCTTAAATGATGATGAATGATGATCGAATAGTTTCAAATAAATTCGTACGAGTAAAATAAAAATGTGTATTATTAGTATGTAACAAACACACTTCAATTTTATTTATATGTATAGAAGATTTATGGATTAATCGATGGAAGCCAAGTAAGACTCTTATTGTAATTTGGCTTTAAACTAAATTATATTAATAGTACTGTCAAAGCAAAAACCTTAAATGATCTTTCATCTCTTCCTGCTCCCGAATATTCACCATTTGTCTTTAATCAATTTTCGGATTGTGATGTTAAGAAGAGTATAGAATCTATCACCTCTAAAGCTATTGGTACTGACAGTATCAGTCGCAAGATGATACTCCCTGTTCTTGACGAAATTCTGCCTGTCATCACCCATATCCTTAATTATTCCATATCCTGTGGTATTTTTCCATCTTCTTGGAAAGAAGCACAAATTACCCCTCTTCCGAAAAAGTGTAATCCTGTTTCCCCTTCTGAATTCCGTCCTATCTCCATACTACCGTTTCTCTCCAAAGTCCTAGAGCGTCTTATCCATAGCCAACTTAGCACTTTCCTTTGCAAAAACCGCCTCCTTAATCCTTTCCAATCCGGGTTTCGTCCAGGACATAGCACTACTACAGCTCTCGTTAGTATTACTGACGACATTAGACTTGGTATGGAAAACGGAAATCTGACGGTCCTTGCCTTGTTGGACTTCAGCAACGCCTTTAATACCGTCGATTTTGATATCTTACTTGGCATATTAAGCTCTCTTAACATATCTCCAACGGCAATTGATTGGTTTCGTAGTTACCTGTGTGGCCGTCGGCAACGTACTTGCATTGAAGGTTCGTCTTCATCGTGGTGCAATACCTCTGCTGGCGTACCGCAGGGGGGCGTTCTCTCTCCTCTTCTTTTCGCTATATTTATAAACTCTATTTCTGATGAACTTCTCTCATCCTACCACCTTTACGCTGACGATCTCCAAATATATTCGCAAGCTCCGCCACATGAACTATCCGAGGCAGTTAACATGGTCAACAAAGATTTAGCTCGTATATCTGAGTGGAGTGTGGCCCATGGTCTGAAGGTCAATCCTCTGAAGACCCAAGTCATTGTTGTCGGCAGCCCTAGGTTGCGGTCAAAAATAGACTGGACGCGGCTCCCACCAATTGTTTTTGATGGCTCAACGATTTCGTACAGCGACTCAGTGAAGGACCTTGGTGTTATCATTGATAAAGACTTTTCGTGGGGTCCTCAGGTGCAGGAAGTTAGCCGCAAGTTGTTTGCGTCTGCGGGGTCTTTACGAAGGCTGCGCAATTTTCTTCCAACTGCTACCAAAACTGCGCTCGCCCAATCCCTCCTTCTCCCAATCCTTGATTATGCCAATGTCAGTTATCTTGATCTAACCGAAGTGCAGCTAAATAAGCTTGAGCGGCTTCAAAACTTTTGAATTAGATTCATATTTGGATTGCGCAAATATGATCATATTTCTGAATTTCGTATTAAGCTCAAGTGGCTGCCAATCCGCCTTCGTCGGAATACTCATATTTTATCGTTGCTTTACAGTGTCCTGTTTATCCCTACAACCCCCTCTTATCTCAAAGAACGTTTTAAGTTCATTCATGACACACATTCTAGACACTTGAGATCATCGGAGAATTTGACCCTCTTAATGCCTTCGCATTCTACTAAATTCTGTGACAAGTCGTTTGCGATCCAAGCGGTGCGTTTGTGGAACGCGTTGCCATTACCAATTAGGCAAGCCCAGTCACTAGTTTCTTTTAAAAATCTAGTTAAAAACCATTTCCTTTCTCTCTAATACTATACTGATTCTACGTAATTAAATTTCTTCCACCAACCCTACTTTACTCTTTTTTCTACCCTTTTTACTAATTAAATTGTGTAACTTATTATAATATGTATGTATATATGTATTTTTAATTGAGTATTGTGTTTTATATAGTTAGCAGTACACCACAGACTACCCCGTGTATTATTTTAAGCTCTTATCCATCCTAAGGTTGTCTGGAAGACATCGCTTTCAGCGATAAGACCGCCATAATTGTACCCACAAATTGAAGTTTTGTATAAGCTGTATTACTTTTTGGTGTACAATAAAGTCTATTCTATTCTATTCTATTCTATCGGTTCAATCTGAAACACTACACTCGACTACTAATTTGGAGTGATAGTTTAGTTAACGCTGCTACTTGTCTCATCATAAGGATTTATTAATAAATATTGGAGCAGGTAATATAATATATTGCATCTGTACAAGCATATTGTATACAATGTCTAGTTAATTTTAAATAGAAGCAGGCTGTAATAATTATCTAATATACCTATTATGGAAAATAGCGACGCTTTTCTTTACTGTAACATGTATTAATTAGAACAGGAAACATGAGGAAGGTTTAGGTAAACCAACCTCATGAATAACTCAGTCTATTGCTGAATTCAGCATGAAAATCTGTTCATTAGTTTTTGATTCTATCGCAAACAGACAGATAGACTCGGTGGTGCTCTGATTGATTGATGAGGTTGACAATAAAAGTTTTAATTGATTTTGGTACGATGTGCCAGACTTCATCATATTATTCAGTCATAATATATTATTATCATCCCTATCGTACTGCATCAGGTAGGTAAGTTGTTAGTGCTGTAAAACGTTATGCAAATGGCAAATGTACAGCCTCATACAGCATCCATACATTACATTTACGTTCTACGCAGGTAATGAATACATGCGCTGCTCTGATTGCATGTTACAGCCTCGCCCAATTAAACAATGCTTTATCCGATTGCTTTGCCTTTAACCATCACAACCGAATAAACGTTTTATTTTGTAACAACATTACCTCACTTTAATAGCACTTGAAGAATAATGGAAATGTTTTGGCTCTCGCTTTACCAAACTTCCGCAATTTTTTTCAAAGGATATTTTCCGAAACTTAAGTCGTTACAGTACAGTGACGAAAGACTGGCTTTTAACGGCTTCAGAGTATAAAAATACCTATTAGATATAATTTTTTAAGTTTGTAAGTCTTTAGTAACTTTACTCATTTAAAATAAACGAAAGAAAAACGTTATAATTATGAGCGCTTAAAAAGGGCTCAACATGAAAAGTTAATTGCTGGAAAGATGAGCATAATCTTGTAATAATGTGCAAGTTTTTGTCTAGTTGTGTTGATTAGTCTGTTTAAAATTAGACCAACCTACCGTCGTCTAGACCCGTCGCGTTGTTCAGTTCAAGTAATTATCTAATAGTAAGCCTTGACAGGTAACCATAATATTGTCAGCAAGGAATAGTATGTTATTTACGGTTTTAAAACCACTTTTCTAATTTTCTCTTCATAAGAACTTTGCTGAGACTTAAAAAAAATAGTTCATCCAAATTTATTCAGTCATTGTCGAGTTTTGCGCTTAGCAAAACAATTAGCCCTTCATTTTTTTTTATACGTAGCTGAATGAACCTTTTTTATTTGGGTAAGTATCAAATGACTTCTCCTGCTCTAGGGTGGGTGTGTAAGAGTTTTATTGACTAAAACCCGCCTGTCTTTCAGTTGCCCTTTACATTCTAGGGCCACGGTAACTCTTGCAAGAAATCCTATGGCCCTAGCGGGTATCGGCCCTGCTGGGTCCTTCCGTTTGCCCAAATAGACATAAACCTGGGAGAGAAAAAGTGCGGGTTAATTACAAAGGTATCCTTAAGTAAATATTTTAAGCACATTTGTGGAACATTTATGTACAAACTTGTTAAATATGTTGTTCTAAGCTCAGATTAGTACGAAAGTAGTCCAAATTACGAATGTAAGTGAGACGGCGAGTCCTTGAGTGATCTCTAGGAGACAGGCGTGGGTGGTCGGTGCCCCCTTGTTTATCTATCTACTTAAATTAAATTATCTTCTTTAACCCCAATCACGAAAGATCAAAGGTCTTATTACTTTTCTATTTTAAATTATTATCCCATTCTATCAGTAGATCATTTTGCCCTGTTTTTTAGTTTTAAATAATGCAAAGTACCTAATTCCAATGAAAATAATTAATTATAATAATATTCCACAACTATCACATAACGCTATCTGGTCCAAAACTAAGTAGAGCTTGTGCTATGAGTAGAAAAATGATAAAGGTACTGTATATACTTCTAAATACATATGTACATATTATATACTATATTTTACCCTCGGCTTCGCTCGCATACATAAAAAATATTGCCTATGTTACTCAGGAATATAGCAGCTTCCTATCGGTGAAAAAATTTTCGCAATCGGGCCGCACTTTCAGAGATTACCTTCTAAAAACAAAAAAAAAAACAAACTACCTCTTTATAATACTAGTGTAGATAAATTACACCCAGATGCAGAACAAATAATCGTGTTCGTCACACAAACATTGGTCTTGGGTGGGAATCGAACCCACAACCTGCGGCAAAGCAGTCAGGGCCACTAACCACTAGACCAACAGGTCAGTCATCCAAGCCTTCCATCATAAACGCTTTTTTAATATCAAAACATCACCTAAAAATAGTGAGACTGCTTCCCCGACTCAATGTATTTCATTGAAATCTGCGCCGTGTTCTACTTTCATTGAGTTTTTTTATCTTTTCTATCCTTATGTTTATTCATGAGAGCGTTGTATTAATTTCTGAAGTACCTACTTATAGCTCTCCGAGAAAAGTATCAACTTTTGTGTTATTTTTTAAGTAGATACATAAGTAAACGTACATTAGGAATGAATAGATCCACATTAGAATTGCAAAACGTTTCAAAGTTTGAAGGATTAGAAAGAGAAGATTAATTTCTTACATAACCATATTTATTAGGTATATCTATTATAGTGTTAGAGTTGACGTTAGCACTGTAGTTTCATGCCATAACATATTATTTTATAGGCAATTTGACATACATTTTCACTATTTTTCATACAACCGCTCTTATGCGATTATGACGATATTACACATTTTTCATTAGATACTTTTGGAACAAAGATATCTTGAGGATCTAGGCTTCTATTAAAATCAATTTATGAATTTGTGTAAAACTAATCCAGTAAAGACCACTGAAAAATTTACTATTTTGTATGAGCTTTGACCCTTCATAATGTACTCAAAAATTAAAAAAAAATATATATATACAACAATAGCCTTGCAATCAAGATTTGAATGACGAAATTGGTTTTTTTAAGCTATTGCATAGCTTCTATCGCGGGCATCCAGAAATTCCGTTACGAAAATAACCTAACACCCCCCACTCATTTGTTTTTTGAGCGTGGTGACCGATAAGAAAACAAATGAGTGAACAATCAATCAAAATTCAATTCAATGTGTGAAAGTGTAACTTCAATTAATATCAAAGAAAAAAAAACAAAGGAAAAAAAATACTGCATAAATAAAATAAATAAATAATTATAATTGCATAAGTTGATAAAAATGCTATGCAATAGCTTTACCGCGGCAGTCCCCGAGTGCCACACGTCTTTTTTTTTCAAAAACTTTTAAGCAGTAATGCTCGCAAAGGAGGAGGCCGACCGCATCAGGCAAAGGCGCTCGCGCAGCCGCCGGGATTCCGATCCCGATTTCCAGCCACCGTAGGCGCGGGCTTGCGGACAGTGACCAATGGGTAGCTCGCTATCCGACCGTCCGGTAACTGTCCGGACTAAACCCAAGTCGTCGACGGCGCGCACTGTTCCCGCGCGACGTAGCATGTAGGTTCTTAATGTCTATGGGTAACTTATTGCATATTTTTATTCCCATGCAAAAAATACTATTGCTATATAGTGCAGTGTGGGATGTTTATTGCGTAATGTATTTTTAAGTCTGCTGCTTGTTAAAGTGTCATAGGTACTATGTTTGTTTTAATTAAAATTGAGGCCTCGTAGATATAAAGCGCAGGGAGGGTTAAGATCTTGAGGTTTATGAAATGAGGTTTACAAGAATCCGTTTGGTGTATCCCACATATTGATCTAATACACTTTTTTTGTGCCTTGAATGCAATTTCTTTATATGATGAGTATCCCCAATATAGTATCCCAAAAGATAGAGTGGATCCCACATAGGCATGATAAGCGCTAAGTAGTGTGGTTTGGTTAGCTACTTTTTTGAGCATGTAGAGGGCATACGAGAATTGATTTAATTTGCTACATACACTATTTACATGTGTTTTCCATGACATATTAGAGTCTATATGTATACCTAGAAATTTTGTGTGTGTAACCTCACTTACAGTTTCATTATTGTACTTAATCATAACGGCGTTGATTTTGCGTTTTTATTTTTGAAATTCATGTAATGGGTTTTTGTAAGATTTAGTTTTTAGATTCGGAATCGTTTATTTCTTCTTCATGTATATCATTTTTATTATTTGTGAAAAGAGCAGTACTGTCATCAGCAAATAAAACCATCGGGTGCTGAATAGCGTTAGGTGATTCATTTATATAAATGAGAAATAGTAGTGGTCCTAGTAGTACACCATATTTGGTGTACCTTGGACTCGATATATTTAATTTCTGTTTTTGGCAATGGACATATTTGTGTTATTTCAGTAAACTGTATCCTATTACTGAGATAAGACTTGATTATTTCTAGTGCTTTTCCTCGTACGCCGTATGTTTCTAGTTTATGTAGGAGTAGTCCATGGTCAACATAATCGAACGCCTTTGTCATATCCATGTATAGGGCTGTGACCTGATTCTTTTTATCAAGTTCCGTTATGATTTTTTGTAATAATTGATGCATAGCGGTATTGATTGATTTCTCTTTTCTGAATCCTACTTGATTACCTATTATTATTTTATTTTTTTCGAAATATTCACTAAGATAGAGTACTTTTTCAAATATTTTGGCCATTATTGGAATGACAGCAATGGGCCTTTAACAACGTATATCTTCCGTGTTTTTGTTTATGAATATTGGTGTAACTACAGTGGTTTCAAGTATGTTGGGAAAATTCCTCCTTCAAGACACTGATTTATGATATAGGTGATGATTGGAGGATTGGAGCCATTTCGTACCTCACATGTTTTGTGGAAATTCCATCTCACCCGGAACTGTTAGTATTTTTTAAGGACGATTACTGAATACTAACAGAGTTTTCAGGCGTTATTTCTCTTCTTTCGCATTGCCTCTTCATTAAACATCGTGTTGGATTGCGTTAGATGAAGTAACAAGCTTTTAAACTATGCTCGATGTTGACGATAGGCGAGTGGAAAAGCAGCCTCACTGAAAAAACAAAACCTGCATTTTGCACGATAGGCACTTTTTTGAGTTGAGAATTCTAATATTCTCGTGTCACAGTGTTTTTTATCGAACTCCTCCGAAACGGCATGAACAATAATTATGAAAGATTTTTATATTTATTTGGTAGGTCTGAGAATAGATCGTAGGTTATTTTTTATCCTTCTACCCCACCCCCATTTTTTTCTTTGACATTTATATGACAGAACAACATTTACCGAGTCATCTAGAGTTATTTAATAACTCGTCCCGCTCTGGGTTGAGCGAGAGGGAGTGTAAGACCTTTACTGACTAAAATCCATTCGTGTTCCTTCAGTTGTCTTTTGTGTGGGCCAAATTGGCTCTTTCGAACAATTCCGCAGCCCTGACAGGTATTGGCCCTACCTAGCAAGCTCCGTTAATTATGCACCACAATCACAAATAGATACTAATACACTTTACCATACCAATTTTATGATCGAATTCCCTTCTACTAATTCACTTTATCATACTAATATTATAAACTTACATATTCACTACTACTTTTTCACTCTGTCATACTAATATTATGAAAGCAAAATATTGTTTGTATGTTTGTTACTTCTTTATGCTGAAACTACTAAAGGGATTTGAATAAAATTAAGCACACAGCTGTACTATGCCCCGGAAATGGGCAAAGGATACTTTTTATCCGGAGAGTATGTTTCTTCGTGATCATTTTTTACGTTCACTGGCAAAAGCTAGTGGAATAATATTTTATACTCAAGACTCACAAGAGATTACCTTTATTTCCATCAGTGACATGATTTTATACATAGTTGGGATTGGGGTACACCGCCGCCGCCGAGTAGGGGTACGCAACAAACCCTTTGATCGCCTATTGTGTGATCATTATCCGCCGAACCCTGAGCTCAACACGTAGAGTACAAGAATGTAAACCCAGCATCAAAGGGTACAGGATAAGTGTTAAAGGATATTTAAGGGTTACCTTTTGTGCTATGACATAATGTGTACGAGGAAGAAAGGTTTACCTTTAATTAAAACGAGATATGACTGAATAAAACGTTGCATGTATAAAAATAAAAATGATTAGCTAAATGTTTTGTTAAGCGTAAAACTCTGAGACTGACTGAACCGATTTGGATGACCTTTCTTTTGAACTATTTATTGAAATGCCAGGAAGTTTCTTTTGAAGAGAAAATTAATTATACATTTCTCAATGCTTTGCTTTGTTTTGTGTTTCTACAGCTACACTAATATTATAAAGAAGTAAAGTTTGTTTTTTTTTGTTTGTAGGAGGTAATCTCTGGAAGTACTGGTCCGATTACTAAAATTTTTTCACCTATAGAAAGCTGCTTTATTCTTGAGTGACATAGGCTATATTTTATGTACGCGGGCGAAGCCGTGGGCAAAAACTAGTGTTTTATATTTTTGTAGAATACGTACAGGGCTCGCCGAGCCGCATTAAAAAATGTATGACAGTATTATGTTATGAATATATTTAAGGTCTAAAACACTTTGGTTAGGTTAGAATAAAATGGGGTTCAGGTTAAAATAAAAATAATGTATAAAATTTAAGCCCCATACTTTTGAGGTTTGTAGCCATAATAAAAAAAGTCGATTTAACTAGACGCTTCGAATGAGTCGAAACTAGCTTCGAAATTTGATAATCGTTTTTTTTATGGCAATTGAGCCGATTGCGACTATTCTGCCAGACAGTGTCACGTGGAGACGGCGGCTCGGTAAAAGTTTTTTTGATAATCGTTCTTTATATACATACATACGTTTCACTTTGACAATTAGTACGTTATTTTCTTGTTTGTATAGGGCTGCTCACCCACGTCAGATAATCGGTGACCGATTTTTTGTAGGAGAAAAATAGAGCACACTGATAGCAGTAGTGCAACGCACACGTCCTACATACAGTCGGTCAGAAATACAGAACAATGTTACAATATACAATATCGGCCTGATTATCTGTCCTACAAAAAGTCGGACGTGGGCGGGCAGGGTTAATAATTTCTTCGCTTGTCAAAACCACCATAGTCAAATAGCGTGTGACTGAACGTCGGTCGGGTTAGGTAACTATTAATAGAACGTACTTATTTTTGGTTCTCTGGGTTGAAGATACTTATTAATGAATAACGTGTAGACACAAACGAAAAGCGGTTTTTAATTCTTATGAACAACATGGCCTTAATTATAAATGTGATTACTTAGTAAGCTTCCTGGATATGATGCAAGTAATTTATTAAAGAAAATACGATACAAACTGTATTTAACATTGTTAATAGCTTGGGGGCGGAATACGATTTTAATATTAACCAAGCAAAACGCCTTCTTATTGCTCGTTAACTAGATTAAATTGTTATTAGACAAATTGAACCGACTTGTTAAAATATACGATGATTTTGGTGCCATATTTATTAGACTGTTAATGTACAGTGCATGGTTCTTTTTTTTGGGTAGGAAAACCTTCAAATACCTCTTCTCGCTCTGGGAGAGTAAGAGATGTCGGATTTTTGCTAACTAAACCCACTCGTATTCTTCTCTTTGCGTTTGAGGGCCGCAGTAACTCTTTCGGACTATCTCTTAGCCGTGGCAGGCATAGTACATGGCTCTGAATGTGGCACATAGAGTATAGCTCTGTTTTAAAGCATTTTGTTTCTGTTATTCATTCCTTTGCGTCTGTGACAGCCTCTTTGACCTGAGTTCACTTATTTTTGCCGTGTATGATATTGTAACTTTATGTTGGTTCGACTCGCTCTAACGTGCAGATGTCCGACATCATTTCTTATGAGCGCGTCAACACTCTATTGGGAATACATCTTCCTTATATGTTTCTATCTTCCGTAGTGCTTAAGGTCGTTCGTAGTCTGTCAAAAAATATTTGGTGTGTAGATATAAGAATATACACTCGATTATAACCGTCATATTAATTCCTGTTTCATAATACTTAAACTTCTTCGAGATTCCTCAATATATTCGACAGTCTTGTACCGCAGGTATGTAAATAGAGACTAATATCGTCTGTAATACGCATTGATTAGCCACATGATTCTCCATTAACCGTGTACACTGTTCTTAATCTAAACGTAACTGCGATCGATTTATCTCAGTTCGAGGCGAAGTGCACAGGGTAACTAAGTAGCGAGGCCTAGGGGCTGTACCAATTGTACCTAAGTATACATAGCACATAAGTATAAGGAAGTAATACCACTTGTGTAACCTTATCTTTTATGGCTATCATCTATATGTCTCGCGTAAAAAGGAAGTACCGATTAACCATTTAGTAAAATCCCTTTATTTCGAGGTAGCGTGGTGACGTGGTGGTACACTCTTAACGATTCCTTAATGACCTTGAAAAACGCTTTATCCTCATACTGTACACATGGATGTTCAAAATTTATTCGGTCGAAAATTTTGGTCTCTATATCTCCGTTTTCCTGGAAAAATCAGAAAAGGTTGTTTTTCCCATTTTTTGGTTATTTTACTAAAAAACGTGCAATTATGTAATAATAATACCCCTATACGCACGAAGGGTTAAGGGTAGTGATTGACGTAATCATAATGTTATGACTTCAATTTCAATTTTGGCAAGATTGTCAGTGTAGCAAGGCATTACGATTCACGGAACTGTGAGAACAGCAACTTCCTTGAAAATTTTATGATGTTGCTGTGGTTTGTACATGTTTACTTGTTGCCCAGTTTAAACAAGAGTAGCGTTAGCGGTTGAAAGCATTTTGTAACGATAATAAAGTTGTGCGCGGCGGGAGACGGGATTGAGACAAGGTAGACTGAGCGTCGCCGCGGCGCAAACGATGTTTACCTACACAAGTACACACAGCATTGGAAATAGAATTATTTTCCATACTAGGATCACAGCGCCAAATTATATAGGTCATGTTTGTACGCTCTTACAATTAAAGGGTAAACTGGAACAAAGGGTAAACTGGAACAAAGCGTAAGCATAAATGATTATCTATAAATATAAATTTCTACGGAACTCTCATGTTTTTAACGATCTGGCCAGTTTCAGTTGGCCGTATCATGAAGTAATAATAATAATAATATTCCACAACTATCACACAACGCCGTCTAATTTCAAGCTAAGCAGAGCTTGTGTTATGTTATGAGTACTAGACAACTGATAAACATACTTATATATTTCTAAATACATACACATTATAGATAAATTAGACCCAGATACAGAACAAATGATTGCGCTCATCACACAAACATTTGTCCTGGATGGGAATCGTACCCACGACCTCTGGCATAGCCATCAGGGCCACTAACCACTAGACCAACAGGCCAATCATAGAAGTGATCAATAATAATTAATTATTCTAAGATCTAATACCATGTTTAATTCGTACCAATTTTCCCTGGTACTTGTATTTCCTCAACATATTAGGTAGGTATATGAGAAACCCTTTTCATTTCATTGGCGTCTCTATCATTTTCGTATTATAAACCTATAATACATACAAACAAAATATATATTCGTCTTTAATAATATACATAAAATACAACATTTATATAGGATTTTATGTCGTTAATTAATTAAAATGGTATTCTATTACTGGAGTACGAATGTATTTATACAAGTTTTCTACCTCTTCTTTATATTAAGATTTGAAATAATTTTGTGGGCGCTCATCTCGTCCCAGTTACAAGAGGTAAGTATACATCCTCTCATATGAATTTTGACTACATTTTACCTCAATATTTTTCCTAATTTCGTTATGTAACCATACCTTCGCATGTGTGATTTATAAAAGTACCGCTGTTAACTTAGAAATGAAATCTCAACCTTTTGTTCATATGTCGAAATTATATTTTTGCAAACAGTTGTAACCTTATTCAAAAGCCTGTTCATTGTGATCCATTCACGTCACAAATGTCCGCACCCTTCGTGTTAGGAAGGATTTATTGTTATCTCGTTCAAGTACGTGTTTGTGTTGTATTGTTCACTTTCACTTATCTATTTATTTAATTTGCGGCGTAGGTACCTTTTTAAAACACCTAATCGCGTCTCACATTTATCAGCGAAGTTTCTGCAATTTTCCTTCTGGACAGTGATAGGTCTACGTAAACTTTGACCTTTTTTGTTGAATAAATTTTTAATCATATTTTTCCTCGAGAAATCCAATTATTTGCCTATAGTAAAAAGAAAACACCCACTTAGTTATTATAATGAAAACCGAAACAAGTAGCGGTATTTAATTAAAGAAGTCGTTTGGCGGTCGGGATAGTTTACCTCGGAATTCGCCGAGTAATTATGCCATGAAACAATCCATTCCATCATCGTACAATAAGAAAGTCAAAAGCATATTATATAGCTTTGTGTATACAAACTAGAAGATGTAGTGTATTTTTATTTAAGTTTATATTTATTGTTTCGTTTTGAACTATTACGTAGAGACCGTAACGTATTATGCCTATTTTTATCAAATATATAAAATAAATTTTGAAGATGATGATGACATAAAATAAATTTATCGATTTCGATACAAAAAATTTTTGTATGCCTATTGAGTTTCTACATAAACATACAAAACAAGAAATATTACGAAGAGAACAGTACAGCTGTATAAACATTTTAAAATCGCAGAAATACCGCTTTATGCGTATTACATTATTCATAAAATTTGGTTTCCATACAAGCCGACGAGGGCCGGGAGATCAGAGGTGCAAAAATGTTTTCTCATATTCTAAATGTTCCTGTTGGCAAGTCGCTGGGACTTATGAAAGTGGGATATGGCCGCACTCACTGAATGTGGGTGCTTGCGACACTTAAGCGAGCATCCAAATTATTTAAGAGCTTTTTTCAACCGGGTATAGCCGGGTGTGTGATGATTCTACGCCTCGTGACATATTTACTGTACCCTAGAACGCAGACGAGTTTTGAGTAAAGTTTGAGAGATTTGAAGATGAAACATTTTACTCATCAGTTGAGATACATTGCTATAGATCCATAGAAACGACATGAATGTCTCACTTACACAAAGTACCTAATACTACTTCAACCCATAATTATAATCTTAATGGCATTAACAATGGAAACGGAATCAAAAGTTCCATCAGCCTTGCGATTTCTATCAGTGTGCTCTTTTTCAAGCTTTTCAAAGACATCTTGTATTAATGTCAAAGATTTTATCTCTCGGTGGCGGCTGCAGCCTATTCCCGGCGATTATATCAGTTTATTAAATAAAAGAGAAACTCTATATTTATGAAAATGCAGTATTAAAGCTGTGTCCCATCAACTGTTGGATATTATGAAGATACGTTAAAAAGCTCACAGTTTCATTCGACGGAAACTGTATTTAAAATCTGTTCGCCGGCGGAAAGAATTAACAAACCAAGGTTTCCGATTAGCTGCTGTCGAAAACAGCTATCGAACAATTTGGATTAAAATAGATGACAAATTGTTGTATAATAAACTATTCGAAACGTTAATTCGTAGTTGATAGGATATTAATGAAATTTGTTACTATGTGAACAGGTGTACCTAGACTTACGTTACAGAGAGCATGCCTATCAACATTCAGCGAGTACAGTCGTGAGGCAGCTTCTCCACAGATTACAGTACAGAACAGTTACTGCGCTAGCTGGGAATCCTTTACAATTTAGTTTCTGCGCATTCTATATGTAGGTATTTACTCTCGGCAGCCGCGCTGTATGTTCAATAGCGTCAGTAAAACCTACGTATTGAGTTGTTCAGTTTCTTTGTGTCCTTTATAGAGGTTATTATTAGATTGTACTTTTTCGCAAACAATGTAAAGAAACTAGAGGCTGTGGCAATTTTGTTGGGACGACAATAGTCAGTCACATGGGATTCTCTCAGTTAGATATTCGTATTGTTGGGATCTGGCATCCGATCGTCGATCGGTCGCTCGAAGGCCGTGTTTACTTTCATACAAATTGTATGCACACATTGAAGCCCTTGTAATATTCTTCTTTATTGAAACTTGAATAGTTTATAAAAGGTTTTGTTGAGTAAAATGGTCTGTGTACTTTTGATATCTTTGAGAATTCTTTTGAGCTAGGTGATATCGAGAAAGGTCTTCACGATCTTAAGAGGTAAATGATGAATATGAACAAGTACTTAAATATAGTAGGTAACAATAGGTACGAATAAGATGATAAAATTATCTGCTAACTAACTTGCTTATTAATATTTTTCCATCATTGCTTGACAAAGGTTTACCCAATCCCTTGGTCGAACAAAGTAAACCCTTTTCCGCTCAGTCTCTCAAACCCTTCGAATGTATTTTTTAATAGAACAGTATTTGCTGATGGGGAAAAAGTCACCTGACCTTTAATAATTATCTTGAATAAGTCTGGAACTCAGCGTAAATTGTTCGTGGTAACTTAGTAACTTACTACAACAACGATACTTTGGGAACGGTTGGATTAAATATAGATCAGCAGCCCGAAACCAAATAATCATTTTCAAATCTGAATCTGAAATTAATTTGGATAAAGAATACGCAACGGCATAATTATGTAGCTTTCGAAAAAAGTTTTCCAATATACAACCGAAACTCAGTAAAATTATGATTGGATAGATACAAAGTTGGTTGAAGTGAGTTTTTTGTCAATGTAGCTCTACCAAATTTTTTTTATTAGAGACTATCTTTATCAGTATTTTATGAAAGCTATAAAAGTTGTCTAGTGTAATATGTATGACAAAAACAGATAGCTAGTAGCGAGCAGTGGAGTTAAAACGTAGTAATTTCTTGTCAGTTTTATCCAGCGAGCTAACGTTTCCACGGCGCGGCGCGCGCTGGCCACGCTCGCTAACAAGTGGTCGCGTGCAGTGGCGACGAGCTGGCTTAACTACTCACTTGTTCCTTTTTACTTCTAAATGTTAACCATAATTGCATTTTAAAGGTAATTCAATAAAGGTTTGTTCATCTACAGTACAGAAAAGAAACAGACAGTGGGTTTTTAACTAATTTTCCCAATACGTATAGCAAACCCGCAACTGCTATTTTAGGCATTATTCTGATTCTATAGGATAACATTGAACTTTGAGCGTGTATTTAGGCAGTTTGGATATCGACTCAAACATACTAAAGAGAGTTTGATATCTCACTCGTACTTTTTTGTTACAATATCTAGTCATATTGATTCAATTGGTCTTAGTTTTTTGGTTTAACCTTAACCCCGTCAGTTCTTCTTTCTGATTCAATATAATTGTGTTCGTTTAGTCCTATACTCGCAAAAAAACTAGGGAGTTTACAACATGCATACTCAATATACCTAGCGATGATGACTGCATTTTATTATCATTAATTTTCTATCATCTATGGGAATTGAAGACTTAAATGAGATGGAGCATTCGGTCGTAACATATGACCCTGGCGAAATGGTCACGAAAATACTTGGCGGATTAATCCACCATAAGGAAAGTCATATCCAATAAGTATGCACTGTATTAACTTCTGTGAAATTCTTCGGCTCGTAAAATTTATTTCTTAAAGCATGGGTGGGTTCGCTATACATTCATAGTAGCTCGACCAAGAAATGGATTAGCTGTATCCCCGGCGGTGTCGTAAGCGAATACTACTGGATTATATAACGTAATATGGACGCAGCAGAATCCACCTGCACATTGACAACATAATACTGCGTCAGCTTGAGGTCGGATTTAAAATTTAAGTCAGGAGTTCTGGACTATTATTCCTACCAATGGAAGCTCGAACAATTGCAGTATTGCGTTTAAATGTAAACCGTGAAATTTCGTTGAATGGTCTGGCTTTTATTTTACCTATTGAGGTCCACTCTTGCGTCGAATATGTATAAAATTGAAATAACCACGGCCGTAAGTGTTGATTTAACGTACTTACTTAGTTATAAAATAGATATTATTTCGAATACGAACTAATTCTTCACCAAAACTAATATTATAGATTCAACCGGACAAAGTCAACAAGGTTCTTATGGAAGCATTATAACCAAAATCCATTTGATATGGGTGTTGAAATCTGGATACATAATATACGTATAATGTATTATATGTAGTGTGAGACATCACATGGTTAGCAACTCCTAAGTAAACATCGAGATTGGCTCGGACATCGAGTGGCGGACAAAACCACGGTCCAATGTCACTTGAGATATATGAACCTATTATCTAGCTCCAGAATATACGCACATTTCTTAATACTGTCTAGATTAAGTCACAAACTGGCTTTTTTTATTCGCTAATATATTATTAATAGATTTATATTATCTACTCTGTCCCCAATTTTTTTCGGAGAAGTTTTCCTTTTATTCCGACTAAATAATTATATCTACTATTATGACTCTGGTTTGCTTACTTGGCCTTACTAGCTGTCCCTGTATTAGGGCAGAGTACAGTTTAGTGTGCTTTACGCATTCATTTGAGTGGGACAAAGTTGCCCCACTCATTCATTTTAGTCGGGCAAAATAGTCCCCAATAATTCATTTTGTTGGGACAGATTTCATATTCATGAATGTACCTACTCGTAGCATACTCTCTCATTAAGTGTAAGCATGGTGCCGAGTAGGGCGCTATTCGAATAAATAGAGTATTCTCAATCATTTTTTATTTTATTAATTATTTATTAATAAAATAAAAAATGATGATGAAAATAAAAAAAGTTTACCTCATTATAAAAAACGAAAATGAACAACTAAGGTATTACCAAAATTACCTATTGGAGTTATATTAAATAAAACCCCGAGTTGATTCTATTCCCAGAGCCTCAGTAGGGATCAACAACCTGTCACCCCTCAGCAATCTATAGAATAGTGATTTGCATTATAACTAGCCAGCTCTGTGAGCGCTATACCTGTAAATAACGATTCACGGCAGTACCATTTTCTATTTAACATTTTAATAGACCTTACTTACAGCATTATGAGTTCGTTTGTAATCATTTCTAAAACAATCAATTTTATTTCAGTCCCCTGAATATTTCGGACCCTTTTAGCCTATTTAGGCAAGGTTCAAAAGAACGTAATTTTATATCTCTAGGGCTTTTAATAGGATTTCATTATGGAATTGTCGTTTTAGCGCTGGATTAAAATAAATCTACACCCACGAAGTTTAAAAAATAGTGTAAAAATGTTTGGATGATACATACGTGAATATGCTTTTTGGTCACATTGTGATCACGTAACGGTGCCCACGTCCGTGGGTTGTCCAACCCGGAGTCCTGGGGCGGAAGGCAAACAAGGAACAAACGAGTGAGGTTAAGTCAGTAAAAGTCAGACAAGCCCTTCGCTCCACCCTAGAGCGCGAGAAATCATTGGATTATTTCCCTCTTAAAAACGGTACCGTAGGTTCTATTTTTCTTGCGTATAAAAAAATATCTATTTCCTATAGGTGGCTATATACAAGGTGTAAGGGACAGCCCTCCACAAAAAAAATCCGCCTCACCATAGAAAATTATAAACTTGATTGGACAGTTTGTATGGAGAGGCCGAATTTTTTTTTCGTTTCCCGAAAAAATTTTTTGTGGAAGGTTGCTCAGTTTCGTCTACTGAGCAAGCCCTTAAAGTTTGTGGAGGGCTTTCCCTTACATCTTGTATAGTGTAGTTTACTGTCGTGTGTCGTGATCAGTTTTAGTTATCATCGAAGTAAAATCTAAAACTCCTTTGAGTATCTTCGCTATTCCTCATAGTTTAGGATATGAACATACACACCAATTTCAAAAACTCACTCTGTATAACAATTCATTCATCAAGAGAGTGGGGATTCGGACAGCGTGCAATGGGTACTTTGCCGTCCAGCCGGTAAGGATCAAGTCCGGGTAAATGGCGCGTTATGTTCCACGCGCACCTCAAAGAGATGTCAGTAAAATTGACAGGGCCAGTTAGAGCCGATGCTAGTAACCCTCGCCAAAAAGGGCAGCTGAAGAACCACTGTGGATTATATGCAATAAACATCTGACACACCCTCCCGCCCACGCAGTGCGGTAGAAGTCATTAGATGGTTTTCAACGTAAAAAACATATCATCATTACAGTTTTATTACCTTTCTATGATTATAGAAAGGAGGAAGGTGATATTTATAGAACAACGCAAGACCAAAGCAAACATAATACACTTCTGGACACATCTATTGGCCCACCTTAGAGTTTAGGTTTCGATGGCCCCTACCGAAATATGACTGCTAGATTGAACAAAAACTGTTGATGCAGTTTTAAACCTGATACATTTTACCATCTTTTTCGATCGTATTGTTTTAAATTTGAATTCAGAATACCATACGACATGGAGCTACGCCTAACAAGTCAGATATGCGCCTTGTTAAAGGCAATTGATTTTTGAATAAAAAACATGTTTTATCAAATAAAGGTTTAATTTAATAACGCGTGTTGCCTCCATGGGCATCTACCACAGCTCTCATACGATTAGGCATAGGGTTTATCAACCGCTCTATGAAATTTTGAGGGATCATCTCCCATTCCTCTTCTATGGCAGTTTTCAACTCCTGCATCGTCTGGGCAACTGGCTGACGAGCCCTAACACGTCTTTTTAGCTCGTCCCACATGTGCTCAATGGGGTTCATGTCTGGGCTTCTGGCTGGCCAGTCCATAAATGTGATGTTCACATCCCGAAGATATTCCCTGACGATGCCGGCCGCATGGGCTCTTGCATTATCATGCATAAAAAGGAAATTTGGGCCCACATAGTCCGCGTATGTTATCACGTGAGGTTCTAAGCACTCACGAATGTATCTTTCAGCATTTAATGTTGGCAGCCGTGGTCCTGTAACAACCTCAAGTTGAGTTTTGCCGCTCGCGGAAATACTGCCCCAGACAGTCCATGAGCCACCACCATAAGCAACCCTCTCTTCAAAGCAGCATTGTGCGAAACGCTCTCCCTTACGTCGGTAGACCTTCTTCCTTCCATCTTTGCCATGTAACACAATTTTAGACTCATCAGAAAAGAGTACACGGCTCCAATCTTGCTGTGTCCAATTTAAATGACTGCGTGCGAAATGAAGGCGCGCTGTTCCGTGGGCTCGCGTTAGTTTGGGCCTTTTTTTTTTTTTTTTTTTTTTTTTTTATGGTGGGAAAAAATCATGCATTGACATCCCCCGCCCTTGGGCGGAGCGGGAGATAGTGTCAGACTCTTACTGACTAAAAGACCCACCCCGTTCCTTCTAGCCTTCATACCGGGGCTCGAGCGCCCTTTCGGATAACCCTGGCCCCAGTAGGCTTCGACCCAGCTGGGTCCCTGCTGTTGCTGACAACTCCTTGAGGCGCGCGGGAACAGCGCGCGCCGTCGACGACTTGGGCTTGGTCCGGACAGTTACCGGACGGCCGGACAGCGAGCTACCCATTGCTCACTGTCCGCAAGCCCGCGTCTACGTTGGCCGGAAATCGGGATCAGAATCCCGGCGACGGCGGCGGCGATAACGCCGTTGCCTGATGCGTTCGGCCTCCTCCTTTGCGAGCATTACTGCTTCGCAGAAGTCGGCGACCGCCTGCCACTCCTCCTCGCTCCGGACCATGGCCTCAACCAGGGCCCGGCGCGAGAGGTCTCCGCCGCCGATCGCCCCCACGAGGGCACGGCGATGCTCCGCCCAAGCAGGGCACACCTCGACTGTGTGCTCCACCGTGTCCTCCGGGCGTTCCGCACAGTGGCGACACCCGGGCGTCACTTCCGCATGAATCGAGTGCAGGAATCTCCCGAACGAACCATGTCCGGTGAGTACCTGCGTCATGCGGAAGGTAAGGACGCCGTGAGGTCTTTCCAGCCACGCCTCAAAGAGGGGACTTACCGCCATGATTGTGGCGTGCCCAGTTAGTTTGGGCCCATTAGCTGGCTTGTGTGGTACCATATCGCGTTCTTTTAACCTTCTCCGAACAGTTTGAGCGCTCACAGATACTCCGTGGAAGTCGCGAAGTTGGTTTTGTATCTCAATGGAGGTAAGGTGACGATTTCTCAAGCTGGTCGTCACGATGAATCGATCCTGCCTTTCAGTTGTGACCCGAGATCGTGGCCTTCCTTGGCGACGAACAAAGCCGCCAGTCTCTAGGTACCTCCGATAAATATTTCGGACCGCAGATTGACTTAAATTAAGTTGAGCACTCACGTTTCTTTGGCTGTGTCCGGCCTGAATAAGTGCCACAGCTTGGGCGGCGACTTCAGGTGAAGTATCCATAGATTATTGATAGAACCTCACCTTAATGTTAAGAATAAGTAATGTTTGTTGCAAAACCAAAGATATCAATCACTTTTTCAAGAATTAAATACAAGTAAACCAATAAAACCAAGTTTTCTTAGTATTCGATTGTTTGATATCAACAAACAGGCTCCAAATTGTCTTTTGTTTCTTTAAATTCTGTGTTCGAAATTCAAAAAAAGACTATTGAATGAAATTGTGAATGTGCCAGGTTCAAAACTGCATAAAAACTTTTTGCTCGACCTAATATAAAATTTTAGCTAGGACCAAACGAAACTGAAAATACAAGGTGGGCCAATAGATGTGTACAGAAGTGTATAATATGTTATTGTTATAATTATGTTTGCATATGTCAATGTTCCCACATGTTAAATAAAGATGGAGAAAGTCAAACAACTGACAATAATATTCAATAAAGTAGGTTAATTACACTTTTCTTTTGGTTTGATGGTTAAGATAAATGTAAATACTTGCAAAAAAGTAACTATATTTATGGAGCTTGCACCAAGGCAATAAACTGCCTACTGCCACCCTCCTGTGGTGCTCCCGTAATCAATTATTATAACACCTACAACTAGCGTCAACATAGGAAGATATCTTCAACGAGGCTTGGTATAAATACAGAGATTTCCTGTATTGCCCACATAAAAAACTCAGAACATGATATTCCCATTCAGATTAAAATTATAGCAGTTATATAATAATGCTGCCTTACAATATAATAAATTCGTCTTTTCATGTTGACACTGATTGCGAGCTATGATCCTTGAAAGTCATTTGCAATGATTCCTCTTTTCTCGTTTGTGAAAATAAATTGAGCGAAATTAGAAATGGCAGCGAATAATCATTACGATAAGAAGAAATAAAATACGCAAATTAAGCGTGGGATAAAACAGTAGGATTTCTATTTCTCTCGTTTATTATATTTCTTTCTGAAGTTGGCTTTGCTTTCTCACTGAGAGTTAAAACTCAGACTTCAGAGAAGACTAGTCCGTAGTGTTGAGGAATAATTAACTTTTTGTTGTTTATTGAAATCGGTTTCCTAATTGTTTTCTCTGGAAGATTAAGTATTTTAAATAAATATCTAGAATGCTAATTCACCCAAACGTTTAGTTAATAAAATAGTATTTAATGAACATAACGTTTAGGTTTTTTATTTTCCGATTAGTAAATATATTTCTTGAAAGCTTCGGCGGATGGAATTCGTTATTTTTACAAGTTCTTTTAATTTTCCACACTTGATTAAAAAGAATCGGATTCATTAAAGTCCAGTTTATTATTATGAGTCCTGCATAGTATTAAAACATACCTTTGAAGTGTGATTTCACGCCAGAGAGCTCAATACGATCTTATCACTAACACGTCACATCGGTTTAATGTGTATCGTCAAGAAAATTGGGTTCACGAGAAACTACTCGCAGTCGAATCGTATTATCTGCTCAACCTTTCACCTGAATACAATACCGAGCCAATTTCAAACATACCTGATAGTAAGTGATGTCGACACATCTGACTCTGTGTCTTCAATAAAAGGTTATTTGTCTGATGGAAATACGTTGCTTGTTAAAAATAATTTCGAGTTTTAGATTTTAGGTAGTTTGTAAATTAAAAACTATTGTCTTACAGAACACAAATTAAAAAAAAATGTGGAACACGCACCTAGACAATAATCTGCCTACCGGCGCCCTCCTGGTGTCTTCCGTAATCATTTAATAATATAACACCTACGACTAGCGTTAATACGAATTAAAAAAAAACGTGTTCTAAATTTAAACATTTGAGATTAATTCTGTTACCCGAATGGACGTCATTTGTTTTCATTTAACAACATTTAACCAATTAACTGAAACTGGAAACAGTATTAAAAACCAAGGAAAGATCGCTATGACGTCATAAAAGTCCGGTGAAATTAGCAGTGACGGCCAATTAGAGATACTTAGCGAAAGCTCACGGAGTGCCGTGCGGGCTGCGGGCCGGCCGTGCGCTATTAGCCGGCGACGTGTTCCGGGTTCTGATGGACACCTCGAACGTGACCCGGTGTTGCCACTCCCCTCGCTGTGCCTACCATGATTGCTCGTGCCTAATCTCTCCGTCTGTCAATAAACGCCATCATGTCTAAGCCGAGCTTTGTTATTGTTATAACGACCAAAATACGACAGCCGACACGCAATAAGGAGTTTAATTTGCAAGTCTGGGCACATTTGATCCCATTGACATTTGTGAACCTTGATGTATCAGTTAGCTTAGCAAGGACAGTGAACTATGCGTCTCTGTGTAGCGTGGAGGTGGCGGTAACGGCTTAGCATTTTTACGAAGGCCTTGCGTTAGTGTGCATGTATTGTAATAACGGCACTTTGTGAGTAGTGGGCGCTGTGGGCATGTGTGCGTGTGTGAATGGGCGAGGGAGCAGGTAGCGGCGCGGGGGGAGGCGGGGGGAGAGAAGGGCACGCGAGGGTGCGGGGGGGGCGGTATCGACGCGCGCGCCGCGCCTGCGCCGAGACACTCACCTGTTGCCGTAAGGCCATGGAAAGATACTCTTTCAAATTAATATGGACACCTGATACCGAAATAAAAGCAAAGTTTCAAGTCCAAGAAAAGCACTGTATCTTAGGCCTGAAATTGGCCGAAAGTGACTTTGTGTGTAAAAGTTAGCGAAAGGTTACTCACAACATGTGTGACTAACGCAGAAAACTTTCTACAACTATATCAATAGTTCAATGATCTATTTTCAACATGAAAACTTATTAGGAAATTAACAAATTGACGTGGAAAATAAAACTTTACTCTTTTTGGGTTCTATCACGGCAGTACTTATTAAAATTGTAATAAAAATATCGAAACTTTCGCGAACTAACCTTGATTATCTGACTTATTCGAAGAGACAGTTTTTAATTTTAAAACTGATATATACTTATTTTTTGTTATTTTTCCTCATTATGATTTGAATCATTCAAATAAAAAATAAACATACTTACGAGGTTTCAAAATTATAGTGCTGTTATCTTTTCAAGTTTTTATGGAATATCGTTAATTTAAGTTTTTTTTGAATGGTGGGAAAATCATCAATGACAACCCCCGCTCTTGGGCGGAGCGGGAGATAGTGTCAGACTCTTACTGACTAAAAACCCACCCCGTTCCTTCAAGCTTTCATACCGGGGCTCGAGCTGTTTTTCGAAACTAACCCTGGCCCCGGTAGGCATTTAAGTTCAGAAATAACAACATGCGTATAAAACAAATGACTAACAAACCGTTTTAATTATCATAAAATCTACGATCCTGTAATGGTAATAATAATGTTTAATCAGCTGGCACTTTATTTCTTATTGACGTCACAGGAAATCTATAAATGCGTTTATATTTAATTTCCAAGTAAGTAAATCCATCTACTTATGTTTGTGGTCGTCGGGACTCGCTTCAATACGTTCGCACGAGTGAGGGTAAGTGGTATACAATGTTTAGTGTTATGGAAAGGTCCTGTTAGTTTTTGTACGAATGAATATATATCGCCATCAAAATGGACACCGAGCTCGTGTTTTATGATCCACGTGAAGTGAACATTCGTCTTAACTAAATTTTATTATATGAAACGGTAGGGTTATATGGGACACTCGCAGAGGAACATCCGTCTGAGGAAGCGCGCATTAGACATAAACATTGACGTGTCTTGTTACGGCTAAATGGATTGATCGTAAAAAATTGCTTGATGGAAATGGTGGTACAGTTAGTGCTTTTAAATGATATAGCTGTATGTGGCCACGTCTGGGCGGCGTGGACGGTTATAGCTTCTCAGAACTAGGGGGACTTGAGCAAGGCGCATACGCTGTTTCCTTTTATTTCAACAAGAGCAATATATTAATACTAAGCAACGGACTTGACTACTTTGTGTAATTAATATTTACAACGTATATTTAACTACAAAGTTTTTATTCGTGGTATTTTTATCGAACTTTCACAGCTGGCTACAATAATTCGTGTTAGATTTGCTTTATGAGCTACGAGTGCTATGCAAGTGCTACGAGACCTACGGAAGTGCTACGAGATCTACGCAAACGCTACGAGTGCTACGCAAGTGCTACGAGTGCTACGCAAGTGCTACGAGACCTACGAAAGTGCTACGAGATCTACGCAAGTGCTACGAGACCTACGGAAGTGCTACGAGATCTACGCAAACGCTACGAGTGCTACGCGCTTGCAGAAACTATCAATACTAAACGGGACGTTTATTTTAGTAGCTCCTCTAAAATATTTATTATTTACTAAAATTAGACAATTATAGAAACTTACAAAATCATATATTACAGCATCTATTAATATATTTTATTTACTGCTATTATTTAATACATACGTATTATATGCTTAAATTTAGATAATATATTATATTTAAACTTATTAGATACACTGCGTCTACATCGCTCATCCAACTCCTCTGTCGTAGGTCTGCTGGAAGAAATTTCATTTGAAATAAGCAGGACGTTGTGCTGTTGTATCTGTATTTGCTTATTTTTTCATTTTTAAGTGTTTGTGTGTACATAGCATAAATAAATAACAATGGTTTACAGCTTTATTTTGTAGTGTAGTAAAATCTTGTAAAACAAGTTTATTACAAGAGTTTTAGATTTGCCTACAATTCAAAAATTAAACGACGAAAAATACGTTTTCTTTCGTTTTTACCTCGAAGTAAACCAATTTCCCTAAATCTAACATGTTTATATGAAACCTAACATTTGAACTATGACATTTTCAAATGCTAGTTGTAGATATTATTGGGAACCAAGTTACTGATTGATTGACCTTAGCTCAATAATTCTCTTCGAGCGTAGTTATATAAGATTAATGACCTGAAAGAGATATCACTTGTCAGTCTCACAAAGAATAGGTTACTCCTTTCCGATCCGACGATATCATAAGATGCGATTATCAATTGTAGGGTTACGTTAAATCGTCTAATCGGATGATTAGTGGTTCTTTGCCGCTTGTTAAAAAATGATCGTGTACCGTGATGAACTGATAAGAATGGAAACTTTTCAAAAGCTCTAACTGTACGGTAGGATGATAAAAAGATACACAAAGATGTCAAAGTAAACTTCAAATTAGAATATAGAATCTTACTACGAGTATATTATCGAAGTCTAATTTAAAGATACAAAATTGCTACAACATTATTCCATAAACGAAAATCTATTAGTACCCATATTGAATGCCTATTACCGTTCTAAAAAAGAAAAGCTTTACCCAAAAATATCCTGAACAACTCAGTATGTTGTTCCGGGCCCAGCAAACGACATTCACTTATCACGACGTTGATGGAAAAACGCGGGGAATATACGAGTAGTTCACGTTTATTTTATGTACGTTTATGGACTGTCGATGATATTTCTTAAAGTATATTCCATTATCCTGATCGTGTTGGGAAGTTACATACAAAACAAGGGCACTTCATGGAAGGGGGCATGCATAAACGACAAACACGTTACCTACAAGGTGACACCCACTCGTCTCTACTATTTACATGTATTTGGAGCTCTCAAACTAGACCCACTCAGGAAAACAATGTCGTGTTATTCTGAACATCGTTTTCATGTGTTCTGTGCTTTGACACAGGATTTAACGTGTTCATTGTGTGGCAAGTGGAGCTTCTCTAATAAAGGATCAGCAGCCCGATTCACGTAATCAAACCCGTAACGATATCGTAGCGATTTATTCGTTTAGACCATTTCCGTATTCACGTCCATCAATCGAGTTGGAACGACACCGATTTTAAAGTCGTTTGGTCGCAGAGCCGATTTAAAAAAATATCTGTATTACATTATCTTATAGGTAGAATACTTATTAATGTAACTGGAAATAAGTCGTCGATAGATCGTTTAGTTTCGAGCCAGTTTAGTTGTCGTTTTATCCAATCCACATTATGGAACACGTGAATACCGATTTTGGATAGAACTTCGATCGAACGACTATAAAACCTCAACGATATTTGACTTGTTTGATTTTACGTGAATCAGGCTACTGAGCTACTGACGCGTCGTCTCAGCAACAACATTGTAGCAGGAAGTCGTCAGTGACGTCGTTTGTTTTAATTACAAACTTTTGGACTCTAAAAATAGGACGCAAAAGTTATATAAAGCGACTTTTTTGCCATAAAAGAATGGTGTCACTGCTCGCTCACAAAAATGTTGCAACCTGCGTAAAGACAAACAAGAGAAAATGGTACAACAACGTGACGCAGGGAATTTAAAAATATTCAAGGTGCGAATATAACAACTCAAAATAGATTATAAGCAAGATTAATGTTAAAGGGATGTTTGTTACTTGTTGAGCGGATTTGGATGAATTTTGATATTGCGGTAGAAAGTATCCTAATTTAGCACAAAGGGTATCCCGGAAATTAAGGAAGTTTGCGCACAAAGCGCGGCCACCGCCGCGGCGCCGCCGGTATTACATAGTTTGTTATCAATACTCCGCATATTTTACCAACTCCACTTTTGGTGCTGTCACTGAACTATTTTTAAAGTATTCAAATTCACCGCATAAGTTTTATAAGACAACTCAATTTCAGGAAAGTAAAATAAAGATGTTATAAATAGAAATGGAAATATGACAAAAGATACTCGGGACATTTTTTTATTTTATTTTTAGGTGGGAAAATGATCAAATGGTATCCCATGCCTTTGGGTGGACCGGGAGGGCGTGTCAAACTTTTACTGACTAAAAACCCACTCCTGTTTCTTTATTGCCTTTCATACCAGGGCCGAGTCTTTCTTTCAGAAGCAGACCCTTGACCCCAGTAGGCTTCAACCCATAAATTACCATAAATTTTTCAGTCTTTATCCACTTTTGACTGGGTTGCTGCTTCATGTGACTTTCCTGTCCTACTCATAAAATATCAATGATTGATCGACTTCTCCACTATCCGACGTTCGTGCCTTTCTATTAAAACTCATAGACGTAATGAGAACTAGCCCCGCGTGCAGCGGGTAGTTTGCCGTCCGACTGTCCGGTAACCGTCCGGCCGAGCCCAAGTCGTCGACGGCGCGTACTGTTCCACGTGCACCTCAAAGAGAAGTCAGCAAAACGGTAGAGGCCAAGTAGGGTCGACTATACTACCATGCCCATGGTCCTGCTGGGACCATGGGTCGAATTCTGAAAAGGAAACCTTTTGATCTTAGAACGCGATGGGCAACGGAAGGAACATAGGTGTCGTTTTAGTCAGTAAAAGTTTGGCACGCCTTCAAATGGGAGAAGTAATTAGATGATTGAGAAATCATCAAAAGGTGAGAATCTTAATAAAAAAGGCTAAACTGCAAAGTGTATTTTTATTATCTTTCTTTTGTGTTACATTAAAATTAAATAGTGCACAAAAAGTGTTATATATATCTTTTTATATATTAATCAGTCACAATATCTATAACATACTACGATTTCAAGAATTTATTTAATGTATTTATGAAACTACGAGTATCACACTTGTCATTGTTTTTGTGACCGAGTCTATTATGAAAATCCATAAAAACGTTGCAGTAACACATAAGACTTTAAATACTAGGATATTTTTAAATTCACACATTTTTCTAGAACTTGTAAGGCGGCTTTTCATCTTGTTATCGAAATATCCGAAGTAATTCTACGCTGGGCTTAAAGCTTGTCTCCTAACGCAGGCAGTAATAAAGAGAAGAAATTGGCGTATTCACGATGTCTATTGCTCAACTGTGAGTAATGGCAAATGGCCGCGTCGAGGAGGGTAAATGCCTGTGCTTTAAAGAAATCTTATTTTTAGGCGCAAACGGTGTCGTTCGGCAGAACGACTCCGGTAAGTATACCTAGAGTTTGCTATGTCCCTATATTTTTAGGATTCTTATAATATCCGCGTTATAGTAAAGTTTAGTAAGTGGTTTTTCCGGAGTTTTTCTATAGATCTTGATAAGTATAGTAATCGATAAAAGTATAGGAAGTGCCAATCGATATAAAAAATTGTCAAAGGAAAATTGTACACACACTTAGATATTTTCAAAACGAAAGCTGTAATACCAAGAACACAGAGTTCTTTCGTTAGAAGAAAGTCGTAGGTATAACACGTTATTGATATTGCTTGCCCCTTGAAATACATAGTTTCTAAGTTGGAAATCTTAATATAAAAAAACGTTTTTTTTTTATTAGCTTTCATGGTACTGCTATATTACAGAAAATACAAAACACAAAGAAACCAATCAATACCTAATTTCGAAAAAATAATAACGTACCTTTAATATTTAATTAAGTTTATTTGAACATGTAATTCCAAGTCAACCCAAAGATAAAGACCTATTAAATAGACAGCTATTTATTTCGAGTTCATGTGACAGAAACTAAATGCCAATGCATTATCAAAGAGTGCTGTTTCAATTAAAATCATTTGCAGGGAAAATGGCGAAGACTTGAAGGCTGAACTTTGCGGAGACGTTAAAGCGGTTGTTATTTTCTGATATAAATATTTTATTTTTCCTTCATCCCGTCATAAAGCTTGCGCCGTGAACCAAGCGGGTCGGTAAGTGGATATTCTAATCTTAGACATTCCAGTTCTCTGGAGGTTTGAGTCTGTTTAGAATTTCATGCTATAATCATTCCAATAACAAACTTTAGGTAATACTCGTTTACTAAATTGCCACGGACTTATTTTTTAACGAGAATCTTTTCGTCGTAATCGCTCCGAGTTTTCTGCATTATTTTAACATAGCGTTTTATTATTTATGTCAACAAGTGTAAATGTATTAGTTAACAAGTGTTGTAGTGGAGTCGGAAGTGGCTAATGGACCTGTTGCACGTGACCCAGGAATACTGTCTCCGAGAATGTCCGGCCTCGTTATCTAACTAAAAAGTACTTATTTTTAAAGGAATTTATCTACTGCTTTTGTTAATATATGTATAACAGTAAATTATGCTTACTGAAATTAAGCTTGCGCACTGGCGTGTAGTGTGGAATATTTCGTTAATTAGATTGTGAATGGACTAATGAAACTTGCATACGCATTAAATAAACCAACAAAACGAATCCGAAACCAATAGAACACCACAATATTTTAATTTTCATGAGTTTATCAAAATGTTTGTATGATTTCGATGTTTTTGCCAATTGTGGTTTCAAAGCGCATAGCGGCACCCGGCACCCGGCACCCGGCAGCCACTAACAATTATAACGAGTCGAGGACTTAACATGAATAATGTACTCACTGCGGTTCCCGCAAAGTCGACGAGTGCAAGTTTTGTACCGTGTGATTCACTTTGCTATTGGAATTTAAAGCGATTATACAAGCCTTAGCAATCTGTGTGTGCGTGTAAAGGTCATCTACATAGGAACGTTTTAATTAACAAATTCTGCAAAATCGTGTCACTTGCCCACGGCTTGATATTTTTTACCTTGTAAAGCCATCCAAAAAGAATTCCGATTAAAAAATTAAACCGTTTGTTTTTAATACTTTGCAGTAGATACTTCTAATAAAAATCCAAAATAGCATGTTTTGTTCGTACCTCATGTTTGGCAGTAAGATCAAACGGAGCGAAGATGAGTTGTGTTCAGTTCATATAACGATCGGAAATACATAAGTATGAAGAAGTACCAAGCTGTTTGCTGCGAACTGAAGCGCGTTGGAGTACTACATGTGTTTAGTTGAACGGAGCTCGTTGGCTTCTTCCACCGTTCCGCCTGAAAAATCTGCACTGTTTGCACTGCCTATTCATTAGAGAAGATAAGAGTCAGAAATAACTTATTTGCCACGTCTGTTTTCTACGGATCGTCATACATGTAACATATTAAATCGCGACGAGTTTGTACACTATGGTAATTCTTATTTGCCAGTTGGCATATTATGTGTGTTCACGTCGCGTACACTAAATATGTTCTGATTTGCAACATTTCTACATAAAACAAATGTATTATTTGCATGTTAATTTACATCGGTGTTAAGCTCGTACCGAGTGCGAGTGCTTTCATCAAGTGGTTTAATTCATCGTATTGTATTTCTGTGGCTATTTGAGCACGATGAAATGTAAATTCAGATTTTATTTATCGGTTCATTCAATTTAAATTATTGGGGTATTAATAACCTATTTGAATCATTTATTTGTGCTATCAACAATGTATTCGTGACATTTGAATAATGTAAAACGTTTCATAGTAGTTTTTTTTTATTGAGTGTGTGTGACGTATAGAGTAAAATCGTATATCATAGTAATAGTTTTACATTTTTTGTGATATTAATAAGTTGGTAGCTACAGGTGATGGCAGATTGATATTGTAGATATATATTTTTCTTCGGTCAAAATAACGTGTGTATTTTGTGTCAGTTTTTAGGTTTCGGTTTAACTACGACATTTCGAGACATAAATAATTTGATCCTTTTAATTTTTGTAAAAAACTAAGCATTTGCAAGAAAATCAGATTTCGTTTCTAAAAATAAATAATTGTTTTTGGTCCAAAATTATTAAACTGCGACGATCAATGAACAATACCTATCTATAAGTCTGTCTAATAAGTCAACCGACTTGGGAATTTTGTATAATATTTAATCATTTAAAAAATATTTATATTCGATATTTTTCATAAGGTTCTTCTGTTAGTAAACAATGATCTCTATCTCTTAATCAACCTTGATTATTGAACCCGTGTTGACTACATCAGATTTCATTAAATCCTAATAATTATCCAAGTCGTTTAACTTATTAGACAGACCTGTTTATTTTTGCAAGTCTGCAGGTTATAAAATATGAATTCTATTTATTTTTTTGACATGTGTCAATACCAATTTTAAAATGTATGACACTTTAAGACTTAAGCTAAGGTTCTATGTTCGGCTGAATGTATGTTTTTTTTTATGTATGCTCACTGATGTCTCGGTCAATTGTGGACCGATTTTAAAAATTCTTTTTTTGATTGAAAGGTTATGCTTCCAAGTTGGTCCCATTGAAATTTTGTTATGATCTGATCATGAACTTCGGTGATATCACAGCAGAACTGTCGTAACGAGTAAAATTGCTTTGTTTATACGTGTAGTCGATGACTGGCTGAAGGAAAAGGGAGAGGGGATGTATCGGATTGATGATGAAGCCAGAAGGTAAATTAATGTAATCTAACCGTGTTTGGGATTATTAGAATCGTTATGAGATGAAAGGTGTTTATGAAAGAGTGCATGGGGGATGGGGTTTCGGAAGTCTGAACAGTGAAGAAGAGACGCTGATGCAATCCGCTACTGCATTTGACCTGGCAGTAGCCAATACGTGGTTCCAGAAAAGAGACGAACACATGATCACGTATAAAAGTGGTAGTCATAAGACCCAAATCGACTACTTTCTAGTTCTGAAAAGTAGTAGTTGGAGTAGTGTGAGTAGTGTGTTAGAGAATAAACCAGTGAATGTGGGGTTAGTGAGAATGGTTTGTATGGATGAAGTTAGGATAGCAGTAAATGGAATGAAGAATGGTAAAGCCAGATCCAGGTCCAAATGGAATACCAGTTGAAGTGTGGAAGTTTTTGCGAGTGGATGGATGGACGTGGTTAGCTTTATTGTTCAATAAGTTATTGCAGGAAGAAGCCATACCTGATGAGTGGTGCAGCAGTTCTTTGGTGCCCATTTTTAAGAACAAAGGTGATGTGCTTGGGTGCAATAATTATAGAGGAATAAAGCTAATGTCACATACTATGAAAGCCTGGGAGAAAGTTATTGAAAGGCGACTGAGAGAAGAGAGTGAAATTTCACAGAACCAATTCGGTTCTATGCCTGGTCGGGGTACAACGGATGCCATTTTTGCTATACGCCAGCTGTGCGAGAAATACAGAGGTGCGCATAAAAACTTGCACATGCTATTCATTGACCTCGAAAAGGCATATGATCGGGTACCTCGTGAGGTTCTGTGGTGGGCCCTTAAGGAGAAAGGTGTGCCCGGGAAGTATGTGCAGTTGATCCGAGCGATGTACAGTCGATGCAGTACCCAATTTCGGTCTTCAGTGGGCACTACTGGCAGATTCAATGTGGCTGTCGGCTTACACCAAGGGTCGGCCCTCAGCCCTTAGCTTTTCCTGATGATAATGGACGCTCTGACGTCGGACATTCAGGAAGAGGCTCCCTGGTGTATGTTGTTTGCCGTTGACATTGTGCTAGTTGCCGAGAGTGGCCCAGAGGTCCAGAACAGATTGGAGGTTTGGTGGCACAGATTGGAGAGTGTTGGCCTGAAATTTAGTAGAACCGGCGGTCTCTCAAATCCAGTGCCCTTAGCTCTCGTCGGAACGCCCATACCGATCTGTTCCGACTTTCGATACCTTGGGTCGCTCGTCCAAGGAGATGGTGAGGTAGACCGGGACGTAACACATCGGATCAACGCAGGATGGATGAAATGGCGACAGGTCACGGGAACAACTTGTGACCCACGGATGCCCCTTAAGTTGAAGGGTAAAATCTACAAGTCCGTGATAAGACCTGTCATACTGTATGGATCAGAATGTTGGCCTGTGAAAAAGACGGATGAAAAAGGATTGCATGTAGCGGAGATGAGAATGTTAAGATGGATGTGTGGTGTGACGAGAATGGATAAAGTGAGAAATGAGTATATTATGGGAAGTTTGAAAGTGGCGCCAGTGACTGAAAGGTTGAAAGGAAATCGTTTGTCTTGGTATGGTCATGTAAAGAGGAGAGATGAAAAGCATGTTGCTAAAAGAGGTATGAATTTACATGTGGATGGAGAGGGAAAGGGTGACCAAAGAAAAGATGGATGGATTGTGTGAGAAGTGATATGAAAGAAAAGGGACTTAGTGATAGCGCGACGAGTGACAGGACAGAATGGAAGAAAAAAAACGTGTTGCGCCGACCTCAAATAAAATGGGACAAGGGCAGGAAGAAGAAGCGAATCGTTATGAGATGCTCTCTGGCTATAAGGTATTTATGTTTGGCTGAGAGGTACTTTTTAGTGGTGGTACCATAACTAAAAAGTGTAAAATAAAAACGTTTTACAAAAAAAATACAACCGACTTCAATGTTAAAAAAATACCGAAAAGTACAAAATAACTTTAATTTCGGAAGTCGGTGTTTCTATAATAGTTTTGTCTCTTCGTTATTTAACACCGACTTCCGAAATTAAAGTTATTTTGTACTTTTCAGTATATTTTTAACATTGTAGTCGGTTGTATTTTTTTTTGTAAAAAGTTTTTTTTTTTATCTTATTGAGGACCAAAGAATGCTCACATAAAGTAAAACGAAAGCTTGAAAGCTTCGAATTGACAATTCTATACAGGTATTAAAAAAAAAATAGATTGCAGAGAGGTAAAGACAGCTGTATACTTACGACGTGGCAGCTTGAGATGTTTTAAGAAGTTGTCTACGATAAGTTAGACTAACAGCAACGTATCTTTAATTAGATTTAGAAATTATGAACATTTGCTAAAAATAGCAAGCGGCAACCCTGATTAAGAGATCCGTGGCTCTATCTGAAATCTAATACAATTACAATAGCAGCTTCACTAGGTAATCCACAGGGCGCGCGGCAATTTCATCAAACCTCTTATCTCGTCTGTTATTAAAGGTTTTAAAGAGCTTCCCGAGAGTTCATAAACGGATTTCTAAGAATTGGAAATGCCAGTAAACGTTAGATTTAGAACGATATCCCGTAGGAAAATCTTCTACAGACAATAGTGTGGAACCTGCTTTAATTACCACCATACACTACACGCATACACATATTACTTTATTCACCATAAGGATCCAGCATAATATCAGCGTCAGGTATTTTTGCCTGACACATGCTGAGCTGGACTCCCATTGGTGCAGCGCGACATGCACACCGCACTATGGGTCTATTTTGCTATTTCTCTTTTTTTTTTGTCTTAGTACCTAGGTTTAAAGAATTTTATTCTCATAAAAACAATTACAGTTCACTTAAAATGAGATACAAATAGTTTATAAGTATTGCAATGTTCACATCTGGTGTGTTGGTGACATCATAGGTTGTATACATGTTTTTTTAATTTAGCTTTAAATATATTAATATTTTCACATTTCTTTAATTCTTCGGGTAAATCATTAAACAGCCGTGCTCTCTCAAACAGTATTGTTTTTTTGCCGTAATTAGTTCGAGCGCGTGCAGTCATTAGTTGAAACTTGTTTTTACTTCTAGTATTGTATGTTGTTGTCTTTTTACGTATTTGAATGTTTGATTGTACAGAATTCGTGGTGATTTTTTTATGAGAATGCAGGTGTAATATGTGTAAAGTTGTACCTACATGTGTTATTATTTTATTTTTTATTTTTTCATTTGTTGTTGTCTATGTGCTTAGTTTTTATAATCTGTGTGCATTATGTATTTTGGTGCATGTTTTGTGCTGTAGCCAATAAATGATTTATCTATCCATCTATCTAATTATACACACAGTAAAGCTTGGAGATTCCAATGCCAGTGATAATGTCAAAAGTTATATCAATAACTTTAATTTTAATTTATGCGAGGAAGTAGAAATGTGAATATTATTACAATGTTTGACTATTTTCTCTACAGTCAAAGTCAAAGTCAAAGCATTTATTTCAAATTACCATTTGCAGGCACTTTTGAATAGTCAAATGTCGGTCAGTTCAAGAAAAGTGAAGCTAAATTGCACGTTCCAAAGCGTGTAGATCTCTATGGAGAAGAACTTGCAAGAAACTCCATGGACACTCTTTTAAATCATATTGTGCTTGGTTACATATTACTTGTTGCTTTTATTATGTGAGCACAATGTAGATAATAAAATAAAAAACTAAAATAATTAAAAGTTCTAATATTTGTGTGTGTGTGTCGTAAACACCCCTGTTGTTGTACAGTTTATTCATACATGGCGGTGGTGAAAATGGAAATTACAAACTGAGTTAACTGGAATAATAAGACGCTAACTAAGTTTGTAGAAGGGCCTGAAACCTATTTCGCTAGTTTTCATAAAACAATTTTGTTTGACTTTTAATGAGTGTTTTTGATTACGTAGTTTAATTAAGGTTAATAAAATAAATTAAATCCAAATAAGTGTATGAAACGTGACCATTCTTAGATGCTGCTCACTAGTAACCTTCAGGGTGCTGTAGCCCACATGTTGTCAGTGACGAAATGTTACCAGTAAGGGAGCCTTTTGTTAGTCTCTGGGCACTTTTCCAAGTCGCGGTCCAATAATGGAACCCTAATAGAAGAAAGAGATTGCTCATAGGCTCGATATCTGGCGGGCTGCGTGCGGGGTGGTTCGAAAGAGTTACTGTGGCCCTGGAACACACAGGGTACAGCTGAAGAAGTACAACTGAGGTTTAGTTAGAAAGTGTGTAGTGACATTCTCTCTCGTTCTCGTTCCACCCAGAGCGGAAGAGGTTATTTAATGATATCTCACCTGAAACCCAGGTTCGACCAGGGCCGATTAAGTGTTAATATAATTTATAACTTTCAACAGCGTTTCTTAAAAAAAGTGAATATTCTATAACTATCATGGATAAACTTACATTAAAAACGACTTGGCTAGGGAAGGGTAACTTGCATATCCTAAGTGGTCGGTAATGATATCGGTCTAAATTGCTAGAGTTTTAAAAAAAAAAAATCGGATAATCTTTTTTGTTAATCCATCTAGATGGGAATTTTTGATTTCTTTATTTTAGGTAACGTATATTCTTCTCAATGGGTTTTAGACGACTGTGATTTAGTCATTTAGTTATCAGACGGAGCATCCAATTTCTTGTTTTACTAATCACAAACATGATTAGATTTTTTTTTGCCAAACGGTTGTCATGGCTATTGAGGTAGCAGCAGTGAATATTGCAACGGAATAATACTTCAGATCATCTTACGGTTCCCCCGCATACCATTTTTCATAAGAAGTGTATTGTTCTTCGTAGATAACAAGATGAACACGGTTTATTCATTAAACCGTATTTATCTTGTTACCTACAAATAGTTTCAGAAAAATAATCTGTTTCTATAAAGCGCTCTCATAATGTTGCGGAGTGAACTAATTCATTTACTGAGCAGTCAGTTCAGCGACTAGAGACCTATCCTCTCTAAGCGACTATTAAATTACAACTGAAAGGGAACTATGCGCTTTGCATGTATTCAATGAAACAATTTACATCAAATAACGTTTCAGCATCGTATTTATGCAGATGACGATACCCGAAAAAGGCAAAGTTTCACAATATCAGATTATTGTTCTGATAAAATTGAGATAATGTGGTCATTGAGACGATATCGCGTTCTATATTTAGACTGAAAGTTTGCCGAGGAGAAAAAATAAATACGGCCGTGGGAATTGGTAAGGGTGTCACGTTTCAGGCTCGTACGTGGTGCGTCGCTCCTCAATCGAAGAGTAGCGACATGTCCGCCGCGCTGCGAGCTGCTGGCTCGCGCTACGTGCCGTCGTCCCGACAACCCTATAATGCATGAATGTGTCCCCCCACGACACACTTAACGTCCACACTTCAAAACGTTCATTCACACAACTTTTCATTACATTCCTTTAAAATCAGTCCCGAGCTAATCGAGTTAAGTAACAAAATGACTCAAACAAGTCCTAATATGAATGTTTAAGGTCGAAAGAATAATAATGCTAAAACTAAAAAATGTCGCATTGCTTAAAGAGTTAGTAGTATGTATTTAATTATTTTAACGTTTTCATTTCGAAGAAAGCTCGGCTTCTGTGGTTTTCATAATTAGTTGTAAACATGCGAATTATAACTATGGGAAAATGAATAGGATTTTGTTGAAACTTTGGATATTTTATTTTATAACTTGATGTGCTGTTTTATCTGTTTTAAATAAATAATATTACTGGTGTTTTATAATAAAATATCTACCATCAAAATATTTTAAGAATCAAAATGGCGTTCGTGAGGCATTTTGGAAATGAAATCTTAGCATGGGTATCATGGTGAGCTGTGGATTTAAACTGATGGAAAAGTAAGAAAGATCGAAATGGCTAGTTATCCTCATTCTCAGCGGTGGAGGTATAAAAACTTGTTCGGTCTGCCTTAATTACCTATTCCGAAAAACTTTCAAACAATTATAAGACTGCTTGAATATTCTATGCTGAATGAATAGTAAAAGAGAAAAAAAGTTCCCTGCAACGATAACTATAATGAGGAGTGGTTGACAGTGTTAACAAATTATTTATATTCAGCTTAATCAAGCTTATCGTGTTCTCCCTGCTGAAATTCAAGCCTCTCTAGGAGAGGGAATGGACAAAATAAAATATGTTAAAAATTATTCTTACGTAGTAGATATTGGTTTGTATGCAACTCTATGATGGGGTTTCTTCCAGTGTCACTCAGAACTGGATATACATAATTATAAGCATATTGGTTATCCTCAAGTTATTGTTAGTTAATGGTTCATTAACTTTCATGAGTGCCGTAGAAGGTGTATCAGCCACACATCCTTTTGCGTCAGTGAGTCGTAAATGCCTGAAGGTTGTAGGCACCGTAGCTTATACGTAAGTAGTACCCACCTATATCAATACATCGTGACGTAAAAAGAAAACAATCAAAATCGTATCACATCATGTTTAAGCACGTTTAAAGTTTAATTAATTTTAAATATCAGCTTCTAGTCTGTTCGATACTAATCAATAATTTCAAATGTCAATGGTATTTAGTTCCAAAAACTGTAGCATATCCAGAATGGGAATCTAAATGCGACCCTAGAGGAGAGTCCCCGCACACAGCTACTTATAATTAACCGTGGCCGGCACAGTCGCACAGGGGTGTGACGTAGGTACTCTGTTGCCGACAGAATATTGTCACCTGTCATACGGAATACGGGAATGGACAATGCATTCGGGATTTCTACCGCATTTGCCGCACCTGTTCATGCCACCGTAAGCCTAAATTATGGTGCTCAATTGTCGTAGATCGACTATCGATGAAGTTATTAGGTGCCTGTGAGCGGCTTACGCTATATCGGTTCAAAAGTTCTATTTACAAACATGGGCTTAGCAACGTAAACGCGTAGTTATTGATATATGCAGATTACCTAATACTTTGTAATTACTCTGATAACAAGGGTGAATTCTCCGAACCAAACTCTGTTAACTTTAACGTACTTACCTAAGTAAATAAACGTGATAACTTTCTAATATAAGCACCAGCTTAGTGGGAGGCGTCTTTATGAAGATTCATCCCTAATCTTCGCTAAAACACTTGATGGTTACCACATACAAAGTTTTCAACCGCGCTTGTAACTCTGTTTGTTTGAGCTTCCGCTTGTCTCGAAAATTACAATATGAGGTGAACATAGTATTGACATAGCACTTTCCTTTGCACATTTTTTATCCATATATGTTAGGTTCATTCTTGGAAAACTGAAGGCTGCTGAAGAACTCGCTTCCAAATAAGTATCTTGCGAAGTTCCACGTAAAATCTTAGTTAGCCTAAGTACTTACCAATTTGGGGCACATCATAGGCTCGGTTGGAGCGCGAGGCTCGCAACATCATCTGGCTGGCTATCTCCGAGGGCAGCTGATGCGGCGCGCGCTTGGTGGTGCGCGCGCGACGGCGCTCGCTGCTGAGCGCGCCCGGCGGCAGCGGCGGCGGCGCGTGCGCGAACTCGGCGCCCTCGGCCTCGAACAGGTCGGAGAGCGGGCGGGAGCGCGCCAGGTCGCGCGCGCCGCGCCACTCGGCCGGGTAGCGCCGCGCCGGCTCGGCCGCCGAGCGCAGCGCCAGCGCCGCCAGCACCGTGGTCACGCAGCACACGCGCATGCTGACCGCCCTAGCCCCCCACCACCAGGGCATCGCCTGCTACTAAGTACACAACACGATGAGATCACCCGCTGGGCGCATGCCCGACCACATTATTCGACCTTCACCGCTTATAGACGGACCTTTTCCTTTTCCGCTTCAGTTCAGAGGTCTTAGGATGAGACTAATTTCAAAGTTTGTTGACGTCCTTTATCTGAAACAAATGAAAAGTATTTAAATAAATATTAAGAATGACAGGTTGTGGACTTGTGAGATTGACATTAAGCCAGTAAGAAATGTATGTGCTGTTCCAAAGAAATCAATTCGTAAAATACCCTGACATTCGCCCAGTTATAGATACTAATACTACCAAACAAATAATGTGTTTACGTACATAAACTAATTGAACAGATTCATTCAGTGAAACAATGTTATGCTCTACTTACAAAAGGTCTGATTTGTAAGACAAACTATACGATAGTAACAAAGTTTAGCAACCTTTTTACGCTTGACCAGAATATTGTTTGTGTAGAGAATTCCGTCATATCACTTCTAGAAAAAAGATAATTGAAGTGGGTTCTCTGTACTACTTCAATGGTGACGAATTACTGAATTGTAGATCCATTTGTGTACATTTGTGCATATGACGTAACTAAGCGAAGTCTAGTTCAGTTTAGCCGTAGACTAAAGTAATAAGATTCACGTGGCACTGATGTAGACTCAACACAACATACCGCTGACATTACCGTTGGGGATACTGGAAATGTGGAAAGTTTTACAATAAAAACAAATTAACTGTGGTCCAAGTACAGCTTTCGCGTCTGTTCTTTACAGCAACTTTCAGTATGAAACTTTTTCCTTAATCTGATTTGTAAGGTTGATTGAAGAGAACCACAAAGTAATATTAAGAGCCCGTTATGAATTACAAACAACGTAAATGATCGCTGAATTTCGTCCATTGTTGCACGCTTTCACTCAGTTTCTTTCATAAACCGCCACCACAGCGCAGCATTCAATTACTTCTACGAAAGTTTGATTGTTTGTCGCGATGGGATCTGTCCAACAAATATTGTTCTTATGATTGGATACTTCTATTTATTTATTTTATTACTATTATTATGCACACACAAAAAATAGAAAAAGATAATATATAATATACATGAGTACAAAGGTACCTACTTCTTATTTCCAAAGAAATTTCTTCCAGCAGACCTGCGAAAGGAGAGATTAGGGCGCATAGTCTTTTTAACATCTGGCCGGAGTTAATGCTTACCATTTAACTCCAGTCATTTGCGACCGGATAGAGCCTCGCTGACCTTTAAATCTATTTTCTTTGCGAAATTGGTTGATTTACGTACGCTATGTACATTCTGAAGAACACTTAACCAGCAATTTTTTTGTGTTGACATATTTCTAAAAATCAAAGCCGTTTGAAACGAGTAGGGAAAACAAGCGAAAAAATATCATGTTGTTAAATATTTTTTTAGACAAAAGTATTAATCGCACAAATATCCATTATGTTGATAATGTTGTACACGAATCTATGATAAACATATATATTTGCAAATTTATTAATCTAGCCGTTACCGAGGAGTCTTATTAGATAGATGGAGGCTTTAGAAAGTCACGGTTTTATGGCACTGCTTGGGCTTTCGGACCTTAAGAGAAATTTAGAATTATTGTATGTAGAAAGCAAGAGAAGAAGAGTGTGTGAAATCCTAATCCAAAGACCTTCTACTGTATAATGTATATTATACAGCTATGTTAGTTATTTTTTTTATAACTTCTGTTGTACAAAATTGATAAGCTTGTATTATTTAGTATGTCGTATAGGGTGATCAACTTGGATTTATACAACTTTAGATTAGGTGACACCGTGACATATTTTTCATAACGAAATTATTCACAATTTCTTATAACTAAAAACATATACCATCTTCTCTCGTTAGCTGCGTAAGAATGTGTTAACTTTTTGACACATGCATGTCTCATACATTTTCGCAATTGTGTAACCCACTATCACAATAACAAATATTCTGTTTTCGTCCAATATATTTCATCCAACATCCTTTTAAATAATTCAACAAAAAAATCAGGAAGATCTAATGAGTTTGAGGGTTATTAGGTTCGTTACTCAAAGAAAATTGTTGATAAAAATTTAAAATAAATTTTTAATTCACGTTTGAACTTTAAAGTACAATTGCGAAGCTAGCCACATTGGTTATGGTATTTAGCTGTCCGTACCAAATGTGTTCAAAAAAACAGCAAAAATTAGCCTCAAATTGAAATAGTAGAGAAAGTTGTAGGTATGCATCGGATTTAGCCACCCGTCTTGCATCTCATCTCAGCCTTAGTAAAGTTTTATTTGTGGAGTAAAATATTCAGATTTCATGCTAGAGTCACGTCTCGAACGTGCGCGAGTAAACTTGTTATCATCTTCTTCGTGGTACAAGCATCGCTCCTGCGAGATTGTGATGTGTACAAATGTTTACTTTAGCAGAACGGTCATAAAGTGGTCGGCGTAAGGTGTGAGGAAAGCTTAGTTCTGTAGCAATGAATGATGAACATACAAAGGGATAGTTGTGAGTCACTGGAGAGTCGTGACATGAGCGAGACTGTCAACAGACAGGTAACAGGTTAATAACATAGCTGTAGTTGTTGCGGCGGGAAGCGTCACGGCTGGGAGCGCGCCGCCAGCGCTGCCCAGCGGCACTGCGGTCACTAATCCGCTTGCTTTATAGCGTAGCATCGCCATCTATTCACTACGGTACACCGGTTAACTTTAATCTAAAACACCTTTTATAAGCAGGGAAAACCGAAAAGGGTTGGAATAATATAAAGCTGACTTTGTTTTAAGAGGAAAACTTCAGTATTGTCAAACTTGTCTGAAAGTTTTAACTAAATACAATTAAATAGTTTCCTTCTTTTAGTTAACTTTCTTTCTAGTTTTGTACACAAGAATAAATTAATATGATTTAAAATTATGAGCTTGAAAATTGGGAACAGGTCTCGGTAGTGCGTCATTGAACGGCTAACAAGCGGACGTTCCACTTGATTGTAAGTTAACTTACAATGTCACCAACGACGATAGACATCTGTAATACCATAGGCTTTGCTGGTGCCTTCACTGTACAAGAGATAAGTTAACATTCAAGTGTCTCGTGTGCCTGTACCTACATCGACACATACATGGTCAGAAAATGTTGCTAAGCGCAGAAATTGTAGCACTTCTCCGGACAAGTCCATTCACAAAGAGCTCTAATACTACTCCCACACTTACACTAATGTACACCTTATTTGATATGCTGAAATGTATCTAAGAATAATCTGAGTTGGCTGGACTACAAAATAAAGAACCAGCAACGCTTGTTGCCGGAAGCATTAGCATTTATTTTATATTTCGCCCCATTTTTGGACCTTTTTAAATAGTAAATATGACACTCAAAAAGTAACCTAAAGTACAATTTATTTATTTTTTCACGTCGAAAATCATCACATGACTCCTCTTGTGTCGGGTAGAGCGAGAGGGCGCGTCGGACTATTACTAACTAAAACCCATCGTATTCCTTATGTTGCACTTTTCGAGGGCCACGGTGATTCTTTCGAACAATTCGCAACCCTGTCAGGTATCGGTCCCATCAATCTTGCTGACATCTCTTTATAGCGCGTGTGAAATTCTGGGCCGAGTCCTTACCGGACGGCGAGTTACTCTTTGCTCGCCATCCGCAAATCCAAAACACACTATTCTAAAATCGATAACTGTGTTGTTTCCAATGGATAAAAATGATGAAGTAGGTATAGATGTTATGCAGTAAATGGTGAAGCTGTTTTTAATTGTATGGTTTATCACTATTAGGGTGAGTTGCACCATTTAACTATGACGATAACAAAGCCGTTAACAGTTGTCAAATCTTCGAATTGACCAATAGGCGGCCGTTTCACGGCTGGTTATGGTTTGGTTATAGTTAAATGGTGCAACTCACCCTTAAGCGCAGGCCACACCGCCAGCTAGCGGGCGGGCGGGCTAGGCGGGTGGGCGAAGCGAACGAAGGAAACTATACAAACTACGCGAAATATTGGCGAACTAAACTATGGGGTTCACACCGAAAACTACGGACAGACGAGCGACGAGCGGAGCGGGCTAAGCGGGCGAAGCGGGGGTAGTATTTGTAGTTAAGTCATCATCAGAACTTTCGTCGATATATGACATATTCATCGTTCACAAACTAAACACTACACTGCTATTCGAAAGACGAGCGTCGACTAGTCTACTCGAAACGGGGAGGACGGGCGAAGGAACCGGGCGAGCGGGCTAGCGGGCGAGCTAAGCTAGCGAAGCGCGGGCGCGCCAACGAGGTGAACGAGTAGCTTCGATTCCAGCGAAGCTATCGCTGGAATCGAAGCAAATCGTCGGATATTTCGTTAGCTTAGCTCGTTAGGTTCGTCGGTAGCTCGCGGTGTGAACCGAAGTATGTAAAGAGGTGAAACGATGTTCGCCCGCCTAGCCCGCCCGCCCGCTAGCTGGCGGTGTGGCCTGTACTTTAGTGTAGAGTGAGTGTGGTGATCGTTTGTAAATTGAAGCCTCGTGCCACCGGCATCGCGTAGGTTTTAAATGTCACACCGGTATTAACTGGTGACTGATTACTACACGACGCCTACGGCCCGGTGCCCAGTGAACATCTACATATTATTTCAGCAAGAACGTCATAAGCGACAGTTTGCGTTTTTGTAAAAAGGAGTTTTTCCTTTCGTAATTAAACGGTATTTATGGTAATATTAGCTGTTACCAGTGTGCAAAGAAAAATTGTCCCAAGAGAACATACTCCCAAAATAAAAAGTATCCTATGTGCTATTCCAGGACACGGTCTACCCTTGTGCTAAATTTCACTCAAAACTGTTCAGCCGTTTGAGCGTGATGAAGTAAGAAACATACATACGCGCACACACACACACACACACGCTCACAAACTTTCGCCTTTATACAATTAGTGTGATATTAAAATGTAGAAACTATTGTAAAAGATCTGTACTTATAATGAATAACAAATCATTTTTTTAAAACTTAATAAGTATAATTAGGAGTGAGGAAACCCATGCAAAAATCGCAAATTGTCGCTTACGATGTTCTTCTTAAAAAGGGTCGATATGTATGCATTTGTTTCGCTTTCCACTGATTTTGGTCGGTTTATAATTCTATTTTTAATGGCGATTTGTGGTAACTAATTGATTGGTTTGTGGTCGTACGTGTTGTAGCCAAAAATCTGGTTTGGTTAGGTGGAAAATATTCGTATTATCGTATACAGTTCCTTTTTTAACAAATTGTTTACTATGCAAGCAGCTCGTTTGTGGAATGCATTACTCATAGAAGTACCTAAGACTTGCTCAAACGCTACCGACCTTTGAAGCAATGGAAAATCTTTTAATATAATATTTTTTTATCATCTTTTCTCATTTTTAGATTTGATATTTATGAGTATGTTATTTGGTATTGCATATTGTACTATCACTTGCAAAAGTCCATAAGAATTCTTAAAACATATTCGTTTGACGTTTAGTTTGACTTACGACCTTTTATTTTCAAGTTTCGCCAACAAATGATTGAAATTCACAATTTCATCAACTTATCATAAGTCAAGATGGCCCAGTGGTATAGGCACACAGATTGAAGCGCAAATCAGCGTGCCGCAAGTTCAAATCCCACGCAATTATTGACTTTTTGTAAGTTCTTACCCGATTGGAAGTTATGTATTTGCATTACATATATTAAATTATTCTTTAACTTGTTCACACATTTCTTAGAGTTAGAAAGGTAGATCACAAAAAAAACTAAATAAAGAATTAGATTTCTGCGAGGTAGACACGAGTTTTAACTTAACCGAAATGAACTGTCGTTTGGTTATAGTTGTTGGTTAGTGACGTGAGGTTGACAGTATTGTAATATTCGCAAAATGCAGGCTAATATTAGTATTGAAGTGAGGGCGACTATCATTGGGCTGCATAAAAGTGGTCTTAATAAAACACAAATATCTGAAGAAACCGGACTGAATGTGAGTATAATAGCTATTAATGAATTGTAACTTTATTACAAATTAATCTTCTAATTAAAAAGTATGCCATTTATGAATCCATTCATCGTATCTTTATGAGGTTTAAAAGAGAAATACGTAAATCGTTGGGTTTATTGGATTGGTTATTGGATTAATAAATGCAGTTTTATTTTAAAATTATATTCAATAATTATGATTATTAACATTTTATATAATGAAAATGAAGTGAAGTAGGTATAGCTGCCTAATATATATATTTTTTTTTATTTTAGAAAAATACTGTAAATCTTTGGCTAAAAAGATATGAGGAAGAAGGTAGCCTTGCTAGTCGAAAGAGAAGTGGGAGATCGAAGCTTATTAGCGAGGCGCAGCGACGACATATGGTGGACGTATACGAAACGAATGGTTTCGCACCAACGAGACATTTTGCGGAATTATATGACACCTCGATGGATACTGTTCGCCGTGCACTTCACGCTGAAGGCGTGCATCACAGAAAACCTGCTAAAAAGCCGTACTTGACAGAGAGGCACAAACAAGAACGATTACGTTTCGCACTAAATATTTAATGTTAACTAAACTAAATGGCCTACCATTTTATTTTAACATATCTGTGATTATTCGTTAACAAACACTGTATTATATTGTGTTTACTTTCGTTTAAAACAGCTATATCTTTTAACTTGTGCCATCGCCTCATCTTAAGAATGCAGTGAACTCGCTATCAATTTTGTTGACAATAATCATGAGTCTATTTCGTTTTTTATTCTTCTACCCGCACTGTTTTAACATAATACTATAGTTCAATTTATTTTTCTCATCTAATTGACGATTATCTTGTGAGAACTAAAGTTCTTTTAACAGAAATTGAGGTTTGGTTTCAATCTTCTTTTCGTCAAGAAAATGAACAATTAAGCTATGACCTCAATACATTCATTGTGACGTTACACAAAAATAAAATGTTTACAAAGTCCAAATCATATATCACTTTTCAATAAATAACTGGATATAAACAATTACCTATATTTTATTTTATTAAAATTTGAATATCCGTTCATTGTTACGTTATTCATATTATGAATGGTCTAAGTGGGTATACTTCCAACAAACAATCTTAGGCGTAACATAGATAACGGTTACAAGATAACTTTTTGTCTAGGTAACAATTCGACGTCACAATTCTCATAAATGTTTAATTTGTAAATATAAAGAATAAACATTTTTATTAAACACGTCTGTTTATTTCCACCTTATAACATCGAAAAGATGTAACAACTAAATAATTGCAAATTACGAATGTGATTCTTCTTGTGGTTAATAGATCACATTCGTAATTTGCAACTATTTAGTGCAAAAAATGCAATAGTATTTTTCATAGAAATATAAAAAAACAATTAAATCAATATAGATTGGGAATTTTCAAAGTAAGAAATAACTGCAACGGACCGACCATGATTTGAACTCGGGTTACGTGATTTGCGAATCCAACACTTAGTTCACACGGCTACCAGCACATGACGAATTTGCACGAATTTTATCAATGCTACCATATAGCTCAGTGCGACGACAGTTCCTTAGTGTGTGTTATCTGTGGAACGTGGATACTCATACATGCGCACACATACGCACGGAAATATCGCGCTCGCTCGGTTCGTAGCAATGTAATCATTAGCGTTCCTATGGACTTTTGCGGCCTTACTGTACATACATACGTATTTTATATAATTATATCTAAACAATGTTATTATTGATTTCTTTTACACTGATTGCCCCATATCTATCTCCTTTCGTAAAACCAAAGGTGGTCGGCAAGAGATCGCCCTGTTGCGATAAGACCGCCCATTGCACACTTGTTTTTGTAAAAGTTTATTCTGTTCACGTTCTTCTTCTTCTTCCTGCCCTTGTCCCATTTTATTTGGGGTCGGCGCAACACGTTTTCTTCTTCCATTCTGTCCTGTCACTCGTCACGCTATCACTAACTCCCTTTTCTTTCATATCACTTCTCACACAATCCATCCATCTTTTCTTTGGCCTCCCTCTCCCTCTCCATCCATCCACATGTAAATTCATAACTCTTTTAGCAACATGCTTTTCATCTCTCCTCTTTACATGACCATACCAAGACAAACGATTTCCTTTCAACCTTTCAGTCACTGGCGCCACTTTCAAACTTCCCCTAATATACTCATTTCTCACTTTATCCATTCTCGTCACACCACACATCCATCTTAACATTCTCATCTCCGCTACATGCAATCTTTTTTCATCCGTCTTTTTCACAGCCCAACATTCTGATCCATACAGTATGACAGGCCTTATCACGGACTTGTAGATTTTACCCTTCAACTTGAGGGGCATCCGTGGGTCACAAGTTGTTCCCGTGACCTGTCGCCATTTCATCCATCCTGCGTTGATCCGATGTGTTACGTCCCGGTCTACCTCACCATCCCCTTGGACGAGCGACCCGAGGTACCGAAAGTCGGAACAGATCGGTATGGGCGTTCCGGCGAGAGCTAAGGGCACTGGATTGGAGAGACCGCCGAAATCGCAGAACAAGTACTCCGTTTTGGTTCTACTTAATTTCAGGCCAACACTCTCCAATCTGTGCCACCACACCTCCAATCTGTTCTGGACCTCTAGGCCACTCTCGGCAACCAGCACAATGTCATCGGCAAACAACATACACCAGGGAGCCTCTTCCTGAATGTCCGACGTCAGAGCGTCCATTATCATCAGGAAGAGGTAAGGGCTGAGGGCCGACCCTTGGTGTAAGCCGACAGCCACATTGAAGCTTCCAGTAGTGCCCACTGAAGAACGGACTTGGGTACTGCATCGACTGTACATCGCTCGGATCAACTGCACATACTTTCCAGGCACACCTTTCTCCTTAAGGGCCCACCACAGAACCTCACGAGGTACCCGGTCATATGCCTTTTCGAGGTCAATGAATACCATGTGCAAGTTTTTATGCGCACCTCTGTATTTCTCGCACAGCTGGCGTATAGCAAAAATGGCATCCGTTGTACCCCGACCAGGCATAAAACCGAATTGGTTCTGTGAAATTTCACTCTCTTCTCTCAGTCGCCTTTCAATAACTTTCTCCCAGGCTTTCATAGTATGTGACATTAGCTTTATTCCTCTATAATTGTTGCACTCAAGCACATCACCTTTGTTCTTAAAAATGGGCACCAAAGAACTGCTGCACCACTCATCAGGTATGGCTTCTTCCTGCAACAACTTATTGAAGAATAAAGCTAACCACGTCCATCCATCCACTCGCAATAACTTCCACACTTCAACTGGTATTCCATCTGGACCAATGGCTTTACCATTCTTCATTCCATTTACTGCTATCCTAACTTCATCCATACTAACCATTCTCACTAACCCCACATTCACTGGTTTATTCTCTAACACACTACTCCAATTATTTTCCTCATTCATCAATCTTTCAAAATAGTCCTTCCACCTCTTTTTGATTTTCTCATCATCCGATATAACCATTCCAGTTGCATCTCTTATACATCTTACCTGGCAAACGTCTCTCGTCTTTCTCTCTCTTATTCTAGTAAGCCGGTATAGTTCTTTTTGGCCTGCAGGACTGTCCAATGTGTCATATAATTTGTCCTGGGCTCTTGATTTTGCTATGGCCACGGCTTTCTTCGCTTTCTTCTTTAAAATGTCATACTCAATCTTTTTTTCAGCTTTTAAACTAGCGTTTCCTGGCTCTACACGCTGCCATTCCTTGAAATTTCTCTTCTTTTCTTTCAATACATTCTGAACTTCTGTCGACCACCACCATGTATCCCTATCTATTATGCCCTTTCCTTTCGTCTCTCCCAAAATATCTTTTGCTGCATGCCTGATACACCCAGCTATCTCATTCCAGCTTTCATTTATACTTCGATCATTCATATCTCCCATCTCTATCATTCTGTCCACCACTCGTTCCCTGAACTTATTCGCACAATCATTCCTCTCTAACATATGCCATTTTATTTTAGGGGGAGGATGCTCTTTGTGTTTGTTAGACAGTTCACGTTATAAAGTATATATATATAATATTCTGTTCACGTTATAAAGTATATATAAATAATAGTAGTTTATGTGACTAGGGGATAAAGCACTGTCTTTAAGTCGCGGGCGGCATGTTGAATTCCGAACGAAACGAAGGTTGCTGATTTTAATCCCGAACGATAGTGAGGGATTTATAAAATTAACTCCCGAGCATTGCGAGGGAGTTAATAAAGAAACCTGAGTGAAGTGAGGAATTTAAGCCGCCCAAGACAAAGACAGCTTTATCCCCGTGTTGCATACTCTACTTTTTACACCATCTGTGAGATAATTAAAAGACAATTTGGTCGACCAAATCATATATTAGAGAAATATAAGTATTATATTTACAAGTTCATCAAACAAACAAAATTCACTACTCCAAGATTCTATAGTTTCAATTTTCTATAATGCTCCCGTGTCGTCAGTACGCACGTTTTATTCTATTTTTTTTTTTGTTAGTGGCCAGTTTGAATCATAGTGATTACATACTCTTTGGTTTGAATTTCGAGTCAACTTGTTCGATGCGCCTACATTTTAATTCACAATGTTGACGACTCTTGATGCTCCAAATTCAAATCTCATTATTCCCTAGGGATCGGCCATACTGCATTATCTCCCTAGGCATATAATGACTTGCTTTAAGTGAGGTTTGTATGACGTGTAAAACGACATTATCGAGCAGGTGGTGTAAAAAAAATAAAAAATATCACTAACATTTTCATGCAACGTTTTCTTTCGGAGCCTGTTTTATTTCGCAGTGAATTAATACTGCAAAGGCGCTATACAAAGAAAATATTTAAATTTTCCTATCATATCTGCTAACCCCTCTGTCTGGGTACAAAAATCCTAATTGGCCTCTATAATGTAACTGAATCACAAGCAACTTTCCGCATATGAGACCCTAATTGTTAACTTGCTAATATAAATTAATTGCGGTTGGTCTCGGCTCGGGCGCCGCCGTTACTTCATCTTTCCTCTTCACATTATTAAGCCACTGATGAGCTCCATAATTCGTCTGATAACAAATTATGATTTTCATAATTTATCACACATCCTCACTAATATTATAAAGAGGTAAAGTTTTTTTTTTTTGTTTGTAAGAGGTAATTCTGAAAGTACTTGTCTTATCGATAAAATTTTTTCACCGATAAAAAGCGGCTTTATTCCTGAGTGACATATTTATGTACAAACGCGGGCGAAGCCGCGAGTAAAAGCTAGTCGGTTAACAAAAGCGAGATGATTAGTATTTCGTTTATCTTTAATTCCAATTGTACGTTACGCGTAAATACGAAATGTTTCTCAAGAACTATTCTTGTTAGCAAAATAATGAATTCGAAATTAATTTTGGGTTAACGCACGAATACAATTCATTTCAGTGAAATGTCTATCCATCAACGCTAATTGTTGCGTAACAATTACTTGGAGGCGTCTGACGATGAATAATCCACAAACCAGTGATCCGACAATATCCATTTACATCTCACAGCTCTGTTTTTTCTTTAAATTATCATCTGCAATTAGCAATTAATTACCTGTCATTATAATTATCTTGTCGTGTTCCGAATGTATCATGGTAATTGTAGGCGGTTTGATTCCGTTAATACCTACAGGGCTTATGTGATCTCACGTCGGTTCATAAATATTAATTAACTATCACTGGCACTATTAATTATCTTCTGTAATGAAAATGTTATAGAAATAGCTGATTCTTATTTAGTTTCTCATAAATGTGGTACCTAAAGCTACGGATCTATGACAGATACTTTAAAGGTTTTGGGTGAAAACTCAACTATGAGTCCGCACGGCTACTGTTAAAACTATATTAACTTTGTTCTGTATTAAGCTAAGCTTGAAGCTTAGCTCAATCAGCCTTTTTATTGTTCCCACTGCTGGGACTCGGTCCTCCTCTCTCCAGGAGAGGAAATGGGCTATAATGCATAAAACGGGCCCAATGTCAAAGGTCACATGTCTTCAAATGTTTGATTCTAGGAAATGTCGCGATATTTTCCTTCACCGTTTTGAGAGCAGTGGTGATAAAATGAATTACACAAAGTAATGCGCCTGGCTGGCTTTGAAGCTGCGACCTACAACTCGTAAGTCGGGGCCGTTACCACTTGACCACCACTGCCTCAATATGGGCTCTATAAAGTGAAATAAGAGAGATGTCACTTTTGTAAATCGTAAAATTAATGTTTATGGTTATAGTAAAGTTTTTTAAAAATATATACGCATCGACTAAATACATACCTACGTAAGCTATACTCAGCGGGTGTAAGTGAATGGCATCTTGTATAAACGTAAATTGAAGTATTGAAATATATTAACTATTACTCTTAACTTTGAGGTCGCATAGTTTTAAGCACACAAATAGAAGCTAATGTGATTTCATAAAAGTGCCCTGTTTTTCTCATTTTCGCACTGAATCCTAAATAATATATACTTATTAAGGTTAAAAAAGAGCTTGATCGATGACGTATCTTATGATCAGTTATCAAGTTTTCTAGGACTAAATATATTTTTAAAATAGTAATTGATTTCCATTTTGTCTTTGGTTTCGAATGGGGTTCGCAATTTTTTTTTTATGTTGTACTTGGTCGTAGGAGTAAAAGATCATCGTTTACCTACAGTACCTACAATCGATTTAAAGCGTGGGTCTACGGACAGCTACTTTCGTCTATCAAAGAGAACTTTGTAACATTCACCATCCTTTAGAATGGCATACAGATAGCTGCCCACAATTTGTTGTCATTAGCGGGTCGTTGCTACCCTTATTATTGGTGTAATCGCCTTTTACAACACCCACGGGAAAGGTGTGACTATTCTTTACTAGGAACCGCAGGAAAAGTTCGCGTGGGTTTCAAGATAATGGATAGGATATAATTTGTGGCTCGTATCAATAAAATTTATCCGTCATGTTTATAATGAAGTAAAATTAATGAAAATCCGGCGACCCAGAGTCTCTTTATTTCACCACATAAAGAAATGGTATTGGCGTACTAAGAGAAGCTTTCAACTACTATGACGAGAATTTCCGAGAAGAAAGATAAAGCTAGCGATGGAGAAAATCTCCGAGATTCTGTTACTTTTTATCTGAAATACTTAAGGTACGCGTGAACCTGTGCCCAAACACACTTGAAACGAAATTGGCGCGATTTTAGCTTCAGAAGTTGGTCCGCGTCAATACACCGGCGCCATGACGTTGGCCTGAATTTGTTATGAAAGTCGAAGTGCTCGAACATCAGCCGACGTACTCGTAGTTCTACTTCAATACACTAATTTAATAACTCCGATATTATAAGTTTTTACAGTTCCAACTTCCAAAGGCTAAAAAAGGGTCAAAGCGAAGAAATGTTTTTAAAGGAAGATTTACCCAAGGGTCCTGAAATCTAATTATCCAGTTTGTTGATTAGTTACTCCAACTTAAACTGTAGTAAAAGCCCCTAGTTATACACATGGGTGTTTTGACATTTTGGTTAATCTTAGCAGATACCTATCATGTTTTGTTAAATAGTTTTAGAGTAGTAATTGGCTATCTATACCGTTGTTTGGACATACAGTAGGTATAGGCACCTGAAACGCCTACCAATTGGTGTGGAATTAGAAAGCTGAGTCTTATTTATGGATTATTCAATCATACAATCATTGACACGTAATTAAATATGCAGAGACAGGAAATAAAAATATATTTAGTCTTTCTAATGTAAGAAAACTGAATGCTATAAGGGCCGAAACCTGTGGCGTGGCTATATTTATAATCGGGTGGTGCGCGGTGGGCCGTTGACGTCATCGCGAGGGTCGCGGGTGCTGAGGGCTTGGGAGGGGTGAGGGAGGGCAGGGGGCAGCAGCGGCGCGCCCTCCGATACGCACTTTCAAATTCGCACCTCCATGAATGGAGGAATTAAATTATCCTTAGCCGCGCGCCGAATTTACACGGACCTGACTTGGAACGCCAAATGCCTTTTTAATATGTATTTGTTCTGCTGGTTTACGATTTCGTGTGTTTATTGCCGTCGTGACTCATTTTTATCCACCAGAGGTGGTACGTGTGTGAGAGCGATGGACGGAAGTGAAGAAACAGCTGTGAAACGAGATCACTTTCAGTTCGAGCCGTTTAAAAAATTTATTGCTCAGAAACAGCACTTGAAACTGAATTACAAATTACTAATTTTCAAAGGTTAGCTGTTCTATTATTAGAAGAAGATTTACAACATTCTAACCATTAAGGACGTTTTAGGCAGAGTACCTAATTACCTGAAGACGAAGTATTAGCATAGTGGAAACAATTTACTGGGCACGTGCCCATCAGAGTAAATTTATTTTGTTATTGTTTGTTTGTTGTATTTGTTTTATTTTGTTTATAAACAGCTACATATTTAAAAAACTGGCATTTAAGTAGTTAGATCTGTATAACTTAAAAAATAGTTTTAATCGCTTAGCGTAAACATCGAGAAGTTTAGGAAAGTACCTAGCCTTGTTGGTGTTCCTAACGGTGATGCATAAGTGACGATTGGTCCTCTAGGATCCACAAAAGGCTTTAGATTTATCGTGATAGACCCCACTTTCTACATTTATTTAAAAAAAAAACATTTGAAATAAGACCAAGACCACTCTTTGAGGTCGCCGGTCGGTTAAAAAGGAGCGTCATCTTCAGTTTGTTACGTTTTAATTTACCCTGATTTAGGTGGAATATCAAAGTATTTTTGTAGGACGTCACTTGGTGAGAAATTGGAGCATCAAGGATGTCCTCGACGATGGCCACGCCGCACCGCCCGCGCGCCGCCGAGCTGCGCCGAGCTGCTCCGAGCTCTTCCGAGGGCAACCGTGGAAGGTGCGCGGTGCGGTGCGTGCGCTTCAGTAAATTGGTCTGTTCCGTGTCCCCACAATAATTCCACTTGATGTGGGTTTCAATTCAATTATACGTATCACGCAACACGCTGCTTAACCAAGCTACGAATAAGAAACTACGCAAATAAATACAAAACTTTTATACTGAAATAAAAATGATCGTAAAAGTATTTTTAGACTAGCGCTTTTGTCACCTTAATACCGCATATGATGAGAAATAATTCCTTGGTTCATAGTAATATAATGAAATACATATAATATTATGTTAAGCTAAGAAGAGCAGTAACAAAGCCACGTACGTGACTGGTGTTACGACGGCTATATTTTCCTGCCAGCGTAACAAAATAAGCCGAGATGTACGGCATACTGCTCAGTAAGCTTGTATAAATCTGTGAAGTGATACAGCCACACTTTTTTATTTCTGTAAATTATTTGAGGTCATGTTCCGTCTATTACGCCTATGATTCTACTCTTAAGTGCTTCAGGGATCTCATTTTTCCTCTAAATGTCTTCCATACAAAGGTCGAGAAGAATCGATGCGTCCCATGAGCATCAACTTTTGAGATTACATTTCAGATATGATTCCGATTTTTATTATTATGGATCATGTAAATAATACGGTTTCAATCATACAAAAATATGGTTCTTATAATGTAATTTATTTCAAGTATTATCGCCGGCTGTTAATCTGATTGTGCTACAATTTCATTAAACTGAGTGAAACAGCATACACATTTCATATATTAATTCGTTGGAAAACGGCTTTTATATACAGGATCTTATCAGCCAAAATTGCACTAAAAGCTGTGGCTTAATTAAACTGTGATATGTATCTAGTTTTATTGTCTTGTTAGTTGTTCTCAATTCATAGGTTCATCTTGATTTGTGCAATTTGTTGTATTAATTTTGTAAGCTTTAGTTTCGCCTTTTTTTCATTGAGGAAAAAATCTGTTACAATAAGTGGCGACAGGTGTCATGTCAGACATTTATCAGCGCCGCGACTTGCAGGTGGGTATATCTTCACGTGTGAGATGATTGAAAGCGATGAAGTTCGTAAACACGTTTATGACTTGCCACATCAGCATGAAATTTTTTCATATTGTTTGTATATTTGTAACAATCAAACTAATAGACGGAAAAGTGAGCGAAGAAAAACTGCAAATATTATCTAAGACTGATTCTTGGATACTACATCACATTTGTGGTATCAGATATTCGGATTCTGTAGCGGTTGGCGTAAATGTCGAACGCCAAACTTTAATTGCCATTTGACTATATTTTTTTAATAATATTTTTTTTTATTTGGATACTAAATTTAAATTTTAGATTGAATTTGTACGTTGTTACGCTGTACTGATTTTTTTAATTTTAACACATGACTGACGCGCCCGGTTGCAAAATTTGCATACCTGACGATCGTAAAACTCATTTTTAATTAATATATTTTATTATTACATGATTTTGAAGTTTTAGACAGTAGTTTTAATGTAATTTTTTTTGTGCCCCCACATCAAACGCTAAGGAATCCCGATGGCTGACGATCTTCTACTCTATTAAGGCAACGTAATATTTAAAGCACAGCCTTTAGCAAATGCTTGCAGTTTGTTGTTGCTCGCCTTTCGGACCACAAGTATTATTATTATTATTTTTTTTTTTTATAATGGATAGGCTCGCGTTTGACCACAATCTCACCTGATGGTAAGCGATGATGTGGCCGACGATGGAGCACGCTTGCCTAGAAGCAATCTATTCACTCTTGTTATCTTTTCTTAAATCGAGTCGTAGATAAGTATTCGGCGGGGTATTGCTCTTATGTGTAGGTATATTATTTAAACTAGGTATATATGTACCGACTCTACCACATTATGAATTATGAATTTAGAAAGAATATGTTATTCTTCTGCTAAGCGTATGTATAGCGTCAGAGGAGAACACAATAAGTTGAGACATTGTGGATGTAAATGATATGACGAGCTCCGCCAGCAGCAATGTCTTCATTATGCTGCCAACCTACTTGGCAGACCTTTACTTTATGCTAAACTTTCTGAAAGTAAAGCCATTTCAGCAACTCTTGTAGAAATGTTTTTAAACTGACCAAAGCTTGAAGTAGAATTAACACTAACGTTTCTGTGTGACAGAATTAGCACTGATATTACGTATTCTTGTTGCTTCAGTAGTTACAATTACTATGAGATAATAATTCTAAGAACATATTTATGGCTCATCGTAAACTGAATTAATTCATTATAAACCCTCACTTTAATGTCACTTGAATTAGTCATTTAATTTATTAGCACTTAACGTGTAGTCTAAATCGACCTAGTTGTCAAATATTCCTAAATTGAATGTCTCTCTATATGAACGATGACGGTAATGATTGAAAGGAAATCTGACATAACGATGATGGTGGGCAATCAATAAGTCATCTCTGTGGTTAACCGATTGACGTTAGTGATCTGTCATCGTGATACACAATTGCTGCATGTGGTTTCATAACAAATACTGGGATAAACCTCAATCGTTGTCAATTGCATCGTTATAACTATATAAAGCGCACGCGCAACAAAGAGGCATGTAGGATAAGTGTCGTAATTGCTGTTAATGTAATTGTATGAGGTAACAACACACTTGGATTTGTCATCGAGGAAGTAATTAAAACGCACGTACGGCGGTCACAACGAGGGAGTGAACTCGCCCGACATCTAAATAATATGTAAATAGAGATGTGAAGTGGCCGAGTCGTTGGCATGCCGAGCGTAGAACATTGTGCCGCTAACCTAATTGGCGGTGATTCTTCGGGAAATGTAAATTTTATGACGATCATGTTCCCTCTTCATTCTCTCCACATTCTATTCAGAAAGGTCTCTATCTACACCGTAATTAATTGTTAAGTTTATTTCGGCGAAGGTTGAATTGGTCTGGGATGGGGATCACTGTGCTTTTGTATACTCAATATTGCCCATGTTGATGTATGTCAGTGGGTGGGTGAGCTGTGTGATTGCGCGGATGAGGTATGATCTGGAAGAATGAGAGGTGGTCTAGTCTTTGTTCTCGCATATCATCTGCGTCGATCGGACGGGTTGAATGATTAGAGGTGTATGGGGTGAGATAGTTCGGGAGTGAGTGGGCGGTGGGCGCGTGCGGTGCCGCGGTGCGTCAGGTCGCTTTGTTTGCCGCTCCTCGCCACGCCAGCACATCGTCGCGCGGTCGCGACGCCGCTTGAAGATGTTGGTTTCTTTCGTGGAAATGAATATTAAAGGAATTTATGCCGTAAAAGCTATGGCATAGATTCCTTCTTAGTTTTAGCTACATTATTTTGCCAAAACAAAAAGGCATTGTCTGGTGTTGGTCTCTACTAAATTTCAACAAAAATATTATATCTAATACTTTTCGAAGACAAATAAAAACATTAATAAAAAATGATATTTATAACTTTTAATTTTCACTACAAAAACAGCACTGTTTACAACAGCACTGTTTTACAAAACAGCACTGTTTACAAAAACAGCACTACTTAAGGTACATTAAAACAAGGAAATGTTTTCGATGGCACCCGATGTAAGATTTAATTTAATTTGTGTTTAGGGCGCCAGCATCGTCACCTATCTAGCTGCGGTTAGAAGTCGCGAGCAGTAAGTGTATGTTTATCATCATCATCATACGTCACGAATCACGGATCCGGTGTAACTGCAGAACACTGACTCCTAAGCCACAGGTCTCACCTAGTTTAGGAGGCAGGGTCTATTAGAAGCAGGGTAATATTAGAAGATACCTTCCTTTAATGTACTTATATTATTTATAAGTCTTAACTTTGTTTCTATGGTTTTAATTGATTCAATAAAGTTATTATTTTCATCATCATCATCATCATTTCAGCCGATAGACGTACACTGTGTATAGAACCTCCCCTCCAAGTGTCACCACTACACGTATACGTATGTTTATATTTATAATAAATGGTCTATTTACTTCTTAAACCAACTATTTTGTAAAGTTTACAGCATCTGCGTATAGAATTTTATGTATTAATGAATGTTTATTCATAAAAATAGCTATTACCAAGGAAAGCTGCTGAAAGAGCTGTATGAATGAAAAAACGGTACCCTTACAGAATGACTGATTCAATTGTCTGTCTGGCTGTCCGTCTGTCACAGCCGATTTGCTCCGAATCTACTCAACTGATTCAGTTGAAAGGAGATCATTCAGGTTCTATACATTTTTGGACATTTTCATAAAGTGCTAACAAATAACGAAGTGCGAACAAAAAGTAGTACATCTGGTTAGAACTGATCATTAGGAGCAATAATATGGCATAAAAGTTGTAGGATCACTCTCGGCCAAGTTGGAATTTGTTATTTTCACACATCTATTGATTTCTGAAAGTGCTGAAAAAATATGAATGATTATCTGCTTTTATGTTACAGGAAAACTTAGAAGTACCTAAATGGTTTCAAAAACATGTTTTAAAATAAAATATGATTTGTTCGAAACAAGTCCACCGCGCACTTGGTCAGTATTTATTTTAACTGATATAAATGTATAAAATCATAGAAAATAGGTAATATGTAATAAAATGCATAGAAAGTTACTAGAGAATACATCGCAGAAACAATGTAGATAAATACATTCCCGAACGTGTGCTATAAGTAGCTAAAAGTAATATCCTTTGGAAAACCTTTGAGCGAAGATTTATATTTAGCAGGACGACGACGTTTGCGGATGTTTAAGAAGTTTATTTAACATTGGGCTTTGAAAATATATCTATAGCAACAAAAACGATAAGCGAAATAGCCTGAGGTATCACGGATTGAATTATATAAATAAACTATTGTAATTGCCTAACTAAATCAATTAGGGGAATCAGTTTTACAGTTTGTTGCTAATATTGAAAAGTTATCGCAATTGCTATCATAGTAAGTCTCAGTTTAACTTTATTAGATATTTTGATCATTTTAGTTTACAAATACTTCGGTTCAATTGGAATATGAACGGAAACGTTTGCAATAGAGGCAAAAAGTCAGAGCGAAAAGGATTCACTGACGAATTCACATTTCGCACACAACCGTCACGTTACGATACGTTGTACGTAGCTATTTTTTTCATTCACCATTGTTGGAAATTGACGGTTGGAATGTGTGCCTTTTATCTGTTGTTCACCTGCCACAGCGGTGGCAGCCCTAGCTGAGCGGGATAGGGATGTGCAATATGTTTTGTTTGCGCACGGTTTCACAACCACAAATCAAGTTGGAATGTCCCGGATTAAACGCTTACAGATTGCACTTGGTTGAAAGAGTTTGTGCACACGAGAGTATTTTGTAATATAACTATACAAATATATTTACCTATATTCGTACTGAAATGTTTGTATTTGTCAAATATCAAAATCTTTAATGGAAACCTTTGCGTCTCTCAGCACCTCTTTGAGAATTTAGTCTACTTGAGCCAAAGGTTGTGTTTGGAAATCAAAGGATGCATGTGTTTAGATCAGTTACTACCTTGTTTGGCTGTTCAACTATGCTCACTCTATTTTGCTGTTCTAGATTGAACAATAGTTACTGAATCCCATCTTTGTAGTCTAATAAGTGCATTCACTACAAGCACACTCACCTTTAACTTACCTAAAGGGGTTAACGAGAGCGTGCACCTCTGGAATAACTGATTGCACTGGCCTTAAAGTAATTGTAGTACATTAACTAATTTGGCTTTCCAAAAATTTATGGGTAGACAAATTGAATCATAGTGTAGCAAAATATATGATACGCGCATGTATTCAAGTTTTGAAGCAAGCTGAATCGAGGCTCCATTTCGTGGCTATTTAGGTATTAAAATCGGGCATTGTTGGCACTCACATGCACATTGTGAGCTGCGCTTTGCATGTCAATGATCTCGGTGCGTTAGAGCACGAGGTTGTGCGAGCTTGCGAAACGTGTTGTCACATATTTTTATTAGCTTCACGCTTTTATACGTTCCATGTTATATAATAAGCATACGAGTAAAATTGCTTTAGCTGGTTATCTAACAAACCATTGTTAGATGTTTGTTCTTAGGAAAACCGACTTTCTAAATATGTGAAGACTGTGTGTGGGTAGAGTTTACCAAGATTTGTGTGATTAAAATTAATTCTAAGTCTTGGTTAGCAACAATTTAGTTACAGAAGAAAATATTTGGGTATATACAAAAAACAGAGGCTTTTCCAAATACCTGAACAAGGAACTTTTCCTTATTGTAACAAAATGTTTTGTTCGTGCATAAAGAAGTATTTGTATCTACCAGTTATGTCATTTGTGCACGTAGCTTTAGGCACGTGAGTCGCTGTGAGCTCTGAGGCCACACACACTCGCATAAAAGCTATTTATTCTCTAATTAATATTACAGTAATGAGAGAACTTTACCTGTTTCAACAAAATGAAATTGTTACTAAGAAATTAATTTTCTAAGAATTTTTGTCCACAAATAAACTAGTGCGCCTCACTATCAACGATTGCATCACTGCTTACCATCAGGTGGGATCGCAGTCAAGTACTAGTTTATAACAGATAAAAAATCATTTTGAGGTTTTATGATTAAGAAACGGATAAAAAGAATTATAATTAAGTACTTTTGCTCGAAAAAGACCTCAAGGAGGCACAACAAAGCCATTTCGTTGATTTTATTACCTCCAGGCCAGTGCACGCCCGTCCTTGGACACTCGAGAATAAAATGTCCAAATAGATAATAAAATATGCTTTATGCGACCAAAGAAAACACAAAAAATGCATTTTCTTTATCCATTTTAGACGTTTCAATGTGAAAATGTACGACTAAGGCTTAGCTCCTCGACTACTTTATGAAATGTAAAGCTTATAAATGAATGTGTAATATGCCAAGGTGGTATTTAGCCTACGTTAGGCGTTATATTAATTTTAGTTATTTTTAGACCTGGCACATACGCTTTGTACTGCTCGACTTGGTCTTGCTTCTACAAAACTGATAAAATGGCGTTATCGACGACACTTCAATATCAAACTTCAGTTTTACCTAAATCGAATAAAAAGAAAATTCTTTTAATTTGAAGGGATGAGGTAAATTCTATATTATTTAAAATTGAGTTGCCTAAGTCAATAGGTATTCTTATTTTATAAAGCTCAGTTAATTATATAATCCTTAAACTTAGTAATTGGCAATATTGTGTCTACTTTCATAAATACAAATAATAGTTTTATCAAAGTATGATGTCTACGATCGGTATCTGATTAGTTACTTTGAGATGAATATTAATGATAAAACCAAAAAAGCTTCTTTTATTCACAATTAACAAGGTTTTAGATATGTTAAAATTCAGTTGAATGGATAACGAATTTCGTAGGATTACAGTCTACAAGAAACTGACAAAAAAAAAGTAGAAAGGTAAGAGCACATTAAACAGATTCTAGTCAAACTTAAAGTAGTCATTCTGTGCAATGACGAGACTCTATCTGTCTGTGTTATCTGACCTGGTTAGTTTAAGTAAAATAATGATCATGTCATTAAAGAATACCGTTTATGCCTAACTTTCTGATGTCCAAAAGTAAATAGATGTTAAGTAATCTTATATTTTCTATTAATTATTATTAATAATAATAATCTTTAATTTTTCACTCTACACAAAGTTTTTCATAAAATAGATAATAATGTACCTATGTAAAAACTTTGTGAGAGTCTGGAGTCCATACAAGGATACCTTGTGTGATGAATCACCAGGTTCTCACCCCAAAATGCTGATCACTACTTAATTATTTGTAATTCTAAACAAATTACTGAAAACAAAAAGATTTGGACATTATATAATTTAGTGAGAACACAGACAAAAATTATTAATAATAATATTTTTACCTTTATGTAAAATAAAAAGTGAAGTGTAGATATTAGGTGTAGTGAAAAGTGGTTGCAGAATGATTAATAAATTATTCATCTTTACAGTAAAACTGATTTAGAAGATAATAATTATAATACATTAACGAAAATGAAGAGTTGACAAGTCTAATTTTTGAAAGGCATTAACATTAAGAAAATTATTTTGCTATAGAATTATCGTAAGTTGAAAAAATTATGGATCATGAATATATTAACAATATATAGTAACACACAGCGAGTCTATTGTATTCCATGCGAGTTCGTGCACGAAATATTAATATGTAATACGCATTTAATATTAGGTTAAATCGATTAAATTAGAAGGGTTATTTTTGGCGTGGTGGACTGGTGGCTCGTGTGGCCGCCGGCTCACGACTTTGTAGTGTTCGTCAAACATTCCGTCGTTACTATCAAATAACTTTGCCGCTTCGCTGTTCACGGGCACATTATACACCGGAGCCACTTCAGCACCCTCATAAAGCCTAATTTTCAGGATCGCTACGTGGATTACGTAACGGTGCGTATCACTAGAATTAGTTTAACAGTAATGCTGGCGATAGACCCGCGGCGAACATACACTGACATTGTGTTAGAGCCAGAAATGTGGACTGATTTACATAATGTTGGTTCATCACTTTCATATTCAAGTTATGTTCCGATCGCACGCGGGACAAATACAGAGAAGATACTGGTATCTAAAATATTATAAGCTCAGTTTGTTCAGCAGTTTTGATGTTACTTGAGTACTTAAAACATAGTCCTTTGTTAGAAATAGTTTATTGGTAAATTATGAAGAAAGACTTAAAGGAGGTGCTACAACTTAGTATGAAAATATAATATTAAAACCAATTCACTTTACAGACATTGTCTAACCTTTACCTTTTCTACTTATCAAGACAAGATGGCTCTAGGGCTCTATATCTTCATCCATCTCACATAAGATCGACTGTGACAGACAAGCGAGTGATCTACCTAAAAGAACCTCATTTTCGGTTGGAAACGATACACTTTAACCTAACTGGGTAGACATGAATATTTAATAACGAGAAGCGGCTCCAAGGCTAAAGTAAATCTAAATAGAATTTCATTTAATAGAATTAAACGTCTTTTAATCAAGGTATTTTGATTCACAAAGTTAAGTGGGCAATGCACTAGGGATATGCGTTGTTCGATCCTAGCAGGGTTTTTTTTAATGCGATGTGATCTTAGATTCAACCCACGCGTGTAGATACATAGGTATCTATTCTATTCCCTACGGACGGACGGACAATTCTCCTAATTATAACCTATATTCCCTGCACACGTATTGTCACGCGATGTGTCATTGTCAAACGGGTGGTTTGAACTTTCACTGTATTAAAGCTTATTTTGAACAACACTTAATAAATTTTCATTCGTGTTCTAAGCTGACAGTCTGGTTTTTTTTTTTTTTTTATTTTTTTTTTTATGGTGGGAAAAATCATGCATTGACATCCCCCGCCCTTGGGCGGAGCGGGAGATAGTGTCAGACTCTTACTGACTAAAAGACCCACCCCGTTCCTTCTAGCCTTCATACCGGGGCTCGAGCGCCCTTTCGGATAACCCTGGCCCCAGTAGGCTTCGACCCGGCTGGGTCCCTGCTGTTGCTGACAACTCCTTGAGGCGCGCGGGAACAGTGCGCGCCGTCGACGACTTGGGCTTGGTCCGGACAGTTACCGGACGGCCGGACAGTGAGCTACCCATTGCTCACTGTCCGCAAGCCCGCGTCTACGTTGGCCGGAAATCGGGATCAGAATCCCGGCGACGGCGGCGGCGATAACGCCGTTGCCTGATGCGTTCGGCCTCCTCCTTTGCGAGCATTACTGCTTCGCAGAAGTCGGCGACCGCCTGCCACTCCTCCTCGCTGCGGACCATGGCCTCAACCAAGGCCCGGCGCGAGAGGTCTCCGCCGCCGATCGCCCCCACGAGGGCACGGCGATGCAGCTGACAGTCTGGTGGAAAAGCTTCCCAGGGTGTCAAATCATAATCTATGACCGTTGTTAGGTAGAGAGGCTGTGTTCAAAACATTCACCATGTGCTTAGAACTTAGCACAGAGTGAATGTTAGCAGCTGAGAAATATGTTAGAAAGCAAGTGATCTGAGTCTGAGACTTTTATCCAGCAGTGGAACAAATGCAATTGGACAATTATCCGAGTAGTAAGTTGATACTTGCATAGAATAATTGAATAGTTAAATCCATATCCCCGGAGATACAGGTTACTACCTAGTTCAGGGGGTTGGGTCAATACTCAGTGCATTTTATATCCGACACCGAAAAAAAAAATTTTTTTTTGTAATGTACATACCTTTTAAATTGTTTTTTTTTTTTATAATGATTTGAAAATAAACTATTTTATTTTATGTCTGCTAGATCGGCGAGGTAGTTCGAAAGAGTCACTGCGGCCTTCGAACACAAAAGGCATCTGAAGGAACATTGGTGGGATTAAAGTCAGTAAACATCTAACACTACCGCTGGAAGAGATATTTCATGACTTCCCAGTCTAAAAAAACTGTATTGATGCTGTATCAGGATATATTCAAACCAAGGGAATATATTGTAGATGCAAAGTAAAGGATCAGTCGATGTGGCGACGCTTTAAAGTGGGTCTACGTGAGAGGAGCCGAACGCGAGCGAGTTAAAATTGGTGTAGTGTGGACCGATGCTAGGGGAAGAAAAATCTTACCAAAATTGTGTTGTGCGGTTGTGCGGATTGCCATCCCGTTCAACAACGACCATAAAGGAAAACAGAGAACACCTGCATAATATACACTTTATGTGGACTGCATTATCACAAGCGTCAATGGTCGAATGATCGATAGCATTTAACCAATCAGGAGAACTGTGTACGTAAAATGAAAAATTAAAACACAAATCGTCAAAAAATTTATACAAAATATTATAATGAATACTTACTTTTTATTTGATCACTGCGATTTTATAGATGTTCATAGGCATCCTATTTATGTAAGAGGCTGAATATTAAAGAGCCCGTATTTATAATACTTAACAATGAAGGATAGAGTCCTTGAAATGTGGTGTCTCAGAAGCCTTTGTGGAGTACGGCTCAAGGTTGGGGAACAATAGCTGCGTAAAGCTTAGCTTGCCTTTGGCTAAGCCGGCTCCTCTCACGGAATCTTGTAAAAGTTGTAGTTAAATTGGATTTCTATTTCCACGAACTGTGAAAGTATTCGTACATTGTGAGAATTTACTATAAAGCAATTTTGGTATTCTATTTCGAGAGGTGCGGAGGAATGGCACTTTCACTGAGCGTGTAGCGAACAATGAAGCAAGTGCCCTCACAACTGAATACGTGTTGTTATATATATTATAAACTTATAAAAGTTGATAGTACTTACTTGAATGAACAAAGTACATAACTAGCTAACAAGTTCTTTGATAGTTGGGTATGTTCTTACTTAGACAGAATCCATTATATTTTATAAGGTACCTACTGAATAGTATTTACCATTATTAGCTAAGTAGTAAGTAAGTATGATAATAATCATATAGTACAGTAAAAAACATTTACCCTCTCGCGTAATTGGAGCTAATAAACATAATATTAAAATATTTTATTGTTAACAAGAGTCAATAAATTAATTAAAATATGCGATCATAACCTATTAAAATTAAAAATTTATTGGTTTTTTTAATGGTTTTGGCTACAGTATCTTAAGAAAATTGAGGTAGATTATACACGAAAAAAAACTATTTTCATAAATGACAGAACCGAAACTAATGTCGTTGGGCACGCACTTCATATGTGTTTACGTAGGTACATTATTTAGTTAGTGACGTGTTTTATGGTAAAGAATTAGCAACGAGCATGTCACCTCAACCTAAATAAAGAAGCTTAATAACCGTGATTGCTGTAATTTTCCTAATAATATTAGTTTGGAACTAACTTTCCGAGAGACCATTTGATTTCTTTTTTCCGTGATTTGCTGACGTATCATCCGGGATCAAATTGTAACGAATATATTTCCAGCATTCGGGAAATTCGTTCCCTTTTGGATGAATCAGCAAATAAATCTGAACATGATATGTGATATACTTGTACAAATAGGTAAGTGGGCCCGACTTTGTAAAAACATCTCCCCGTAGTAAATACGGTGGGTATTTATATCCGCAATGTTTCACTTATATGTCTTTTGTGAATGGAAAGGTCGCGACTAAATTAAGGTTCAGTTAAAATAGAAAGGTAAAAAAGTATTCATTTTCTATATAAGTACACCGGGCTTTTAGCGCGAGTGCTCTTTCTTTAAAATAATGAAATTGAAGCTTGAATAAATCAAATGATGAAATTCAGTTTCTCACGAAAAATATTGATTTAATTTTCCTTTGATTATGGCTACAACGAAGGTCTCTCAGTTTTAGGTCTCCACCCTCAAAATTTTAATAGAAAATAGATTGAATGTATTTATAGTACTACTAGTTACTGTAAGTATATACTTACTGGTATAGAAGAAACATATGAGTGGGCTTTAGTCAGAAAAAGTTACGCCATCTCGCTCCGTCTTAGAGCAAGTCAGTACGAAGTTATTGGATGTCCCAACTTTTTTGAGGTCTCCCCAAAAAAATAAAAAATCTAATTAGGTACCTGTCAAAATTAAGAAGTCTGTTTTACAAAAGTAGGCGCTTTGGGAAGCAACGAAGTATAACTTAACTGGGGTGACCTCTAACTTTGTAATGCATTTTAAATGTATGACAGAATTTTAAATATATTTAAAAAAAATTCATATTGAAGAATGTATCCTCCCTTGTGTTTATAATTTCCATAGTTAATGATTTTTGTAGGTAAAAAAACAGTATTTTTTTATTTTTTCAATTTTATTCTGTTACGCTCACTGACAGTGTCTATTAAAAAAGACCCTAAAACTATATAATATATGTATTATAATCTCAATTTTGATATTCTTTTGTCGTAATCAAATAGTGTCTTAAAATTCATGTAGGTTTGCAGCTATTTAGGGTGAGTTGCACCATTTAACTATAACGATAACCAAACCATAACCAGCTGGGCACGCCACAATCATGGCGGTAAGTCCGCTCTTTAAGGCGTGGCTGGAAAGACCTCACGACGTCCTCACCTTCCGCATGACGCAGGTCCTCACCGGACATGGTTCGTTCGGGAGTTTCCTGCACCGGTTTCATGCGGAAGTGACGCCCGGGTGTCGCCACTGTGCGGAATGCCCGGAGGACATGGTGGAGCACACAGTCGAGGTGTGCCCTGCTTGGGCGGAGCATCGCCGTGTCCTCGTGGGGGCGATCGGCGGCGGAGACCTCTCGCGCGGGGCCTTGGTTGAGGCCATGGTCCGGAGCGAGGAGGAGTGGCAGGCGGTCGCTGACTTCTGCGAAGCAGTAATGCTCGCAAAGGAGGAGGCCGAACGCATCAGTCAACGGCGTTAGCGCCGCCGCCGCCGCCGCCGGGATTCTGATCCCGATTTCCGGCCACTGTAGGCGCGGGCTTGCGGACAGTGAGCAATGGGTAGCTCGCTGTCCGGCCGCCCGGTAACTGTCCGGACCAAGCCCAAGTCGTCGACGGCGTGCACTGTTCCCGCGCGCCTCAAGGAGTTGTCAGCAACAGCAGGGACCCAGCCGGGTCGAAGCCTACTGGGGCCAGGGTTATCCGAAAGGGCGCTCGAGTCCCGGTATGAAGGCTAGAAGGAACGGGGTGGGTCTTTTAGTCAGTAAGAGTCTGAAACTATCTCCCGCTCCGCCCAAGAGCGGGGTTTGGCATTGGATGATTTTTTCCCACCATAAAAAAAAAACACCATAACCAGCCGTGAAACGGCCGCCTATTGGTCATTTCGACGATTTGACAACTGTTAACGGCTTTGTTATCGTTATAGTTAAATGGTGCAACTCACCTTTAGTAATTTTGTTGACATTTTGGCATGTCCATTAGAATAAGACGAAGCCCACTAAAGATCTATTTCTAGCTACTGCTTACTATTCAAGGAGGTGTTATAACTTAGTTGATCAACGTGCACGTCTGTGAGCCCAGTGGCATTTGCAGAATCTCCTGGGTGGCTCGATAACTTTGAGCCATTTCTCTGTCGCTGAATTAATTTGGTGATTTGATTTTTATTTACGACTAGCTGACCTGGCGAATTTCATTCCGCCTAATAGTCAATGAATGTCTTGTTAATCTAAACTGTCATAGGATAACGCCATCTACGTTGGAATTATCAGAACCGTGAGTTTTTCTATATTTTTTCACCTTTTAAACCTTTCCTGGACTATCACAAATAATCCAAGACCAAAATTTGCCAAATCTATGCTAGTCTAGTCAAATTAGGTCATTTTTTAATAAAGATTGGAATAAATTCTCTGGAGAGGCAAAAACGTTTCTGATGGTATTGTATGAGTGAAAAATAGAGTATATAAAAAAAAATCATTTGGCACCCCTACGGAAGGGGGTGAAAACTGTTTATTGCTCATAACTAACCAGAGAATATAGGTGTGCTCACCATTTTTTATTTTATGGTATATTAAACCTCAACCTACATTATTGCATTTTAATTATTTTAATTAGACCAACGCAGCATTAGAAAAAAATAAAAATGTTATTTTTGGCCATTGCGGCATTGGGGAAAATTGTGTAGTTTTGTAAGCTGAGGAAAGTGTTATACATTTCGACCTAAGTACATGATTGATTTTGCACCCCAGTGCGACGTATGGAAATTAGTTTTTCACGTTTTTTTGCTTCTGTACTTCGGGGGAAATTTAAGTAGTTTTGAAAATAATCACAATTACATTATTTTGGTTCCTTTATATTTGCACCCTATAAAAAATTAGCATTTTTTAAAGGAACATACGTTTTTCTAGTGTTGTCTTAATTGCCAAAGAACTATTACGCCATGGAAGTGACAAGCGCGCGACACGGAATAATAAACTGACAAGAAGAGATAAGCGTAGTCATTACCTAGGAGTGTTGTGGGATGTATTTTACGAGGAAGGAGTACTTTCTGATTGTAAATGCTCTGTTAGTAAGTGTAAGTAAAGAAATCTAATTTTGTTTTTATAAAAAAAAAACAGTTAAAAAAACCGTCTATGTTTAAACAAAAAAAAACGAGAGTGTCCTGCAAGCATGTCCTTTATTTATCTTCTATACATACATATAAATAAAATTGGAGTATCTGTTTGTAATATTGAAGTAACTGCTTTTTACTACATGCATACATATATACGATACATAGAGTTTGACCATCGAAAGAAGACAACGAATTATTAATGAAACGTTATGTATGGCAGCAATTAAAAAAATTAAGAATTGTCAAAATTGTTTTCCTGCATCTTATTATACCTACTCATTTTGCTTAAAATAATGCCATAAACAATCACTAGTTCGATGGAAAGGCTACTATTTAATATAATGGACAAATTTAAAGACGCAAAAAGTGAATTAAATTAAAAACATGCAGATAAAATGCGACGGTTGGATACAATAATATCATTTCTAGGTTAGTTTTTTAATTACTATTATAAAAACTTGATACTTTTTGACTATTTAATAATTGTAATATTACTCACACGGTGTATTATACTTTTCAGGAGGTTTCGGCAATGAGTAGACGAAACTCCTAACAATGAAAACAGTAAAGGACATGGAAAGTTGTATATTTCGTATGCGCGCTATCTAGCAAAGTAGCGGCGGACATTTGAAAGATAATATATTCCATACATAATGAGATCAATCGGCCATCCAAATTAATAAAAAAAATCGATAACACACAATTTGTTTTATTCAAATTTAAAGATTTCAGGGAAGTGTTTATTGAAAGGCCCACTGGCTCCACAAATGATTGGACCTGTGCTTTGTATAACATTCGATGTTGTCCTGGTATGAAGCGCCGTCAGTGCCGGATTAAACCGACGCAGAGTCTATTGCTAATTCGACCAAGGGTAGCGTTGAAAATTCCGGAAAGAAACAATTGTTTCTTTCAATGAAAAAAACAAATTGTGTTTTTTTTGCGTTTTTTTTCACATGTTGCATTGAAATTTTGCGGAAAAAATCGTTTGGGAACAAAATAGAAATCTTTCGAATATTTTATTCATTGTTTCGGTTAAGCCTCCCCCAAGTGTCACCATAATGATCGGTGCCCACTGTTGGACACAAGCCTCTCCCAAGTATCGCCATTTATGGCTTTAATGACTGCTGTCCACTGTTGGACATAGGCCTCCCCCTCGCTATAATGACCCATGCCCACTGTTGGACATAAGCCTCCCCCGAGTGTCGCCATTAGGCGCTAAAATGACTGATGCCCATTGTTGGATATAAGTCTCCCCTCGCTATAATGACCTATGCCCGCTGTTGGACATAAGCCTCCCTCAAGTGCCGCCATTGAGGTGCTAAAATGACTGATGCCCATTGTTGGACATAAGTCTTCCCTCGCTATAATGACCTATGCCCACTGTTGGGCATAAGCCTCCCCTAGTGTCACCACGTAGGCGTTATAATAACTGATGCCTACTGTTGGACATAGGCCTCTTCTCGCGATAATGACCTATGCCCACTGTTGGGCATAAGCCTCCCCCAAGTGTCACCACGTAGGCTTTATAATAATTGATGCTCACTGTTGGACACAGGCCTCTTCTCGCGATAATGAACTATGCCCTCTGTTGGTTATAAGCCTCCCCCTAGTGTCACCACCTAGGCGTTATAATAATTGATGCCCACTGTTGGACATATGCCTCCTCGCGATAATGCCCTATGCCCACAGTTAGGCATAAGCCTCCCCTAAGTGTCACCACGTAGGCGCTATAATGATTGATGCCAACTGTTGGCCATAGGCCTCCCCTTACTATAATGAGCTAGGCCCACAGTTGGGCATAAGACTCCCCAAGTGTCGCCATTTAGGTGCTATAATAATCGATGCCCACTGTTGGACATAAGCCTCCCCCAAGTATCGCCATTTAGGCGTTATAATGACTGATGTCCACTGTTGGACATAGTCTCCCCTCGCTATAATGACTCGTATCCACTGTTGGACATAAGCCTCCCCCAAGAATCACCATTTAGGCGCTATAAGGATTGCTGTCCACTGTTGGACATAGGCCTTATAAACTAGTGCGCCTCACCATCAGATTGCGTCATCTAGTTTATATTAATTTAAAAAAAAGCACGCATTTGAAAAAAACAAACATGAAGTTTTCGGTTCTTTTCATATATTTCCGTTTTTTTCGGTTTTATTGGAAAAATACATGAAATTTATAATTTATAAATTTCTTGAAAGTTTCGAATGTTACATTGAATAAAACAACAGTATTTGAAAGAAACGGGAATATTCCCTGTTTTTTTCAACGCTAACCAAGGGGCCCCCTACCACTAATCAATTAATTTAGTAGTAAGATACTAATTAATTTAGTACTTTTTGAAAACCTAGATGATGATAGTTTTTTGCATACTACATGATTAGAATTTTGCTTATGACGTTTTAGGTTTTCTTCTGACAATAGTCTTTTCGATGCTGATGGCGAAGCCTTTGTGAATTTATACAGAAAAACTGTACAGTTAAGATTTACTTAGGATTACCTAGGATTATACTACATTTATTTTTCTTTGAAGTAGTCTGATTTAGCAAATTTTTAAGTGGAGTAATCTTTCTGAGTGATTTTTCTCATCAACACGCCAACATCGATAGTCATCATCATTTCAGCTGAAAGGCTTCCATTGCTATACAAAGGTTTTTCCTATGTCACCACAACGGCCGGTCCAGTTTATCACGCCTCCATCGAATTCACGTGAACCTTACTAAATAAAAGGTTATTCTTACCCTTGTTGCGAGACCTTTCAACGTTACGTTTTCAGGTATCCGGTCGCCATTCCAGAACATTTTGGCCCCATTGATCATCTGTTCTGCGAGCAATGTACCCAGCTTACTGCCACTTAAGCTTATCTTCCTCTCCATTGCTCTTTGTGTTACTTAAAACCATCTGATGAGGTGCATTGTGAACTACCACGTTTCAAAGCCAAATGTCACTACGCACAGGCAATGTAATATTCACATAGACTAATTATGTTATTATGTCTAGATATGTAATTCCCTAAAAACCTTGTTTAAGCTTATTCTTAGTAGGGTTATTAAGATTGAGCTTAACCTACACATATTAAAATTAAGTGGTTTTAGCTAGCGCTGCTAGAAGCTGCTGGCTAAAGCTACCCTTTCTAAAATAAGCTTGAACAAGGCTTTTATTTACCAATAACTCCGTGGATTTTAAGATCACTTGCGTAAAAAGTACGATGATGGGATAAATTCTAAGAGATCTTCTATTCTGTAGTTTGCTTGCAGGATAGTCTGAAGTAAAGTGACAATCTCATCACATCCAAAAAAATCAGCTGTATTTAGGTTTCACGCACTACCAATATTTTGACTAGTTTTTTTTTATGTTCAAAAATGCGGGATCCCTGAACGCGCGGGGCCCCAAAATGGGGGGGTCTGTAACATTTGCTACTCTTGCTACATGGCTAATCCGCCACTGAGTGCCATCTAACATTTGCATGAATGTCGAGTTTCCTAGCAGCTACCATAGCTTTGTGCTCAATGAACTGCCCAAAGTTTAAGGAAATTTCAACTACCAAGAGCTAAAGGCGGTCGATACACTCCAAGGATACATTCTAAAAAGCAGGTGCTAAGGTGATCAGGCTGCTTTTGGCAGTGAACGGACATGCTTGAGTTTTGGCGGCATTGAATATCGCGGCTAAATAAGCAGCACATGTTTAATTGTTAAATAAACATGCATCATTATATATATATGTCGCATACTTATTATTTTCATGAATAATCAAACGTATTAACTCTGTTTAAGTTAAGAGCTTCAATTTTTTTTAATACGGCCTCTTTTTTGTTTTGCCATCTTTCGTTGGTCAGAGTCTACACCAAAATAACATTTTTTGCAATTTTTGTCCGTCTGTCTGTCTGTTTGTCCGGGCTAATCTCTGATATGGCTGGACTGATTTTGACGCGACTTTTTTTGGCAAGTAGCTGATGTAATAAGGAGTACATGAGCTACTCTTATTTAAAAAAAATAAATTCAAAATCATGTAGTCCACGCGAACAAATTCGCGGGCACAGCTAGTTTCAAATAAATTAGTTGTCTTTAGAACTATAAACCGTCTGACAGCGCTGATTATTCTACGGCATCGGGTAAGGTAGGTACAATAAAATATTAGTATAAAAAATGTGGAGTTTTAAGTATGCGCCTCAAAAAGAAACTGGGTAAGGGCGAGTCGGACTCGCACACTGAGGGTTCCGTATCAACTAACTTAAATAAAATAAATATCAAGCTTTTGCCAGCAGCAATTATTCCTATACTTATGCTATAAGACTTGCTTTGTGCCAAATTTCAGGGCTCTAGGTCAACGGGAAGTACCTTTATGATTCCCTTGAGTGTCGAAATATTTTTTTTTTTTGCGACGTAAATTTTTTTTATTCGTTAACTTAGAAGTTTTTACTTTTACACAGCTTTAAGGTACCGCAGTCTTGGTTTAAATTTCAACTTGATACTTGCACTTGTTCCCGAGATATAGGGACTTGAAAGACAGACGTACGAACAACAAAGTGATTCTATAAGGATTCCGTTTTTTTCCTTTTGAGGTACAGAAAGAAATAAAGATCGACAGAGAATTGATATGATTATCATAATTTCTTGTTAAATAAATACTTAATACAGGGGCAGGTCGGGAGGTCACGACAAACAATGCAATACACTCCATAATCCAATTTCACAGCACAGCTAATAAAATAGAGGAAATTATAGTTATTAATTTGTATAGCGCAGGGATCGCTTCTTGCCACAAAAAAAAAATGATCTAAACGCATATACATGCACGCACTTACTCACTCTCGACCCCGCCGCGCGCGCGCCGCGCGACCCCGCGTTCGCCCTCCGAGTGCCACGAGTCGCAGTATGTATTCACGTTAACTCTACATAAACTTCCAGTTATATATTTCTTATTTTTATTATGTGCGAATGTTTTATATATAGGATACATTATATATTAAAAAATCTATGACTACACTAATTTGCCCCGAAGTACAATCTACAAATATTGTAAAATGCTGTTTTCCTAGGGGTGCAAAAGGGTGCAAATATAACTGGGTGTATAGGATGCTTTAAAAAGCTTATTGTGAGTTTGCACCAACTGGCTAAATTTCCCTTGAGCCGCAAAATAAAAAAAAATATTTATTAGTGTTTCATACACCTCACACTTTTTTCGTGAAAAGTAATTATACACCAAAGGGGTATCTACATATATCTAAACCTACCATAACTAAATACTTATGAAATTTTTAATTTTTGGGACTTTAATGTTAAAACCAAATATTAAACGATGTTCCGTACATAACAGGAATGGTGCAAACTCAGAGAAGACTTATATTCATGTCTTCTAATGATTCCACAAAAAATTACAACTACACGAATTAGGTCCAATCTTTTTGCTAATTTGACTAGACTATGCAGCCTTTCTCGAATTTTAGCGAGTCTAACGAACAGCTATTGGTTTCTCTATTTATAAGAGTATATTACTATTCTTGTGAAATACCAATCATAAATCTATTTGAAAGATTGAGATATACGAGACGACATGTAGCGACATCTATGGCGTCACATAAGAACTAATCATGTACCACGCAATTAGGCGATTATCACACTGCCACGCACAACGCAGCGTAGCGCGTGAATACGTGTTTTAACGTTGCTTGTAAGTATCTCCGTTTGTATAGAAAACACGCACAGTTCAACACACCAAAAATGCATCCAAGCGCGTTCATGCAGATCATGCGTCTACATGCTGAGAAACATGCATATACGCGCGAGTGTGCGGGGCGACACGCAAGGTATGGCACATTGAGTCTCGTAGTGCCGTGCGTGATTTTGTATGAAATGAGTCAGAGACATTTTGAAATGGGAACACATTACTTAGTTGAGGAAAGGACATTTTGAGCTGTGAACGGGAGAAGTTATTTGATAATTATTCATAGAAAAGGCTTCCACCGTAAAGGTGGCGGTTCGCACCGCGACAGACCAGACTTCGGTCGCGGTCTCCTGTCTCGGTCGCTTGTCTCTGTCGCGGTACGAACCGCCACCTTAAGGCTCTACCTTGTCTATCGGGAAATCAGCACAGTGGTGACATCCGGGCATTATTTGCACCGAATGCGAAACAGGTGAAGACTTATGTCTGGTGGGAAGTGAGGACGTGTTGGTGCCTCTGTATTAATTTCTCAAAAAAGAGACCGCCGCTAATGTGATGTACCCAATCTTTATCGACCTAGAGAAGGCTTTTGATAGAGTACTATGCAGATTAGTATGGTAAGCACTGAGAGCTCAGTATCTGTATTTATTTATTTGCTTAGGTACAATAACGACCATATAATAATAATATCTATATGAAGTGATCCTGTGGAAAAAAAATAACTAAAAGGTATGCACAACGTTTACAATAATAGATAAAAAACGATAAATAATAAACATATAAAATATCTACATTACTTTGAATATCTGCCAGATATCTGCGTAGAACTAGTACAAGATATGTAATCCGTTCTCGCTGCGATGTGCATTAACGTTTATGCGATGACGACCATTTGATGTTTCGACGGACGTTTGTCGTTTGTTTGACGTTTGTCAGGAGTCCTACAGGAATAAAAAACCGGCCAAGTGCGAGTCGGACTCGCCCATGAAGGGTTCCGTAGCAGCAAGTAATATAATATAAAAGTTCTTGTAGTTCTTTGTAACTTTGATCGATGTTTTAATAATAGTGTATTTTTTTAGATTTATGACGTATTAAAAAAAAACTAGTGACTAGATTTCGTTCAAACCAATTTTCGTTGATGGTTTGTATGATAATGTACATTATATATTTTTTTTTAGTTTTATCATTCTCTTATTTTAGAAGTTAGAGGGGGGGGGACACACATTTTACCACTTTGGAAGTGTCTCTCGCGCAAACTATTCAATTGAGAAAAAAATGATATTAGAAACCTCAATATCATTTTTGAAGACCTATCCATAGATACCCCACGCGTATGGGTTTGATGAAAAAAAAATTTTTGGGTTTTAGTTCTAAGTATGGGGACCCCCAAAATTGATTGCTTTTTTTCTATTTTTGTGCAAAAATCTTAATGCGGTTCACAGAATACATCTACTTACTAAGTTTCAACAGTATAGCTCTTATAGTTTCGGAAAAAAGTGGCTGTGACATACGGACGGACAGACAGACAGACAGACAGACAGACAGACATGACGAATCTATAAGGGTTCCGTTTTTTGCCATTTGGCTACGGAACCCTAAAAAAGACGTGTGGCACTCGGGGACTGCCGCGGTAAAGCTATTGCATAGCATTTTTATCAAATTATGCAATTATAATTATTTATTTATTTTATTTATGCAGTACCTATTCTTTTTCGGTACGGTGGCCGGAAATCGAAATCAGAATCCCGGCGGCGGCGGCGAGAACGCCGTTGCCTGATGCGGTCGGCCTCCTCCTTTGCGAGCATTACTGCTTCGCAGAAGTCGGCAGCCGCATGCCACTCCTCCTCGCTCCGGACCATGGCCTCAACCAAGGCCCAGCGCGAGAGGTCTCCGCCGCCGATCGCCCCCACGAGGGCACGGCGATGCTCCGCCCAAGCAGGGCACACCTCGACTGTGTGCTCCACCGTGTCCTCCGGGCATTCCGCACCGTGGCGACACCCGGGCGTCTCTTCCGCTCGAATCCGGAACAGGTACCTTCCGAACGTGACATGTCCGGTGAGGACCTGCGTCATGCGGAAGATAAGGACGCCGTGAGGTCTTTCCAGCCACGCCTCAAAGAGGGGACTTACCGCCATAATTGTGGCGTGCCCAACCTTTTGGTTTTATCATCAGATCAGTCCGATACATCCCCTCCCCTTTTTTGTTCAGCCAGTCATCGACTAGTGACTACACGTATAAACAAAGCAATTTTACTTGCTACGACAGTTCTGCTGTGATCCTATGAGGAGTTCTGTGCCATATCTTCGAACTTCATGATCAGATCATAACAATATTTCAATGGGACCAACTTGGAAGCATAAACTTTCAATCAAAAGAAGAATTTTCAAAATCGGTCCACAATTGACCGACCCAATTGACATTCAGCCGAACATAGAACCTCCTCTTTTCCTAAGTCGGTTAAAAACAGAGTAATTCGATGTGGGAGTAGCACTACTTCAAGGTTATACCCCTAATTCACTCCTTTTTAACCTTGTAATGGACTGCACTAAAAACATATCCAACGTCTACTACCTTGGCATTTTTGTACGCGTATGACGTTGTTCTAAAGGTCTGATCAACAGCTAAGCTATAAACCACCTTGATTATATATGTAACAAATAGCTCTTGTCTGCGGGTCTAAAAGTTAGCAGAGGCAACACCTACAAGGCCGGTTTAGCAGCAACAGCAGCAGGATCGTAAGTCTGTGCCTGAAGTAAATAAAAAGTAGGTACATAGCAGCTAAAGCATTACAAACTGCCTAAATAGAAAAGCTGTGATGGACCAGCATGAAGGAATTCTAGTCAGAGGAAGAAATGTCCGGCCCGATAACCTAGCGTAGCCTGTCCTGAAAGCACAAAACTGGGAGACTGACTCCGCATAAAGTGCGAAAGAGCGAGGAAGATGACGAAATTTTCCGTTTGGAAATAATACAGGACTCTTTTCGTGGATTTAAGCGAAAGTGATGGCTTTTTATTAGAATTACCACGTTTTTCAAATTTACTTAATTTAAGTTTTGAACTTTGTGAAAGCCATTTTATTATTCTAACCAAAGCTGGTTAACTATCAAACCTTTTTCTCAAAATGATAAAAAATTTACTGTGTCTTTGTGAACATTTAATTACATTTAAATCCAATTCGACTTCATGTACCAAAGATTTATGTCAAATAGAATAGTATATTCGATATTCTCTAAATCTATCTAAAAAATTAAACAAAAAAAAAACGATTTAGAATAAAGTAAGCACTAACCTAATTTAAAAAAATCTGATTGGGTCCAAATCAAAGAACTGCTGTACTTTGTTATTTTAGAATTAATAACTTTCATAACGACGATATAATTTTTTCTCTTTTAAAATTAGGTATAGGTACACTCCCTTCTCACAAACTTCAATTAATATTTCAATTTCAGGTGAAGTGGATAGCTGGCTAAATTAATATATTCTGCCCATCTTCTAAGTAAAGCAACCCATTAAGACAGTTATAGGCACAACGGGACGTATGCCGCGGTGGCTAGCCGACTACTCTCTAGTACTCTCACTTTTGGTCTCTTGGGACGAGTTTGCTACAGAAACTCTATTAGACGTCTTGCTCACTAAGCCACGACAACTAGTTGGCGGTTGGCGGGTGGCTGGCGGCGCCGGGTTCAAACAACGCGCTCCACAGCGTATAGCTTTTCAATTAATTTTAACTATTAACGCTACTAGTACAGCTATTCTAATATAAACGTCGAACGGATCTGAATTGATTACAATCTTGATATTTCAGCAACTGTTGTCTAACGCCGAAGCTCCCGCGAGTTCCATACCATATACACGTTATTTGCATCTCATTTTAACAATCCGATACTTCTCAGAATAAGCACGCATTGAAGGTTATAATAAGCCCTTAAAATTCGGTGTCGCAGCTTGTTTCGGTTTTGTCTGCGCGGTGCTAATATTCGCGTTACGATGGTAATTCAAATTTGGTTCTACATTCTATAGTAAAATAAGTTATTAATTTCTGCAAATCATAATAAAATAGCTTTGTTATCCAGGGAATAGGTGCTAAAGCACGCCCCGTTATTTCTATTTGGTTAGACTTAAAACATATATTTTCATTCGGTTTTCAGCGTAGTATTGGGGACAGTAACGGTGTTTTCTACACTAGCTTTTTTTTTGTTTTTAGTAGGTAATCTCTGAAAGTACTGGTCCAATTGCTAAAATTTTTTCATCGATACATGTGTCGCTTAACTTCAAACTCTAATAAATCCACTCTACCTTCTTGGGAGATATATAAAAAAAAGTGTTAATAATCATGTTTTAATTATTTTTATGGCAGTTTTTCCTTTAATATGGCAACAGTATTGAATAAAACGATCTTATTTAGCAATTTTAGTATTAAAACCATACATTCTTTCAAAAATGAAATATTTAGTTTGGATTTACCTTCATTCGATATAATAGAATGCAATTTATCCATCTTTGATAAACCTCAGTGTGGATTTATAGAGTTTTGATAAAATAGATCCGGATTTGTCTGGATCTTTTACGTCAACTGACGGCCATGTTGAACAAATACAATTCGCTGATTGGCTATCATGGACTTATCTACATTTGAAAAAAACTGTCTCATGGATCTATCCGACTTTGACTAAATATTATGATTTTAACGGTTTATTTCTAAACTTCCATGCGGATTTATTCATAACTGATAAAATAGTTACAAAACTTTTTTTTTACCTTTTTTTGATACCAAAATCTTGAAAATCTCAGAATTGGATTTATCTGAGTTTGAAGTTAAGCGACACACATAGCTGCTTTATTCCTGAGTGACATAAGCTATACTTTATGGACGCGGGCGAAGCCGTGGGTAAAAGCTAATATTAAATAAAGTTGCAAGCTATTATGGATATCATGGAGTATTAGTAGGATGTGTATTTTTTATACCTTTTTGATTTTTGATACCAGAAATGTTTCGTACCTACTACAACTATTGTGCACAATAGTTGTAGAAGGTATCAAAAATGTGAAGAAAAAGGAACCCCGACTTCTTGTAGAGATTCATTTTCCAACTAACAGACAAACAAAAGTGCAGATTGGATGTAAAACTCCGTCCACAGTCACTCTCAACTTTCAACATCCGAATAGCGTCAATAGTAATTAGCGGTAGTTTTTCACCAAATCTGGTTTTCTTTTAGCACCTGAGCTATTTCTAGTTTCTTATGTTTCAATACAATAAAAGGCTTAAGAAAGGAGTAGTTCGTGCCAGCTATTCAATCAAACATACAACGAAGTATGTCGTAGAGCTTTTTCCCTATGCAAAAACTCACCGTAATGAAATTCTGATAAATTCCATTACATTTCATTATTCGAGGTTTGCGAAGTTTTTACTTGTCGGGTAGCGCGTGGCCTTTCAGTTCGATTTTTAGAAATATATCTTTCCATTCTTCTTTCACCGTCTTTAATTTGTGCTTAATTGAAGTTTTTATTCTTTTTAAAATAAGACTGACAACGATTGACTTTCGGCAGATCCCATTTAGTAAATGTCTAAACATTGCACAACAAGCTAAAAGGTCTCATTTACTAAATGTCAGCTTCAAATATTCAACAAAAATAAAAAACTGTTCGCGAATGGCCTACATACGACACAAACCCTTCCTCACTCGATAGAAAAAACAAACACGGGTAGCAGATGTAAATTCTTGTTTGGACGAAACGGAAAACATCCTTGGAAATTCGCTGCTGTGTTAAATTAGATAAACGGTGACTGCATACTCGAAGACAAGGTTCCAACCATTTTAAACCAACCCTTCATTTAGAACAACTTCTTATAATCCACTTTTGAAACGATGCCAAGTATTGCGTGACTTTAGGTATCCATACAAATGAAGTTATTTTTCAAGTAGTGGTCCTCAAAATGTTACTAAGTCAACCTGGAGTTTTCTCTCGAATGAAGTTACCGTCCCCTGGGGAATAAGGTGCCATCAAGATTTTAATGGAATGTAATCATCTAAACTTGGAAAATGAATATATTACTTTTTTTATTACTTGAACAAATAAATTTAAGAAATTCTTGTTTTAGTAAGAAAACCGCATGAAATGTAATTGCCTTGATGTGGTCGGTAAGTGGATAAAATTAATACTCACTTTAATCTTCTGATAAACAATCAAATAAGGACTTATTATCTAAAGGTTAAATGTATGTAAAGGTTAAATGTATTTTTCTTTAAACGTGAAAAAAGAGAGGATCCTGGATTACATCTGTATCGTGGGTGCGTTTACAAACATTAAAGGTGCGCACACGTGTGCCACACACGCCGATCTGTAGCCTGATTCACGTAAAATCAAACAAGACAAATATCGTTGAAGTTTTATAGTCGATCGATCGAAATCCTATCCAAAAGCGGTATTCACGTGTTCCTTAATTGGGATTGGATAAAACGACAACTCAACTGACTCGAAACTAAACGATCTATCTATCTATCGATCACTTATTTCCAGTTACATTAATAAGTATTCTACCAGGATAATGAAATACAGATTTTTTTTTAATCGACTCTTTGATTGAACGACTTTAAAATTGATGTCGTTCAAACCAATTGACGTATTCACATAATACGGAAATGGTCTAAACGACTAAGTCGCTACGAAATCGCCGTGAATCGGGCCACTGGGCGCGTCGATCTCCATAATTTTTTTATAGAAACTAGACTTGTAGAGCTACGCTTAATCCACGCCACGTGACGCCACCTGACGTCGTTCTACGTACAAATCAGGCGTGTTACACGTGTGCGTCGGTCTATTGTAATTCTAGCTTAAAAGTCACATGCTCAATGAGACGCGGAATAACTCATACAGACATATGGTCCGTGCGGGATTCGAACCAGCAACACACAGCGCAGCAATCAATCGCTAAACCACTGCACCAATCATCCCGTGAATTGAATAGATTTTGTGTGAAATGTGGGATTTTGTACCATACAGCAAGTATGTGATATATTGCTTAATAGAATCACTCACTCAATTTGGTTTCATATTTTTTTACAAATGTGAAGAAAAGCAGAAAAACGTCCGTGTAGCTTTTCGGCTACGTAGGCAGCCTAAAGGTCGACTAAGGACATTGACCTTTTTCTTAAAAATGAAGAGCCGCAGGACTACTTGCGCATGCCCTAAATGAACTAATTACGCCGCGATTCTTTCTTCATTTTCTAATAAAAGTTAATTTAGGATTTGCAAACCTACCTTTATTACATTGTACAAAAGTTATAAACGTATACAGGTTGTTACAGAAATGGGCGTTTATAATTTAGATACTGCTTCTGCTCAAAGAAATGAACCAGTTTTTCAAGGAAATCATAGTGAATTCCCATAAACAATATTTATTTTACTTTCCATTCAAAGTTGCTATCAGCTGATCAAATTGGCGTGCCTGGTCCATTTTTTTTTTAAGAATTTATTATGATAGCAGAATCGTCTTAAAACTTCTGTCTTTACTTTATATTAATATATATGTAGCATATATATTATATTAAGTATATATCTATGTGTATTTTAACATATAGTTAAAATACACATACACTATACTTTTTTACTATTAGTTTCAAAATTAAATTTTCTTTTTATGCACCTACCATATTGTCTCTGCACTACCCTAGGTTGACTGGGAGGGAATGCCTAAGGCATTAAGTCCGCCTATGTACTTTGTGTTGCACGAAGATAAATAAATTATGACTTCCTTTTAAACTGTTGTTTGTTTTAAAAGCAGTACCTATAATTATAATACTAGTATGTCCACCGGTTTCCGTTACACCCTGTATATTTCTCAATCCAAGCTTGTTTGTCTTTCGTTGAAAGATACTGAAGAGAAGACAAATTAATCGCGAGAAGTTTAAATTTACTTTCATTACAGTCGAGTTAAGTCAAACTTCCAAGTTCAGGCTTCATCCTTCATTTAGATATCATTTCAACAAATTAATGCACTGACTAAACTTTAAGTTTTTAATAGATAATGTAAAATTTTACTAATAGTTATGGAAGGCATGGTTCGAGCACTTCACGGGTTTGATTCCCGCACGGAACAAATATTTTTATGGCCTACAGAAAATTGTTCTGGATCTGGGTGCATGTGAGTACATGTTTTATAAATTTTTAGTGTGGGGCAATGTTAAAAAAAAAAGAATTAAGTCTATAAACTTTAATCAATGTTATTCTGAATACCTCGACTTGACGAAGGAGTAAAATTAATAATGAGAAAGATAATGCAGAGAAGGGATAAACAGTGTCTTATGTCACTGGTGTCATCTTGAAATCTCGACCATAATGGAGAATTTCATAGTTAACTGCCGAGCGGAGGGTGGGAGTTTAGATTTTACGGTTAATACTGGTTTCCTCTTTTTTTCTGGTTGGAAATAATCAAACGAATTCTCCTGTTCTGGGTGGAGCGAGAGAGATTGTCAGACTTTGATTGACTAAAACCTTCTGTTTCCGCATGGGTGGAGCAAGGCCGCTTCCTCGTGGTGGCTGTGAACTAGGCCTTGGTACGGTCTGAGAGTGAATGGGAAGCAGTCGCCTCGTACGTAGCAGTAATGTGAGCGAAGGAGGTCGCTGGCCGAGAGGATAGCCTTAAGCCACAGCTACCGCCGCAGGAGATGCCCTGGATGTCGGGAGTCACAGGGCGATTCCGACCAACGTAGACGCGGTCTTGCGGAAGGCAAGCGACGGATAGCTCGGCGTCCAGCCTTCAAGTAAAGACCAAACCTGAGTATGAGTGAGATATCCGGTGAGTATTGCTCCATGCGCGCCTTAAAGAGATGGTAGCAAAACTGAAGGGGCTCAGTAAGGTCGCTTGCTAGGATTGCGGGATTTTTCGATAGTTACCGCAGCTCTTTGAAATACTAGAAACCCAAATGAAGGGAGAGAATAAAGTTAGCCCAAGGCAAAAATACCCCTGACGAGCATACTATACTTTTCGTACCTAGTGTGACATTATTGAAAGCAAACCACGAAGAGTGGTGAATTGTCACAGTTAGTGGTGCTGATCTGCCCCTTTAACAGGGGAGGTCGTGCGCTCAAAATTTTTGAGCAGGTGGTGTGATATAGTACATTTTGATACAAGTGGGGAAAGTTTGACATTGCAACCGAGGCGAAATTCACCCGAGCCGTATAGGCGAAGGTGTTATGAAGCCGAGTGCTGTAGTGACAAATCTCCACGTGTGTCAAACGACGTTTTTCAATACACTTACGAAGAAATTCTCTTATATAAAAAAAGACTTTCTCTGAAAATTACGACGCATTTTGTTCATTTTGTAGTGAAGAAAATTTTCTAAAGTTGCCATATATTTTAGTTTTGATTTAGATGGCAGCAAGCTATCGCAAGTATTTTAAACTTAACTACAATATCGGACGGGGCCGGCACCATCTTAAGAATTCTCTTCAAATCTTAAATTCAAAATTTTATTCACAAAATATAAACCAAATTAAAAATAATATATTATAGACTTTTTCCCGCGCTTTACCTTTGCAGGTTGAATTAGAAGCAAAAGTATCAAACCGTATACATCCTACTTAATATATAAAACAGAAATTCAAATATTTTTGAATTTAGAACACAGATAATTGTTAATTTGATGATAATAAAAAAATAGCTGAGTGGGGCTGATGCAGGTGTCATGCCCGTGAACGGGTGCCATCGGTTGAGACTGGTCATCTCTTAGCTGCCAGTGCTTAATTCGGTTTCTATTTTTAATTACCTTTTCTATTAAAAAAAAAATAATAATTTATTATTATTACGTATCTTCATTGTGCTCACATATTAGAAGCGACAAGAAATATGTAACCAAGATCTATGTAACTCATAATTTGTTTTAAAAAAGAGTGTCCATGGAGTTTCTTGCACGTTCTTCTCCAAAGAGACCTACGTTTTGGAACGTGCAATTTAGCCTCACTTTTCTTGGACTGACCGACATTTGACTATTCAACAAAAGTGCCTGCATATAGTCTATTTGAAATAAATGTTTTTTGACTTTTGACTTTGAATATTGTGTAAATATATATTTATTTTTATTTTTTTTGTGTATTCATGATATTTTGTTCATAAACACAATTTTAATTTTTATTAAATATTAAAAACCTTAAAAATATCCAACTCTTTGCTTAAAAAATAATAATAATCACGATTGACTGTGACGAAATAGGAATGAAAAAAGCCCTTGTTATGATAAATTATAAAAAAAACACGAGGGTGATAAACATGTCATGTTGAACCTATTCGTAGTGCGATAAGAGCCAGTTTTCGAGTAAGTCTATTGAAAAATATTATTCAACACACTTACTCGAAAACAGGCACTTATTGCTCTATTACGTTCAGAACACTACGTTGTTTTGCACAAGTAGAATATTTTTTTTGGTCAAATCCCTACTGTCCAAAGATGATTTTTTTTCCTCAGCACAGAATTGCTACCCTTTTAAGGCCTCATAGTTTTGTGAATATTTAAACTGGACTAATAAATTGAACATCATAAATAAATATTATATTTCATCAAATTATTTACTTTAAATATAAAAAGGAAAAAAGGTTTGCGCGTCTTAAAGCCGTTATACAAACATCATTATTCTCACAAATATTTTGACCCAAAATGTTATCCTTCTTACTTACTTAGTTCCTTTGTACTCATATTTATAACTTATGTATTATGTATAACTGTTTCCCTGTGCGTACATAAATAACATATCTAATAAATTATATTTATAAAATTTTATTTATCTATTCGGATAAGGGTGCTGAAAAACAACGTTAGATACACGTGGGTATTTTAGGTTTAATTGCTCTTTATTGGCTCCATAACAGCCTAGCTTTCAGCTTGGGCTTTTATTACGAATACAATGATAAAATTTGTGAACTGGCATCAAATATACTACACTACGTGCTCAAATTTATGTGTTATTTATACAAATTATATATGTTATACAAACTTTAACCTAAATTAAGTCATTATAACCCAATATTGCGCTGGGGGTGTATACTGCTGAAATGTGCTGTCATGGCTATTGTAAACCACTGGTAAATAATGTGATTAAAATATAAAACCTTAATGAAATATTCCTAGGAAAATATGACCGCGCGACTTGCACCTAGCAGTGGGTTCTGATTAGTTCCGCTCGTGGTGACCATCTGCCAGTATTTATGAAAAGTAGAATATGCTCCTCAGGTATAAAGGTGTCTTTTCCTTAAGCTTACTTGAATCACTCACTGTTTTCAGGATAATAGTATTATTACTATCTATAGAAAAATATAAACTAGACACGCTCCCTTGCAATGCTCGGGAGTTAACTCTGGAACCTTTCAAGATAGTCGGTATACAGATCATAATCTACTAATATCCGTAATTCGTAACTCCGTTCAGTCTGCATTGGTTACGGGTGCGTAGCCAATGCAGACTAAATGGCTTGAATTGGTTTATCAAACCATTGTACTCTTTTACGTTTTCAAAGAATTAGTTAGTAAGAAATGTTCTCAGTCACAATAAAAGTTAACACCATCTAGTGGTGTAAGTCACTGGTTAACACGATTTTAAGTGCTATAAATTGTTATAATTAAGCTTTATTTAAGAGCTCAAAATTGCTCTAGCCAAAAGCTTAAATTGTGTCACCCTTGTGTGGCTCACGCAGTAGATACGGTGCATGGTGGATACGGTAAAAGTCTATCCCATTTTGGTGGAGTACCGCCGTGTCATCGTGGAGGTGATTGGCAGTGGCAGGCCATGGTACAGGGTGTGAGTGTATAGAAAGCAATCACCTTCTAATGAAGAAGGTGGCTGACCATGAGGGAAAGGATATCCTCATGCTCCAGCCTGGTAGCTTGGAGGATGGCCTCTACGGCAGCCCGCATGTGGCTTCCTTGTTGGCGAGAGTCGCAGGGCGATTCCCGGTCACCATGGACGTGGTCTTGTGAACGTGAGCAACGGGAAGCTCGTCGTCCGGCCATCTGGTAGAGACCAAACCCGAGCCGACGGTACGTTGTGTTCCGCACGCACCTTAAAAACGATGTTAGCAAAACTAAAGGAGCTCAAAACCGCAGATGCTTGTTAGGGCTGCGAGATTGTTCGAAAGTGTGACCCTGGGACGCAAATGGTAACTGAAGGAACACAGGTGCTTTAGTAAGTAAATCCATCCAGAGTAGGAAAAGTTACTTGATGAGGTCTCGTCTCACTAAAAAAGGCAACATCAAACGAGGCGATGATGCACTAGGTTATTGTATTAAGAGCACAATTAATTACTGCGTAGATAAACCCGTAGGCAGCAGCTGACTTTCCCGTGACGTTAAAACAACTTGCTCACCTTTAGCTTCTCTGAAGTTGCTTTATACACTATTTTAAATATAATTTAATTAAAACATAATGCGATAACATTTTATGTAGCTGAAGGTATAAGGGCGTTTGTCAAGGTATTTTTATAATAAATGAAAAACGTGTCTACGAAGGTCCAAGGCTGCCTTTTAGTTAGTTGAAAACACATGTCAGTAGGACAATATAACGGTAGTGTAAAGGAGTATATTTAGCTCTGCGGTTGGCCGTCCCTTCGCCCATTCATTGTGTTACTTAACATGAATGAAGCACTAACGAACCTTATTTTTAATTCTCAGTGTATGTAGCAACAAAAATATGACGTCATGTATATGTCGCAGTAAGATAGATAAAGCCGTAATATAGTTATATCCCTAAGGATATAATTATATACCGTAACATAGTTGTACGAAAGCGATTCATTACTATCTCACTAGGAATATAGTTATAAAACGGTCCAAGTTTAGTGATATACTCATATTACTAGATTAAGTTTAGTGAAATAGCTTTCGGAGTGTGGCGCAGGCGGCGCGCTTTATATTACTTTGAATGATTCTATACCAAATGAAAACTTGTCACTGCGAGAAATATGTCAAAAATTGTCGCGCTTTGGTGGCCAAGGTTATTTAAAATGTTCCTGTAAAAAATCGAATATACAGTGTTCTACTAAAAGATGTGCCTGTAAGAAGCATTCAGTGCTATGTAATTCTAGATGTCATGATTCCTCTTCTTGTCTGAACAAAAATGAAAAAATACTTTTAAAGAAACCAAGATCTCAACTTGTTGATAAGAAATAAAGATATCTCAAAACTGTTTGGCTTTAAAAGATTTTTAATGTTTGATTAGTTTTAATTGTATTGTTAATGTTAAAATTCCAAAAAATATGATCGTTTTAATTATAATTACTTTAATACGTGTTAATGTCACAAAGTATTGTAACTAACTGCAGGATACATAAAGTTGATTTATTAATAAAGATAAAACCAATAAAATTTTGTTTTATTTAATTATATATGGTAGATTTCTATTTCATTAAGCTTAATCAAGTAATGGGTTTGTCTCAAAAAAGTGGCACACTTATGAAATTTTTTCAATTTTTCAAAAATGTTTGAGAATAAATAAGCTTTAATATACTACAAAATGATGACAATATGATACAATATGACTTTTTTGAGACAAATCCTAATATATTTATAACACTGAACTTAATCTAGTAATATAAGTATATCACTAAACTTCGATGGTTTTATAATTATATTCCTAGTGAGATAGTAAAGAGTCGCTTTCGTATAACTATATTACGGTATATAATTATATCCCTAGGGATATAACTATATTACGGCTTTATCTATCTTACTGCGACATATACATACGACCTATAAATAGAATTTTCTGTGCTTATCTCAAAAGCTGACACGGTGACACATGACTTTATATAGTGTACTCTTTTTTATAGCAGACGAGTCAAATAAGTTTCAAACTTAAATGATACCTATTATAAATCCCGATGGACTAAGAAAACTCAAAAATTAGGCAATTATTCCCAAAGCACCTATTGCTACTAGGTTAAAACATATTTATGATTTGTTATCACGTAAATAATTCATCGAAGCTTCGAATGTCTAAAAATAACTTTTCTATTTAAGTGAACAATTTGAATAGAATTAGCAATGAACCGTGTGCTACTTATCATTTGTTCAAAGAATATTTGACCCAAAAAGGGAAATTTATAAACATAAGTTAAAAGGTCGATTAAACAACTTATGATTGCTTAATGAACTTGAATTGCAGAATGTTTAACAAGTAAACAGAAGCATCAAATCCAGTTCTATTTTAACATCTTAACCTTACGTCGCCCTACGTCATAAAAATTCGTTGTACCAATATCAACCGCGACCTCGGATGGAAATAGTAGGACTTGAATGAAACTAAAACAATGTTCAGTGAACCGGTAAACGTTTGTGACCGAAAAATTCTGTATTCAAATATCACCTTTGATAGTTTCGCCAAACTTTATATACTGTGCTTATAAACTGAAAATCATATCTTGCGCTGTGATAAGCTTTCACAGAATTTGACTAGTGAAAAACGCTGTGCGATACGCCTTTCATTCGCACGCAGCTCTGACTTGAGCTAGACAAGGTATCAGACTTTTACTGACTGTGTTCCTTCAGCTGCCCTTTGCGTCCCGCGGTACGCGTACACGGTCCTGGTAACTCTTTCGAACAATTTCGCAACTCAAGGTGCGTACATAATGATATTAATTTGCATCGAGACTCAATATGCGTCCGGCCATTTCTTAAAAGTGTGGCACGCACAGCTTGCAATATTAATCATTACAAAATGTCACGCATTATTCAGATATAAACTTCCCCCAAATGTATCTTTAGTTATTGCAAAAACTGCCCACATGAAGCTAATTAGGTACATGGATACTTTACAACTCTCATTTCGGTCCCTGTATCTCTGTCAATATCTAAGTATCGAACCGAAAAACTAACCATAAAATTGTGTTTGATTCAATTTTCTCCAAAACGAAATACAAATCAATTTTTAGGGTTCTGTTGTTATTCGAGTATTCTCTACACCTGGGACTATGAGCAGAGTTTTATTACGGTTATATATTTGTTTTCTTCCAACAAATAAAGACTTTATCGTCCCATATTCATTCATATTTGTTCAGAAGAGACGTAGCCGATCGAAAAATATCATATTTTTCCTTTGGTACTCGTAGACCTTCATCTAGGTACTCAGGACTGGCTGTGCTGCCCAAGGATCAAACGTTTCACTTTAGAAGAGATTTTACGTTCTTGAATGTGACCTTAGACAGCCGACGTCAGTTCTGGGAACGAGGCTGTCTTGTTCCATTTACTACAATTTAGTAAAATATTGGTTTGATTACTAATCTACTACTATTGTGTAAATCTTATATTCCCTGTTAACTTTGAGGAGTAGGTATACTTATAGCTCTGTTTTGATTTAAGTTTAACGTAAAATATGGCCATTTACACAAAAAGGACCTCCTTTAAAGATTGAAGTCGGTGAGTGTTGTTGGAATCATTAATTTCGCAGATTTTCAATGTAGGTACTGTGGGAAAAATTGTCTCGAGTGAATAAATCGACAGCATGCACGCGCACAGGTCGTTATCGCCGAAGGTTCGATTGTATAAGAGACATCACACGGGGCTATTTTAAACCCGGTGCTTCAAAAATAGAAAGCAAACAGTGATACAAACTTAAATAGGCGCTACAACCACTTCAATTTATTAGTAAGTTGTTTCTGTAACTTGTTTGAATTTAACCAACAAGAAGTTTAACTTAAATTGGGGTAACTTGATGCAAATTATAAAGTTACGAAAACATCTTTTGTTGTGTAATTATCTCGTTCAAAATTACTTGTGCAACTTAAGGCAGTGCTTATAAATTTACGAAAGCAAAGAAGCGTTTGTTTTTTAAATCAGCTTGTTTTAAAGGCAATGTGAGCGTAAAGAAGCGATAGAAACTTACTAGTTGTAGTGCGATCCTCGCGTGCGTCCTCGTCGTGGGAAACAATTAGAAGCACATAGTTATAGCCGGGCACGGCGACGGTGACAGTTTGTTGTGCCGGCGCGGTCGCGGCGCGGCGCGGTCTGGTGCGGGGCGTGCGGTTGGCGCGGCGGCGGGCTGCGACTGAAGGCGGCGCGCCGGCCGCCCGCCGCGCAGCCCGCCCGCCCACCACCAGCGCCAAACGTCACGCCATTTACCCCACAATCTTTACATCACATAATATCACACCAAATATTTTTTCACATAAAATCGCAAATTGGAATATTTGATTTATTTCTTAGCGATTCCATTCGATCAATGCCTGACATATTCGCAAGCCCGTCCGCGATGACGCGCCGCACATACTCGTCTATCGGAGTGTCAAAGGCTGATGTTTACACAACATGTTCTATTTATATCAGTTTTGTCAATAAGCTGATTGTTTTCTGTTTATATTGGTAAAGGGCTGGGTGGACATGTTTCAGGTTCATAAAGAAAATCTACTTATTGAGGACTCGAACACTGTTCAAATAAGTGAATCGGAACTATAGTTTTCGCTTCAACGCCAGCCACACATGCAACGAGCAAGTATTAGTCGTATTATTTAATTTCGCAGAAAGTCTTTATAATTATAAAATTATACTAACTATGTTAGGAATAAGTTTAATGCGTCATGTTAATATAGTATTTGGAATGAGAGGTTGACTTTTGTCAAGACAAAACCGTGACCGTTAATGCTGGGGAGTGAGTCACATGTTTGTGAGTCAAGTTAGCGGATCGCTTTCTTCCAACCTCACTTCTCTATGGCTCATAACAATAACATTTGCTTGTCATGGTGCTCTTCATCTCCTCCCACGGCTTCTCTCATAATATTGTTTACAGCTCCATATAAAATTCTATATTAATACTAGATCGAGTTTCAGCGTCACAAAAGCTTGGGCAGAAGGGGGAGGAGGGTGTTCGTCCTTTGTAATTTGTTTTATTAAATCCTGTTCAGGGGCATGCGGCAGGTAGGGTTGAGATCGCCGTCCTGAGCCTCTCTTTGTATAACGAAATTTCATAATACTATCAAAGGAACACCACTTGATAGACGTGGTGAACCATGTCAAGCTGTTAACTAATATTTACAATTTCTCTCATACTTTGCACGTTATATCTCATTGGTCAAAGGTACGATTATGTAATTAAATGTTTTGTAAGATAATTTAATTTCTAAAATATTACTCAATAAAGCGGCCTATGTCTTAATTCATCTAGTTGCGTGGGAGAAGCCAAAATTCTCTACTTACAACTTTTTCTCATTATTTCATTCACTATTTTCACGTTGTAAAGTAAAAGAAAACTAAAATAAAAAATTCTATATTTTATGTCTTGTTCTGAAAATGATCGTGCTATTATATGCGTGTAGCCTGTAGCGAATAAACCACCCATTCACGTTGCGTGGGAGTGTACTATGTAGCTAAGGGATTATTATATCATAAAACGGACCGCAACATCCACTGTAGCGATGGATTAATAACATCAAACTGAAATGTAAAGCACTGCCAACGTTGCTACATTCATTGATGAGCGAAAATCTGCAACAAAGTCTACAAAATATTCGGTAGGATATTTAAGAGCTTATGTAAATTGAGCCACTTATTAAGATAATTAACACTGTTAATTGCCTTCCATGGGGGTTGTAAAACCTGACTAATTACGTCGAGGATGGGATCAGCTTACTCTGTTCATAAATTTTTTCGCAAGCTCGGTGTATAGATTGCTACGACACTCGCCTACGAGCGTTGACGTCGTAGCGCTACGAAGAGGACATCCTATGAGGATGAGAGCTACGAGCGGGATGGCTACGAGAAGTGCTACGAAATGATGCTATGAACTAGTTATTTTTTTCAATACTTACCTTGTTCAATATACATGCGGCAAATTTAACAAATGTTACAACTGGGAAATTCGAGGCAGTAATACCTTAATCAATTCAGGCTGGATTCAGGAGCTACAGTAAAAATATGTTTATCGAAATCTCCCTGGCATTTATTATAATATTCAAAGCGAAATTGAATGAAGCTATCCAGATTTCAATGTTCAACGCAAATGAAATAAAAGAGCTGTGAAACAAAATAAAATCAATGTGTGGGTATTGCTAACGAAAACAACTCTCGTTTTTAAATTCGTTGCTCCACAAACGAGTGACGAGAGGTTTGATAGAAATTAACACGAAGTTTGAACTTAATTTAAGTGTGCAGGCAAAAGAGTAATTATTATGGTGTCGCTAAGCACACAGTGTATTTAGTGAAACTCTTCTGGTCTGTGTGCTTGTTTCACTGCAATTAACTACGAGTGCAAGTGCTTTACATCTATTTTACTATCCAAAGAGTTGGTATATTTAAATGCAAACTGTGTTTCCTGAGAGCTACAACATACGGGTCTTTAAGTCAAAACTGGCTCGGCAAGCAAGCTTCATCGTCCTCCACATCGCAGCTTATCCGTTAGGGTTGCGGAATAGTTACTAGCATTTTTTTTTAATCATCGAATGACATCTCCCGCCCTTGGGCGGGGCGAGGGGGGCGTGTCAGAATTTTTCTGCCTAAAACCCATTCCTAGGTTTTTCATTGTCTTTTGGGGTTTTCCTTTCAGAAGCGAACCCATAGCCCCAGTAGGCTTCGACACTGCTATTGCTACTGTTTGCTGACATCTCTTTGAGGCGCGCGTAGAACTACGCGCCGTCGACGACTTGCGACACGGCAGTGCTCTGCCAAAGCGGGGCACACCTCTACCGTATGCTTCACCGGGTCCTCCGGGAGAGTTACTACCCTGGAACGGAAAAAGCTATTGAAGGAATACAAGTGGGTATAAAGTCAATAAAAATCTAACACTTCCTCTCGGAGAAGTTATTTAATGGTTACCAGAATAAAAAAGGCAGTGGCGACTGGCGTGCGTTCTGAGAGTCTGTTGTAAAAACTTAGCCAAAGAATAAACGGCTTTTGATCGATTTGATTTGATTAAACCTGAGGCGTCCTTTGCATAACAAGTGTATATGATAACTACGTTTAATTTTACGTTGCATAGACACGACGCTTATTTAATGACTACTTCCCGACACTATTTTTGAGATGGAGTAATCGTCAAATAAATTCTCTAAATAGACTTTAACTGACTAAGGGTATTTTTAATATCATGCGGATTTAATCACGCATGCGGGATTGCCCCGCTCCGCATGCGTCCCGCGTGATTATCCCCCGCATTACAATAAATACTTGTATGAAAAGGACATTTGTGGGGGTTACGCATACGAAACAAATCTGCATGCGTGATGAAATCCTCACGATATTAAAAACACCCTTAGGTAAGCTCACTTGTGTTCCTCCAGTTGCCCTTTGCGTTCCAAGGCCACGGTAATTCTTTTGAACAAACTTGCAGTCCTGGTACATCCCGACACTGGTATAGCGTTTTAGAAACGTCTAAGCAACGTCAACGTCACTTCAAGAACAATCAGATCAAAAAACAAATATCTAAAGTTTTATTTTTCATAATAGGTACTGTCCAAAGAAGACACTTTACTGCCGTTATGATTCACGTTTCAAAGAAGAAAACCAGTTTAAAGAAACTGTGCGGTTACTGTTTTCAATTGAGAAAGTATCGTTATGTTACATTGTTGTAGCGATAAAGTTCCACCTCGTTTTATACTTTCTACACTTATTGTTACTTTTGTCTCGATAGCGATAATACTGTACCTACAGGTTAAGATTACCTCACCTTTTAAAAGAAATACGTAAAGATTGATGAACCTCTAGAGTTTTTTTTAACAGGAATCTTCTAAAATCAGGCTAACATGATAGACAGCCAACACCGCCCCTGGGAACAACTGTCAACATTTTGAATAAGTGATAATATCAGAAAGGAGGAGGCCGACCGCATCAGGCAACGGCGTTCTCGCCGCCGCCGCCGGGATTCTGATCCCGATTTCCGGCCACCGTAGGCGCGGGCTTGCGGACAGTGAGCAATGGGTAGCTCGCTGTCCGGCCGTCCGGTAACTGTCCGGACCAAGCCCAAGTCGTCGATGGCGCGCACTGTTCCCGCGCGCCTCAAGGAGTTGTCAGCAACAGTAGGGACCCAGCCGGGTCAAAGCCTCTGGGGCCAGGGTTATCCGAAAGGGAACTCGAGCCCCGGTATGAAGGCTAGAAGGAACACGGTGGGTCCTTTAGTCAGTAAGAGTCTGACACTATCTTCCGCTCCGTCCAAGAGCGGGGATGGTCATTGGATGATTTTCCCACAATAAAAAAAAAGAAAAGTAACCAAAACAGACGAGGACCGCTTTTATACGGTCGGTATTTAAGACATTCATTAATGTAACTAACAATCAATAAATTGTTATAATTTATGAATGAAGTTCACCTAAAGTCAACAGTTCTAACGTTAGGCAACATAAGTCGTATTAAATATTTATTTATTTTTTATTTATTTATTTATATTAAGGTACTCCAACGACTTATTCACTAATAACATTTTACAAAAAATAACTAGCATATATACCAATTATTGTGGTGAACTTGTCACTTAAAGAAGTACACAGCTTACACATAAATAAAAAATACTTACAATTAATGAGATCTATCATTTATAAGAGTGCTATTATAAGGAATTAATAATTGTTTTATATTACAAATTGAATTTAAAAAAAAATTAAATTGACATTTAAAATTAAAATAATAATAAAACTTTTAATGTTAATAAAATTATGGGAATATGGAATAAAAATAAATAATTATACTCGGTTTAAATTAGGGCGAGATTACAAATTTGAGAAACGATTGCAATAAACGTGATCAAAATGCTATTTACTATTAAATGTCATAAGATTCTTACGGAATTGGTAAAAACTGTCGGCAAAGATATCAATGTTGCTATTATTGTGGATTATATTGTAATTAGCCATAAATCAGTTCATAGGGGCACTGCGACCAAGGTTTGTTCTTGATGAGGACAAAGCAAGTATATTGGTTTTGCGTACAGATCTGGTTTTAGTGCGCCAGGGTACAGTGATATTAACTTCAGATAATAGCTCCGGAACATCGGACTGATTATGAATAATTTTGTAAAGAAATATTTGGTCAGAGAAAAGTCTACGTTGCTCCAGAGCCATCATATTGAAATGTTTCAGTCTTTGTGAATAATTAGCTTCCTGATCGCAACTAGAACTTCTGAAGCGTAAATACCTTGTGAAAGCCTTCTGTATACGTTCTATCCTATTTACATGTACGCGATATGTAGGATTCCATGCCGGAGATGCGTAGTCCAAATATTGAAGTATCGTGAATTTATACATCAAGCGATAGTAAATACTTTAAAATTTAACTTCACAAATAAGCAAACGAGCATTTATTATCTTTATTACGAGAAACGTAATGAGGATACTCAAAATATTTTACTACTCGCATTTATAATATCAGAAATACATACTGTAAATAATGTGTGTATTCTCATGAACGTATTTCTATTTATAGCCTTCAATTGGGGATGCGATTTAACGAACCAGGGAACAATGTCAATAACAGTATTTCCCGACGGGAAATCAATTAAATTATAGACCTGGAGGGGTGTTTAGTATTGATGAAAGGAGAGGGTTGTTTACTGCTCATATTCTTTGAAGTTTATCCAATCATATTTTAACACACTAAGATTACGGATGGTGCGGGGATACCGCACGATTTCCAGCGAAGCGGCGAGCCTTCTGGCTGGCCTACCACCATGGGATCTGGAGGCAACAGTCCTTGCACACATGCACGATATGCGCGTGGAGATGCAACGCCGGGGTGAAAGTCTGCTGCCGCGACAGAAATTCTTCATAAAGTAGTCTGTAAATTTCGAAAATAAGCAACCTTTCCATTTTTCCGTATTTATACCTATTTAAATGCTCAAGATCGAAGCGTTAAACCATCTCGCTGACTTGGTACTTCTAAACTCTCACAGTTATGTGGTAATTTACTCAAAACAAAAGGGTCCGTATTTTTAAACTAGTAGTTCCATGTAGTAAAACCAAATTAATATGCTCCAGTTTACTTAGCACAGTGTCAAGACGCTTCCAGTTTTATTATCACTTAGTTTTAAATCTTAAAAGACCCTGTTGGTAACTTTGTGTCGCGTTTTTATAAAAAAAGTCTGAAGCTATGGGTGACACCTATGTGTCACCCATAGCTTTAGCATTGCTATAGCATTTTTTCTGTCGTATCTATATACGACAGAAAAAATGACCCCAAACAACTAATGAATGTTTACTCTTGCTTTTTTTGTTCATAACTTGGCTCATGCAGGGTATTAACATCATAATACTATCTTCTGCTTCTAAAAGGAAGACTTGGCCCTGGTATGAAAGGCAACGAAGGAACAGGAGTGGGTTTTTAGTCATTAAAAGTCTGATACACCCTCCCGCTCAGCCCAAGAGCGGAGGATCATTGGATGATTTTACAACCTACAAAAAAAGTCTATACTTTACCTATTTTTAACCAGCTTCCAAAAAAAGGAGGAGTTTATCAATTCGGTTGAATTTTTGAAGTGAAAACTTCTTTAGCGGCGTTGAGCACTTTTTCTGTAATGGGTATAAAATCTTAAACTCGCGTCAGGACACGTGACCTGATCGAAAAAGCGTAAGACGGATGGAGAGTAGACAGCTATCCCTTATCGCGCGTTGTGAAAGGGGGCTAGACGGAAAAAATTCTCACGAAAAATTGTACCGACACTTTTACTGTCAAAATATAAATCCAAGATGGCGGCTGCAAGAAATTATTAACTTTTTCGTCATGGGTGTCGTTTTCATGGTTTTAGAGGGTGTTGAAACCGATGGTACTGTCAAAATATAAATCCAAGATGGTGGCTGCAAGAAATTATCAAATTTTTCGTCATGGGTGTCGTTTTCATGGTTTTCGAGGGTGTTGAAACCGATAGTACTGTCAAAATGTAAATCCAAGATGGCGGCTGCAAGAAATTATCAAATTTTCCGTCATGGGTGTCGTTTTCATGGTTTTCGAGGGCGTGGAAACCGATGGTACTGTCAAAATGTAAATCTAAGATGGCGGCTGCAAGAAATTATCAACTTTTTCATCATGGGTGTCGTTTTCATGGTTTTCGAGGGTGTTGAAACCGATGGTACTGTCAAAATATAAATCCAAGATGGCGGCTGCAAGAAATTATCAACTTTTTCGTCATGGGTGTCTTTTTCATGGTTTTCGAGGGTGTTGAAACCGATGGTACTGTCAAAATGTAAATCCAAGATGGCGGCTGCAAGAAATTATCAACTTTTTCGTCATGGGTGTCGTTTTCATGGTTTTCGAGGGTGTTGAAACCGATGGTACCGTCAAAATATAAATCCAAGATGGCGGCTGCTAGAAATTATCAACTTTTTCGTCATGGGTGTCGTTTTCATGGTTTTCGAGGGCGTTGAAACCGATGGTACTGTCAAAATATAAATCCAAGATGGCGGCTGCAAGAAATTATCAAATTTTTCGTCATGGGTGTCGTTTTCGTGGTTTTCGAGGGTGTTGAAACCGATAATACTGTCAAAATGTAAATCCAAGATGGCGGCTGCAAGAAATTATTAATTTTTCCGTCATGGGTGTCGTTTTCATGGTTTTCGAGGGTGTTGAAACCGATAGTACTGTCAAAATATAAATCCAAGATGGTGGCTGCAAGAAATTATCAAATTTTCCGTCATGGGTGTCGTTTTCATGGTTTTCGAGGGCGTGGAAACCGATGGTACTGTCAAAATATAAATCCAAGATGGCGGCTGCAAGAAATTATCAACTTTTTCGCCATGGGTGTCGTTTTCGTGGTTTTCGAGGGTGTTGAAACCGATGGTACTGTCAAAATATAAATCCAAGATGGTGGCTGCAAGAAATTATCAAATTTTCCGTCATGGGTGTCGTTTTCATGGTTTTCGAGGGCGTGGAAACCGATAGTACTGTCAAAATGTAAATCCAAGATGGCGGCTGCAAGAAATTATCAACTTTTTCGCCATGGGTGTCGTTTTCGTGGTTTTCGAGGGTGTTGAAACCGATGGTACTGTCAAAATATAAATCCAAGATGGTGGCTGCAAGAAATTATCAAATTTTCCGTCATGGGTGTCGTTTTCATGGTTTTCGAGGGCGTGGAAACCGATGGTACTGTCAAAATGTAAATCCAAGATGGCGGCTGCAAGAAATTATCAAATTTTTCGTCATGGGTGTCGTTTTCATGGTTTTCGAGGGCGTGGAAATCGATGGTACTGTCAAAATGTAAATCCAAGATGGCGGCTGCAAGAAATTATCAACTTTTTCGTCATGGGTGTCGTTTTCGTGGTTTTCGAGGGTGTTGAAACCGATGGTACTGTCAAAATGTAAATCCAAGGTGGCGGCTGCAAGAAATTGTTAACTTTTCCGTCATGGGTGTCGTTTTCATGGTTTTCGAGGGTGTTGAAACCGATAGTACTGTCAAAATATAAATCCAAGATGGTGGCTGCAAGAAATTATCAAATTTTCCGTCATGGGTGTCGTTTTCATCGTTTTCGAGGGCGTGGAAACCGATGGTACTGTCAAAATGTAAATCCAAGATGGCGGCTGCAAGAAATTATCAACTTTTTCGCCATGGGTGTCGTTTTCGTGGTTTTCGAGGGTGTTGAAACCGATGGTACTGTCAAAATATAAATCCAAGATGGTGGCTGCAAGAAATTATCAAATTTTCCGTCATGGGTGTCGTTTTCATGGTTTTCGAGGGCGTGGAAACCGATGGTACTTTCAAAATGTAAATCCAAGATGGCGGCTGCAAGAAATTATCAACTTTTTCGTCATGGGTGTCGTTTTCGTGGTTTTCGAGGGTGTTGAAACCGATAGTACTGTCAAAATGTAAATCCAAGATGGCGGCTGCAAGAAATTGTTAACTTTTCCGTCATGGGTGTCGTTTTCATGGTTTTCGAGGGTGTTGAAACCGATAGTACTGTCAAAATATAAATCCAAGATGGCGGCTGCAAAAAATTATTAAATTTTTCGTCATGGGTGTCGTTTTCATGGTTTTCAAGGCTGTTGAAACCGATAGTATTGTCAAAATGTAAATCCAAGATGGCGGCTGCTAGAAATTATCAACTTTTTCCTCATGGGTGTCGTTTTCGTGGTTTTCGAGGGTGTTGAAACCGATAGTACTGTCAAAATGTAAATCTAAGATGGTGGCTGCAATAAATTATCAACTTTTTCGATATGGGTGTCTTTTTCATGGTTTTCGAGGTTGTTGAAGCCGATAGTGCTGTCAAAATGTAAATCTAAGATGGCGGATGTCAGAAATTATCAACTTTTTCGTCATGAGTGTCGTTTTCATGGTTTCGAAGATGTTGAAATAGTGCTGTCAAAATGTACATAAAATAGGATAGTATTTTTTAGTTATATTGTATTGGCTAGACGGAAAAAATTCTCACGAAAAGTTGTAACGACACTTTTTCTATAGTAAGCTATTGTAAGCCGTGCGGCGTGCGCATGTTTCTCTGTCTTTCTCTCTCTTATAGAAAGCAAGCCAGAACGGAACTTCGTTCCATCCGGGTGTCCCTTGACACCTCAGTAGTTTTTCGGAGAGATAAACTTTTTAATGTAAAATAATTGTAATAGTTTTAAAGTGTTAAATTTTTAATGTAATATAAATTGTCATGTTTGTGTACGATAGCGCAATAAATGAATATTGTATTCTACCACATAAATGATAGTACTTTTATACTGATAAAGCAATTGGTGCAAAATTATTCCCTAACCATTCCAAAATATCAAACATGCTCAACGTTAATAATCAAGTTTTCACTTCTGCCGGCACTCCCGGAGTGCAACCCGTCTTTTTTTTTAATTTTTAGTTTTTTTTTATGTTTGTTAGATACCTCAGAACTCCGTCGTTTTTGGACTAATTTGCATTTTTTTCCCCTTAAAGGATGTGCTTCCATATTGGTCTCTTTTTTTTTTAAATCCAGTTCTGATGATGGGATCTATGAGGAATCAAGGGAAGTCATCAAATATTATAGGCAACTATGTAGTGATTTTAGTATTTTCATCAAGAACTTAAGCATTTACAGCCAAAAAGGAACATTTGATATAGTAGAACTGATGAAAAAGACCAGAAAATATGGCCAACGGAACTTCATACTCACATACATTTCACAATGAAGATAGTGAAGCGACTATGACAATACAAAAAAATGAATGGTTCTGAATAGTTATGTTGAAAATGGGTATCATCGAAGTGATGATGATAAAGCCGGAAGATAGGAACCGGAACTCCGTAATTAATCAATGTATCCTAGCCGTGTTAGGGCTTATTAGAATTGACTATAAGGTATACTATAGAACTGATCTGATGATAGAGCTGGAAGGTGGATGGTGGACACGGGAACTTCATAATAAAACAACGTATCCAAATTGTATTTTTATTTGTATTTATAGTTCTATATTTTTACCAATAGAAAGATGTTTATTCTTGAGTGGCAAAAGCTATATTACATGTACGCGGGCATGGTAAAAAGCTAATAAGCTATATAACATTACACTACGACCTCCAGGAACCGAGCAGTAACTGAAACCGCGAGAAGGCAGCTAGTTATAGATATTATTCTAAATGCCAGCGTAAACTCAATCAGATATCTTGTCTAATTAAGCATGGGTGAATACCACGATTATCATAGGACAGGTACACAAAGCAAGACGTGCCATCTGACCTCCGTAATCAAACTAGCGGAACCCAGGCACACCGCTGAATAATATAATACTGTAAGGAACGGTATTAAGTTACTAACATCATTAAACCAGGTTTATATTTAACAAACTGCTTCGACCTTATTAAAACATAGAGTATCGTATATATTCTGTTAAAATTAAGCCTTTATGAAGATACATGGCTCTCTCTAAGAAAACACGATTCTTATTAAGGTTAGCTTACACACCTATCTAATTAGGTATTCTTTTTCGAGTTTGGCCATAGTAATCATAGTTGATTTTCTTTATGACTTATGTTGATGTTTACTATTAAATTATATAATAAAATACATAGAAATAAAGTTACGTTGTGAACAACAGATTTTCTTTTGAAATTTTGACAGATTGACTACGCTCCAAATGTTGAGTTTGGTAGCCCTTAGTGTCTGGGCACGCTCATTGCTCAGCGCAATTTGTGTACGTCTCATATTTTCTCCTATTCTTTTATTTTGTTGGTGTTGTCATGTGAAATTAAATATTTTGTATTTTTTAAGATTGCGCAATATGGGAATTGTCACTCGGATTTTAAATCTGATCACAAGTTACGTATTTCATTGCCAGTTATTATTATAAGATGTTGGTAAAATCTAGGGTGTTTCATACGCCAAACAATGGGCATGTAGTGGCGTCCTCGCCATTTGGAAATATTACAGATTCTGCCAGAAGTAGGTCAGGGCAACCGACATAAAAAAACATAATGGTGTACGGGTTTCGAAGTACTATTGGTCAACTTTTCCAGGGGACACACGATACATTGATACAAGCTCATTTCTCCTACAAAATTGTTTATTCTATAGGTTACGGGCAAAAAAATAGTTGTTAAATATGTTTGAGAAATAAACGGAATTAATACTGGTCTATTTTCTTTATTTTTACCAATCTCCAACACAAGATACGCGAGGATCTATCTGATCAAGTCTTTTATGTCAGAACTAAAAGACAGTCAAAAAATGTTGACTTAATATTTTTGAACCTCAAAATGTTGTGAATAAGTCAGATAAATATATTTTGAATATTAAGCACGGTATTTTCTCTTAGAAAGGACAAAATTGAGGTTCTAATCAAAGGGTGTACAAAGAACGTTTAACTCAACTTTGAGTTAAGCTCGCCTATGTACATGAACTTTGTTATCGACTTATTTTGTGTTGTTATAGTGTACAATAAAGAATTAAAGAACGTATATTCAAAAGACAGATGTAAAGTCCTTACTAGCCAGGATAGTAATAATCAGTATTTTTTTTTTTGGTAATGTTGCACCCATACAATTTTTAGTGATAATACTAGACATAATGATATATATTTTTTCTGTGATTGTACCTCTTCGTAAACTATGAATAAAAAATATAAAAAACATATTTTTTTTAATAGTAATTAAGGTAAGTAAATTGTACAAAAAATTTATAATGTAGAACAATTTATATTCTAACAAACCGTTTTAGTTTTATTAGTGTAGCTATAATAGTTTTTGAAAAAAAATTACATTATAGTAAATTATCTCAGTAACGAAGTGAGATAGAAGGCTAAATTCACGGCGACAGTAATAATACATGTCACTGATATAATACCATAATTTATTTTGGCAAAACCTCTTCGGGGCCGCTAGCCCTACCTTATCCTGCTACTCCATTTTCTAAATAACTGTAAGTAATAATTATTTCTTTTGTGTTTACAAATTCACAAAAAAAAATAATTGGAAAATGACTTAAGAAAACTAATTATAATTATTTAAAGATCTCGCAAGATAAATCCCTAATTAATTATAGACAGGAGCGGCCCCAAGGACGTATGTATTGTGGTCGTAGCTATCAGATAATCTACCTCTATCATGATTAAAGGATTTCACCCCGGCACACAGCAGCCGCTCAACGAAAACTCCGGCGTCGGATTATAACAATTACGACCATACTCGACCAAAACAATTGCTGGCGCGTCAATTAAACTCATCTACATGATGACGGTACTAGAATGTGATAGCGTCAGCGCCTACAAGAGCCTTATGGCCAGTCATTAGTAACTCATATAACTGTCTCCACAACACACGAGCCTTTGTCTGTAATTTCCACGATTGAAAGGTTAATAACACACTAATAATATTGAGTCAACATTGTATTAACCTTTCGTATGCCGTAATTAGAGACACAATTAAAAAGTTATTGTGTCTCGCGTGGATCCACGTTCCGGACACACAAAGGGTTAAATCTCAAATTACATACTCGACTACCAATTCACATCCTCAATTTGAGTTTATTAATTATGAAATAAAGTTCATAAACGAACCTAAATTACCGTTATCGAATACACCATTACATCTCGTTGCCCCAAAAGTTATGTTGGAAGTGTGAGTTCATCTCATGGTAGCACCACCTCGGAGAGAAGCGTACTTTGGCTGGAGACGCTTAAACCTCCTGATAATTTTATCGAGCCGTCGGAAATCCTCACAAACATATTACCTAGTTTAAGATATTTATAGTTCAGAAGTTACGTGAAAGTTTAAATTTAGAAATAGATATTTTCATCTGTTATTCTCGGCGACATAATAATGAGGCTTTCGTGAGAAATTCATGAGGTTTCGACATATGTAGCACAAACTTGTCAGACGTAGAAAATTAATGAAGTAATAATGTTCGACACCGTTAAGATGGATGTGTGGTGTGACGAGAATGGATAAAGTGAGAAATGAGTATATTAGGGGAAGTTTGAAAGTGGCGCCAATGACTGAAAGGTTGAAAGGAAATCGTTTGTCTTGGTATGGTCATGTAAAGAGGAGAGATGAAAAGCATGTTGCTAAAAGAGTTATGAATTTACATGTGGATGGATGGAGAGGGAGAGGGAGGCCAAAGAAAAGATGGATGGATTGTGTGAGAAGTGATATGAAAGAAAAGGGAGTTAGTGATAGCGTGACGAGTGACAGGATAGAATGGAAGAAAAAAACGTGTTGCGCCGACCCCAAATAAAATGGGACAAGGGCAGGAAGAAGAAGAATAATGTTCGACACCGGCTGCTTGAAGTTTTTCCTTATAACCAGAAACTTGCTCATCTAGACGATCGTGCCGGTAATAAGCTCGAGGCTCATCAGCTAATAAAAGCCGGCGCTCGCACCACATCGGTTCTCAGCTTTCAATATCATAACACACACTTCGTTCCTTATCGTTACATACAATGTTATAGCAGATCAGTCGGTGATTGCGGTACCTAGGTTATTTCTTTTACGTGTACTCGCTTCACGGTCACTCGGCTTTAAATACTTCTTATTTAAAATTAATAACACATACATGGCTTATGATATAAGTTGTAGGGACAGTTAATAGTAGACATTTATTTACATGCAGCACGGGCTTTACGATCATATTTTACATACATATTATTGTGATATTTTCTTATACACACAAAATATGATCATAAGCGTTGGTTGCGCTTGTTCTCTTGCATAACTTATACCGTAATGAGAGACAAGCCAGTCAGCAGACGTACTGTCTAGTGTGTCGGATCTATAAGCGATTTATCCATAGAGACTCCTTTGGGTCTTCTTTTTCGACGTGACTTTTCTTTTTTTACTTATGTTTTCTCCCACTCTAGGCCGGAAGGGTGTGTTAGACTTATACTGACTAAAACCACACTTATGTTCCTTCAGTTGCCCTTTAAGTTCTAGAACCACGGGTAGTTTTCAGAAGTCAACCCATAGTAGGTATCGGCCAGCCTTAGTAGATATCGGCCCTGTAGGGGCCCCTACAGTTTTGATGACATCTCTTTAGGGCGCGCGTGGAAGACTACACGCCGTCGATGACTCGTACTTAGTCCGGACGGTTTCCACGCGGGTGGACGGTGATCTACCCGTTGCTCACGGTCCGCAAGCCCTCGCCAGCGGTGGCTGGTAATCAAGGTCGGAGTCTCGGTGGCTGCGACGTGAGGATGTCGATTACATTACGCGTGCGGCCGTGTCCTTCATAACTGCTTAGCAGAAGGAGGCGACCGCCTGTCATTCCTCCTCGCTCCGGTCCATAACCTGAACTAGGATCACGCGTGAGAGGTCACTGCCGCCTATCACCCCCAAGATTATTCGGCAGTACTCCGACCAAGTGGGGCACACCTCCACCATATGCTCCACGCCCAGTGCCATAGGTGTCGGGAGTCGCCTGTGGCCATGATCTGGGACATGAGGATGTCCATCCTCTCAGGTTTGCAGACAGCTGCTTTGCTAGCATTACCGCTTCGCAGAATGAGATAACCGCTTCCCATCCCCTCTCGCTGCGGACCATGGCCTAAACCAGGGCCGGGTGCGAGTAATCGCTATCGCCCAACTACATATGAATTAATGAATTTATTTTATTTCGGACACAATCAGATCCATGTAGTAATAATAATAATATGTTTTTTTTTATTATATATTTATTATAACCAACGATCTTAAAGACCATGTATTCACACTTATTAACATTATAAGTTAGACCATGTGCGGCAGCATAGGCTTCACAAGTCTTAAGCAGTTTCCCCACTGCCCCCGCAGAGGGACCCAGCAGCACCATATCATCCGCATAGCTGATGTTAATGCTAACACCACCAACACTGCATCCGACATGCATGCTGCTAAGTCACACTATAAGGTCATCCACGTAGAGGTTGAAGAGCCTAGGAGACGTCAGACCTCCTTGTCTCACCCCACAATCCAACCTATACGGCTCAGAGAGCATAGCGTCCTATTTCACTTTTTTTTTTTGTTTAAAATCTTCCAATGAAAACCCCCGCTCTTGGGCGGAGCGGGAGATAGCGCCATCGACGACTTGGGCTTGGTCCGGACAGTTACCAGACGGCCGGGCGTCACTTTCGCAGGAACTTCCCGAACGAACCATGTCCGGTGAGGACCTGCGTCATACGGAAGGTAAGGACGCCGTGAGGTCTTTCCAGTCACGCCTCAAAGCCTTAACTTACCACCATAATTGTGGCGTGCCCTCCCATTTCACATGATTGGTCTGATTGCCATACCAATACTTCAATATTCCACACATTTCCGCAGGCACATCCCTGCTTGCCATCTTTCCCCAGAGCACATCATACGAGCCAAAATATGCTGGGGTTGGTTTCCAGTCTAACCTGAGACAGCTGGGTACCAGCGATTTATAAGGAGCCACTGCCTATCTGACCTCCAACACCCAGTAACAAGGTAAAAACTTGTTTTGACTTACATGACTGCTTGGCTACCACCATCATCATCTTCCTGGCCTTGTCCCGTATTATTTGGAGTCAGCGCAACACATTTTTTTCTTTTGTTCTATCCTGTCAGCAGCCACGTTAATTGACTTTCTTTTCTTTCATATAAGCACATAATCTATTCAGTTTTTCTTTGGCTTCCTTCTTCCTTGTTCATCCATCCACATGTATATTCATAAATAACTTTTTTAGTAACATACGTTTCAGCTATCCTCTTCACATGACCGAAACTGAGATAAATGATTACTTTTCAGCTTTTAAGTCATTGCTTGTCTACCACGGAACTTCATAAAACCATATTGTGTGGTAATATTATGTCGTAAGTATATTTTTGGTTTTAGTAAGTTGTGTGAATACAATACAGGGAATGTTCTTATTACCGCATACACCAGCATTACGATGGACATGGACGAGACGCCCTTCTCATCTTACTTATATGAAAAAAATAAAGGATGGCCTTTACAATAATCTTATCCTGTTTCCACCGAACATCTGACACTCATTACTGTGGGCGGTGTATGAAAATAACCCGAAGATATTCTTCCGTAATATTAACTACAAATGTTATGAAGTTGCTGATGAAGTTTGTATGTACCTAGAACATACAAACAAGCATATGGAGATGTTTAGTGATACCTATAACACTAGACAGGAAAATGTATCATGGGATTAATTTTCATTTTGGATTAGAAATTGAACACACACACGGATTGACAGCGTTAAATCACACACAGTTGCCGCCTAAACACCAGTTTGCTAAACCTTTTACCAACTACTTATGTCGGAGTCTGCAGCTGAATACCAGGATTTGACCTTAGCCTATCTGACCCAATAGGTGTACACAGGGGGAAGGGCTAGCGGGCGAAGCCGCTTGCACTAGCTTCTAACTGTAACAAAGGTTACGAAAAATAAAGTATTAGAGCATCGTTGTTACCTAGATCTCAAAAATAGCCACGTGGAGGTCATGCTGTAGGGTTAAAGTGATATTAGGTTCTGATTCCCCAGGTGTTTGATAATAACCCTGATTATATCATGTAAAAGCCACAGACCATACCTTTACCTATTGTTATTATGATGACACAAAAGGACTGGTTATCTTTTAGGTTTTGGGATTATTATAGTTTAGGATCAATTTTACAATGAAAATGAGCTTCAAAAAGTTTCTTTACAATTTTAATGAGACCTCATTTACATGCATCTATACGATCATATAAAAACACTTTTTTTTTTCGATAGACTTCAAGTTGAGGTATATGAGTGGCAGTTTGTTTACTTACAAAATTGTTAATATTAGGTACAATAATCAAAATAAAAACATTTTAAACTTGACCGTCTCAATAATGTAAAAATAGAAAGTCGCGTGATCAAAATACTTAGCTAGTAACACAACAAGCAACTCGTTATTCGTTTTAACTAGAAGTGGCGAAGTTTACCGATTAGCTGATGAAATCAAAGCAAGTGACAAGAAAAGGCAGACTTTTTGAAAAATTAATTTGTAAAATATAGTAGGGACCTATAATGCATGACAGGTTAACAAATTGATCATAATAAACTATAGATAAACGATGCCTAGCAACTGGTAGAATCTCCTACCTATACGTCGGCATTAACTCCGCAACTAAAGCAATACCTTGATGAATGATCGAATTTTAATGATAAAAATGGCGTAAAGCGGTCAGTGGCCTTCTGACAGTGAGCGCAGTGCGCGTAATTCGCACCAGATAACCCCCTCCAAAGCAGTCGCCCCTTGGAGGTGCTTGCGCCGAGCGGACCTTTCTCTGTTTGCGGACAGTGACATAGTGACCGTGTTAGCGCGGAGGGCTCATGCCATGCACCACTACAGCATAGTTGTGCCGCTGCTGGTCGCCGTGCTCCTCGTGGGCGACGCGCTGCCGCGAGCGCACGGGGCGCGCCGCACAGAGCCCGACCTCAGCTTCGCCGAGTCCGTGTACGCCAAAATGTCCGGTGCATGTGAGTCACTATCCTTCACCTCTATAATATATGCGCGCTTAATCTGTTAAACCTCACGTTTACTTTTTATTTATTGTTATTTTTTGTGTTCGCAGGTAGGGCGATAATGGATTTACGCTACAATGCCATGACCGATCAAAATGATCAAATAAAAACCATAAAGGTCATCCAGCTGGATGGGAATACAGTTCGAACTTATCCAATAAATGAAGCATTTGTAAACCTCACGAAGCCTGGAATTTTCGACATAACAAAACAGACAAAAATTATTATTCATGGATACAAAGACAGTTCGCAATCTGCAGTGCCGTTGGATTTAGCTAATGCGTACAATGATAAGAAAATTTTCAACGTTCTTCTTGTGGACGCGGAAGAAATGAACAAAGATGGATACATATTATCGGCCCATAACTCTCGTCTAATAGGCAAGAGACTTGCAAACCTTTTGGCAAATCTTGAACACTATGGAGCGAATGCTGAAGATTTTCATCTTCTGGGCATCAGTCTTGGCGCGCACGTCGCAGGCTGGGCCGGCAAATATTTCCAACAATACAAGGCGCACAGTTTGGGGCGCATCACTGGGCTGGATCCCGCGGGCCCCTGCTTCTCGTTCGCCTACAGTGGCCAGAGATTAGATAAAACAGATGCTGCCTACGTAGACGTGCTGCACTCAAACAGATTAATACAAGGAATTATCGAGCCATTAGGTCATGCAGATTTTTACATAAACGGTGGAGGACCAAACCAACCGGGATGTTACATGCCCTCCTGCAGTCATCTTCGAGCGGCACACGTTTACATTGAAAGCATAAAAATGCCAAAGTCTTTCATTGGAGTTCGGTGTAAAAGTTGGAAGCATTTCGAATCAAACGCTTGTGAGAAAGACGAGTACGCAGTGCTGGGCTACGGCTCGTCGACAGAGAATCGTGGACATTATTATTTACGTACTTCTTCAAAGTCTCCATTCGGCCTCGGGATGGACGGGACAAAAAATAAGGAACCAGTTACTGATGACTGGCTAAAAAGTTTAGGTGATTTAAATCTGTGATTTTAAGTGCTACCTCAATGTCGTGGAGTGTAAAAATTGTTGCCATACTCTTTAACATATTTGGACTTTCTTCTCTGTGTATTGCGTATGGTATAACGGACTGGTTGAAAATAAGCAATAGTGATTTCTTTGGATATCTCAAAATATTGCATAAAAATTTTTTCGAGTGAAAAGCGCTCATTAGATTACGCGAGGTGTCTCGAAGTGTCCAATGAAACAAAGGAGGCTTACTAAACAGTTTCGCAAGCTCTTTTGTAAATTATTGCAAATAGAAGATCGACTTGGAGTGGATCAATAATAATTCCGAGTGTTACTAATTTATTCGTCACTTCATTAGCAAAGAATACGTACTGCGATCTACTTCCCAACTACGTTATATAATTTAGGCTCTACATTTTATTGTACATTGTGATTTCTAGTTGTGTGAGCAGGTTTCTCTTTATGTTGTTAACCGTGGCGTGGAACCAAAGTAACTAGATACGATAATACATTTTTTAAATGTTATAACTTGCATTTTTAATTGAACCTAAATGATAATAACAATTTAGTCACTTTTTATTAGTGTATTTTTATTTCTAAATATTTATTTACAACGAAACAAACAAAATGTCAAGTTTCCTACTGGAAATCACCGAGAATCGCGTTGATATTAATACTTGCAGATGTCTTAACGTAAGGCACGGATAGTTTGAACTCTACATCGTTGTGTTGACGCAAAATAAAACCGGCCAAATGCATGTTGAATTGGAACTCATGGTTCTGTATATTCCGTATAATTAAGAGGTTCAGGTGAAATATTTAAAACTCAAAATCGTCAAATCTTGGTAGATTTGTAGTAGTGTTTGGACATGTTATTAGACCAATTTCATTTAATCATTGTTGTATAAATGAAGATCCAGTATACTACAACAATGCTGTACCTCAGAGGTAAAAAGAGAAGAGGCAAAAACGCGCGGATAGAAACTTTAAATGTATTTTTGACATAGTTGCTTTAAAGATATTAAAACAAACTCAATTGTGTTTTATATAATTATTAGATGGAATTATTATGTATTACACATAATTAAAATAAAGTTTAGAACAATATTAAGTGCGCGTAAAGCTGAGAAGTAAACAATCTTATCATCATTTACCCAGTTGTGGGTTAAGCTCGCCTATGTACTCATATCTAATGTCCTGTTTGTTTTGTTTGTAATTTTTTTTTTTGTGTACAATAAAGAATAAAGCTAGAATCATTTTAAGTCCCATGCCCGATATGTTTTTGTCATATACGTATGGATATTTCTCTTCCTAGATGTCGTAGGACTTGATGTCCTATACCATTACGTAGAACTGGTTCTTCGATTTTAACAGTGCATAAAAACATATTTTCAAAAAAGTGGAGTTACTATTGTTTACCTCTGAGGTACAGGTATGAATGTTTGGATCAAAGGACGTCATACGAACATAAAGAAGTTAGAGAGCATTATTTTACGGAACCCTAAAAACTCGAGGAAACAATCATTGACAATGTCATCAGCATTAAAACCGTTACATAGTAAACGAGACTGTTATCTGTTGGCTCTATTCAACAAACGTGACGGGTTACGTGAATAGAAGTGGAGCAATCGTTTCAAGTTCGAGCAGTTCGCGCTCGTTCGTCCGGTAGGTGTGGGACCGGAACCGACTCGTTACCGGTGACGGCCGGCGCCTGTCGGCGGAGTCGGCCGGAGTTGCTTGACACATACACGGCTCACTTTATACGATTGTTATTGATTGTTGTTAATTAATCAAGTATCTTGGATATAGTAAAAAAAAAACTGTAATTCACAGAATCCATAAGGCCCACATTGTGTTAGTGATTAATAAAAATTAAGAGCTCCAAACCAACCCCAAGGTTGGAAGGCCACAAGGTGGAGCAATGACCTGGTGAGAGTTACGGCAATGCGATGGATGCGAGATTCAGAGGGCCGTTCGTTGTGGCGTTAATTGAGAGACTCAGAGAGAGTTCTATGTCCAGCAGTGGACGACTTTCGGCTGAAATGATGATGATGATGTTACTGGCGGTTAAGTAAATAGATTTATGATTTAACTTTCCACAAAGAAGCAATTTTTCAATTGTCACATGTAAACATTGAATTATAAAAACCCATGTAAACTAAAACTCTAACTTTTAGCTCAAAAATAAATTTGGTGATTACTATACAGGAGCTACCAGACTGTTATATTTATTCCTAACATAAACGTTATCCGATGATTACAAAATTGGCACTGAATAAAATATTTTGTAAAATTGTCTTTTTTACGAATCGACGGTTTAAATTTATTCTACAGTTTAGAATATTTAAGACGTTAGACGAACTCAACGAAAAAAAAGTCAACTATCTTATATATTGGTAGGATCAAAATTGAACCATTTTAATCCAATATGTGTTTTAACTAATATTATTATTATTATGAGCCCGTTGTGTCCCACTGCAGGGAAAAAGCCTCCCTTCCTTCCGATTCCGAACAGCAGGAGCCGGCGACGTGGTAGGCCCAGAAGGAGATGGCGTGACGATTTGGACTCCTACCATAAGGATTGGCCAGAAGTAGCTAAGGACAGAAAAGAGTGGAATAACGGTAGCTGGCTAATATACATAATGATGAATATATTATATTACACGCCACTTGTAAATTATAAACTATAGGTGTAAAAAAAATTTTCATTCGTTAAGAAATTGTCATTCTTAAATTGTTTTGCTGTACACGAAATTTTACTAAAAAGTAATTAACAAAAACTAAACTAATTTTAGAACTCATCAAATACAAATCTGAAACAGCTAACATGCAATGAGCAATTTCGGTAGCTGGTACTTTCTCCGAACGATAAAAGGTCTTTGCCCTACAGTGGCACAATAGCAAGCTTGTAATTATAACATACAACTTTGCCTCATGTCTTCGCTCTCATGACCTATCAATGAAATGTGTCCTATGGTACTCAACGGTCGTAGATATAGCCTTCTAGCAGTTTCAAACTGTTCGCATTTGGATCAGCACAAAGTCAAAGCTAACTTTGCCAACGTATCGATAAACATTCAATTCAATTTACATGTTGGTTAAGATTAACCAAAATTTAATCTTTCAGATGTAACCCACGTGTTTACGCCACCCACACTCATAAGTAAGTAGTGCAAACAGATTCGATTTTAAATATTGCCAAATGAATAATAACGACACCCAGTCTCATTGACCCAGTGTATGCAAGTTAAGCTTTCAAGGCCTCGGGTTTACGTTCGATTCGCTGGCTTGACTACATTTATATACGTGCAACAGGATTCTGTTGTAAGGATTACGCGGGTAAGGCCCTTGTTAAAATGGAATACAGCGGATATGATGAAACGCTCCCGGGCACATGGGACCGAAAGCTGCTATCGGAAAACTGTAAATATAGGCAACTATTGTATATATCCTCTCATTTTTGTCGGAGTTTTATCGGTGAAGCAGCTATTTGTACATACAGAAATTATTTAAAATATAAATTGTTTTTATTTTAAATTAGCTTTTGCTCGCGGCTTCGCACGCATACATAAAATATAGCCTATGTTACTCAGGAATAAAATAGCTTACTATCAGTGAAATGATTATCACCAATCGCACCAGTACTTTCAGAGATTACTTCCTACAAACAAAAAAACGAACTTTACCTCTTTATAATATTAGTGTAGACTAGCTGTTGCCAGCGACTTCGCCCGCGTGAAAGTAGAAAATTCCCAACTAAAAAGAAACAATCACGGGATAAGAAGTTTCCTATGTGTTAATCCAGGACATGGTCTAGCCATTTGCGAAACATTCAAATCCGTTCAAACATTGAACATGACGAAAAACCTAAACCAAAACATGACTACCTATTTCCTCTTACACTCTGTTTAATAGGTTGTAGGTAGTGTCGTTAAGGTGCGTCTTCAACAACTCGATTGGCCTCGATTATACGGAGCAATCAGCCGTGGAACTTCCTCAATACAGAACACTAATAACATACTTTTTACTCGACTACCCCAAGGAGGATTGGTTAACGATCGTTTCGGTGGAGAAGCACCTTTGGTGTTCTGATTATTATTTGTTTTTAGGGTACCGTACCCAAAAGGTAAAATGGGACCCTATTACTAAAACTCCACTGTCCGTTCGTCTGTCTATCTGTCTGTCACCAGGCTGTGTCTCATGAACTGTGATAGCTAGACTGAAATTTTCACAGATATTTCTGTTGCCGCTGTAACAAGAAATACTAAAAACAGAAGAAAAATAAATATTTAAGTTGGGCTCCAAAACAATAAAAGTAATTTTTTTGTACGGAACCCATAGTGCGCGAGTCCTACACGCACGGGGCTGTTTTTTTTTAAATTTCAGCTATATAGGGTGACTGGTAATTAAGGGGCCGGCGGAGGATGAATTTCCATACAAACGTAATACCACGCTCATTTGCAGTTGGAGCATATTTCCAACATATTATGATGATATTTGGTTATAGACAATATTTATCTAGGTTCCTACGTCTTTCTTTTTTAAAAAAACAAAAAGAAATTTAAGCAAATTGGATTTCGCACTTTTTTATAGCGTAAATGGCAAAACATGCCATTTGGCTTTTCTTGTATTAAAAATAACAATATTTCTAATATTCTCGACGTAGGAACCTAGATAAATATTGTCTTTAACCGAATATCATCATAATATGTTGGATATATGCTCCAACTGCAAATGAGCGTGGTATTACGTTTGTATGGAAATTCATCCTCCGCCGGCCCCTTAATGACCGATACTTAAACACGTGATTGTACTCATGATTACAAACAACTTCACCAAAGAATTTTTTTTAAGCTATTGCATGGCTTCTATCGCGGGCCTTGAGCGTGGAGACCGAATCCAGAAATTCCGTAACGAAAATAACCTAACACCTCCCACTCATTTGTTTTTTGAGCGTGGTGACCGATAAGAAAACAAATGAGTGAAAGCAGCTGTTAGCGGGGTCTGGTTTTTGATGGAAGAGGTTAAGCAGCTGTTGGCGAGGTCTGGTATTGGATGGGTGGGGATAAGCAGCTGTTGGCAAGGTCTCATTTTGGATGGGTGGGGTTAAGCAGCTGTTAGCGAGGTCTGGTTTTGGATGGGTGGGGTTAAGCAGCTGTTGGCGAGGTCTGGTTTTAGATGGATGGGGTTAAGCAGCTGTTGGTGAGGTCTGGTTTTGGATGGGTGGGGTTAAGCAGCTGTTGGCAAGGTCTCATTTTGGATGGGTGGGGTTAAGCAGCTGTTAGCGAGGTTTGGTTTTGGATGGGTGGGGTTAAGCAGCTGTTAGCGAGGTCTAGTTTTGGATGGGTGGGGTTAAGCAGCTGTTGGCGAGGTCTGGTTTTGGATGGGTGGGGTTAAGCAACTGCTGGCGAGGTCTGGTTTTAGATGGGTGGGGTTAAGCAGCTGTTGGCGAGGTCTATTGCATAAGTTGATAAAACATGCTATGCAATAGCTTTACCGCGGCAGTATCCATGTGCCACACGTCTTTTTTTTATTAATCATTCATTTTATCACAATAACAAAACACGACCAACAATTTCAAGCAGCTGTTTTGTTATCGGGATTAAACAAATGAAAAGAAACACAGAAATAAAAACTTTATTTACCGAAAAAGACGCAAACTTAAGACTACCATATTATAAACATTTACATTGACAAAAAAAAAATAGTACAATAAAAAAAGATGTGTGGCACTCGGGGACTGCCGCGGTAAAGCTATTGCATAGCATTTTTTATCAACTTATGCAATAGACCTCGCCAACAGCTGCTTAACCCCGCCCATCCTAAACCAGACCTCGCCAACAGCTGCTTAACCCCACCCATCCAAAACGCCGACAGCTGCTTTCACTCATTTGTTTTCTTATCGGTCACCACGCTCAAAAAACAAATGAGTGGGGTGTGTTAGGTTATTTTCGTTACGGAATTTCTGGATTCGGTCTCCACGCTCAAGGCCCGCGATAGAAGCTATGCAATAGCTTAAAAGTTTCTTAGGAAAAGTTGTTTGTAATCATGAGTACAATCAAGTGTTTAAGTATCGTCACTAATTATCAGTCACCGTCTGGTACAAGATTAATCACCTTCAACAGTTCATTACATACATAATAGTGTTACTTCTCATGTTATGTGCAGTTACTCGAGTACCTTACGTACTAGTTTAGGTTCCTACTATGCTCTCGCTAAATAATAAGTAAAACACTACAAATACATAAAGTTTTGAAATTTAATCTTCTACTGTAAGTACAACAGCCACATTGGAACTTCTTGCTACTTCGAATCGTAAATTAAGATTGTGATTGCTATAAAACGGATTATTGACTGACTACTCTATTTTTTTTTTAATACCGTGACAAAATAATCTTTTTATGTTAAAAATCAATTACAGATATAAAAAACCACGGTAAAAACCTCACTAAACAATAACCGGTTATCCACTGAAACGAAATTTACTTAATCGGTTTACGAATTTTGTTACACTTCAAAAATATCTTTTTTGGGGTTACGTACCTCAAAATGAAAGAAGCGGAACTCTTATATGATCACTTTGTTATCATGACACTTTATCTCGAGAACGCGAAGGGGTATCGAGTTGAAATTAAAACCATAAACCCAGTCACTCAGTCTGCGGTCTCTTGAAGCTGTAAAAAAAATAAACTCGTAAGTTAAAGAAAAAAAAAAAGATACGGCTGTTTATGTCGCAAAAAACATATATTTTAACACTCTGAAGGGAATCAAAATTCATAGGGTACTTTCCCGTTAAGTCAGAAACCTACAGTTTGCCATAAAGCAGTCTTTTAGCACAGGTATAGGTATAAATCTGAAAACAGTAAATTGGTTATTACGTCACAAAAAAAAAAATCTTTTTGCGATTCGGAAACATTCGACACTCCATTCGGGAACTGAACTATTTTCATAGGTAACTTTGTACGGAACCTTCAGTGCTGAGTCTGACCCGCACTTGCCCAGTTTTTTTCTTTCCAAATTAATTTAAATTTGGAACGAGGCTAATTCATTCAAAATACTGTAGGCATAGTTTTGACGTAAGTACCTATTTTTGTGTAAATTTTCTAATAAATTAAAAGGAGTGGGGTATTAAAGAAAACAGAATTGGTAGTATGCATACCGTGGAATGGAAACCGGAACAATCCGAAGAATGCTCGTAGTTCCAAAGAAGCCTCTCAACTGGTCGACAGAGTCCTGGGTGGTCATCATGACGCATCAGTAAGCGAAGCGGAAGGGCGTGTGTCTTTTACTTACTAAAACCACACCTGTGTTCTTCAGTTGCCTTTTATGTAGGAGCACGTAACGATAATTATGCGCTTTTGAAGACTGGTGTCGGTCCGGTTAATTACCGGACGGCCGTACGGCGAGCTACCCATTGCTCGACGTCCCCAAGCTTGGCCGTGCCCTCGTGGGAGCGATCGGTGGCGGAGACCTCTCGCGCCGGTCCTTGGTTCAGGCTATGGTCCGGAGTGAGGACGAGTGGCAGGCGGTCGCCAACTTCTGCGAAGCAGTAATGCTCGCAATGGAGGAGGCCACCACAAAGTTCTCCTGTAGCGCACAGTTTATAGGCTCACAGCACTAGTAGCTCTCTCTTAGTGGTTCTAGGTTTTACTACCAAGCTTATAACAGGTTACACGGAGTTCGTTTGGGTTTATAGTACACCCGTTCTTATAAGTTGACTAATAGTCGTGTGTAGAACGAAATTATGGGCGCAGTAAAGGCTACGATGGCCTATAAAGTGTTGCGTAAGTGTAAATATACTTGAGAAAACTTGGTCCAGTAAGTTACACTTATAATCGCATACAAGAAGTAATTATAAATCCGCTATAAGCCAGTAATAGTAATTTATAGAACTAAATGCACTTAGAACCATTTGCATTTGTTACTTGATCTTATAGGGGTTTATAAGTCAACTTTATGTGCCAATTTTAAGTGAATTAGTTCTACTGTGGTTTCTTCTAAGAGTAAGTGTACTTGGTATTATTGTGGACTCTCGAATGCTGTTATAGTCTTAATTTCTATATAAAAGATTCTTGTAAAACTATTAGTATTCGTTCAAGCTTTTAATATTTATCGCACCTTCACAGCCATTTTGTTACAATATGGCGTTACCTTAGGACTAATTTTTAACACAACTTAGTAAATACGCCGTGTTCAAAAGGCGAACAAAAATTGAGATGTAAAACACAATATACTTCACCGAAAATATTTATGCGTTTGCCGTGCTAATGTATGCACATATATTATTACGTGCGAAATACTTGTTAATACATTTTTATATAAAATAGATTAACTTATTTTTTCTCCACAATCTCACAACACAGTACAACAAAAAGTTACAAATGTATGAAGTAGCTAGTAATGGAAGCGCGGAGTACGTTACACGCCATGCTGGTTCTATTAAATGCTCATAGTGAGCTTCGCGGGAGCAGATAGTTCTGCGTAGTCCAACTATAAGTGTATTATTGGTCTAAGTGGTGGTGGTCCTTTTCCGTGGCTATAAACTTTTACTATCCTGTTATAGTCCTGGCTCCGAAACCACTACAAGACCACATTTTGTTACTTGGGCACTGACCGCATCAGGCAGCGGTGATTTGGCCGACGCCGGGATTATGATCCCGATTTCTCCGACCGTTCGGTAACTGTCCGGACCAAGCCCAAGTCGTCGATGGCGTGCACTGTTCCCGCGCGCCTCAAGGAGTTGTCAGTAACAGTACCCAGCTGGGTCGAAGCCTACCGGGGCCAGGGTTAGTTTCGAAAGAGAGCTCGAGCCCCGGTATGAAGGCTTGAAGGAACGGGGTGGGTTTTTAGTCAGTAAGAGTCTGACACTATCTCCTGCTCCACCCAAGAGCGGGGGTGGTCGTTGATGATGTTCACACCATAAAAAAAAATGTCCGCAAGCTCGCGTCCACCGTGGCTGGTAGTCGGGATCAGAATCTTGGCGGCTGGGGCGTAAGGATGGTCGTTCCCTCACGCGTGCGGCCTCCTCCTTCTGCCATTCCTCCTCGTTCCCGACCATTGCCTAAACCAGGGTCCGGAGCGAAAGGTCGCTGCCGCCGATTGCCTCCTCGAGGACACTGCGGTGCTCTGCCCAAACGGGGCACACCTCCACCCTATGCTCCACCGTGTCACCCGGCACCACTTGGCCATAAGGCGCGCACTTATGGCAGCAAGTAATAGCATTTCAAACTGTCCCATTTTATAAAACCACCAATTTCAAAAGTAAAGACCTAATATTAGTATCACACTCAATCACAGTAATATTATAAAGTAAGGACCTAATATTAGTATCACACTCAATCACAGTAATATTATAAAGTAAGGACCTAATATTAGTATCACACTCAATCACAGTAGTATTATAAAGGTCTAGTCTGTGAGTGTTACTTCACGCTCGAACGGCTGAACGGATTTGGATGACATTTGGCACACTTGAATACTTTTTATCCCGAGAGTAAAGTACTCTCGGGACAATTTTCAACTCACAAACGGGCGAAGCCGCATGGCCGTCACGTTGTTGTTACTCATTCACGCATAAATAGCTGAGTGAATTGGTATGAGAAATGAGAATTCAAGAAAGACGACTAGACCATATACAGGACTAAGACATAGGATTAGGTACTTTTTATGTTTATCAGTATGTTCTTTTGGAATCATGTTTGACTTACTCGCTGGAAAAGTTGCTGGCAGAAGCTAATCGAATATAAAGCCTCTTAAATTAAAAAAGGGCCTCAAATTATTGCAAAAATCGCAACACTACTCTTTATAGTTCTCAAAAGTAAACAAAAAAATTTAGTGCGCTTACGCATACGCTTATGCATGGCTCCCTTATGGAATCATGTGGGGACATAGTACAGACGCTAACGACTTATTTATTGCCCAAAAAAATGCCTCCGCATAATTTTTAATAATTATACAACTACCTTACCTTATAAAACTAACTACCAGCAAAAATGTTATCAATCTACATATTGGAAATAGCCTCTTTTGCTAGAAAACATATACACATGTTTAACTTTGAAAAGAATGAGCGCCGTAAAGATAAATTATTAGACTTAGTATAATAATTTAATTAATTTGATGTATGGAATAATAGTATCGAATGACTCAGTATAATAATTAATGTATGAAATTGTAATAATTTGTTTGTACATAATGTTTGTTATATTAATCAATTAATTTGTATAATGCATGCAATATATACAATATAAATGTTGCTGTGCCCTTCCGGGGTCCATTTTTGAGACAATATAGTAATAATATGTAACAACTATTCACAACACGAGTGCAAATCAATATATTTTTATATGCAAAAAAGACACAGTATTCTCGCATCATGATTATTATATTAGAATACTGGGTGATTTTGAATTTAAGCAGCGTATGTTGTTTGTTTCGCACGCGTCGACTGTTTTGTTCTTTTCCGTCCACATTAGTGTGACGGTCAAGTTTGCTTTATTACCATTTATTATTGACAGGCTTGCGATATACTTCTATTATTGTAACATCTCTAGTGTAGTAGAATAATACCATTTTGATCTATGTTGTCTTCATTAAGCTACATCGCTTCGAACACGATGAAATAGTGCTAGAATGCTAGATAAGTCGGCGTTGAGATTAATCTCGAACAGATTTCAATAGAGTGCTCGATTGTTGTGATTGTGATGTCTAGCGCTACTGATCGCGATTCGCGTTGCTTCGTAAACTGGTTTATCTCTTTAAAAGCGTGAAATTATTCTAATAGACTTTTTATGTAAAAAGCGCTGATTATTATAAGCCATAAGTTAAAACTATTATAAAGTCAACAGCCTCTTTTTCTAGAAGTTTTCATAAATATTCTCTTACAATACTAACAAATAAACATAAAAGTTTTCAAACATTTAAAAAACTCGACAACAATAACTACGCAATACATTCATTAAAGTTAACATCTACTTTTTTGCTCGTAATCACTCTCGCAACATTAGTTTTGTATTGCTCAGAATATTCAATGATTTTTTGGTAAAGTAATCTTAGTTTGACAAATACGTATTATATTTTGGTGAAACAAAATAAATTATTGTTGAACAAATTATTCTTCGCATATATTTTTAAAGTAAATTGTTTTCTTTGTGTAAACTTTCCATCTATTATCTTTTTCTAAACAATATTCGAAGTGGTTCGAGAGCTGTGCTGATACCGTTTCATCTAACAAATGGACATAATCTTTTGGATTAACCTCTCGAGTGCCGTAATTAGAGACACAATTAAAAAGCCATTGTGTCTCGCGTGGATCCACGTTTAGACACACAACGGGTTAAAGACACGGAAGCTCGACTGGCTATAAATGCCATTAACTTCGATTCTATACATTTATCTTATACCATTTCTAATGGCAATATAGAACTCCTTTTTATGTTAACGAAAAAGCAAAACATACGAATATGATAATGTTATATTTTCTTTGTCGTTTTAGCATAAATAATAAATACTGTAGTAAATACTAATTGTGCTCTAAAAATATCTTAAGTATTACTATCTTTTGGTACCTGAAACAATACCTACTAATATGTATTACATATCAAAGCTCTACCTTTATTTGGATAGCGCTGTTATTATTTTCATCGCCTTTCTAAAAATAAATCGAGATAAAAACGACACAATAATAGTGTTCCGTTTGAGTAGATACCCTCAAAAGCGTTGCTATCACCGTGACAACAAGCCATTTGATGATGTAATGTTATTTAAGGTAACTATTTCATAACTGAGACACAGTCAAACTTCCGTTAATAAATACATAGGCAGGTGTCAGTGCCAACAATAGACCTAAATAACCAAATGCAAGTCAGGTTGTTTTTAGACTAAACATTGTAAGAACAAAGACTAATACCACATTGTAGGATCATTTCAAAATATAAAGATAAAACAAACCCAAACGAGCGTCGCAACTAGATAGAAGCCTGGAAATCTGACTTCTAATCGGTCTGGCGAAATATTAGTATCGATTTTAAGCATTGGTTTCTTGGTGTCAATCATTAGTTGCTTCTTGAAAATATTAATTGATGTCTTATTAAAGGCATCGTCCGGAAGCTGCCTACTCGAGAGATTGATGATCATTAAATTATTCATTGCAGTTAACAAAAAGTAGGTCCCCAAGAATACGTCAAAACGCTAGCTTATTTTAAAATTCTCCAAAGCAATTATCTCTTATTTATTTTAGGTCCTTTAGTTAGCAGCTATGGCGCTTAAGGCGTATAGTCCCTTGAACCATCTGACCGAAATTATGTGAACGCAACTCTCGCACTCGCCTAGGCGGCAGTACGCAAATCTGTGCATTTATTTGCGGCCAGCAGCGCCAGGAAAGCGCCTTAAATCCATTTTCTCTGCGAGATATTGATTGATTTACATATGCAATGTTCACTTTGAAAGAAATTTAACCACCAATTTTTATGTGTAAAAATGTTTCTAAAGGTCCAAGCCGTTTCGAAGGAGTAGGGAAAAGTTGCGAAAAGTTGCGAAATTGCTAAATATTTCTTTTTGACAAAAGTATTAATTGCACGAAAAAATCAAATGTTGATATTATTTTTCATGAATCTATAATAAACATATATTTTTTTCAAACCAATTGACCAAGCCGTTACGGAGGAGTAGGCCTCAGAAAATCACTGTTTTATGGCACTTTTCGGGCGCTTGGCCCTTAAAAACCGTAAGTTATCTATCTGACAAGAACATACCTCCTGATGTATTTTTTTTTTTTTTTTGGGATCATTACCAATCATCTTTTAAATATCTATCCTGATTAGCCCCGTCATCTATGCTGACATCTCTATAAGGCACGCGTGAGAAACGACGCGCTGGCCGTTTAAAAAATTTAAATGTACTTCCATACTAAAACGAAGTTTGGGATACCGCGTATGTCTGTCTGTATAAACACGATAAACTCAGAAACTACTGAACGGGTTTTCATACAGTTTTCATTTATAGGCAGAGTGATGATTGAGAAAGGTTAAGTGTACATGAATTTTATAGCTGAAAAAAGCCGAGAATTACAAAGATTGCGAACCTAATACCTATGTAGAAGATCGAAACAACCGAGTAGTTTTGCGATCGGCGGCAACGAGCTCTCGCGCTGGGCCCTAGTACAGGCCATGGTCCGGAACGAGGCGGAATGGTAGGCGGTCGGCTTCTTCTGTGAAGCAGTAATGCTAGCGAAGGTGGCGGCCGCACGCGCGAGGGAACGGCTCTCACGCCCCAGCCGCCACCGCAGCCGATTAGTTTTGAAGTGTTAGTTTCGTCGTATTTGTATATAAATTTAAACGAAGGCTCGCTCAGAATAGTTTTTAATTGCAGTAGAAAATTTAGCTACCAACATTTTTTTTTATCTTTGAGCTTACATTATTTAAAAAAAAAAACAGAAAATCCCTCAGTATGGTCACTTCTTAATCGTCAGCGTGTTTACAAATTTTAGAAGGAACAGGACTTAACACAAATCTCTACAGGCTACACAAATACTATTAAGCTTCATAGTTCCACCAGGGATTTTAACATAATCTGCCTTATAATCTTCCCACTACTACTACTACATGCTAGGATTCAGGCCTCCTCTCTGGGAGAGAGACAGGGCCGTAATCCACGACCACCGCGCGAGCTCAGTACGAGTTGGTGGAAATCGCATGTTTTCGATTTTTTGTTGATCTGTGGTGATGAAATACATTGCACAAACTAGACCGCCTCGTTTGACCCCTCGACTTACGACTCGTCTCTACACCTACAACTTGTAGGTCGGGGCCGTTAGCCCTGGGCCACTACTGCTCAGGGATTCTTCCTTCAGCTGAAAGACAAAGGTTGCTGGTGCGCTGACAATATTGTTAAAGAAATCAAAACATACTAATAAGTAGGTTTTATGACATCCCAGTACACTTAATTCTCACGATATAATCTAACTACGACGTAAAGGAATATTACTTAATAATGTACGGTTGACTGTACCTTTATGAAAATGTACGCATTACGTCTAAATCTGTAAATAACCAAAGATAAAATACCGAAGAAATTATAACTGAAAGTGATAGCCATAAATAATAACAAGGAAAACACGAACAAGTTTTGTTTAGGACGTCAATATTATGTACAGATGGAAAACTGATTATACGTACAGTCAAAAATAAACGTCATGCTCTTGGATTTCCTGTGCCGTGGGCAGTTATCGACATATATCTTAAATATAATATGCATATAGGAATGTATTAAGTTCCTTATGTACATTAAGAAGTCATTAGTTTATGAGAATCCACTTGTGTCGGGTGAATATTGGCAATTCTGCTCAGTTTTAAGGATCAGGTCATTTTTAAAATACTACATTAAAAGAGCTTTAGGTTCGTGTAGCCTAGTCTAACTTACCAACCAATTTTTAATCTGCCATGAAGTTTCTAGATTTTTTTTCACAATATTTAAATTGCTCTTCTATTCATAATCTGCAATTAATCAGTAATCGTCGCTGATAATTTCATCAAACGCCTGAAAAAGTAGGCGGCGGAGACTGCAATTACTGCAGAGAACAAGTAATAAAAATAAATAAATTTGTTCCGCTGCAGACACGCAATATTATTCTGATTAAAAGTGAATAATTTCTTGTGATTTTGTCTCAAGGATTTCAAGTAATAACACAATCATGCAGCGTAGAAATACCTAAATTGCCTCGCTGAGTTTATACATACTATATGCAAACAAAGTCGCAAGTACATACACCAAATTGTGTAAGAAAGTTTAAAGTGCGTGAAGTAAGATCCCATCGATACACATAATAAATAGATTAGGTTAGCGGAACTGTGGCAAGTATAACTACTGTTCCGGGCCAAACAAACTAATGGAACAAAATAGATGGTAGGAGTCTTCCACGAATAATTAAATAGTTAACTTTAGGGTCTGAATACAAAATATCGGCTGTTAAGGGGACACTTTCACCTAATTGGTTCGGCCGCGAACAGTGCCGAAACTACACATTATATTTCACTTCTGTCTGTTAAATAACACAAGTAAATTTGTTTCCAATTTGCATGTTAACCTTGAAATGTAAACATATTGTAGTTGGAGCTGCAACATCTTGTTACACATATTGTATCAATACACGTACAACGCTCGAATGTTAAGCTAACAATTGAATTCATACAGCATATTACTTTCCCTAGGCCACTTTCATTTCTAAAACACCTTTCCGTGAAGTGATTTTGTGTAGTTCGCAGTAAAGCCTTGTTCACACACTCGTAAGTTCCCATTGCATATAAGGAGGGTACACAGAAAAGGTGTCAGAGTGTATTTCTAACATTCCACATGTAATATTCTCTCTACACTATGCGCTACCTCTAGAGCTTTTCTTCTGCGAACCCAAAGCAGAACAGTTAACTTCTACGAAGTATATGTAACAGGTAGTGTAAACTTTATTACGATCTATAAAATTAGTACTTAGTTCCATAATAATGAGACTAAGGTCATGTTAGCGTATGTACTTTCATTAGGACACGTGCGTGTGCAGGGCCGTTTTATCCATTAGGCACTTTAGGTAGCTGCCAGGGGCCCCGCGCTTCAGGAAAAAAAAATAGACTACGTTTAAAAACAGTAAAAAAATAATTTGAAATTTCGATGAGGAATCCTAGCATTGGATTATGCGAAAAGCTGTCAACAGATAGAGTTAATAAAACACAATCTTTCATCAGCAACGTGAGTGCAGATACAGAGCATATTCATTGGCTTTTGCTGATAATTTTGTTTATATCAATTTACATAATATAAAATTGAATCAATCAACTACATGAAAAAACGAAACGTAGTTCGATATATTACTATAAGCCCGTGTACAGCACTGCATATTTTTTTATATCACTATTTCAAAATATTTCTATATTAATATTTTTATTTCTATTTTAAAATATTTTTTTAATTTATAAAACGAAGATCTTCTGCTAAATTTATTGTAGAATAATATATATTTTTACGGGATTTTTAAAGGTACCATATTCTATGGCCACACTTTCATAAGATTGGCGGTACTAGTTCGTTCGCATGACCGGGGCATTCCCTGATTCGTTTAATACGTATCACAGACAACATTTTCGTACTATTTAATCGTTGAATTTTCACTTCAACGAATTTGTTTGCTAGTTTTACAGCCGTGAAAAAAAAGAGAGTTTTACAGTTCGTGTTTGAAAACTTACGATTTTAGATCTTAGTACTGGATATTTATTTGTAAAGATTGCAAAAGTGCTTCGAGCTTCGAGAAAATCGATGAAACGATGAGAAAATCAAAATAGTGTAAACTAAAGTTTCATAAACTGAAGTTACAATTATTATACGTAGGTAAGTTTTATTATTTTTTATATATTTTATTGACCTGGTTACCTACAGATGTAAGACCGGTTTAAAACTAATTAAACCCATCCGTTTATCCATACCAATATAAATCATTTTTGGCGATTTAAACGAAACTATAAGGGTTCGTAGTTGACAAAACAACGTAATTATGAATAAATTTGTGTAAGACACAATATATAATAAGAAGTCAGAAAAGGGTAGGGGGCCCCGAGACGTGTATTGCCTAGGGGCCCCGACATGCATAAACCGGCCCTGTGCGTGTGCTGTTATGCTGTAATGGTGATTGTAACGTATAACGCTGTAATCTACTTCTCTGTAGTTAGCACGAGCCGTACAGAGAAAGCTCATGCTGTTAGCTTGTCAGTAGATTGCTAGTTAGGTAACTGTCACAGTATACCTACAGTGGTGAATTTAAATCTAGTCTTTCCTTAAACTAGATATCATCATAAAATTATTAAGTTAGAAAAGAAAAACTACAAAACTAAATTACCTCTGAAAATAATGCAGGACATGTGTAGTAGATATAATATAATTAAATATGTACCTTATAAAATAAATTATAATACCTTATAAAGTAAATATCAAAATACACGCGTTGAGGTGTCTACTATTGATGTAACGAATATTCGCATTTGCATTTATTTATTTATTTAAGGATCACCAACGAGTGTTACAAAATAAAAAAAACTTAAGAAATAGAAATTGGTACAAGTAACCTAGTCCTATAATGAACACTCAATTATAGGCAACCACAGCTTAAGGACCACGCATTCGCGAGTATTCGCCTATTTTTTGACATTCGCATTCGCATTCGCAAGAAACAATCCAATATTTGGCGAATGTTTTTGACAAACAAAAATGTATTAAAGTATTGATTTAATGGATAAAGAATGACAATACAACTGATATGATTTTATATTTTTTCTTAATTTAATATTTTTCTGTCACACAACGTGCATTTCACATTTTCAGTGTTTCAAATTGAAATTTGGATTCATAGTCATGTTTTTATATCACTTTAATTTAACAAATACCGTCTTTCGCTATAATTTGGCCTACCTACCGTTACTTTGCCCAAACTGATTATTTGTATTAATATAAACTATTCTAGTAAACAAAATTTTATTCCTAGTACGATATTATACGCATGGCAACAGTTATCGGATGTCTCCTGGGTTACTTCGGTGTATCAAAAATCGCGATAAACACGAAAGCAAAAAAATCTCCTGAAAATATGATCATTAACTTAACCTATACTCGCTATCGCAACTACTGCAACCGTCTACTTCGTAAATTAAAAATAGCATATGAAAAGAGTCTAATAGTACAAGCAGGCAATGATCCTAGGGCCCTTTGGAAGGCAATAAAAAACATCTCGCAAACACAAAAAAATAACATTAGTCCAACAGAACTCCTAAAAATTACAGATGATCCTATAAAGTCTGCCAATCAAGTCTGCAATTTCTTCACTTCCATAGGAAAAGATCTGGCTAACAAGATACTCTCTGCAGCCTCTGTTTCTGGCCCGACCGCGACCAACAGCATCAAATATCAACCGAACTCGCTCGCTGTTCTGGAGGTAACGGAATCAGAGATAGAGTCTAGCATAATGGAATTGGACCTGACTGTGCTACGGGCTGGGACGGCATTTCATCCACAGTTGTCAGAGATAGTCGGAACGTATTGATCCCTTCCATAACTCATATATGTAATCTTGCTATAAACACTGGTGTTTTCCCCGAAGCATTTAAAAAAGCCATAGTCCACCCAATCCACAAGAGTGGCGTCAGAGACTGTATCAACAACTACCACCCCATTGCAATCTTGACTGCAATTTCTAAAATCTTGGAAAGAATACTGAATCGAGCATTAAAAAACTTTCTGCTCAAATTTAAAATTATAGCCTCAAATCAATATGGATTTCGCTCAGGATATAGCACCGAAGATGCTGTAACTGACTTAACTAGTGCTATAGTTAAAAACTTAGACATCAAAAATAGATGCATGTGTATATTTCTAGATCTTTCCAAAGCATTTGACACAGTCTCTGTCCCGATTCTTCTGGCTAAGATGGAAAGGCTTGGCATTAGAGGTACCATCCACAAGATTTTTAAAGACTACCTAACAAATAGAAAACAGCGAGTCAAGATAAACGACTTCTTCAGTGAAGAGGACACAGTCAACTGCGGCGTTCCGCAAGGAAGCGTACTTGGTCCCACTCTTTTCCTCCTGTACATTAATGATCTTTGCCAAATCTCCCTCCCAAACAAAAAAAATTTACATACGCTGACGACACCGCTATGCTTGTATGGGGTCCAAATTGGGCCGCTGTCAAAAAGACTGCTGAACGCTCCGTAGCTAAAATCATGCAATGGCTCTCTGACAACTTATTTACCCTTAACATCAGTCAAATACATTATGTGACCTACTCCATCAGGAAAAACACCTCCCCTCCACAAGACTTCACTGTCAAGGCCCATGTCTGCTCATCTCCGTATGGAAACTGCACGTGTCCAGAACTTGCTCGTAAGGATAGTGCTAAATACCTGGGTGTATATTTGGACAGCAGATTGAGATGGGAAAAACACATAGATACAGTTACTACAAGAGTGAGAAGGCTCATACATATATTTAAATTACTTAGGGACTCTTCTCCTCCTGACAAGCTAAGACTAGTCTACTTGTCCTTGTGTCAGTCTGTTGTTCAATACTGCATCCCCGTATGGGGCGGGGCAGGTAAAACGCTCCTTCTCAGGTTGGAGAGAGCGCAGAGAGCTGTCCTTAAAGTAATAAACAAAAAGCTACTCTGAATGCAAAGTATTGACTGTTAGGCAGCTCTATGTGCTAAAATCTACCCTGAGAAGACATCGACTAGTCCCATCTACTGCCCCTAATACCCGCAGAAGGATGACTGCTTGTGTTCGTTCCCCTACTAAGACAGTCTTTGCCAGAAGACAATTTAACAGTCTAAGTTGCAAACTGTACGACTGTATTAACAAGGAACTGAAAATTGTAGGACTTAACATACACAAAGTAAAAATTAAAGTTACTGATTGGCTACTCAAAATGGATTATCAAGAGACTGAAGACTTGTTAAAATTTGTAATCAACATCCCCCATCACCCGCACACACACCATCACACTAACACATACTTACTCTTACACAAATTCATTCACACACACACACACACTCATCACCTCTTAACTTTAATTTAATATAAACCTTTAAAAATAAACTTTAAATTTATATAGAAGTTATTCACATTCACAACAAATGTACCTTGAAATAAATTGTTAAAAATAGCCACGGCTGAACACTGTGTCCCAAAATACAAGTGAAAACTTAGTTTGGGAACCAGTACCTGCAACTTCTGCGATTACTGTACCTGTGTTATATTGGACTTATAATATTGTGAATGCTTATGTTTGGTATCAATAAACTTTTTTTTAATTTTTTTATAAACCATAAGAAAGTTACGAAATGTAATTTAACGTCAGTATTTTACAAAAATGAGTTTAAGTAGGTACAATTTAAAAAATAACAATAGTAAGTACTTATGTAATTTTTTTTTAAATAATTAACAAAACTTTGTGGTAACAAGTAACATTCCGCGATTCTTTAAGCGCGAAAATGAACTCAGAACTTACACGACGAAAAAATCAAAAGGACTGCTCTACTTTGCCTACCTTCCAAAATAAAAAACGTTTTAGACTTTATAGACCGCTTAAATATGAGTATCAATACGCTACGGAAACAAATCTGTTAATTTGAAAATACATCTTAACTGCAATATTCGTGCCTATGCAAAGTAAAGGAAATACCATTAACTTTGCCTGGCCATTTCGATGGTAATTTCTTATAAATTGTGAAGTAAGACCAATGATCGACAGTTTTAATAGAAGTATAAGATTCTGAATTGCATTTTTGTCTTTACAAGTCACACGAATTTTTCTATTTAAGTTGCATAAATAAAATAAAATTCTTACAAAGTAAGGGTATTTTTACCGGTACAATAATACTAACTAACGGCAAATCCTAACAAATCTTTTAGATTAAACTTAATGTGATTAGCTTCGTTCGATCAATCAGTAACGGCTTTGCTATATCATCATTTCAGCCAAAAGACATTCACTGTTGGCTCTTGACTTCCCTGTCGCCATAACCTGGGTAACATATAGGTCCTGGGTAGAGCACATTGCTCGCAGAACAGATGATCGATGGGACGAAAAGTTCTGGATCGGCGGCCACACATCATTGGACGCAGCATTGGAAGGCCTCCCATCCCCCCTCTCCACAAGGGGCAACCCATGACTGATTGATGAGGGTCGCGGGTACCCGATGGATCCAAGACGGCTCTGCTATGTTTTGTTTAAGCTGGGCTGACACGAAATATCAAACTGTATGACATTTTACGCGCTTTTGTTTGAAAGTCAATATTCGCATTCGCATTCGCGAATGTGAAAAATCTGACATCGGTACATCACCAGTTTCTACGTATAAACGAGTATAAAGCTACCAGTTTCCCACTAATGTTGACAATACAGAGCAACAATACGTCTTTATACAATACGTCTGCGCCCTTACAGCAAAGTTCTGTAAGGAGAAAACTTCAACCAAGGACAATTAAATTGTTTACGTAAAAGGTACGAAACTGAAAACCCTGCGGTCAAAGGCACTTCTTTCTTTGTTTCATGAGAAGAACATAACAAAAGAACAAAAATCTTTTCACAGTGCCACGTGACGGTGTATAGTCACGGGTACGTGGCAAATGTCACTATTATAACAAAAAAATACCCAAAACAACAGAAAAATGATTGTATGGAAACTGCTTTCTGTTAAATAAACTCACCCCTAACATTGTTCATGAAAATAAATCGCTAAATACTCACATAATTTCGTATATTAAATTAGTATTTTGAGACACCTTAAATTTTTTACAAAAGTTAAGTCTGCGATCCACGTCACCACATATACAGGCACATAAACCTCCGGGACGCCATCGCCAGCTTCGTTTCACTGTAACAATTGGACTAATTTCAATAATTATTCAATTCCAATCAGTTCGTGTGCCAAGTACTAACTAACTAAAACACACTGGTCGGAAATTGGCGTAGAAACTGAATCAGTACCTTATCAGAAATACGACCATGGGCACAAATAACTATTATTTGATTAATATCATTCCGAAAACGTCGATTTCTAGGAATAGAATAGACTTTATTGTAAACCAAAATGATAACATAACTTTTACAAAAAACTTAAATCTATAGGTACGATTGCGGTTTTATCGCTGACAACAATCTACTAGACAACCTTTGGTAAGATTGTAAGAATCTAAAATAAAATCACGGTAGTCAGAAGGATACTGTCAGCAAACTAATTTTATATTATTTAATTTATAATTAGTTTGCTGATTTTACATACATAACTATGTAAAAGATAAATAATTTGAAACCTTGCAAATATGTAATTATGTATATATGTATATTATATATTGCTCAATTCCAAAAGGAAGCAAAAAAAGAAAAGAATGAAGGTTGGTTATTTTAAGAAAATTAAACTATGTACATAAATAGAACCTGAACAGCAATAGAGAAAAAATAAATGATTTTTAACTAGATTTTTAAAAGAAACTGTGACCGGACTTGCCTAACTGGCATCGTCAACGCGTCCCAGAATCGCATTGCATTGCATTCGTGAACGATTTGTCCCAAAACTTGTTAGAATGTGAGGGCATATAATGAAGTCTAAAAATCTACAATGATCTTAAAAAGGGGGTCGTAAAAATATATAGTATATTGTAAAGCAAATATAAAATAGGGCATTCCGGTGACAGCTACTTGAGCTTACTTAATACAATATACAGAAACATGGTCAAATTGGTGCAATTGCAAACCCCATATTTATTTATTTCCAACATACAACTATCATTACAGGTGCAGGGTGACCTAATGCGATAGAGTATTTTTTGTTTTCTACTTATAAATACATACATTATATATATATATATATATATATATAATGTATATATATATATATCATAATATTTAAATTAGTTGATAACTTATTACAAATAAGGCATTTATTGTAAATTCACTCAGAGAACAACAGAATATGTCCGTGTCAGTAGCTATGAGGTTGAGAGCGCGGAGCGCCCGCGTCAGAGGCGCTTCCCGTAACAGATTGGTTCGAGCGCGCGGCTCCGCCAACAGCCGTGGCTGTCGTCGTCGCCACACGTACCGGTCCGGAACACATAAACCCACCTGCCCTAATACGTCCACATTGTGTACCTTTCCTCTTAGTACTTTGAATATGTACGAGATGAGTGCGAGATCTCTCCTGACCCTCAATTCCTGAAATCCAACCATACCCAAAATAAATAAAGTTGGGTACGTCAATGGGTAAAATGGATAAACACCAAACAAGCGCAAGTACAAATATCTGACAAACTTGTTAATCATAAATCATAAATCTAATACATAAGTTTTGTAATCGCTCAGGAATACTTTTTTAGGGGTCTTTGTATTAGGCATTGCTACAACTTCGCATTGACGCCGCGTAATCGCAACGTCTCTCGAATATACAGAGTGGAAAATTAAAGAAAATTCTACAGATGTAAGCAATATATGTATTTAATGCTATAATTTTAACTCAAAGAATCATTCGGTTATTTCCAAAAGTTAACAAAAATTATTTCTTTTAATAACATCATTCTTATCAACAATATCGTAACGACAGCAATATCAAAAAGTCAAAAACATACACAGGTGATCTGAAAAGTTTCTGACCTAACAAAGAGACAAGCCATTTTTTCGTACAATTTATTTTTCTTTTTTTCCATTGTCTCCTTGTAAACCTACACACTTCTCCCAGCGATGCTCCCATCTCTCTAACCCGGTGAAATAGTAGTTGGCGTTTTTCTCTGCTTAATAATATTGTTCACGGAGTTTGCCTCTGCATTTGGCGAAAATCTCTATCCTCCGAGCGCAATTGTTAGATGAGGGAACAAAAAGAAGTTGCTTGGGGTTAGATCTGGTGACGATAGACGGATAATCAAGCAGTTCAAATAGTAATTTGTAAATTTTCGCCGCTGAGATGGAACAGGGCGCGTTGTCTTGGTGAACATTGATTTTTCTTTTTCTGCATGTCACATCGTTTCACTCAAATGACTGTCAAATAACAACTGCGCGTCCAAAATTGCTGAAATTTTGGTGAGTAACAGTCAAAAGATGCACGACTAACATTAACTAGCTTTTATTGACGAGTACCGTTATCTTCACATTAATTCATTCAGTCGGATGTAGGATGAATGGCACCTGTGTCAATAATTTAAGCTATGCAGATGACATGGTGTTACTGGGTCCAACGGCTGGCTCAATCAGAGAGATGCTGCTTATTTGTGAGAGATATGTACATTATGAGCCGTTATATGTCACGATGGGAAGCCACTTAAGAGGGTAACCCGATTTAAGTACTTAGGCCACTATCTCAACGCGGACCTCAGAGATCAAGTAGATATTGAACGGGAACGCAGGGCGCTAGCAGTGCGATGCAACATGTTGGCTCACAGATTTGCTCGTTGTAGTAATGAGGTCAAAATTACTTTGTTCAAAGCTTTTTGCTAATCATTCTACACGGGTGGTCTGTGGGTTAATTATACGCGGAAGGCTCTAGACGCCCTGCGGGTCCAATATAATAATGGTTTCAGAGTGCTGTTGGGGCTGGCTAGATATTGCAGTGCATCGGGCATGTTTTCGTTAGCGTGTGTGGTTGATTTCCACGCTATAATGCGAAAGAAGGCTGCCTCGTTGCTAAGCAGATCTAGGGCCAGCTCCAATAGTATTCTTAGAACCTTAGCCAACAAGCATGATGCGCCAGTCATTAATCACTGGTTGCAATTGCTGGTGCGGCAGTAAATTAAAGCTTTTTGTGTTTTTAAAGTGTTACTAACCCTTCAGTTGATAAGTCGTTGCTAACCGTTGGACCTATGTAGTCTTTTTTAAATAAAAATTATTATTAAACCCCAAGCGAACGCCGGTGTTCGCGCATCTATTGTCTTACTATTGTGTCTCAAATTGACGGTATCAAAAAGGTGGTCGGAAATTTTTCAGACCACCCACGTATGAGTTATCCCAAGCGCTTTCAAAATGTTTGTTCCAAATCTCTTAAACTTTGGCATTTCGACAAGCTCTGTCTTAAATAGACCTAATCTAACCGGGAATAACTTATCTTGTCCGTTTTCAAAACGCTGCGGGCTAGCACTAAAAACAAATATTTCACTCGGAAAAGGGAGTGAAAAATGATAACAAATTAAACGACATTCTGGACACTCAGGGGATGAAGACGCTCTTGACCTCTACCGAAAGAACTGCCCTGCAATGACAAAAGACAGACGAGAATTGTGTATACAGGGTCTAAAGGGATATCTTTACCCAGCAATGTGATCATCATCATTAGCCTTTATTGCACGCCATTACCATAAATTCTGTATTCCACTTATTTCTAGGCACCCGAGGTTGAATGGTCGAAACGATTGTACCAAAGTATAAAATTTGGACGGCGTCTTTGTGGCGTCTCTGCGACGTCTACGCGGCGTCGACACCCACGCTGTGTTACCGCCTACGCTGACCTATCAACTAGTGCAAACAAGCACGTAGGCCGATTTTGGATTGTACTCAAAACTATCTGCAGTAGTTTTTAGGATTCCGTACCTCAAAGGAAAAAACGGTACCTTTATACGATTACTTTGCTGTCCGTCTTTTTGTCTGTCAAGAAAGAGATGCATCTTTCTAGTCGCTCGCGTTCGTGGCATCACCAACACTATACTGAGTGTTTTTGCAGATAGAGGCTTCATGTCGTAGTCCAGTTGTGTATGAAATGGTTTTGTTAAAACCTATGGTATTGTTACTCTCGTATTGTTACTAACAACATATGAACCTCGTCCGAAATAAATGTTTCTATTATTATTCGGGAATTGAATTATTTACATAGGTAAGTTTATACGGAATCTTCAGAACGCGACTTCGACTAGCACTTGCCCAGTTTTTTATTCGTGTAACCCCTTTTCTCAACATTATTGAAAATTTGCATCCGAATTTCCATTTGAGAAAGAAAGTTTGCAGTGTATCAGTAGGTTTCATCAAATCTATGATTGAACTAAAATAAATTTCATCAACTGTATCAGACTAAATGACAAAATGACTTGTTTCGAACTCTTTAGTACCAGTTTTTCACGGTCGGGTTTTTTAACACTTTCAACTTTTTTATTTCCTGCATTTAAGGTATTTTACTTCTGTAATCGTATTGTCGAGACATATTTTTGCACCATATATGACTTAAAAATTGTTTTTGAAAACAAACAATGCGGTGTCCCAGGACAGGCGTGTCGTGGCAGTGTCCTTGGACATTGCCAACGCCTTTAATTCCCTGGTACCACCGGGTGCCCGAATACCTCTGTCGAGTGGTCGAGGCCTACCTGTCGGACAGGTATATAGTCTACCCCGGTCACCAGGGAGAGTGGAGACGCCGAGAGATGTCGTGTGGTGTTCCGCAGGGATCGGCACTAGGGCTACCCTTGTGAAACATCGGATACGACTACGTGCTGCGCGGCGACTTCCCTGACGGGACTAGCGTGGTCTGCTACGCAGACGACACGCCGGTTCTAGCGCAGGGAGAGTCATAACAGGCGGCGACCGATCTAGCGACGCGCGGGGTTGGATAGTCGTTGACAGGATCCAGCAGATGGGACTCGAAGTGGCGCTGCACAAGTCCGTGGCTATGTATTTCCACGGCCCTTGGAACGCGCCGCCATCGGGTTCCCAATTAACGGTAGGAGGAGTTCACATCGGAGTCGGGTCGACAATGAAGTACCTGGAACTCGTCCTCGACAGCTGGTGGAACTTCATGGAGCGTTTCCGACGTCTGGCTCCCAAACTAAACCAGACTGGGGCTTCTCTCAAGCGGCTCCTGCCCAACCTTGGGAGTCCAGATGCCTCCTGCCGGAGGCTCTACGCAAGAATCGTTCGGTCCATGGCCCTTTATGGGGCGCCAGTGTGGGCACCGTCGCTGCGTCAGCAGCCGAAGGCCCAGCTGAACGCATACCAGAGGGTCATGGCAATACGGATGGTGCGGGGATACCGCACGGTTTGCCGTGAAGCGGCGAGCCTCCTTGCTGGCCTGCCACCATGGATCTGGAGGCAAAAGTCCATGCACACATGCACGATTTGCGCGTGGAGATGCAACGCCGGGGTGAAAGACCACTACCGCAACAGGTCGCGGCATGGCGGACAGAACTCCGGCGGGATCTCATGGTGAAATGGTGTCAGCGACTATTGCAACCCAGTGCTGGGCACGCCACAATTATGGCGGTAAGTTTCCTCTTTGAGGCGTGACTGGAAAGACCTCACGACGTCCTTACCTTCCGCATGACGCAGGTTCTCACCGGACATGGCAAGTTCGGGAGGTTCCTGCACCGGATTCGTGCGAAGTGACGCTCGGATGTCGTCACTGTGCGGAACGCCCGGAGGATCTGCCCTGATCGGGCCCTGGTCTGTCTTCTTGTTAAAGGTTTTAAAATAGTTGTCTGGTGAACATTTGGAGGTATGCGGAACAGAGAGTAAAGTCCCGCAAACCTCCGTTGAAAAAGGAGGATCCTCCGACCAGACAGGTGTTATAGTCTGGTGGGCTACTGCCCGATAGCTGATTTCGGTCTGTCGTATATGTTCAAATCGCGCGAAGAACTTTGATTGCGCGATACAGGATTTCGTACTTTCTTCGTAGTTCTTATGTGGCGCCATAGATGTCGCTACAAACATATATAAAAATCAAGCATGAGAATTTACGTGAAGTTATGTCATTATTTTGGGAGCTTTTCTTGATGTGCGCCAGGCCAGCGTAGGTTGGTTCCAGTGGGTCGGAACCGATGCCGCATAGTTCTCGGTGAGTCGGAACTGTCTGCGGTGATGCCCCAGTCAGTCGGGGTGTTGCTATCCCAGTGAGTTGGGATAATGCCCCAGTGAGTCGGGGTGATGATGTCCCAGTGCGTCGGGATGATGCCCCAGTGAGTCGGGGTGGTGCTGTCCCAGTGAGTCGGGATGATGCTGCAGGCTCCAGTGAGTCGGAGTAGTGCTGCTGGCTCCAGTGAGTCGGAGCGGTGCTGTTCGACATAGAGCTTGGCTGCTGGCGTCGACCAGGAGAGGTTCTTCATAGCTCTTCATATGACTGGCCGAGGTGCGGTGTGCCAAGGTCGCTGATGAGGCTGAGGGGGATGACCAGGTATGACCAGGTAGTCATGCTGGTGGTTAGGATACCCTTCATAGCCGTGGGTGCTGGCTGTATGACACGCTGTTCGAAAGCGTGAGGAAGTGATTATGACGTCACGAAGAAGTAGCTGCAGGAAGGCTGCGCTGACGTTCTTTGTCGAGGGTCACCAGATTGGAGGTATGCGGAACAGAGAGTAAAGTCCTGCAACCTCCGTTGGAAAGGGAGGATCCTCCGACCAGACAGGTGTTATAGTCTGGTGGGCTACTGCCCGATAGATGATTTCAGGCTATCGTATATGTTCAAATCGCGCGAAGAACTTTGATTGCGCGATGCAGGATTTCGTAATTTCTTCGTAGTTCTTATGTGGCGCCATAGATGTCGCTACAAACATATATAAAAATCAAGCATGAGAATTTACGTGAAGTTATGTCATTATTTTGGGAGCGTCTGTAAAGCAATACGGCCCACGGAATGTGTCTGGGAGTATTGGCGACTTGATTTCAAAGATATTGCCTAAAATATACGTAAAAATCAGCTTGGAGAATTTACGTGAAGTAAGTACTGTTTTTATGTAGGGTAGACCGGGGACAATTGAAACAATTTTACTTAAACCGTGTGCAGTGACTTATCTATTGTACCTACATCCCTCTTATTTATACCGCTGAAAGGGTCGTTATCTAGTTCCTAAATTAAACATAATCTGTATCTCTATTTCAAATAGTTAACCTACAATCACCTATTTAAGAAGACCGGGCGCACTGGTTCTATTGACCCCACCCTAAGGACGGTTGAAACATTATGTAGGGATAATTGAAACACTGGAAATATTTTATGAACTACTGGAGCTTTTTAATCAATCTTAACAAGTTAACATGCCACTAAATTGTTTATTGAGATCGTGATAAATCCGTCATCGTAACATAAATATTTCAAAAATTATACATGCAAAAACTTTTTCAGTATAAACAACTCAAAATATATCTTATTTAAATAATTTAAGTGCTCTAATCTGTGCTATTGAATACTATTTCACATTATTAAAAGACTTAATATCTTATTATGCTTATAATAGCACTTACATGGGGGAGAAAACAAAGTATTCCAGTCTCATACAAAACAGCCTGTTTCAATCTTAACAATGTTTCAATCATGACAATGTTTCAAGCATAAAAATGTTTCAATCATAACCATCGTTTATTGACCCGTATAGGTTTAACTCTTCTTGTGAAATTTAATTTCAAAGGAGATCAATCAACATCATTCAAGATCAATCAATCGATTTACCGAATAACAATTCCTCATATATTATGTTATTATTATTATAATGAAAAAATATAGATCAAACTTAATGTCATGGGTTCAATTTTAGGGTCGTCAGAGTTATCGAGTTGCCCATCAGATGTAATTTTAACTAATAGGTAACCCAACCCCAACATAAAATTACCATTTAAACCACGTTTTACTTGTAACCATTAGGTATTTTAATTTTATAATACCTAGCGATTGTGAGTAAAAAGTGGTTTTAAATGATTATTTTCTTTCATCGTAATACTGTTATTTTTTTTAATTCTGTGCGTTTTTATATTTTTTTATGATTGATATTTTAATAAACACAACCTTTTTCTGTGCAGTCGGATAAAAATGTGGAATATGTGGGGACGTTTGAAACGTTTCAAACGTCCACAGATAAGTCGTTTCAAATGTACCCATGTCACATCTTCTAATTCAATACTCAATATTTTGGTATATATTGACTTAAACATTAATTACCAGTAATAAACACAATCTTAAATAGATAAACAATACCCCAAAATAAGGAAAATTGCCAAAAAAACAAGACTTAAATATGAAAACAACAAAAGTTAAAGATCCGGAATATTTACTTTTTGGCACGAAATTCGTCGAAGCGTCCTGTGCACGACTGTGTAGCTCGCTGGCTCGAGCCATGTTAAACACAAAACCGAACATAGCCGACGATGCAACGAACGACGCGTCACAAGCGTAGGTATTATAGTTTACGAGAAATTGAAGCTGTTGCAATCATGACCTGTTTCAATTGTCCCCGGTCTACCCTACCTTGATTACCTGATACCTGAAAATTGGCCGTCTAAGCAAGCTAGTAGATAGGCATGCGTTCTTAGTACATACTAACAGTACTCAATCGTTAAATTTCCTTTGTGAGAAAATACGTGACGTCTGGCGGCTCTGGGATCTTACTCTATATGTATAATGATATTTCAGACTATATGATTTGACGTATCTGGAATATCAATTGAACACAGGTATGATTTGCCAAAAAACGTAAGCAAAAGGAATCAATCAAATAAAGCTGGTGCTGTAAGAGAAACCGTTTGTACTTGACATATTTTGACAAGTGTACGGATGTGAGCAACGCGTGCACAAGCTCGTACGTAAGCGACACCTCCGTCTACGTCATGACTCATTTCCTTTTTTAAAGCGCGAAGATAAATTTAGACGAGAAGGAAAAGTTTGCAAATAATCTTATGTAATAAACTAGCGGCCAACGTAAGCTCTTATATGCATTCTGTTTAGTCATTTAGTTAAGGTTGTATGAGGTTCTATCCTTCCTCAGTAGGTACCTTATAATCTCGGTTTCTGTTGTATTTCTGTTTGGGTCTATGGGATATTTTGATTATGATACTGGCTAGCTCTGTTTATTACGGGTTTACTCCTCTGCTAATACGCGTGCGTTAGAAGTCCGCGCAAATATTTTGTCTCCCGCTTCAAACGGAGCGAAAATCTACGTTTTTTTTTTTATTTCATTTCCTACACGGTTCTTTTCTGTTTTTTAATTACGGAATCCAATTAAGTAGATTAATTTCTCTGTGACTCGTCGAGCTTGATTGCGTCGATGCGTTTGTGATGCTTGTCACTGATTTGGCCTTCAGAAGTCGTCGTAGTTAGGAAACGTGTGGCGGGTCTGTCGATTGTACCTACCATTGGTTCAATGTCGTACCTCCCGCAGCTCGCATCTTTAGTTGGTACAACATTGCGACATTCAACGTTTAGTTAAACAAGATCTATTCAGTAACAAAACAAAAAAAATCAAGACCTTAGATTTCCCATTTCTGAGATATCGGAAAATAATCTACTAACCGTACCTTCAATCAACCTGTAATTACACTAGTATTTCTAAATAAACCTTTAGCTCGCTTGATCTTACAGCTTTGTATACCAAGAAGTAGACTGCTCTGAGAGCTGTTTTGCAATTAGTCTCTTGTAGTCGGAGATCTCTACGGGTATATTTATCAATTAATTTGAGCCAACTTTTACCATCATGAGTTGCACGTAGGTAGGTATGTGGTAGATAAAAGTGATGTTTTAATTTGCGTAAAGGTTTTAACACGTGAACGAACTAACAACGGTACTTAGCGGTACATTTCAACACTATATTTACTTTTATTTCTATACTTTTCTAGCGACGCTTTCACAATTTTAAATCTAACATTTTTTATATCTAAGCGTAATTTGTTCACTGACAAAAAGTATATTTGAATAATAATAAAATTAAACAAAAAGCATACTTTACTTTAGCGTAGGTACATAATTATAGTTATTTCATTATTTTATCAAGAACTGATTTTAGTGATAATATTATGAAATATATCACTCAAATAAAAAATAAGAACCCAATAAACTAGCGTAGTTAAAAATAATCAAATACAATTTAAAGGCTATCACGAGTAGAAATGAGAGAAAATCTGTTTGTATTGTAATAAAAAAGAACTCTGATATTGTATTACATTGTTTTGTAACAAGGTGTGTGCGTCACAAGCTACGTACCTAAAACAGTGACGTCATACAAATACAGCTCAGTATAATTAAAATAATGTTCTACTCATAATTTTGCTCTTAGGTGTTATTACTTTCCACAAAACATAAAATTAATAAGGAATGATATACACCGACTATAAAACGGGCTGTTATTAGATTTCCTCTAACAGTTACTGCCGTAAGGTGAGCGCTGGTAATCCCGTTGATAGCATTCTAGGAGATTATTACTTGTCTCGTCCACAGAATATTTTTGTAACATTTTAATATACATTTATAAATTGTTTTTCATTTCTATCTTTTTTCGTTATCATCATCAAATCAATGAATTCATTAGCACTTACAGATAATATAATAGGTTATAACTCTCGCGCCGGGCCCTGGAGGAGAAATCGCAGGCGGTCGCCTATTTTTCGAAGAAGTAATGCTAACGAGGGAGACGGCTGGACACGTTAAGGAACGAACATCCTCACGCCTCAGCCGATGAGAACTTGACCCCGACTACCAACCACAATAGGCGCGAGCTTGAGGACGACGAGCAATGGGTAGCTCACCATCCGGCCATTTGGTAGTAGTCCGGACCGAGCCCAAGTCGTCGACAACGCATAGTGTTCCACGCGATCCTCAAAGAGATTTCAGCAAACCGGGCCGATGCCCGCTAGACCCGCGGGGTGTTTCTGAAAAGAAAACAATTGAAGGACATAGGTGGTAGTCAGATAAGCCTCCCTAGCCAAGTTACAAACGTTTCGCTTGCGTCGAACGCTTCAAGGTGACCTTGCCGCCAAATCTTTTGTTCTGATCACGTGACTGAGCGTTGAAATGACGTCATTCCCGTACATTTGAAGCGTTCTACTAGCGTTAACTATTGCAGATTTGCAACTTGGCTAGGGGTAAAGGTCTGACACGCCCTGCCGCTCTACTCTAGAACAGGATATGTTATTAGATGACACTTACCAACCCACGTTATAAAAAAAGATACACGTTATAATTGCGCTATTATTACGCATGAACAACTTTAATAATATTTCAATTTCAAACTAAAATAATAATTATCACATCCCATTCCCATTATGAGTAATAATATTTATTAAGAGCGCTCTCGGATTGACATCAGAATACGTATATCAATTTTTGTTGCGCACTTTGTTAGTTGTTGTTACGAACTTTCAGTTATTTGGCGCAAGAACCTTTCCTAATGAGGGTGACATTTAAACAACTGCCTCATAATTCTGCGCCGTTCATGTGTTCACGTACACATACATAGGTACGTACATGTACTAAGATAGCTTTTAGTTGTTATTAACGCCTACGTGAACATGAGCTTTCTCTAATATATGTACATATACCATAAAGTCTTTGCACCGGTGCTCTTGCTGGTAGGTGTATAACGAGCATTTAGCTAGTCCAGACTTTTTTTTTTTTATTAATATGTGTTCATACTAGTATAACACAATATACGTGTCAACGTGTGGACGTGTGATCTGTAGCCTGATTCACGTAAAATCAAACAAACCAAATATCGTTGAAGTTTTATAGTCGTTCGATCGAAGTCCTATCCAAAAGGGGTAATCACGATCTATCGACTTATTTCCAGTTACATTACTATGTATTCTACCAGGATAATGTAATATAGATTTTTTTTAAATCGACGAATTTCAAACGACTTTAAAATTGGTGTCGTTCAAACTCGATTGATGGATGTGAATACGGAAATGGTCTAAACGACTAAATCGCTACGATATCGTTACGGTTTTCATTACGTGAATCGGGCTACTGGAGGGACGAGGAAAATGTCGTGTGGAAAACATGAGTTCCACTAAACTGAAAAGTTATCCAATGAATATGTAAACACATATATTATTTTAAAATTAGAACTTATTTTTGGAGGGTAATTATATAAATAACTCCTTCCGCTCTGAGTGGAGAAACTGGGAATGTCAGATTTTTTTTTTACTGTGTTCCTGAACCCACCTGTGTTCTTTCAATAGCCCTTTGCGTTCCAGCCACGACCACGATAACTCTTTTGAACAATTTCTGAGCCCTGAAAATTAGAACTTGATTGTATTTGATTAAATTATAAATACGAGCATATTCCAAAAGAGTAATCAAGTAAATTGGGCGTAAAGTACCTACTCGTTTTTACGCTCAAATACTTTGTACTTTTTGTGTTTTTCTATTTATAATTTTAAGCATTTATTTCGTTTTTTTTTAATATGGTTTCAACAGGATTTCATTAACCCGTTGACTGCCGGAACGCAGATCTACGCGAGACACAATGGCTTTTTAATTGTGTCTCTAATTACGGCATTCGAGAGGTTAATTAATGTGGGATTCAAATATTTTATCGTTTGCCTAATATTCTCTAACCCGATTTACAATAATTGTAATTATGCTTTTTTTGGTGATACTTCTAGTGGTTATTTTATCACCTTTCCGGTCTTTATATATGGCCAACCCGAGATACGATTCCATACAACCGCTCTAACGTAATATAAAAAAAAACGGCAAAAAAAAATCGTGTATATGGTATTAGTTTTAGTAAGTATGTAAGCGGCAACAAAAATACATCATCTGTGAAAATTTCAACTGTCTAACTATCACGGTTCATGAGATACAGCCTGGTGCCAGAAGGACAGACAGACTAGTCGCGGAGTCTATATCCTTTGGGTAAGGAACCCTAAGGTCCAATTGCAAAGTTGTCCTGAGTTATATCTACCTGGGATCCACTATCACAGATACTGAAAGTTGCGAAGAAGATATCAAGAGACGATGTGCCATAACACGATCAGCCGTGGAGAAGCTCATGAAAGTATGGAAAGTTCGCCAAAAACCAAAAACACCAAGGTTCGCTTAAATGAGATGTTTAATATTCCCTATTTTCCTGTATGGAGCTGAAACATGGACGATCCAACAAAATCACCGCAAAAAAAAAATGACGCTCTTGAGATGTGGTGCTGGAGGCGTCTACTGAGGATAAAATGGATTTCTCATCGCATTAAGATTTCCATTCTGAGAGAGCTTCGCATCAAACAAAGACTTTTATCGATTGCAGTATAACTGCGAATCTTCAAAATGTTTGGACATATCATCCGCAATGAAAGCTCTTTGGAACGTTTAGTGATACAGGGAAGAGTAGAAGGCCAACATTCTCGCAGTCAATCACCTACCAGATCGACGGACCTTATGAAATCATCATCAAAGCGTTCCCCCATTGAATTTACGGAATTTACACACAATGCCACGAATAGAGAGAGATGGAGAAGTCAAACTACCAGACGATCCATGACCACGACCACTCCGCCAGAAGTGTACGACTGTGAAGAGGAACGAAACCCTAAAGTAAAGAAATTATACAGCCATAGGACCCTTGGATATTTAATCGAGATTCTAAATGCCTTTTCCAAAAACTTTTGAGGGCTTTTAAAAAAAAAGAACCCGTATTTCTTGGAACAAGTCTTTTAAAATATTCGAGTAAGTGACGGAATTGCCGAATGCCAATACAGCATTCCGGCGTCATCTCTCGTTTTTACGCGCTCTTTATCAAACATTCATCATCATTTCAGCCGAAGGACGTCCACTGTTAGGCATAAGCCTCCCCCAAGTGTCGCCAAAACGAGCGGTCCTATGTCTCGCATTCATCTCATTCCCGCAACTCTCATAAGGTCAGGTCATCGGTCCACCTTGTGGGAGACCTTCTAACGCTGCATCTTCCGGTGCGTGGTCGCCAATCTAGAACCTTTCAGCTCCATCGACCATCTGTTTTACGAGCAATGTGCCCTGCCCACTGCCCCTTAGGACCTGTCCGCACAGCGATATTTCACCGCGCGGAAAATAATCGCGCGGATTTATTTCCGCACCGCACCGCGTCAAATCTGCAAGAAATCACAGAATTTTTTATCGCGCGTTTTTTTTATCGCCTGTGCGGAAACATCTATAAGATTCAATGTGTTACAGAATAACGAAAAAAAACCGCACGGTGAAATACCGCTGTGCGGACAGGCCCTTAACTTGGGAGATTCTTCATTGCATTGGATGAAACAAACAAGCTTTTAAACCATGCTCACCTTGACGATAGACGATTCGGGAATGGCTCTCTTAAGTGTTTTTATCATTAAAATTGTTCGATTAACAGGGCCTTTTTACAGTCTAGTAGCAACATTTTACAATAATTAAAAAGTTGAATAATGTTTTCTTTGTATTATTGTTTTATTTCTCTAGGCACTACAAGTTTTAAAAGTCTAGCTTGATGTTTGGAAATTCTTTCAGTAGGTACACGATGTTCACCCATAGCTCATGATTCTGTATGCTATTATTATTGGTTTACAATGTTTTGACTAACTTCGAACAAACTGGTTTACGGGCAAGAGAATGAGGATAATGAACATACAATATTGTTAAAAACGAAAATATTGTAACAGTTTCAAAAATGTTTCGTTAAAACTAGTAGATGAAAGTGGTGTATTCTTAGAGGTATCATAATATTAATATGTACAAAGTAGGTGTATGTGTAGGTTGATAATGAATTCTAAACTTGTTTTGTTTCCAGCTCCATTAAGTCTGCTATAGAATCATAAGCACGCCTAACAATAAAAAACTTTCAAAATCCTTCACTTTCATAACAGAAATTAAGTGTCAAAAAAAGATTAACTAGCACTATTTTGAACTGAGCCTTCCCGCGGGCGCAATCATGTTTTTCAATATAATCCTTTGTACCGTTTGACGTGAGGGCTCGCACTGTCCGCCCACTTGCGGTTGAAGCAAATTGTTATCTTTTCAAGCAAACACATCGGGTCGGGTGCACCTGTAATGTGAAATTGAAAAATAAAGATCACTATTTAGGCCACGCAAAAATAAATTAAAGGAATATTGCCATTACTAACTTTGCCTTTAAAAAAAATCAAGTTGCAATCAATCCACTGCTAAAAAGATAGAAGTATAAAAAAAAAAGATTTATAAGATAATCATAAACGAGCACGTGTACTTCCAGCGTCAGTATTTAGTTTATTAGTACTTTATTCTGGAATGAATACTAAAAATACAATGTCTACATTTTTCTGACACACATCAGTTAAAACCATTTTAATGTCATAGATTGATTGTCATTTGGCGGCATGAAATAAATGTTTATGCTTTAAACTCGACTGCATGTCAGTGAAACACGTCAGCCTGTCCATATTTTTTTTCTTTTTTTACCCACTATGTGCCACCTACGGTTAATTATTTTGGTGGGAAATCATGAAATGACTGCTCCACAATGAGGAAGTCATTTGATGACCTGCGTCAGACAGAAAGTGAACACGCCGTGGTGCCCCTCTAACCAAGCCTCTTACTGCCGCAATTGTGGTGTGCCCAGTCGGTATGTGCCTGACCGCCCCGGCCGCCGGGATCTTGATCCCGATTTCCGGCCACCGCAGGCGCGGGCTTGCGACGCTTGGCTTGCTTGGCTTTTCGGACGGCGAGCTACCCATTGCTCGCACTGTTCCACGTGCGCTTCAACTAGATGTCAGCAAATCATAGGGGCCCAGCAGGGTCAAAGCCTACTGAGGCCAAGGGTCTGCTTCAGAAAGGAAAACTCGGCCCTGGTATGACAGACAACGAAGGAACAGTAATAGTGGGTTTTTAGTCAGTAAAAGTCTGACACGCCCTCGCAGTCCACCCAATGGCGGGGGATGTCATTAGATGATTTTTCCATAATTCTCATAGAATAAATCTGCTGCATAGTAAGGCAAGCGGTTTATTTTTCGAGTTCAATTGAATTTCCCAGATTTCAGCCAAACGCCTCCTTCAATGCGCTTCTGGTTCGCAATATTCGAACGAAATGTATTTTATCGGAAGTCGTAGGCGAATGACGTTTATTCTGTAGTATATTTTGAGGTCGGTTTATAACGTTTTATTGCCTATTACTCGATGAAATTTTAACATTGTTTTTTTATTACTTTCTCGAGTAAGAGAAAATGACAAGAAACAAAGTTTGTCATACTTTATTTAAAAGTATTACGAGAACTTTTACAATCAAAAATTGACAGTTTAAGATTCAGTGCTTTTATTGATTTTCTACGTTTTTTTTCCTTTTTTATTTTGCACCGAAGAGCAAAAGAAAAATCCTCCTTCTATTTAATGCAAATCTCACAATAACAAAAAGAACAAAAGAGTAACTGCATCTAGATAAAGCTGATTGAGTTCATTATCTTTTATCTGATTCGATCTATTCAATATTTGAAATGCTTTTACACTGAGCTCATCTCGTTTCAAAGCGGTAGGTACTTTGAAGCCATTCATCATTTCAAGTCTTTCTTCAACATTCTGATAACTATACTCAAAGTCCTATTTTATTTCTGCAATAAAAGCTTTGAACAATTTTTATTGTTTTTTTTTTTCAGTTGGGATATCATCAATTAACTTTCGGTCTGGGTAACTTAACTTAACTTCCGGACATGGTAAGTTCGGATGATTCCTGCACCTTATTGGTGCGGAGAAAACGCCCAGGTGTCATCATTATGAGGGCCACCCAGAGGACACGGTCGAAATGTTGTATGCCACGCTTGGACGGAGGCGCCGCGCACCGGATCCTCGTGGAGGCTATTGGCGACGGGGACCTCTGGGCCCTACTGGCCATTTTAGCTCTTTAAAAGAGTGCATGGAACATAATGCGCTGTCGATGTGGGCTTAGTCCTTACTGGACGCCCGGACGGCGAGCTACCCATTACTCTTCATCCGTCTTTGCTTACGGTAACCGGAATTCCTGACGCCTGGGGCATCTCCTGCGGCGGTGGCTGGAGCGTTAGGATATCCTCTCCCTCCCCGTTTTAGCCACCTCCTTCGCCTCCACGGGAACAGCATCTTTTAACCTGTACTTCGATTTCATTGTTACGTGGAGGTGGAAAACTTAGTACCACGCCAACTCAAGAAATATTCTAAGTCATCCGTCCTTCACCTTTGAAATTTACATACCTACCTTATGTATCGCTAAATATTACACAGTGAAATTATACTTCATTATCTACTCTCGTGAATTTAACATATTCTATTGTTAGATACTGCTAATAATTGCCTAATATTATAACGAAAACTCCTAAGCAGCATTGCTTTTCAATATTATAATAAGATGGTAATTACATGAAACTGGTTCATTTTTTGCTTTGCAATGTTAAAAAAAGGATGCATTCATTGTCAGCTCTTTATAAAAAGTAATAAATATAAATAACTCGTTATTAAGAGGCTCCTTTTCCGTTCGCCTATCGTCAACGTTGAGCATGGTTTTAAAGCTTGTTGCTTCATCTAACGCAATACGCGATGTTTAATGAAGAGGCAATGCACAAAAGGGAGCTGTTGGCATTGGATAATTCCGTGATTTACTCGAATATTTCACAAAACTTGTTCCAGGAAATACTTACGTGTTTTTTTTAAACACACCAAAAAAACCCTTAAAAGTTTTTCAGAGAACTTATCGTCATTCAGAATCTCGATTGCAAGACTGATGTACTTTTTTTATATTTTTAATATATGAGGACCATTATCTATAAATATTTATTTATTTGTTTAAACTAAATGTACAGTAGTGGTACATAGGTGTACTTAATGCAACAAGGCATTCTCTACCAGTCAACCTTTGGGTTAAAAAAGACATCACTGTGGTAGGTTTGCACAATAAACAAATAACAAATACTTGAAACGGAAAAAATAAATAATATAAAATAAGTTATATATATAAGTTATATACCTTATATATATATAAGTTATATAGTTATAATAAACTAATCAATACTATGAAAAATATCAAATCCTAAAGAGAACTTAAACAATTCTGACGAAGAACAAACTAAGGTTGAGAGGACTTCAAGTAGTAGTTCCGAATTTTACATTTAAATACGCATAATAATTTTACATTTTTAAATTTATTATCATTATGGACGGCCAAAGTTCACGTAAAATAGCAGATTTTCAGAGGTCTTTACTAGAAACGAGTAAGTTTTACTCAAATGTATGTTTTGATTTATATAGATAATATTAAGGTCGATTTACATCAAACGAACACAGAGCTAGAGCTAGAACAAGAGCATTCGTTCGTGGTCTTTTAGTGTAAACGATAGCTAGATCATCTGAACGAATATTCTTTGCTCATTCGTGTCAATTCTGTGCACATTCTGTGGTTGGTATTGGTAGTCCATCTTTTTTTTTAATTCTTCAACATTACATTCCAATAGTTTTGCAATTTTCTGCCACGCATCTTGTTTGTAAGTTGTGTTTTTATAGTGTTCATACGTCGGATCCCACAGACATCTGGAATTTTGGTAGGCTTCTATCATTAATAAACACTTTTCTTGAGACCAATCCACAATTTAATCGATAAGATATGTATACAATCGCTAGAACACAAGAACGCTTTGAAGAGACCGCTCAGGGGCGCGAGCACGTCCGAACACGCAAGAAGGACTCGTCCTCGACAGCCGGTGGAATTTCGTGGAGCATTTCCGACGTCTGGCTCCCAAACTCAACCGGGCTGGGGCTGCGCACAAGCGGCTCCTGCCCAACCTTGGGGGTCCAGACGCCTTCTGCCGGAGTCTCTACGCGGGGATCGTTCGGTCCATGGCCCTCTACGGGGCGCCGGTGTGGGCGCCGTCGCTGAAAAAGCAACCGGCGGCCATACTGAACGCCTGCCAGAGGGTCATGGCAATAAGGATGGTGCGGGGATACTGCACGATCTCCCGCGAAGCGGCGAGCCCTCTGGCTGGCCTACCACCGTGGGATCTGGAGGCAACAGTCCTTGCACACATGCACGATATGCGCTTGGAGATGCAACGCCGGGGTGAAAGTCCGCTGCCGCGACAGGTCACGGCATGGCGGACAGAGCTCCGGCGGGATCTCTTGGTGAAATGGCGTCAACGACTATCGCAACCCAGTGCTGGGCACGCCACAATCATGGCGGTAAGTCCCCTCTTTGAGGCGTGGCTGGAAAGACCTCACGGCGTCCTTACCTTCCGCATAACGTAGGTACTCAACGGACATGGTTCGTTCGGGAGTTTCCTGCACTCGATTCATGCGGAAGTGACGCCCGGGTGTCGCCACTGTGCGGAACGCCCGGAGGACACGGTGGAGCACACAGTCGAGGTGTGCCCTGCTTGGGCGGAGCATCGCCGTGCCCTCGTGGGGGCGATCGGCGGCGGAGACCTTTCGCGCCGGGCCTTGGTTGAGGCCATGGTCCGGAGCGAGGAGGAGTGGCAGGCGGTCGCCGACTTCTGCGAAGCAGTAATGCTCGCAAAGGAGGAGGCCGAACGCATCAGGCAACGGCGTTATCGCCGCCGCCGCCGCCGGGATTCTGATCCCGATTTCCGGCCAACGTAGGCGCGGGCTTGCGGACAGTGAGCAATGGGTAGCTCACTGTCCGGCCGTCCGGTAACTGTCCGGATCCAAGCCCAAGTCGTCGACGGCGCGCACTGTTCCCGCGCGCCTCAAGGAGTTGTCAGCAACAGCAGGGACCCAGCCGGGTCGAAGCCTAAAAAGAAAGGGCGCTCGAGCCCCGGTATGAAGGCTAGAAGGAACGGGGTGGGTCTTTTAGTCAATAAGAGTCTGACACTATCTCCCGCTCCGCCCAAGGGCGGGGAATGTCGATGCATGATTTTTTCCCAACATAAAAAAAAAAAAAAAAAAACGCAAGAACGCTCTAAGCAACTGTTCGCGCGCTCTAGCGCCGTTTACATCGAGCGAGCGAGTATTCTTAGAATATTCCATAGAATCTTTGCGAACGCACTTAGAACAACGAAAGAATGCTCTACGCCTGTGTACACTAAAAGAATTTGATATACTGGGGCAATAATAATAATAATATAATGAGCATTCGCTCGTCTGATGTAAATCGACCTTTACAAGATAGCTGTGTATCCAAAATATCTAGAGAAAGATGTGGAATAACGTAAGAGCGGTTGTATGAAAATGTACCTCAAAAAGAACGCTCTTAAAAAAAAGAACATTCAAAATAGTTTCGGCATATTTTAAATTTTAAATATTAATGAAACCAGATAAATTCGTTAACATCTGTGCAAATAACAGCGGTTTAAGAAAGATCTCATATTGTTACTGTACTAGAAACAATTGCGAAAAAAATTAAGTTTCTTTAAAATATACTTTTTTTAAACTGCTCATAAACCACGACATTTTATATTATTTCACAAGTAAATGAAAAACTTTCACTGAGACGAATCTAAGACGCAACTGCAAGTAATGATGCGAAAACTCTATCCAGTGGCATCCGGCGCGGAACTAAAACGCAGTCAGTGAAGGAAAGAGCTGTGCACTTGAGTTTAAATTCAATCCTCGTTCAAACTAAAACAGAGTTAAATAAAAACAAGACATCTTAACTTGGAGCGGAACTCTAGTTAAGTTATCTCCGTGTACACAAGTACAATTGAATGATTCTAAATAGCTAGTATATTATAGGTACTACTATAGACCTTTATTAATGTACAAGTCTGCCAGATATTCCTTGAGTTAATCAAGTCTTGGGATTTGGTCGTAACTCCGACCAGACGAAATTTCATTTGTAGCTTTCAATTCAAAGCACGTGTGTTGAAATCCTCTGAAATGAAAGGCGGTCCTGTTCTGGACGGTAAATAACGGACAGATTTCTCATGGGGCCGGCTATAGCAGTAGTTGCAACTTAATCGAGTAGCGGAGAAAGTCGGGAACATTAAAAGGAGTTTCACCACGGCGACTGGCGTGACGTCACAGCACGTCTCGTAAATATGTTCCGCGCTTGCCGCCGCTTTGTTTTATTCAGATAAACGTCTCACCGCCACCGCCACCGCCACTTGCTTTATCACCTTTATTATTCACTGAAATAATATTTGATTTCCCAAGTAAACGTTATCACGCTGCACCATGACGAGTTACAAATTGGTCTCAGTTTCTTCTTTGTTTAAATAAGTATCTTAAGAATAGCTGCCAGACAAAAGTTTAATCATTCTAATAAACTTGTGTAGGTGTCCTACTAGGAAGATTAATAGAAATACATCATATGCATTGCTAATTTCACAAAAGAGATTTGATAAAACAATGTTGGTAATTTATAACGCTTTTACTTGACAACGGCTGAAGTATTTTTCAATGAAAAGGTTTTTACAAAATTCAGCGACACGTATGGGTAGATCGAAGCGATTGGAATCCAATCCCGATATTGTGTAGTAACCCGCTGATGAGTGTGAAGTGAAAATTATTTTGGTGGTTCGGCGCCTGGCAACGTTTCAATCGGACGGACGGCGGACGGTGCGGATACAGTTTCGTAGTGTGTCGCACACGCGCTCGCTTCGATCCGAACTTCACCGATACACCGACACCGCTACACACGCGACATACTTACTTAAAATAATATTAGTGATTGTGAAACGCCGACACTGAAATGTTTTGTTTATAGAAGATAAATCTAAATGTGCCGCCGGCCGATTACAAGCTAACTAGCCGTTTGAAAATTTATAGTGTTTACGTAACTACCAGGTATTGGCTGGTTCTGGTAAATGGAGCAGCAAGGTTATCATTCTACGTAATGGGTATAATTCAGTCATTGATGATTAGAAATCGTAAACTGAATGCACTTGCTGGCATCAGTTCCGCTCCCGATCTATGATATCTAACCAAAACATAGCTCTTTGTTTAGAGTTTGATCTTGTACCTAGAAATCCACCAAATATACAAACAGGTAGGTACTTCCTTTTTTTTTTTTTTTTTTAAAAAAAAAAGGAAGTACCTACCTGTTTGTATATTTGTTAAATGCCATTTGTATTAAAAACAAAAGAAGGTAGGTACCTAAAGGTACCGACTGAAAACAATAAGTAAAGCTTAAAAAGTAAAAAAAAACCTTTAAGGATAAAACTCCTTTGAATAAAACTGATTACCCACGCTCAGAAAAACATCGTATTTAATAGAAATAGGTATTATGTTATAAAATTCTTTATAAATATTCGCACAGCAGCGAATCCTTTGAAGTTTAATGCTCGTAACCTTAGGGAATTTTATATTAGCTGTCCAAGTAGAAAAAATGAATAATAATCTCGGTTTGTGAACGGAGTTGGACGAGGGGAGAAAACGGCCGCCACAACAGCGCGCGGCGGCTGGCGACCGCTTCCGGCCGCATAGCAGCAACAGGCAGTCGATGAAATCAGTCGAATGATATGCGACGGCACAGGCCACGCTAATCATAGCTGTGACGGCACTGCTATTAGATCACCTGTCATTTTACTTGCCATTAAAAATAGAACTATTTAAGGCAATAATATAAATCAGCCATTGCTATTCATGCGTATTGGCATATTTGCCAGACTTGCTATACGGGTTGATAATATCTTATATCGTATCGAAAATATTGCTGCACACCCTCTAGTAACCTAAATATATTCTTGAAGGTTGAACACCTTCGCTGAAATCAACATAATATCAATATTTAATCATTTATAGCGAATATCTAATATCAGAATCATTCCAGGAATAGCCTTCATGTTTACTTTCTTACAGAATTTCTGGGAAGTGAATGTCATGTCAGGTAGGTCATCGTTACCGCCCACGCACAACGCAATAATTGGTTTCCTTCATATAGTTATCCGATACTTGAAAGATGGAACGAGATGCAGATGTAGTTTATTTTTTGGAATAGGAAATATAAAACTTAATAGGTAATATATACATAGTAGATAGTTAGGCATCTATATACATTGGCATAAAGTTTGGTTACGTTACTACGGAATATATTCAAAATCAGTGCGATAGACTGAAAAGAAAAAGAGCGAAAACAAAACGTACCTCCACCTACATACGTTCTCCTCACTCATAAGAAATAAAAATTGGACACGTGCCATAATAATTTGCAATTTAAATAATTGCAAAAGTGGTACGATTTGTAAATCTAAATCACATAAGGGAATCCAGTGACGTCACTATTTATGTATTCGTAACATATTCCATAAGTTTGATCTCGCTGCTCATTTGCTGATGTCTGGCGAACCGCATGTAAATCTCAGGCTTACTCCTGCATAACGTACCATTTGAATTGCAAATGCAAATTAAGGCTTACTTCCTTTACTCTGTGGATTTCAATCGAATGCCTTGGACTGATTTGTAGGTTTATACAAGTTAAGCGTAATCACATCGAAATTTAATCTGTTGAATACGTTGTAACAACGAGCAAAGCATTTTGCTGAGATTGCTCTCTTGTGATGTAACAAAACAAGCAGTATTACATTTTAAAGGTATGTTATACAATCGCAGTTTCCAATTTCAAATACTCTCGCTTAAACTAATATAAACTATATTCATAAAATTACAATATAGAGCCATCGTAAACGCATAACCTTTGCCGCACTCATCTGAGGAAGCATTTAACGCCCCCGCATATATTGTAATTCACATGGAAGATGCATTTCCAGGTTATACGTATCTAGGGGTGACTGTTGACATTCAGTATCTGCTATATACAATGCTAACAGCGATACATTTACGTCACGTTCTATATTTTATTTTCAGCAATAATCTAGAATATTCTAAAAGTACTTTTGTGTCTTCACTGTAAAATGTTTTGCTTTAACGGAGCATATTTACATTCTTAGAATCTTCCATAAAAATCAAACGATTTGTTGATATTGCGTGACGTTCTTAGGTTATAATAAGTTCTTTCGTGTACTTTTTTTTTATGGTGGGAAAAAATCATGCATTGACATCCCCCGCTCTTGGGCGGAGCGGGAGATAGTGTGAGACTCTTACTGACTAAAAGACCCACCCCGTTCCTTCTAGCCTTCATACCGGGGCTCGAGCGCCCTTTCGGATAACCCTGGCCCCAGTAGGCTTCGACCCGGCTGGGTCCCTGCTGTTGCTGACAACTCCTTGAGGCGCGCGGGAACAGTGCGCGCCGTCGACGACTTGGGCTTGGTCCGGACAGTTACCGGACGGCCGGACAGTGAGCTAGCCATTGCTCACTGTCCGCAAGCCCGCGCCTACGGTGGCCGGAAATCGGGATCAGAATCCCGGCGGCGGCGGCGGCGGCGATAACGCCGTTGCCTGATGCGTTCGGCCTCCTCCTTTGCGAGCATTACTGCTTCGCAGAAGTCGGCGACCGCCTGCCACTCCTCCTCGCTCCGGACCATGGCCTCAACCAAGGCCCGGCGCAAGAGGTCTTCGCCGCCGATCGCCCCCACGAGGGCACGGCGATGCTCCGCCCTAGCAGAGCACACCTCGACTATGTGCTCCACCGTGTCCTCCGGGCGTTCCGCACAGTGGCGACACCCGGGCGTCACTTCCGCATGAATCCGATGCAGGAAACTCCCTAACGAACCATGTCCGGTGAGGACCTGCGTCATGCGGAAGGTAAGGACGCCGTGAGGCCTTTCCAGCCACGCTTCAAAGAGGGGACTTACCGCCATGATTGTGTGCGTGCCCATCTTTCGTGTACTTGGCATTCCGCTGTTACTTTTTATGATAAGTGTCTGCAAAAACTGAATAGTCGGCCTATTATTTTTTAAAGCTCTGGAAAACCTATAATGTCCGAGCACTTTCAGTTTTGGCACCTTTAACTAGTACTTTATAAAACTCTTTAACAGGTAGTGTATCAAACAATGTCTGTGAGATTTTTAATAGCTGTTTCAGTGGATAAATCAAATTTCAGACCTTTTATGATATAGATATGATAGTGTAAGGGCTTTACATAATTATAATTTTGAATGTTGTGGAATAAAAGGAAATGAATGTTCTATATATAATGTTTAATACACTCCTATCCTGTTATTTAAAAATGTTAAATAAACGTTACTTAAAAATACTTATAAATGTTCTATAAAATGTTAAATGTTGCGTGAATTCGGTGCCAAACGTGCTACTGACGTACTTGTGTACGTGACGTTACGGAAAACCTACTTTTACCCAATTTGCAGTAATTACTAAATAAGCCTAAGTCCAATGTGTGAATGCTGACTGTATGCTTCTGAATTTGTGGAACAGATACAGAAACTTCCAAAAATATTCTTAGATATCAAAAACAAAAAAAAATTGTTATTGTAGCGTGTAAGAGACGCGAATAAAAGGCTTTATCGTTTATCGTTATATGCCTTTAGAATGTATTTCTTTAGAAAATTATATTAATATTTTCTGTGTTGACATCTATCAATCTAAATCAATTCGAATCTCTTCTAAACTTTGTATTACCATAAGCCATTTTGACTTGCCAGTTTGCAATCTTATTACTAAGTGACCTTCATAGTCGTCACATGAACTATAGTCTGTCTAATAAGTCAATATTTAATCATTTAAAAAATACTTATATTCGATACTTTTCATAAGGTTCTTCTGTTAGTAAACAATGATCTCTATCTCTTAATCAATCGTGATTATTGAACCCGCGTTGACTACATCAGATTTCATTAAATTCTAATAATTACCCAAGTTGTTTAACTTATTAGACAGACTCTACGCCCTTACGAATAGAAATGCTGAGGAAAGGTAAAGCACTTCTATTCCAAAAAAAAAAGGTTTAAGTATAACCTGCCTAAGTGCCTATACCTAACACAGATGTCCTTACCTATAGTGAGAATTTATTTTACATAATTGACGCCTGTCTTTCGAAAGTGGGCTTAACTCATGACAAACGATAAACTACTTTCAAATAATTTCTAAATAATTACTATGCGTCAATATTCGCTCATCAACTAACGCTGTCATGTTTAAAATCGGCGATAAATTCCTCGAGGCAGACCTTGTCTTAGGTATACATTGGTTGGTTGATTTTTTGGTTTATTAAACATTGTTCCTTTTAAAACACTTTCCATCGACAATAATAGCCGATTCCAGGAATACGTGAACTTTACATAAAACTCAATTGTTATAAAAAAAGTTCCCTATAAGCACCCACGACTAATTAATTGAAGATCAACGTCAACTACAGCCTGCGGTGTATATATTTTTAACAAGGTTCTAAAGTTCTTTGTTAACATTAAATTTGATTTTATACTGTTTAAAGCCTGCGAATTGTGGATTTTATTATACGCTTTTTTACTTCATTTATTTTTTACACCGCCTACAACTTTTCGAGACTATAACCCAATTAAGCCATGTACTTGTATCTGTGTTTTGCTTTTCGACACATGTTTTTCTTACGCTATTATATGAAAGTAAAATAAACTATTAACTAATTTATTTCATACTCTTCTATTATTAACTCTTACGACATATACCTTTACTATTTTCTTTCACTTATTCCTATTCAAAGTTGTTCTTCTTTCTGTAATCCTCTACGTCTTTTCCATTCCTCAGGTAGCATTACGCATGTTGTGGGTTCATTATTTCTACATAGATCCAGTCCAAATCCTTTTCAAATTTCTTGCTTCAACTGTAGTGTCTGCCAGTTCAGTGATATTTCTTATTTTCATAGTTCACTATTTGTCTTCTAACCTTAGATTCTGTGTGCACTTCTTTATTAATCAAGATTAATAAAGAAGTGCACACATACAGATTGTTATTTTTTTTATAAAGGACATATCTGATAATCGTACGTGAGACTTAGAATAACGCGGGTGTTGTATAATCTCCTTTTTATGAAACAGCTTTGTTTTTAAGTATTTATTTAACTTTGCTAGATGATTTTAGTCTTCGGTCTACTTCTTGAGTCGATAAATCATTTAGGGTGAGTTGCACCATTTAACTATAACGATAACAAAGGCGTTAACAGTTGTCAAATCGTTGAATTGACTAATAGGCGGCCGTTTCTCGACTGGTTATGGTTATGTTATCGTTATAGTTAAATGGTGCAACTCACCCTTAGAAGCTGCGTATATTTGTCACAGATATAAGTTTTTTATTTATAAAGGAGACGGGCGAATGTTCATACAAAGTTGGGCCTCACCGTACAGCAACGATTATTACATTATATCATTTCAATATTATTACTATTTAAAATAAAAACATATTTATAGAATTGCAATATGGGAGAAAAAAAATATAGGGTATTATTAGTTTACACAAAACTAACCTTTTTTGCTTCTTTATAAGTTATTCTTCCAAGCTGTCAGTGCTCTTATGGTCTATTTAGATTATTATTTAGACTTTATTGTAGACTAGATTTTATCAGAATGTATTTTAGAGCATGAACACATTGTGTGTGGTTTTCAAAGCGCCGGCGTCGCCTAACTGGATTGTAAATGTTAAATATTTGCAATCTTATTATAAAAAAGGGTGAGCAGGAATAAAAATCACATTTCTCTTATATTTATTTATTAATCCACTTCATCATATACAATTAAAATATCGTCTAAAAACTGTGCAGGCGGTGTTACATCCTGTTGATGCCTTGCCCAGCCTAGGTACCATATTATGGACATTATGTGACAACAGCAACCTACAGTCCGTTTTCCTACCAAGCAATTACAATAATATTGTTTTATGGCCTCTCTTCCATTAAGAGAACTGTCAACTAAAATGTAGGTAAAATATGTTTTTGAACTTATATGTCTTGATTTTATTCGACCTCTCAATAGCCAGCAAGAATGAGTGGCAATCGACAGTCCTCTTAGTAGGTTGCTGTCCGTATCTCGACACACTTCTATTTCATATCTACCATCTTGTCGTATGTGTTCTCCATAATATGACCTAGCCTGTTTAATTTGGTAAATACCTAAAGATACTTTTATTAAATCACTATGAGTGAGCTGGGGAAAATCATTTAAATTATCATTTTGCACATGAATTCTTGTAAAATCAGCCCTACGTCGGTTTATATTATTTTGAATGACATAATAGCCTAAATCATTTTCTCTGTTCATATTCTCATTGATTATTTGTAAAATATCCCCAGCATCAACACGATTTGTAATGGGAGGGTGAAAAGCATTTAATAGTGAGGCAGCCACCTCAAAATCAGTCATTAAATGTTTTGAAGCAGTATTAAAATATTCTTGTCTAAATAATTTAAAATCTCTTTTAAACCTTCCGTTCACAACTTCAACAACCCATCTGCATATGGTGACTGCCCTTGATTTATTAGCTTCTAATGTGGAATGCTGCCATTCACCCTCCGGCAATGTTGGTGGTACGTAAGTTCTATAACCACATTCATTTAATAAAGGCAAGGCATCTCTGAAGCCCCTATCCAAAATGAATGCATCACCAGCTTGAAAATACTGTCGTAACATCGAATTAGCATCACGAAACTCATTATTAATGATTTCTGCATCCGACGTGGTAGCAGGATAAGGGCCCATTACATCAACAATATGACCATCTGTACATACAAGTATAAATGGTTTTACTAAGTTATTATACTTGTGTAAACTGTAAGTTCTTTTTTGGTACAAATAATTTGAACTTTTTTCAATATAGCAATATGTACCATCGATTATTATTACAGGTTTATTTTCCCCGTTATGGCTTCCAAATAAACCTTGAGGTATTAACAAGGTTCTGCCAACAATTTCCTGGCGATTAATATGGTTAAGCCCTAAATGCCTAGGTACAAAATAATCATACATCAAGTGTCGAGCTTCAGAAACATAACCATCAAGTGTTCTTTTTGGAATGTTAAATAGCGCAGATATTCTTTCATTGGAATCACCGGTTCTCAACTTTATCAAGTATGCTGTCAACCCAATGGGGCCTGATGACTTTAACAGTAATTGTGGCACTTCATTTAAAATCCTTTGATACTGTTCTTTAGTAAAGCCTAACCAATGGTGTACCAAACGATCTTCCATATTTTGGATATTAATAAAATCAAGACCAGTATTTGAGTGACTCTTTAATTCTAGCATGTCTTGAATGTGCAATGCTGTAAACACATTAACATAGTTTTCTAAAACCCCAGTGAGAAAATCCCAAGACTGAATATTAATATGATGATTGCATAATCTATTGTTTTTTGGGATGTAGAATTTATAAAGATCTAACAACATTTTCCTGGTTGTGACAGGAACTCTATTCCTCTCTTGCCTTCGGCAACCTTCAATAAAACAATGTGATTCAGTTTCTATTGCTCTTACATAATCAGGTAATATTATAGTTGTACTTGACCTGGGGGTAAACTGTGGAGTACCCTGTGACGTACCTTGTGATGTATTTTGAGGAGTAGTCTGTGATATACCTTGTGCAGTGGCTTGTGACACAGCTACGTCAGTAGTAAACAGTGAAGTAGACTGCAAAGTAGGCTGTGAACTAGACTGCGAAGTTGATTCATCATGTTCACTTGTTACATCTACTGATGCTGAAGATCCAGATGGCCCAGCCAAAAAATGATGGGCATTTCTATCAGCTCTCACCCAGCAACTATGACATATGAGAGCTCGAGCTCTTGAAATCTGGAAAAAATATTTTATCATAAGCCTTTTTCTAAAACAGGTAATACCTGACCATAAAAACAGCACTGTAAAACGTGTATCTCTTCTAATCTACACCTTCGTGAAATACAGGCTGCAATGTGATTATTTGTGTTTTTATATGTTGCCTAATTATATTACACTAGCTTTTGCCCGTACCTTTGTAAGCGCATATCCCATTTGTTCCCTCTCCGTATAATCTTCCTTATGAATGTGACAATAATATACAAAAATGATTCTCAAATCTGACAGGTATTTCAGAAATTAGTGTGAAAAATAAACGGACATAGTAGTATACATAGATTACCCTGTAGTAGTATAAAATACAAAAAAACTAAACCTAATAAAAACTTACAGTCCGAGGCAATATCCATTCAGAAATGACTGTATAAATCCTTCTTTCTCGTTCAGTGTCAGTGCGCAATAAATGAGATCTTGCCCGCAACACTGAACGTCCACAGTTCACACACACTTGGCGATGTCCAGACATTGGCGATGAAAGTTGCTCATCTGTGCTCAAGGTATTCACGACTAAATCCCTGCATCCTTGGCAAATGTGATGAGATCTGTTGACCTACAACAATGTTAGTTAGTTATTTACAGTTTCCACAAATAATAATTACAGAATTATGACTCAGAACATTGTACATATTTGTTGCACAAAATAAAAACAGTGAGAAAACTGTTTCATTCAGAATTGCATATTACTTCTTACTGACGTCATGGTGACGCTGAGGTTATGTATTAATACTTTCATACCAGGTCACTCAATAGTACTATTGTTTCATTAAATTGCTTAATTATTTAAGTTAGTTATATAAAAAGAACTATCTTCAGTACTTATTTTCTTCTAAATAAATGCCTTTAATAGTGATAATCGAACTGTAAATCTTACTTGGAATTTAAATAAATCAAAGGCATTAGAGTGATATTATGTAGGAATATTATTGAACCTTACTTCAATAATATGCCAATTAGATATTATTTTAAAGGTATCTTTGCTGGACTGTACTTAAAATATCGATCATATATGAAGATATAATTAAATAAACTACTTACCACTTGAGGTGCAACCCATTGCTGTATAACTGAAAGAATGTTTTCCTCTTCTATTGGTCGTAACCCTATGGAAGGATTACCCTGCCAGATGCCGCAGTTGATACAATGAAGACGTTGATCACTCATTGTATTTTGCTTCCAAATCCGGTAAGCGGTCTGAGGTAAGTCGAGTAGGCAAGATAACAAAGTCCGTTGTAAGAAATGCGTGGGTCGTCCGTCAAAGTAATAACCGTCAGAATCCTATATACGTAGCCAAAGTCGCAAAATAATATAAAAGCACACGAAAACAACAAAATACAGTATCCACTATCGCAAGTTCAAAGCGAAAGCGAACGGTTTTTGTTTGTTTGGCGTTTGATGTCATATTGACACGAGTTTTACTTTGTTGCCTGTATAATAAAAAAGTATATTAATCGATTGTCAAATCGAACCGTTAATCAAATCGTTTTAATATGTTCTAAGAGATGATTTTAGATAATATAATTAAGTTCTTATTTATAAGTTTTTTAAACCTAATATAAAGAAGTAATACTGTTTCTTTTTTATTATTTTGTTTTTCTATTTTTATAATAATACAATTTATCGATTAAAATCGATTATTAAATTAATCCTTATTTCATTTGGCAACATTGTTAAAAAGTGAAAGTAAAGAAAGTCAGTATTATTTTGATTAAATATTATTTTTTTTATCCCATATCAAAATGCCTTGGTAATAAATGAATGAAAATAAAAAAATAAATAAAAATTATTAATAAATAATTCATTTGTGTAACGTTCAAGCCCAGTTTCGCCCGTTTCCTTTATATTTAACCCGTTTTGGTTCCACTTGTCTTTTGCCATATTTGTTATCAATTTGATCTTGCACGTAAGTATCCATTGATAGTTCTAAGTACTTTTTATTTACAAATTCTAGTAGAGTTTTCTGTAAAAATATCGCCGTCCACGAATCTATGGTGGTGTAGTGTAGATTACTCGGATACTAAAAGTTATTCGTTCTCGGATGCTATAATTGACTTATGGTCGTTTAAATGTGTTCTGATAAAAGTGTCATGGACTAAACGGAGGCCCGAGTCTAATCGAATCAGAGATTCCTGGTACTGCTGCACGTAACTCGAATTACCTGTCGTTCATTTTGTGCACTCCACTCTCGGTAATAATTGAATTATTGTTTTTTTTATGACTTATGACTTCTCTCGCTTAAGGTGGAGCGGGAGGGCGTGCTAGGCTTTTACTGACTAAAACAACACCTATATTTCTAGTAAGCCTTGCGTTCCAGAAACCCATGGCCCCAGCTTCGGCCCTCGCAATGGTTACTGAACGGCCGGAAGGCAAGCTACCCGTTCCTCGTCGGCTGGCTGGAAATCGCGGTTGGGGTGCCGAGGACTGGGGCGTGAGGATACGCACGCATTCGAGCGCCTCTTTCACTAGCATTACTCCTTCGAAAAAGGAAACGACCACCTGCCAGGACCATGGGCTGAACTAGAGCCCGACGCGAGTTGCAACATGTCCTCACACCTCCACAGTATGCTCCACCGTGTACTCCGGGCGGTCCGTATAATGGTGACACCTGGGCGTTCCTTCCGTACGAGTCAGGTGCAGGAACTTCCCGAACTTGATTGTGTGGCCAGCTTTTAATCACGCCTAGTTTTGCGATTTTAGCGTATTTACAGTTTTAATAATAAAAATAAATAGACAATTATAATTTTATTAATATGTATTAGTTTATTATTTTTAAGATTATTAAATGTTTAGTATTTATGGGCCTTAGCAGCCTGAAAATAAATATTTTTTTATTATTATATAAACTACTAGCTGACCCGGCGAACTTCGTGCCTCCTAATAGTTATGTTGTATACCTTTTAGCTAAGCTGTCAAATCTACCCTACTCCACCCTACTCTACCCTACTCTACTCTACTCTACCCTACTCTACCCTACTCTACCCTACTCTACCCTACTCTACCCTACTCTACCCTACTCTACCCTACTCTACCCTACTCTACACTCTACTCTACTCTACCCTACTCTACCCTACTCTACCCTACTCTACCCTACTCTACCTTTTTTTTTTTTTTTGCATAAAATCGTTTCAGTGGTATTTTTTAACCGATTCGTATCGTGTTTATAACCTAATTGTGCAGAAAAATACGCCCTATCAATCGGTCATAACCACAAAACTGTGAGTGCCTGAAAAATTGTGAAAAAACGTTAAAAAGTGAAAATTCTGAAAAATTATAAGTTTAAAAGTGAAACGCTGCGAGAACTAGATCGGTGACACCATCATTTTTTGATGTTAAACGAAGCGTCTTGTTGACGCTCATCTTTTCGAGCTGCTTCCCGATTTTTCCGGGCCACGCGTTTGGAGAAAATTGGGAAAAACTTCAAACCACGTGGCCACGTGCAACAGGTTCCAGTCGAGCTTGGTGGACACCTTCATATGGTTTCGAGAGAGGACATCGAGTTCATCACGACGCCGCTTCGTATTTCAAGAGGGGTGAAATTTCTCCGAAGATATTAGGTTTTAATTTTTTTCAAAAAATTCAAAAATCTGGATCTTATTATTTGTCACGACGACCCCCCATTTTTAGTCTAGAATTGTAAGCGCCTTATTAACCCCTACGTCAATGTAAAATTTCAGTTTTTAATCTCTAATGGTTTTGAAGTTATAAATTTTTTAAATTTAGGGGTTGTTGCGAGGGGTACGAAATAGGGTCTTTTTAGTACCGGACCTACCATTTAAAAATAGCTTAGACTAGATGTAAGATTATTTTTATGTTTTTAAAGTTTTTCATTGTGTCAGTTTTGTACTGTGCTTGTTTTTGACTGAATTAGGGGGTTATCTTGGCTGGCATAAATCGGGGGTAAGTTTTTCAGTAACGAAAATAAAATATCTTGACTGGGTGCTTCAAGCCCTGTCCAACGAGCCCAAACTCGGGTATTCTCCGATAACGGAGGCCAAACTTACGAAATTTGCCGCCATCTTGGGCGCCATCTTGGAAATCTTACGCCTGATATAACTTTGGAACGCGTAGCCGTAGAGAGCTGCCGTTTGTACTGTTGTATTTTAGAATAAGATACCCATCCTATATAGCTAGCTTTAAGGTTTTTCAGGACCTGAATTTTTTCAGCCTGAAACTGTACAGGGGGATAGATTGCGTCAGGCCCAGTCAGAGGAGCCCAATCACGGTGGTATTTGGGCAAATGGTTGTGGAGTAATTCATAGTTCAGCCAATTTCGAGCGCCATCTTGAATCGAAAACTGAAATTGTAAAAAGCTGTAGCTCCGGACCACTTTGTGATAGAGCTGCGGTGTTTGGGCTTGTTTGAAAGAGCTCGTAAAACGCTATAAGTTGGTATGGTCTAAAATTTGTTTTTTTTTTTTTTTTTTTTTTGTGCCATTTTATTATTGTTGATCCCCCCTTTACAGGGATTTGCTAATTTATCGCTATAACTGGCTGCTCTTTGTCGGGTTTCTCCGACTCCATCATGTATCGCACGCCGTCCAAGAAAGACGCGAGTTCAAGGGGTTGCGAAGGCTCACCGCGATCTGCAGAGAAGACCGGGACCTCGCTGACGAGTGTGAGACGTAGCATCGGGGAATGGGAGGCCGCGAGAGTAGAGCCGCTATCACCGGCCAACCCAAGACCTGTAGCTGCAGCACCATCAGCCGTACAGGGAATCCCCGGCTCTCAGGGGACGCGCCGGGCTTTGGTGGAGGCTGTGGAACCTATTAAAAAGCTTGAAACTAAAACTAAGTATCCCAACCTGACGGCGGAGGCAAGAGCTTGTTTAAATAAGGCAAAACAACATTTAAACAATTCTCGTAATATCAAGACGGAGATAAAGACGGAGGTGCTTGGAGCAATTAACCGTCTCTATGAAATTGTGAAGGAGTCGGAGAAATCCAAGCTAACTGTCGCTTCTGAAGTTACTCCAGCTACTGACTCGGTCATCTTTTCCCCTCAAAACCAAATCAACGTCAGTCAGAAAGAATTTGGAGAAAATAACATAAGTTTAAAGATACTAAACGAAATTATGGAGGTCAAAGACTTTCTGAAGAAAACCGAAAGTAAGGACCTCTCAGCCAAAATAGAAAAATCTAAAGTTGAGCTAAGTGAAAAAATTGACGCACAGACGTTAAAAATCGAAGAACTTATAACAGCGTCAAAGACACAAACGGAGAGAACAGAAGCCCGAATAGAAAGCCTCGGAACGTACGCGCAAGTCTTGGCGACACCGCCTCAGTCATCAAATAGGAAAAATATGCACTCAATTATAGTGTCATCACTACACGAGGGTGACACATCCGACATTGTAGTGCAAAAAATTCGGACTACTATCGATGCAAAAAGCACTGGAGTTAGGATAGACCATCTGCGTAAAGCAAAAAACCAGTCGGTAGTAATAAGCTGCGCTCAAAAAGAGGAAATTAGAAGGGTATCGGAGAAGCTTAAAAACTCCAGCGGAGATTTGAAAATTGAGGAAACAATAAACAAGAACCCACTCGTGGTTATCATGGACATAATGAATTACGTAACTGATGACGACTTGGTGATGGCAATCAGTTCTCAGAATGGACACCTCCTAGAGGGAGTAGAAATTAAAGAGGGGGACGTCCGGGTCATGTATAGGCGAAGGGCGAGGAATCCGCTGACAAATCATGTGGTACTGCGTGTTAAACCGGTGATCTGGCAGCGGCTAACTTCGGCGGGCCGAATTCATCTGGACCTGCAAAGGGTAGCTGTGAGAGATCAGAGCCCACTGATCCAATGTACAAAGTGCCTCGAGTATGGACATAGCAGAAAGTACTGTAAAGAGCCAGCGGTTCTCTGCAGCCACTGCAGTGAACCACATATTAGAGCGGAGTGTCCTGGACTGACCCTTAATGAAGAACCGAAATGCAAAAACTGCTACCAGGCAAAGAGAAACGCAGCACACAATGCTTTTGATAGCGAGTGCCCCATCCGAAAAAAATGGGATGCGCTGGCTCGGACGGCAATATCTTACTGCTAAGGTTGTGGTGGAGACAGGAGATGAAAATAATAAAAAATATACGAAGTATCATGTCGTACAGGTGAACCTCCAAAAGAAAAAACTTGCTACCGATGAACTCATACTTGAAGCAGGACGCTGGAAAACTAAGTACGCCCTCGTTCAAGAACCCTATGTTGGGGCGAAAGGAGAAATGAGAAGCTATCCTGGTACTCGAATAGTACAGGCAACAAAAACGAGTGATAAAGTCATTAAAGCCGCGATAGTTATTTTTGATAGCAGGGTAGACGTAGTGGTGTGTCCGACACTGACAACCGAAAATATAGCGGTGGCTAGGCTGACAGTGGAGGATACCACCGCCGTGGTGGCGTCCGTTTACTTCGAAGACTCTCTCGACTTGGAACCATACCTCGACCAGCTCAGAGAAATAGTGACGAAATCAGAAGGGGCGAAGTTATTGATAGGAGGAGATGTAAACGCGTGGAGTGCATGGTGGGGAAGTGACAGAGAGTACGAAAGAGGAAGACTTCTATCTGGAACACTGGATGAACTCAACCTCCATGTACTCAATTGCGGAAACCTCCCAACATTTGATACCATTCGAGGAGGAAAGCGATACAAAAGTACTGTAGACATCACAGCATGTTCAGATGACATGATTCGCCACGTGGAAGAATGGATAGTAAATACGGAAATGACAAGCTCGGATCACAATGCGATAGTAATCAGAATGACAACAAAAAAAGGAATTGGAAATAAAATTAAGTACAGTAACACTAGAGTATATAATACAAAAAAAGCAGATTGGAGTTGTTTTCGACAAGAACTATCAAAATTAATACAAGAAAATAAAATTGATAAAACATATGTAGATAACATTAATAGCCTAGAAGAGTTAGAAAAATGCACAGAACAATTAACCAAAATTATTACAGAAATTTGCGACAAGACAGTACCTAGAATAAAGAAAGTAGATAAAACATACTTACCGTGGTGGAATGAAGAACTCGACCAGCTTAAAAAATCCATGATTACGAAGAAACGAAGAATCCGATGTGCGGCCCCGCGTCGTCGAGAATGGGTTGTGATGGAGTACCTGAGGGCAAAAAATGAGTATGAGTCTCAAGCATGCAAGGCACAAGTAGAAAGTTGGAAGAGCTTTTGCATGAGACAGGACAGGGAGAGCGTCTGGGATGGTATTTATAGGGTTATCATAAAGACAAAGAAGAGGCACGAAGACCTTCCAATTGTACAAAATGGTGAGGTATTAAATCCGGAAAACTCTGCCAGGGTCTTAGCGGAAACATTCTTCCCTGACGATGAAGAAAATGAAGACAATTCAGAACACGCTGAGATGAGACTTGCAGCGGCACGTTCGGTGGAAGGCACACCAGAGGATAAAATTGATCCACCCTTCACTCTTACCGAGCTCAGGTATGCATCAAGAAGTTTCAACCCGAAAAAGGCGCCAGGCCCTGACGGGTTCACTTCTGACATTTGTGAAGCCGCCATCAGTAATAATGAAGAAGTATTTTTGGCCATAACTAACAAATGCCTCGAGCTGTCCTGTTTCCCAGAAAAGTGGAAGGAAGCGGCAGTCATAGTACTTAGGAAACCTGGAAAGGATAATTATACCCAACCAAAATCTTACCGACCGATCGGACTCCTGCCAATCCTCGGAAAAATATTAGAGAAGATGCTAGTCCGGAGACTGAGATGGCATATGCTACCACAATTAAACCCACGACAGTACGGATTTGTGCCGCAGCGAAGTACGGAGGACGCTTTATACGACATGATACAACATATAGACTTGAGGTTGAAGGAGAAGAACTTGGTGGTAGTTGTCTCACTAGACATAGAAGGAGCGTTTGACAGTGCATGGTGGCCAGCAATTAAAAACCGCTTGGTAGAGAAACACTGTCCCATAAACCTTCGAAAACTGGTGGCAAACTACTTAGAAAACAGGACGGTTGTAGTGAGATATGCTGGAGCAGAACATAAAAAAAGGACTTCAAAAGGATGCGTGCAGGGATCGATCACGGGACCCACATTCTGGAATCTCGTATTGAACCCACTGCTAGATGAACTGGAGAATAGAAACATATATTGCCAGGCATTTGCAGACGACGTGGTTCTTATCTTCTCCGCAAAAACGGCTCTGGATCTAGAGACTGAAGCCAATGCTAGTCTGGCGCATGTGCAGCGATGGGGTGCTCGAAACAAACTAAAGTTTGCGCCACACAAAACTCATGCTATGCTGCTAACTAAGAAGCTAAAGTTCGACACCCCACGTCTGCGCATGGGCGAGGTCGACATTGCGCTTGTAGAGGAAATCAAGCTACTGGGACTGATAATTGACCGGAAGATGACTTTCCAAAGCCACGTGACATACGTCTGCAAAAAAGCCATTAATATCTTTAGGCAACTATCCGGCGCGGCAAAGGTAACCTGGGGACTAAATCCGGAAGTAATAAGGGTTATTTATACTGCGGTAGTGGAGCCGGTGATTCTTTACGCAGCTGGTGTATGGGGTAGAGCGGTAGATAAAGCCTATATTCAGAAACAGCTCAACTCTGTAGTTAGAGGCTTCGCCCAAAAGATCAGCAGGTCATACAGGACAGTGTCACTGAATTCGGCTCTAATATTAACGGGATTGCTACCTCTTGACCTGAGAGTCAAGGAAGCAGCATCTCTTTATGAGGCAAAGAGAGGGAAGCCTCAGCCAATTCTGAAAGATCGATCTATTGAAGAGAGGGCAAGCTTCTTGGAGAGACCTCACCCAGCTGAGGAGGAGGATCTCAGCTTTCAATGCTTGGAGAGCGATGTGGAGGTTCAGCTGCGCATGGAGGAGGGTACAGTACAAATATTTACAGATGGTAGCAAAATAGAGGATAAGGTTGGGGCTGCCCTATCCTGGTGGAATGGGGCAGTAGAAACTAAATGCCAGAAATTTAAGCTCGAGGAGTACTGTACCGTCTTTCAAGCGGAGCTATACGCAGTATACCAAGCTATAAAACTGATCGAACAGAGCACAGAGAAGGACTTTAACATTTTTAGTGACTCCAGGTCCACTCTAGAACTGTTAATGAACGGTGACACATGCAACCCACTCGCTCTGGAAATAAAGAAAAATGTTAAAAAACTTAAAAAATTAGGTAAAGATGTGAAACTCTTCTGGGTGAAAGCTCATGTTGGTATAGAGGGGAATGAAAGGGCAGATGAGCTAGCAAAAACAGCGGCACTAAAAATAAAGAGAAGACCTGATTTTGATAAATGTCCTATTTCATTCATTAAGCGAACTATCAGGGAGGGATCGATTGACGAGTGGGAAGAGAGATATCAAAAAGAGAGCACGGCTAGCGTTACCAAAGTATTTTTCCCCTCAGCCAGAGAAGCTTTTAAACAAAACAAGAACACTCACTTTACACACCTGCACACACAACTCTTCACAGGGCACGGGGGCTTCTCACAATACCTCAATCGTATGAAAAAGAAGGACTCACCTGCATGTATTTGCGACCCAGCCGTGGAGGAGTCAATATTACACCTGATAACAGAGTGTCCAGTGTTTCAGCTTAGAAGATTTAACCTGGAAAATGAAATAGGTATAAAAATATGCATTAACAAAATAAGCGAACTAATGTTAAATAAAAAAATAAGAAGTAACTTTTTAGATTTTTGTTTCGGTATAATAAGAATTGTAATCGATAGAAATAAAACGTAGATTAAGAAACTAACACTGTAAATATAGTGACCTATATTGTACTTAGTGTTAAGGATAAGTTAAGTTTGTAACGAAATAGGAAAAAAAAAAAAGAAACAAAAAAAAAAAAAGAAAGCAATAAAAGGAACAGAAAAAGAAAGATAAAAGGAAGAACAAAAAAAAAAAAAAAACAAAAAAAAGAAAAAAAAACAAAAGTAATCAAAACATAGAATCAAACCTAACTTAGTAATTATTTATTAGTAATTTCATGTAAAGAAAAAAGCATCCGTGATGGGTCTAATGGCCTTCTCACAACCAAAACAAGAGCAAGGAAAAAAAAAAAAAAAAAAAAAAAAACAAAGAAGCGACAATCCGTGCCTAGCCAAATAAAGACTCTGACCAGTGTCGGAGGACAAAAAGCGATGCACACATAAAAAAAAAAAAAAAAAACCCTACTCTACCCTACTCTATCCTACTCTACCCTACTCTACCCTACTCTACCCTACTCTACCCTACTCTACCCTACTCTACCCTACTCTACCCTACTCTACCCTACCCTACTCTACTCTACCCTACTCTACCCTACTCTACCCTACTCTACCCTACTCTATTCTAGTCTACCCTACTCTACCCTACTCTACCCTAATCTCCCCTACTCTACCCTAATCTATCCTAATCTACCCTACACTACCCTATTCTACTCTACCCTAAACTACCCTATTTTTTTTCCTTAAGAACCTTCTCCTCATAATAACAAACACAACAAAAAAAGAATTAGCGAAATCGGTCCGCCCGTTCATGCGTGATGGCGTGACCAAGGGAAATAGGGATTCATTTTTATTAGGGTTCCGTAGTCAACTAGGAACCCTTATAGTTTCGCCATGTCTGTCTGTCCGTCTGTCTGTCTGTCTGTCTGTCTGTCCGTCCTCGCTTAATCTCTGTGACCGTTAGCACTAGAAAGCTGAACTTTGGTACCAATATGTATATCAATCACGCCGACAAAGTGGTAAAATAAAAATTGGAAAAAAATGTTTTACTAGGGTAGCCCCCCTATATGTAAAGTGGGAAGTGATTTTTTTTTTAATTTCAACCTTAACGTGTGATATATTGTTAGATAGGTATTTAAAAATGAATAGGGGTTTACTAAAATCATTTTTTGATAATGTCAATAATTTCGGAAATAATCGCTCCAAAAGTAAAAAACAATGTCCCCCCCCCCCCCCTCTAATTTTTGAACCATAAGTTTAGAAAATATGAAAAAAATCTGAAAAGTAGAACTTTATAAGGACTTTCCAGGAAAATCATTTTGAACTTGATAGAAAGAACAGTTTTTGTACAAAAAAGACAAAAAGGTTCTACAAAATAATTTCTGGACTAAGTTTGTAGTATAATCGTATATGCAAGCATTTTTTTAAACTCATAAGTGGGTACAGTTATTGTGACGGACGGGAAACTACGGAACCCTACACTGAGCGTGGCCCGACACGCTCTTGGCCGGTTTTTTTATATAGATAATAATAAAAAGACACATCGTTGAGATTTATAATTCAACTTTTAACTGATATATGTTCAATTAAGGCCACTCTTGACCTCGAGCAAGGTCGTAGACCAGAGGATACCAGTTCCCTCTGGCTTTGAAGGCTGACAGATCGTTCAGAACACAGATGCTAGCAATAGAGACTTCCGATACTGTCTGTGAGATGTTTTATGGGACATATTTTATTGACTTCAAAAGGAATCCATAAAGTTTTCAATACCTAGGTACACCAAATAGAAGACTACGTCTGCTTAATACGTAGGGCTCCGCTGTTTATGAGCCACATACTCCACATTTACAGTTTGATTAATTACAGAGTTCGATTATGTAACCAACACAATTGTATCACGTGCTTGTTCGTACTCCTCGCACGTTTCATTCTTGTTTTATTCTTGGATTTACTTCTTCTCGTGTTGTACGAGTGCTGGAGAAAGTTGCTAGTAAGCTTTGCATATTTTCATTTGTATGAAGCGCGGCGGAGAAATATAGCGACACTTGCTACACAAAAGGTACCTGTCCTCTTGATATTTTGCTGACTTTTACGAAGCTTCTATGTTTAATAGCTTATGTCAGTTCACTTTTTTTTTAATTTGATTTAATTTTTGCATCTTATCTGTCAATGATTTGCTGAACAAGATTTTTTTTTTTTTAATTGAGATAAACTAGTGCTTGACTGCGATCCCACCTGATGGTAAGTAGCGATGCAATCTTTGATGGTGAGGCGCACTAGTTTATTAAGAGCCTATTCACTCTAAGATTGATTAAATACTCTGTAGAAATATATGAAATTATTATTATTATATTATTATTTCCTTTATTCATCAATATTACATATAATAAATTACATTTTTAAATATTTCAATATATTATTATTATTATTATCCTTACCGGAAGGTGAGCTTCCTATTTCCTCACCGTCCGCAAGTCCGCGCCTACGATAGACATTTAGAGAAAGTTCTAACGAAACAATCGTTAATGCCTTAGAACTATAATCTCCATCTCTACCACATCTGTACGTATCTGTATAGTCTGTGTAACAATTTAAACTATTTAAGTTTATCAGAGCAATATCACAACATGGACTAGCACTTTTTACTTGTGGAAATTGGAAACGGAGTAATTTCCCAGAGTGACAAAAACATTTTTCGGTTAAAGTAAACACAAGATCTCAGAGCCACATTTCATTTGATCCCAGTCTAAGTTGACCTTTCTTAAAGGGTATTCACGTGTTTTTAACTAAAGTCATTTTCCCGAGTTCCTTTCATGAAACAGTTGCAGTGGACGTACAGGGTAATAATATACAGTTAACATTTAGCGGATGCTTGACGGCGTGGCTCCGACAATAGCTGCGTAGGCAGATCATAGGAGAGCGCTCCACAGTGACTGAGTACGAGCACATACCGACGTAGACAGCCATTTAATTTGTTAGTAGGTTCAACATGTTTATAAAAATACCGCGCTTTAATTGATTTACGATGTTTAAATGTAATTATTTTTCTTTTAACATTGTAATGTTTTTGTTTCTGTAGATGTATCTAACACATATAAAACATACATGCATTTCATCAGGTCACCGTTTTCATCAATAAACAAACATTTGAAGGTTAATTTACTTTTGAAAATCAACATTCATAAGTTGGGATGCCAAATAATAAATTAGTAGTGAAAATAGCTTTCAAAAACATTGAACCCGTGAAAGAGAAACTTTTTATATACACATTTTCTTTTGTATATAAAAGTTTCTCCTTTACAAATACAAATAACTGACCGTCGGAGATTTAATGTTTCGATGTTTTGCCAAAAAACATTCCACTCTGCTGGAGCATTGAGTAGGTATCTGATTTTACAATCTAGGCGAAAATGTTGTAATAAATAATAATGCGCATGTGTTTAATTTTGGCGCATGCGTGTATTGGGCTGCGCGCGCGCCGGTCTGCACAGTGAGAGCTCGCGCCCGCTCCGCGCCGCCCGCCTCGCGCCTGTTTCAAACGAATGCGCCCGAGTCGCTCGCTAACGAAAACACCCCTTCAGCGTTAATTGAGAATTTCTATTAAACGTATGTGTTTATAAAATTATCGATAAATAAGTTCATGTGGATACAAAGTTTACTTTTAATAAGCAGCGTTTAACGTGTGTTCTACAGCTACAAGTGATCTTTATAAACAACATCAAAGAATTCACATTATTTATATGATTTTTTCGGTAACAAGTTAGGTGTATAACTAATATTTCATCAATCTTTATAATCATTCTACGAAATGTCTTGACTCAAAGTCTTTGAGTGTTTTTGTATATTCCAAGAAAAAATTATAAATGTCAATTTTTATTTATGTAAGTCAGGGGCCCATAACGAGAATGCAAAATGGCCTTTTTGTAAGGTAATAAAGGAAAGTTGGAAAGCTTTTTAAAATCTTATAAAGTCTTTTATCTTATACATCCAGTTAACAAAGTGTATGTTTCTCATTTGGGTTTGTAATAGAAATTGTTTAGAATGCAAAAATTATGTGACAACAAAGCTTTGGTGGTAGGCGGTAACCATCAACAAAGAGTTTCCATAAACAAGATTGAAACAATAAACACCCCAAGTCTTGACTTCTTTTCATAAAACACCTTTCAAAGCCAACAATGCCCGTATTCGTTAGAAAAAATTCCGTAGAACTTTCTTGAAGTACGTTTGGAATAAAAAAAAATAATAATGGGAAAATATGTTTCATGAAATATTGTTTGCTCTTAAAATAGTTTTCAAAATTGGTTACTATTTGATACCCTTTCAAGATCAATATTTATGATTTGGACGTAAGCCAATCTCATCGATATTTATTTCTAGTCAATATTGGTGTTCAGTAAAAAAATTTTGCATCCTCACATCACACTCGGGCGACCACAAACACGTGAGATTTGTCCAACAATCTACTTATATTCTACTTGTTTGAAATTGAACTATGTATTCACATTTGAACTTATTTATAAACCAGTAGCTCTTAAGTCCATAAAATATTCGATCCTACAATCAATTTTCAACTTGAAATGTTTATTTGTTTATTGAATCATAAAATAACAGCATGAAACTCCTTAGAACGTTTCGAATCACAATCTTAGTAGACCCAACCATTGTCAAAAAGCAAGTACCATAAGTGCCTGTTCATTTGTCAGTAGCCAAATCATGTCAATATGAAATATTTCCGACAGTACCGAAGTTATTAACAATAACTATATAAGTATATTGACAGACTAAATCGCTGCCATCTGTAGCAAGCCAAATTGAAAATTAAAGTCCTACTTTATGAGAAAGGAATCGTAAATAAAATCCTTACCGAACCTTCAGTAACACCTGAACTGTGAAACATTTCCAATAAGGTGTTGGCACAGTAAACAAACGGTCTCAATAATGTGAATTACTGTCACATTTCGATCAGAGTTTAAATTGATCACGCCCACACGACGTCTATCAAAAATCATATAAATCTGGCGCAGGCACGTTTTAGGTCGCCACAGTGACCGTTCGCTTAAAAATAACCGCGTGTGCGTCCCCGGCCGCCTGTAGCGCGCCGCCCGCAACGCACTCAACAGACATTCGCGACATTTACATCGCCTGCACTTTCTATTTGTGACACCGCACCGGGGCTGCTTTCAGACACACCTGCGTTTTTGATGATTTTATTGATTCGCATCAAGCGAAAACATTAACTTTTTCTTTACAAACTTTTTACCTGACGATAAAAACTCTTTGTCAAGGAAGTAATAGAGCATCTATCAAGATAGTGTAATTTTGTCGATTAGTTCATTCAATATTCACAATTACGAGTCATGAAAGTTCTGAGATTAACCCGTTAGTAGAAACTTGTAGTAAACAATCTAGTATAGAAGTAAAAGAGTACTGTTATGAACGCAGCGGTGTAGAGCGAGCTGGTAGGATGGTTGCTGGCGACGTCACCCGGCGCGCCTCCATCACGGCGCCGTCGATGCACCGGCGGCCGTCAGCGCGCCGAGGATCTCTCATCAAAGGCTCACAGTCTACGTCACAGGTACACTTTCTAATTTTAAATACGATTCAGAATCCGGAAACTGAAAAGCACGTCGCTGTCATGCAGTTCAGATTTCGGGACTGTTCATGTCTACAGTTCAATGAACTCTACCTTTTATGATTCCCCTAAAACCGTGAATGTCAATAAAAGCTTTTTAATAATGATTAAAGCTCACCTACCTTACCGTTGACATGACATTTACAGATGTTGACTTTTATTTCACATACAGGTACATTGGCCTACTCTAAACCTTTGTTGGCCCGTTATACTATTTCACATTGGTGAAATAAAATTAAAAGCAACTTATTCACGTGGATAATATGACTGGATATTTTTTTTTATGTGGTTGAAAAAAGAAACCTTTATATTTATGTTTTAATAAAAAAAACCCTTAGTTATAAAGATGCATGCTATGCTTAAGGCGTATAGTCCCTTGAACCATCTGGCCGAAATTATGTGAACGCAACTCTCGCACTCGCCTAGGCGGCAGTACGCAAATCTGTGCATTTATTTGCGGCCAGCAGCGCCCGGAAAGCGCTTTAAATTCATTTTCTCCGCGAGATATTGATTGATTTACATATGCAATATTCACTTTGAAGAATATTTAACCAGCCGTTACGGAGGAGTAGGCCTCAGAAAATCACTGTTTTATGGCACTTTTCGGGCGCTTGGCCCTTAAAGCAGCACAACAAGGAATTTTCAGTGAAGCATTAAAATACAACTCATCTAATAAATGCGAAATTAATAATCATAAAAATGAAGCTTCATTTTTTATATTTATTACGGTTGTTAAAATCTTGTCATTGAGTAAATCTTTTCGCAACGGTTTCAAACGATTAGTTAGTATAAAACATAAAAGGCTTTTTTTTGTAAAATATCCAAGGTTTTAGCTGAAAATAAAATGAAATGAAATAATAAGAATTAGACATAAAGTTACGCAAATAGGTAAAGTGAAGATATAAAATAGAAACAAAGACTTTCATACATTATATCAATAAAGTTGACACTAAAGACTCGAGTAAAGAGTTTAACACCTCCTTTACATACGATTTATAACAATCCCACGTAGTTAATAAGAAAGATATTGAGCTATAAAACTCAATGAACAGAATTAAAATATATTCGATAGTTTATAGACCAGACGTTTTTATTTTAGTGAAAGTTTCAAAATATCAACGTGAAACCATAAGTTTGTGACGTTAGTTTGATGTGGATTGTGATTTACTATGCATGTGTGTGTGTTGGTTAAACTTGATTTATTTGCCTACACACTACGCGGGTATTTCCCTCAGCGCTCGGGGACTTTGGTCTCCGATTTATTGACAAGAAAAACCTTTTTTTATTTTATAACGTTTTCCTGGTTCTGATTTGTTATTTTCCTGCTACGATTATTCCTAATCTTGACGTGAATAATATTTTTTTTGATTTAAATTATTCGTAACCATTCGTTACTCCATCATCAAAAGAAATCAACGACCTGTCGCGTGCGGCCCTTGTTCAGGCCATGATCCCTGGGGCATGGGAAGCAACCACCTTCTTCTGCAAAGCAATAATGTGATCGAAAAGGTTGGCTGCAACTGTGAGGGAACAAACACCCTCACGCCCCAGCCTCAGCTACAGGAGACGCCTCGGGCGTCGTGACGCCCGAGCAGGGTGATACCCAGCTACCGTCAGCTCATGCTTGCCGACGACGAGCAATGGGTAGCTCGCCGTCCGGTCGTCCGGAAAGTAGGAAAAGTCATGGGATGATCGGCGACATCAAAAAAATATCCAATAATATTCCTATAGTGATAAATGTCCGTTGATGAAACTATTTACGTATGTTTACTGTAGCCGAAACTGCGTGAAAAAGCTAATAAGTAATTAGTAAAGAGTAGCATTATTTACGACCAACTCGACCGAAATCGTGACGTGTCCCATGTGTTTGATATTTCTAACGTAATTAGCACTTAGTATATATCTAATTTCTTAGATAGAATTAATAATGTATGGATGGCACATAACATTTACAAATAGGTAGGAACCTACTAATGTGTTAACGTGTAATTTATTAAATATAACCGTGTGATAATATTATAGAATGTAAACATTTAACTCTGAATATTTGCACATAAAATTGGATTGCGTTCTAAATATTTAAACAGATTTAAAGAACGGTTACAGATCAAATTCGCATTCGGGTTGATATATTATTTAGGTTTGTTATTTTTATATTAAGTTCTCTTTTTGAGAATTGGTCATCCAAAGAAGAATTCTTTGGATGATCATAAAGTTTTAAAAGAAATTTAACAAAAGATTCAAACAAAACTGGACATCCTTCTTCTTCTGTCCTTCCTGAATAAATCTAAACAACAGTAGATATATAATCAAACACTTAAACATAAAATGTTTGCAAAGCAACGAACCAGAATATTAAATGATCATGATCAAAAGATTTATCGAGAGCACAGGAAGCCCACCCGCAGCAAGTGGGCAATTTCAAATTCATTTAAAATATTAATATCCAAGCAACCAACGGATCTCTTAAAGAATTTCCAATTATTCTATTTGTGGCACATGAACACGAATCATAAACACAATCTGTGAGACAAGTACGCAAACAAAAACTGTCTCTTTATTGCGTTCCATACGAAAATAAACTGCACAAACACTTGAAGCGATTGTCTGATATGACCTTTGGATGAAATATGAAATATAATTATCGATAGTTACTTGGGCGTCGGCATTCGACTATCGGCATTCTTATTAATACATTATTTTAGAGAGCTTTTCATTCTAAGGTACTTATTAAATGAGATACTATATTGAACCGTTGTTGTTGTCGAGAAGAGCGACTTCTCTCTCCTTAACTTAAATAAATCTTAAAACGTAGTTTAAAAGCCAGTTGTTTAAAGTGTAAGACAGAACTCGTAACAGCTATTTTAGCGTTTCACTCAGTCACGCTTATGAAGTTATGATATTTGACAGGTCGGACTACGAGCACTTTATGATTGAAAACCATGTTTATAAGTGGATGAAATTATTTCGTAACGTTACTGGCTTTTAGCCCATCATCTATCCAGAGTATCCAGTCATAGAACAGAAATACCGTTTCTTTGACAAAACTTCTACAGCAACTACATAATTATGTTTTCCTTTGGCTCTGTAAACAGCGTGGAAAGCTTTGCGAGTCTTAAATAACGCTTGTCCTAGTTTTAACCAGACTGTCATGATTAATTTCATTATTATTATAGTTTATTTTAAAATGGTTGCTTAATCTGTCTGGTCGCGACAACAATTGCGGAATACTTCGAGTCATTGTTCTCTAACAAACAAAATCAAAAACATTTATTTTCTGAAATGAAAACAGTTTGAGTCTACAGCTGAAGACTATATTTATATTCAATGAACTGATATCAGCTAACTTTTCACGTGTGGTTCTAATATCGTACGTGAATTTATGATAATGAACCCCAAGTTCGGAGATCGTATAACATACGCATGTTTTGTACCGTATATTTTAATGGCTGCGAATAATTGTTTATTTATTATCAAACAGTTAACCTTTAAGATGAGTGTTTTATATTGAGAGATAACCACGAGTATTTATGTTCGGATTACAAACTTGTGTTTGAAATACAATACTTGCCTAAGTACTTGTTGGTTTTCAAATTCTAACATTTTCGACGGCACTTGAACGGTGTTGTCCAGGTCACCATTATCTACACCCACGTACCTGAAACTAAAACTTATTGGCTCAATCCGGCCGTAATTTAAATCGGGGATATTAAGACTGAATTAAATAAGATTTAAAACCATTTTTAACCAAGAATGATCCACTAACTGGAGTTTCAGCGATGGAACAGTTGCTGCTAACTACTTGCTACGAAGTCTTCTTATCGTTATACGTTAAAAGGCACCGATTAAATCTGCTTTCTTGTCAGTCACACCATTTTAAGCATCGTTTAGCTTTGTAAGTAAACTGAGGTAGGAACTCAAAACTATGTACTATTGTTTGGTTATTAAATTTTGTCATTTAAATAAGAATTATCTTATTAATATTTATAGAATTTTACTGAGGAGATTTTTATTAACAACAGAATATATGTCTATACGACTATATCTAATAAGCTTATAAACAATTAAACATTGTTTAAAAAATATCTGATGATTTTACTCATATTTATACATGTCTTAAAAGCAGAAACTCTTAGCAATATATCTTAAAATACGGCATCAAAACTATCCAATCGTGTATATAAAAATAAGGTGTTCTTTTGTAGGAGGTGCCATGGGACATCATTGACCGCTGCGCGCTACCCATAGTGCTGTGCCACGCGCTGGCCGTGGTGCTGTCCACGCTACTGAACGCGATGCACCTGAGCTCCGTGTCCGTGTTCACGCTTTTCCTCTGGTTCTCCATCTCTGTCACAGGCTCCTTGTGGTTCTACCATAACTTACAGGTATGATCCTACTACGTGGATACTTTCAATTGTACTTGTAATACTGCGGCAATATCCATCTTTACGAGCTGATTTGAGGTTGTTAAGAAAATCCTAACAAAAACCAGAAATTTTAGCATAATTAAAAAAGTTACAAGAAAATTTGTTTACAAATGCTTTTGAACTCAAAGAAAAAATAGATTACTATATTTATAAGGTTAAAGTCATTACAAACTAAAATAAAATCTCTCACAAAAATTCAAAGTAATCAAATGTTTTACGAATCAGGAGGCTCTCAAACTTTGTGCTCGTCTGTTCGTTTAGCACAAATTGACAAATGTTTGTGCACGACTGTTTGGGAGGGGTAAAAGTGTTTGAAATTATCATATTCAACGTAGCGTAATTGCATACTTTTTATATATTTTAAATGGCACTTTACCAAAAGAAACAATCTTTGTTTATGAGCAAGCATGAATTTTGATTGTAACGTAAAGGAACACGGGGAATAGTTTGCTAATTTTACGGTAGCCGTAAAGTATAAATAAATACATTAAAAGCACGTAAAGTTGTGGCTGTCGTTAGTCAACACATACGATATGCCAATCAGTCACTGCCCACTACGTCTCACGGTTTATTTTTTAAAGTATTACGTAAAGAACAGCTCAAGATACGTTTGTTTTTAAAGCATTTACTTTCACATATGTATTTTTTTTTTGTAAGACAAAGAGCAGCTCAATTCTCTGCGATCAATCAATTCAATCTATAAACAAAGTAGAGTCGTTCGTCTGTCTCATGATTTAAAATATCAATCTGATATTTGATGTGCGTATGTCAGGACTTACAAATATTTATAATGAAAAGTAAGTGTTCAGACGTGTGTAATTTGCCCTCGAACATAAAAATTACGTAAGCAGGTTTTTATGAATCAAGAGCTGAAATGTCACGTTTTTAGTTTCATATTGCATCATAAATAATGTCTTGAACGTACGGTCGCAAGCTCTTCCATAACTATAGTTCATAGTTGAGAACTCCTGTATGAAGAAGCTCACAACACTAGATCGTCTAAAGATAACAGCTGTAGCTCAGTACAACCTCATTTAAATCAATGAATATTCATATCGTAGTTCTCAGCCTCCCGCATGCAACAATTTAAATTTCCACAATTTAATTCACTATATTGAGTGAGTATTTGTTGGTGATAAACAATTATGTTTTGCCAGGTTTATTTAAATACGAAATAAAGCCTACTTCAGCTTCATTTGTCCCTATTGAATATCCATTTATGATCTATAAATAACATCTATTTGCAAATCGAAATGTGCTCAGCGCTAAAATATCTGATTCTGAACACATAAACCTGATCAATGCCACTGCAATAAACTAATCTCAGGAAGATGATGCCATTCTCGTGCGTTAGTGAGTAGTGAGCAAGTTGTCAGAATATCGTCAATATCGTTGCAAATGCCAACTGGACTTGCAAGTCACGAACTTTAGTTTCAAACAATACAATAAGCTGCTAAAGCTATTTCTATCAAGTAAGTATATACAAATTCAATTTAGTGTTGAACTAGTCGCAGGTACTGCGTTCAATCACTGGCGCCTTGTATTTGTAATGAACTACTGCCAAACACTAACTACTTGACAAGCAGGAATAGAAATTGCATTTAAAACAGAAAACCATTTATCATTTGATTTATAGTCGGCAGTAATATACAATGCCACTGTAAACTTTGCAGTATAGTTAACAAGAAATTGGACAAGTTTGAGGTTCTAGTTAACAAGAGATTGGACAAGTTTGAGGTTCATTTATGCGTCTCTAAAAGAGGGCGAACGTTTAGTTAATGCTTTAAAATAAATATTAAAGTACGTATTACAAATAATAAAGATACTCTTGGTTTTTCTGTTCGTAGATTTAGAGCTATCAATAACCTATATAATTCAATTCATATTTTTGGTTATAAGGTTTTAATGAGAGAACCTTTCGCAAATCATTAGGTAAACGAGTACCAGATCTGTGAAAACACATTCTGAGAAAGAGTGAACAGACTGCTGAAGCCGAATCTGAGTAAATTAAAATTCATAAAGCAATGGATAAGAGAATGTTCCCCTGAGAAAGTCAAACACCCACAGTAAGCCTTTGTGGGTTGCTCAATCGTAGAACAACACCCACTAAATAAAGATTTAATGCCTAAACAACCTTAAGTGGTAACAGATTACATGAGCAGCTCGTGCGTCACCAATATTCTGACGAGAGCTAGGAACACGCACTTGTGCACTCTTGGTATTATTAGTTCATGAAATGTGTGGCCACTCGCCGCGACCTACTTAACATGAAATCGTCTATAACCTTCAGTTCAGAATTATCTTATAGAAACTACAGAGAATTTGAACTCCAGTTTTGTTCAAAACAAAATGATTAGAACAACTTGAACGCGAAGGTACTTTTACGTAATATTGCCAATAGTTCTTTACATGCCAAATTTTCAACGTTTCCGTTCGTACGCAAGTGGGTTTAGGCTACATTTCCAATTGAGATGTATCTGATTTCAACTAATAGGATAGCTCGATTTACAAAAGTAGCTCGAGCCACACAAGGTTTGATGAAGCTAAGGTTTTTTAAGCTACACAGCTTAGCTCCAATGGAATGGGACATAACTTCACAGCTTAGCTTCAGCCCTTAGCTACCTCGCACATCTCTAGAAGAACCGCAGCCTCAAACTATTATCATTCAGATAAGAGGAAATGGGAAGTTCGGAGAACCAATAACAGTAATACAATTTAGTTTTACTGTCGGATCTGTGATAACTAAGCAAGTGTCTTTCGTTATGAATATTCATCTGAGGTTTGCATTGATTAATTTTCTTTGATGACTAAAAGGCAATTGACAGTGAAATTATAAGTGACTAAATACGGTGAGCTGGGAACCCTCTGGATCTGAACTCTTGTTTACCAAGCTCTTGTATTTTGACTGTAGCTCACCCAAACGTGGCTAGACTAGCAAATCTGTTTCAACCGATTCTACTTAGATGGATATTTTATGTTTATTGTTTCTTACGACTGTTAGTATGGAGTGAATCTTGAAACAAGTCAAACTTAATAAAATTGACCCGTTGTCTAAAATTAGAGAGACCAAGATAGACCTTTACATCTTACACATTATCTCAGTATAAAGAAATTAACTGCTAAAAAGAACATATATAATCCATTTAAATATGAGAAACTTAATATAATATATTTTACGAGTAATAAATATGTTATCGTTCGATCCATCGAGTACACACAGTAGGTGTATTACTGTTGATTGGCCAAATACAACTTTCTAATTTAAAAAATGTTCATTGATGGAGAGTTTCGTATTTGTTTCGGTAACTTATTATAAAACTGCACTCCTCCCCAAACCGAATAGTTCTTTCATATAAAGTTCTAACTGCAGGTAGTTCTATCCCTATTTCTAGACTAAAAGGAGAAAGTTTTTAGTTTAAAAGTGATTTGTATGCACGTGTACATCTCACCCAGGTGAAAACTGAACAACATTTGTATGTGAATTTATTGATTAATTGATAATTTTATCAGTAAATTTAAATTCGTTTGACAATAATAGTAAAAATATAGAATCGTAAAACTTTTCTTTTTTGTATGAATGAAATGTTTTTACTGTCTTCTATGTGGAAATTACATTATTTTTACATACATACATATCTAGTCGTTCATAATTAGAAAAATATGAAGCCTAACCTTACGGCATTTTCCGTGAATAATTACTTTAAAGTAGCCCCTTCAGAGCGTATTGGCGTGATGGCATGTCATGAAAAACTGATATACGATAGCAGCAGTCCCGGAACAATCGCTACACATTGTCACATTTAGCGAAGAAATCACTAAACATGATGAAAAAAAAACAGTTGATTTGAGAACATTGTCATTACATTAATCTTTTGATATTCTTATTGTGAATGTAATAGAAGAGAACCATAAGACCAGACGTCTCGTCGAGATTGTAACAAATCAATAGTACACAAAATGTGGGAAGTAATGTGGTATCTACGTCTCGAGGGAATACGCCTTTACTTCGTTTTTTTTTTACGAATAAACATCTAGGAGATTACCTGAGCCGAGCAGAGCATATCGAATCAGGTCGCAGCCTCTCTGGGGGAGGATACAATAACTCAATTTTTGGAGGAATAACAGCCAACTGAACAATTTAACAACGGGAGCATTTGTAATTGAAACGTTGAACTCCACGAACATAAAACACATTAGTCTGTAACTGAGGAGATGCATGTTCCGATGAAAAATAGAAAAACTAATATGAATCACAGCGAACTCCGAAATAGATAACGCTTTCCACCCCGCGTCTATCGGTAACTGGATATTTGCTTGAAAATGAAAAATTTATGGCTGGATTTCATGTAATTTGTAACGAGACTGCACGCGAACAAGTTAGATAATTTTGATTTGTTGCCGAGCCGCTGTAAGTCGTTGTCCCAGAGTAGAAAATTAACAAAATAATTCAAGTTTTATAAATAAACACTTTGTACTTACCATGCTTTATGGCATTTGTTATAATTAAACTGTAATAAATAACTAAAAGTTAGATGAGTTACCGCAACTGTAGCCTAAAAATTACTTTGGTCATCATTCTACGAATAAATATTAAGATTTGAGAATTCTTAACTATTCATGAATTAAGTATTTATAAAGTGATAATACTTAATAATAATAATAATATTTCACAACTATCACACAATTCAATTCTCTCTTACTTATCAATAAAAATTGGATGACAACTCTTGAAAACTATACAAAAAGCTTGTTCATGTCATAATAGCGCATCTTCACCTAATATAATAAATATATTGTAACATATTGTGTATTATTACCCCTAAAATGTCAGTGCGAATGTGTCGCATTACAAATTGCTAAGGAGATTGCAACAATTGTACCATTGTGCCAGCCTCCGTCCTTGCGTCATCAATCCATTCGAAAGTCCGATTTAAAATAGGTTAATGGTCGTGTTTTTACTGAATAGACACTACTAAATAAAATATTCATGGTGTTTTCTTACTAACTCCAAATATTTTTATGAGGGAGTCTACATTTGAACTTTCGGTTTTATAAACTATGAATGAAATAAAACAGCGCCGCTTGTAAAACAATATCTTATATCTTTTACTATTTCGATGCTATTAGTTTTGCATTATATTTCTACATAAGTAAACAGTTGTTAACACATATTTTTTATCACAACATCTCGACGTTGAATTATGAATGAAATAAAATATACGTATATTTAGAAAAACCTGCCTTTACACGTCAATGTCGGCGAATATACAGGTCGTATTTTACCATTTCAACTAGCACGTAGCCTGCTCATAAAGACGCGCTCTACATTTCTACACTCTATTGCAAACCGGAAGAAAAACGATGCATGAAACGAATTGGAAAAATCATTTTCAAATGTATGTATGCAAACACAATATGTGATTGGTGCGTGACTTCGACCAGTGAGAGGACTACAAGATTAAGAATTAACGATCAGGCAACCCTGAAATAGTTAACCTCGAACGTCACTGCGTCACGCATAGGTACGTACTAACAAATGCTTGAATAAAATATTCACTCAGCTGTTATTATAACGGACATCAATCAAGCTGTCGCCATCTATTTTCGACGAAAACTTAATTTCGTCGCCCGCCCATTATATCTGATATAGCAAAACGTTCGTACCCTAATGAGATATAATTATGTTAGGTACAGAAACAATACTGGCATGATTGAAAGGGTTCACGGATTTTTGATAAGCCCAAAGTGTAAATGAAAGGCTAGGGAAACTTATTCCGTGACCTTAGGTGTATTTTTGTTAGTTCAGTTTCGAACGAATGATTCGTTTCATTGACCCCATTGAGTACACTTGTTTTATTCATTGACTAAATGCTTAATAGGTGACCGCTGCAGGAAAAGCAGTCCTCGTGACAGGCTGTGACAACGTACTGGGGAATGCGCTCGCTCGCCGTCTGGATGACATCGGCTACCACGTGTTCGCTGGCTTCCAGAGTAAAGCTGGCAACATCGACGCCGACATGCTCAAAGAAGACTGCTCTGGAAGATTACACACCCTCCAACTTGACATCACGTCGGAAACTCAGGTAAATCAATTTATTATCTATAAAAAATCCGTTAAATCATAATTTGTATATATTGATCATTAATTTAGCGTATTATTTATTTCAGGTAAACGTATAACGTTTACCTGATCGTAGTATGTTAGTTGGCTTCTAAATTTATTTAAAGCCACCAATCTACAAACACATTGTTAGAAGTAAAGCAAAACAACGAAGCTAACATTTTCAAATTGAAAAGGAAAACCAAGTTAACTCCCACTCAAAACAGTTAATTAAAGTAGATTAATTTTTAAGGTTGTTTGTTGAATCCACAAATCCTATTATATGTAAATAAGTATCATTAATGTAATCTTGAATATCTCGGCAAAGTCTCCTTATATAATATCCATTCTAGGCTCATAGTCTAAGCCGCTAGTATACAAGTACATAGCTAAAGTCTTTGTAAATTAATTTTGTACGTGTACCGCTCCTAGCAAACCCCAATTTGAGGATGTAGGTACCTACTCGACTCTAAATTAATTCAGGTTAGCAAGGAAAAAGAAAATGTTACAATCACGAGGTCGGAGCCGACCGCCTACGTTTTACAACGTTAAAAACGATGTACTGTTCTAATCGTCGACAAATTCGCCTAATTTGTGCACATTTCTTAAAAGTCCCTTTTTCCTTCCCTTGTATGTTCCGCTTCGTCGACGGCTGATAACGCACGACTTCGAAATATATTTACGATTCACAGAACGTTCCCAACTTTTGATAAGATTAATTGCCCAAATTCTGGAGAGAAACAAACTTGCAATTTACTATCGGGAGATTTTGTTTGCGCCTATGTGATAAAAGTTTTGTTAATCATAATGTGAATCGTGAATTTTTAAGGTCCACTTACTTCTAAAATCAGAAATCAGATTTTATTTTTTAAACATATGCATCTGTTATTTTTGTTATTTTTTAAACAATTTCAAATCTAACAGGTCCTTACATATTAAATCGATATCTCTTTTGATCTATTTGGAATTATAAGATCAAATAAAATACATGTTTAAGGTATAATGTGCCCTTTAGAAATTCGTTACGCATTTATGTCTTTGGGTTATGTATTCAGAAATCTTCCTCGTGGTATAAAAATTTAAAACGTTAGGCCGCGTTCCCACTAGGTCGTAATGATTAATTTATCGTCGGACGACTATCGTCTCTAGCTTTAAATGTTCCCATTATCACAACTGTTGGTCGTGTTCACGATGGATAGTAGCAACAACGACATGATTTGCCGTCACAATTCCTTTTTGACGACTTTTTATCGTTTTACGACTGCCGTGCTAACTGTTCCCGTTGTAAATGTCAAGACAATCTGTAAACAACAACGTTATTTAATAATTTGAAGTTGAATAATAGCTTAAGGCATAATATTGTTTTGTCTAATAATCATGAGCCATGAAGTCTAATCAACAATCTATTAATATACTGATAATTAATTAGTCCAAGAGTAAGCGAAAAGAACTCGGAATTTTAGGGCACCTCGACTCGGACAGGTTAGATTAAAAGAGTTAACGTTATTCCCTTCGCGTTAGGTTACTTTAAACCCCACGGACAGAAATAGGAGGCCCCTGCTGGAGGTCTCTGTCGACCCTGCCCAAGCCGCCGACAGTTTATTAACAGTGATACGTCACGAAATCAAATAAAAAAAAAATAAAAAAACAAATTAAATTGTTGCTAAAATAATAATATTTTGAGGTAACTAACTAAATTTAAAAACATACATTAAACCGATGAGTCTTATAAATACTATGAAGAAGATTATATTGATTGATATTACGAGTATTTCCGAGAAATTCTTAGTTAATATTTAGGTTACAGTTTTAATTCTTACTTCAGTACTTGGTGATTAAGCTTTTTGTCCTCGAAAATTATGCTTCATTATTATTATACCAACAGTGTTTATGACAACAAACATTACCTATCGCAAAACATTTACGCCTATTTATGACAATACCTATATTTTATGCTTATCATTAAACTTTTGGTTTCTCTGTAATATCGCTATATGATGCCGTGGCCAGATTTTAGAATTAATCACTTCATGAAACAAAAACTGGCCATAATTTAAACGTATACGTTTGATGATAAGTATGTCAATCCTCGTGTAACACTGTTGTAGGATTTTTATGATAATAAAAGGTCTAAAGAAATCAGGCCAACCGAGGATTGATATATCATCAAATTTTACTGTTTAAAACGATCTGGCCAGTTTAACTTGGTCATATCATGAAGAAGTGATCAATTTCTAAGGTCTAGCCATGACATTATATGTATTTGTTTGTGACTGCATACTGGTTACTGGTGCGGTCACAGGACACAGGAGTAACCACCAAGCAAAGATTCCAAAAAACTGTTACAGAGCGATATTACGGAAAACCTACTCCTATGTTCCTTCTTTTCCTTCGTTCCAGGGCCCCGGGGTTCACCTTCACATAACCCATGGCCCCAGTAGACTTCAAAACATCAAATTTTTTAAGGATCCGTACCTCAAAAGGAAAAAACGGAACCCTTATAGGATCATTTTGTTGTCTGTCTGACTGTCAAGACCTTTAAACTTTGCTGAGATAGCGCATGCTTTAATGATTTTACATAATGTCCAGTTGTGTAGACAGTTGTGTATTATTATACCAATTTTACATTACAATATAAGTAAGTAAGGTAAGAGAAAGCACAAGAAGAAAGGAGTTTAAACACAAGATGACACCAAATTTTAACGTAGCTAAGCATTGCTCTGGATACCAAGCAGTTGAATTGTTTAATAGGTTACCAACTGATTTAAAATTATTAATATAATTATAGCCCTCACCTATTTAAAAACAAATTAAAAACCTTCTTGTTGGAGATTTTTTATACTCAGTATCAGATTTCATGTCAAATTATATAAAATTAGTACACAATACACAATACGAATAGTATTGTGTATTTATTTTATAAGTTATTTATTTTGTTTTTTGTTTTATAAGTTATTTTGTTGTTTAATTGGTTATTTTGTTTTTTTTTTTCACAAATATCGTTGATTGCCGTCTTCGGCTCTCTGCCCTCAACATTACATAGGTACTTGTATCTTATTCTATAATAACGGGAATCAAAATGTCACAGATTCATTACAAGTGTTATTCTCTACGGCCTGCTGCACACGCCACAAAATGCCACCACATGCTACTTATGATTCTGAACCTTCTTCGTCAGAGTCTACTAACATACAGCGTGCACAAGTGGCTGTCGTGAGCATCAGCTACCTTTGTGGCCGCTTCTATCTTCTTGTGGCGGTGTTTGTGGCTCGCGTGTGGGCCAAATCCAAGTGTAGAGTCACTGTCTGAGCAAATGTTTTGAAAAAATTAAATAATAAAAATTACTCGTATTAACTTGTGCTGACGTTTAGTTTTATAACTAGCGGTTATTTGCGACTTCATTCGGTTTAAGTTCGCAAAACAGCACAAATGTAGATAACTAATAATTCTGTGCTTGTGATTAATTCCGTAAGGTATCTAATTCATTTATTTTACTTTCATATGAAACGGTTAAATTCTCCATTTGGAGACGTCCCCCGGGAATTAAGTCTCGTTCCCACGAGAAGTTAAAAAGTAACTTAAGCTACTCATTATAATATTAGCTATTATTTTTATTATTATATCTAGCCCGTACTGTCCCATTGCTGGGCAAAGGCCTCCCTCCACTCCTTCCAATGTTTCCGGTTTTGAGCCACCTCTTTCCAATTCCCAAGGAAGACATCCAAGTCGTCCCGCCATCTCCTTCTTGGTCTGCCGCGGCCCCGTCGTGCGATTTCAGGGCACCAATTTTGCGTTTTACTGGCCCACCGCTCGATAGGCAAGCGGCAGACATGTCCAGCCCTGTCCTACTTAAGTTGGGCAGCCTTCTGAACTACGTCAACGATTTTCTGTTTTGGAGCGCAGTGTAGTATTTCGAACGCGATCCGTTATTTTTACACCTAGTATGCTGTGCTCCATAGCACGTTGGCAAATATTAGCTATAGCTCAATTAAAGTCCTGTCAGATTTAGTTCAACCGTTTCGAAGACGTATTCCGTAGTTTGAAATTCACAGTTCATTCGGGAAATCGAAATTGAGCCTAAGTTACTCCTTGTAACATCAGCTATTTGTAGTTGAAAGTCTTGTTAAAATCGATCCAGCCCTACCAAAGTTTCGTCACAATCTGATCTGTGGTTTAGGCGCACATCTAAAAAGTACCTACTAACATACAAACATTGATTTTTTTTTAATAGATATAGTAGGTATATTTTACCTATAAAAAATATTACTACTACTACTACTACTACTAGATACTAGATAGGTACATTCAAAACAGATATCCAAAACTAATCTCCATCTCTACAACTTTAAATATAAATGAATGTTTGTAAAGTCTTTTTAAAATGTAGGTATTCATCCAAACATAAATCTTCAAGAATTTGTAAAAAGAAAAACTGTTTGACGTGTTCCATTTTCACTCGGTATCTATTTATGAGCAAGTATGCGAGATCTAGCGGTGAGTCCTCGTAACGTAACGTGCAAAGTTTGGTTAACATGGAGCTATTTTGTAGATTCTGTCAGCTTCGTTGTACATCGTGGACCACCTACCAGAGGGCGCGCAAGGGTTGTGGGCCATCGTCAACTGCGAGTCATGGTGCGCGCTCGGCGAACTAGAGTGGGTGCCGTTCTCCGTGATCAAGCGGGCGATGGAAGTCAACTTGCTCGGTGAGTAGTACGCGGTGCTACGCCGCTCTACGAACTTAGTGGTTTGTGAAAATGTCGCTAGATGGTGTTGGCAGTCGCTAAGTAGAAAGTGAGTTTAGGTGTTGTAGGTACGTACCTACTAATACTTAAATTTATTATGGAAAGTTCGTGAAATATACTTGTTTAAATAGGTATATCGCTTTAATGTAGGTACTAACTTATTAAACTCAAGTTAATACCGTAGTATTAGTAATATTAAGTACCTTCAGTTTAGTTTTATTGGATACGATTCTTATAAAAAGGTATGTAGGAGTTGCGTATTTCCAAAAATAAATTATTTATTTTAAAACAGCATCTGATTTTAATCTTGTTTATAACCCTCTAAGTACGGCAAGATTTCTCGCGTCAACCATTCTAGCAGCAAACCAAATTCACTTTTAAAATGCTACCGTAATTCAAAAAGAATATTAACATCATAATGGAAAACTTAATATCGGGGAGGAAAAAAGGAAGATTTAATTTTACGTAGCAAAAAATTACACGTTCCCTCGGAGTTAATTAAGTCTTGAAATTTATTCTTAGTGGTGTGCTAATTAGCAAAAATGCCGAGGCATCTTCGGATTTCTAACGGTCTTTTACTAGTAATAATGTGACGCAGGTGTCAACACAGATAAAATGTGAGAAGGGATAAGATATTTCTAAAAATAGTCTTTGATTAATAGCCGTCTCGAACGCGTTATTTGTTTCTCGCGATCGCTGGTCACTTTTATTTGAGTTCTGATGGAGAATTTTCTTTGAAAGTATATTATATTAATAGATGATTAAAAGGGCTATAATAGCTCTTGTTATTAATTTTATTGTCAGGCGGTTAATTAGTCACCAAAACATACATTATTTATACAGTATATTTGCTAACACTTTTATCGCTTTTTTTGTGAGGTTGTAAATGTAACTGAGTGTGTGAAATATTTGAATGTGGTTTGTTTGTTGGTGTTATGTTCTGTGTAATATAATGAGTATCAGTAACTTGCGTAAACAAATGTTATTATTATTTGCCCCTGATACTTAAATCCTACAATAAAGAATTAGTCAAAGTAGTGCAGTATATCTACCATTAACACATTCACATTATTACTGTCAGATAGAATTAAAATGTCTAAGAGCTGTTATATTTTTATCCATCATTCACTAAGGATCGACGTGGTTTGCATAGAGATAGTTCCTGGGCTGAAAAGTTAAGTATACAAATAAAATATAGGTACAGTAAGGCCGCAAAAGTCCATAGGAACGCTAAAGATTACATTGCTACGAACCGAGCGAGCGCGATATCCGTGCGTATGTGTGCGCATGTATGAGTATCCACATTCCACAGATAACACACACTAAGGAACTGTCGTCGCAGTGAGCTGTTCTTACCATAGCATTGATAAAATTCGTGCCAATACGTCATGTGCTGGTAGCCGTGTGAACTAAGTGTTGGATTCGCAAATCACTTAACCCGAGTTCAAATCATGGTCGGTCCGTTGCAGTTATTTCTTACTTTGAAAATTCCTAATCTATATTGATATAGTTGTTTTTTTATATTTCTATGAAAAATACTATTGCATTTTTTGCACTAAATAGTTGCAAATTACGAATGTGATCTATTAACCACAAGAAGAATCACATTCGTAATTTGCAATTATTTAGTTGTTACATCTTTTCGATGTTATAAGGTGGAAATAAAAAGACGTGTTTAATAAAAATGTTTATTCTTTATATTTACAAATTAAACATTTATGAGAATTGTGACGTCGAATTGTTACCTAGACAAAAAGTTATCTTGTAACCGTTATCTATGTTACGCCTAAGATTGTTTGTTGGAAGTATACCCACTTAGACCATTCATAATATGAATAACGTAACAATGAACGGATATTCAAATTTTAATAAAATAAAATATAGGTAATTGTTTATATCCAGTTATTTATTGAAAAGTGATATATGATTTGGAATTTGTAAACATTTTATTTTTGTGTAACGTCACAATGAATGTATTGAGGTCATAGCTTAATTGTTCATTTTCTTGACGAAAAGAAGATTGAAACCAAACCTCAATTTCTGTTAAAAGAACTTTAGTTCTCACAAGATAATCGTCAATTAGATGAGAAAAATAAATTGAACTATAGTATTATGTTAAAACAGTGCGGGTAGAAGAATAAAAAACGAAATAGACTCATGATTATTGTCAACAAAATTGATAGCGAGTTCACTGCATTCTTAAGATGAGGCGATGGCACAAGTTAAAAGATATAGCTGTTTTAAACGAAAGTAAACACAATATAATACAGTGTTTGTTAACGAATAATCACAGATATGTTAAAATAAAATGGTAGGCCATTTAGTTTAGTTAACATTAAATATTTAGTGCGAAACGTAATCGTTCTTGTTTGTGCCTCTCTGTCAAGTACGGCTTTTTAGCAGGTTTTCTGTGATGCACGCCTTCAGCGTGAAGTGCACGGCGAACAGTATCCATCGAGGTGTCATATAATTCCGCAAAATGTCTCGTTGGTGCGAAACCATTCGTTTCGTATACGTCCACCATATGTCGTCGCTGCGCCTCGCTAATAAGCTTCGGTCTCCCACTTCTCTTTCGACTAGCAAGGCTACCTTCTTCCTCATATCTTTTTAGCCAAAGATTTACAGTATTTTTCTAAAATAAAAAAAAATATATATTAGGCAGCTATACCTACTTCACTTCATTTTCATTATATAAAATGTTAATAATCATAATTATTGAATATAATTTTAAAATAAAACTGCATTTATTAATCCAATAACCAATCCAATAAACCCAACGATTTACGTATTTCTCTTTTAAACCTCATAAAGATACGATGAATGGATTCATAAATGGCATACGTTTTAATTAGAAGATTAATTTGTAATAAAGTTACAATTCATTAATAGCTATTATACTCACATTCAGTCCGGTTTCTTCAGATATTTGTGTTTTATTAAGACCACTTTTATGCAGCCCAATGATAGTCGCCCTCACTTCAATACTAATATTAGCCTGCATTTTGCGAATATTACAATACTGTCAACTTCACGTCACTAACCAACAACTAAAACCAAACGACAGTTCATTTCGGATTAAAACTCATGTCTACCTCGCAGAAATCTAATTCTTTATTTAGTTTTTTTGTGATCTACCTTTCTAACTCTAAGAAATGTGTGAACAAGTTAAAGAATAATTTAAAATATGTAATGCAAATACATAACTTCCAATCGGGTAAGAACTTACAAAAAGTCAATAATTGCGTGGGATTTGAACTTGCGGCACACTGATTTGCGCTTCAATCTGTGTGCCTATACCACTGGGCCATCTTGACTTATGATAAGTTGATGAAATTGTGGATTTCAATCATTTGTTGGCGAAACTTGAAAATAAAAGGTCGTAAGTCAAACTAAACGTCAAACGAATAAGTTTTAAGAATTCTTATGGACTTTTGCAAGTGATAGTACTTAGTTTATATTTTATTCAGAGTAAGTGTATCTACGGTCTCTGCGGGAAGTCAAGTCACGAAGTCATAGGTAGATATTGTATATAAGGCTTGGTGTCCGCAACTCCACGACCGAACGTCTATTTTATATGTGCAAGAAACATGTAACAGAGATATTTGTAATTATATAAAATGATTGAATAGAGTGTTCATGGAGTTCCTTGCACATTCTTCTCCATAGAGATCTACGCTTTAGAATGTGCAATTAGCATCATTTTTTCTGACTAAGTAATAATAATAAGGTTTGTTTGAAATCAAATGCTTTGAATCTTGAATCTTTGTGTAAGACGGAGTAAAAACTTGTATATTGACTAGTTATCATTTTTTAAAGTTTTTCACGCAAGCATACCGTGAGTATGCGTATGTTTGCCAAACGGAAAGACAGACGGTACAAAACGGCACCTGCTACGATCTTTAGATATTTATTTATAATAGAAAATAAATAATAATAAATCATTTATTTTCAGGCATCTTGGCCCATAGATACATATCTTGTAGACTAACATATATAGAGTAAATACAAGTTATCGTTAGTAAATAAGACTTAGGACTACGTAACACTTCAGATTGCACTAAGTTCCCTTCGGGTATTCTGTACAGTACATCCATAGCAGACTTGATACAACAAGGCATTCTCTACCAGTGCCTTTGATGCGTTTGCGATCATACATGTACGCCGGCTGTGAGTCTCTGACAAAGACCTTTATTTATTTATTTATATATCCCTTATTGTACACCAAGATAATAAATTATACATTCGAGCCTTATATTTAGAACATACAATTGGCGGCCTTATCGCAATTCGCGATCTCTTCCAGGCAACCTGGTATGGAAAGAGACTGACTGGACATAAAATGGGGTTGCACATGGTACATTACAAAACAAGCTAAACAATTATTGAAGGACTTACCGAAGACGATCTGTGTATGTACTTCTAGGGCGTCCCCGGCTAGCACTTCCGCTCACATAAATATTTGCTTTAGAATGTACCTAGACTCCTTTGTAACCGACTTCATAAAAGTAGAAGGTTCTCAATTCGGATGTACTTTTTTCATTTATTTATTTAATCATCATAGAACTCAAAAATACAAAGGTAGATTTAATGCCTTTAGTCATTCTCTAGCAGTCAACCTAGGGAGGTGAACAAACAATTAATGTTTGTTAACTCAGAACTCCGTCTTTTTCCTCGGTAAGATACAGGTGGGTATATCAAATTACGGTGTAAACTATCCATAGATATAAGAAAGGAGTGTTTTTTATATTTCTATGAAACTATTAAATTTAGGTGGGATTTATTGTATTTGATTTCTGTATGATCGAGAGTTTATAATGTCGTAAGATTTATTACAAAGTGAAATCTGAAATAATCCTGTGATACACATCCTTTTGTTAATCACGTTTATTAGTTTAAAGTTGTTAGCAGTAATTCAGCCCATTTAATGTTCCCACTACTAGGACTCAGGCTTCCTTTCTTGAAGATTGAATGGGCCGTAACTCCACCACGCGGGCCCAGTGCGGGTTGGTGAATGTCTTCGAATTTTTGTTTATATTACAGGACATGCCGGTTTCTTCACGAATTTTTCCTTCGCTGTTTTGAGAGCGAGTTATTAATATTCGGTGTTTTGCAGGCCCAGCCCGGCTGGTGCAGGTGATGTTGCCGCTGGTGAGGCGCGCGCGCGGGCGCGTGGTGCTGGCGTCCTCCATCCTCACGCACGTGGCGGCGCCGGTGCGCGGCGTGCACGCGGCTTCGCTGGCCGCGCTCGACGCGCTGGCCGCTTGTCTCCGGCGCGAGCTCAAACCACGAGGCGTTGATTGCGTAAGTTTTTATAGAACGACTTTTTTTTTAGGTGGGAAATCATTCAAAGACTTCACCCGCTTCTGGGCGGAGCAGGAGAGCATGTCGGACTTTTACTAACTGAAACCTACTAGTATGTTCCTTCTTTACCTTCGTTCCAGGGCTCGGGGTTCTTTTATAGAATCACTTGTTTCTTCTTTCTTCATTTGTTTGTTTGACCTATGTACATTATCATCAGCCCAGCCCACACAAAAAATCAACAAGACAGCTCACATTACAGAGGCTGCTTTATATGCCGCTCACGTTATTCGGAATGCAATCTCGGAATGTGAGGCCTTGGCCTCCAAACCCGCAGTAATCCTCGAAACAGTCCTGTCGCTCCACGAAATCTGTAAAGTTCCCAGCAAGCTTCTTTGCTTTTGAGTGCCTATAGGCTGGGTGGACCTGGCTTGGTACAACGAGAGAAAAAGAAACTCAGATCAAGTGCGAACAATGTAATCCATACATTTACATATACATAATTATACTGTTCAGCTTATGTAACCTTTTCGTGACTATGTTCAGGTCAGCTAGACTTACAAAATATGTAAACAATAAATTTTGTAGCTGGATCTTGTAATTTTATGACTAGTTTCATAAATTTTGAATACCAGTTTTGCTTAATACTGTTCCTCGGCCAACAAATTCTTAAATTGCGCCAAAATGCTGATAGGACTTTAAAAACCACCACAACCTAGCCAGATAACTCAGTGATAATAAAGATACATTCTACTAATAGGTCTTTATCCTACTAATTCCTAGTCAAGAGAGAATAGCTTACTTCTAAGCAAGCATGCTCTATCTTGCAATCAGGTGAGATAGTGGTCAAACTCACATAGTTAAAAAGGTATGTACTAATTGGCACAGGTAGAAGACGTAAAATGCAGGTAAACAGTAAAATGTATAGTTACTAATATTCTCTACTACTTTGTTTTATAGGCTTTCTACTTTGAAGTGGGCGAAGCCGCCGGCAGAAGCTTGTGAAATATACTTCTCTTAAAATAACACATCTGAAATAAACTTTTACGAATAAGATTACTTTTGGAAATATTACATAAATCCATCCTACCTCTGAGCCCACGCAGTAGCCGCCTTAAAACAGCGTTTTACATAACTATTTCCAGCTCCAAAAGAGTATATGTAACTGTAATATACCAGCGTTCATCATGATATCATTTCATACGAACGTGTAATAGGTACCCGTTCAGCAGTCAGTCTGTAGGTGCCAAAACGTTGTGGTCATGTTAACCTTAATGTTCGACAAACATTGAATCTGTCAAACAAAGCCAACAGCTAAAGTCGACTGTAAACAACAAAGGAAACCAGAATACATTTGACGCTCACTATCACCTACTTCACCTAGTTGTTAATCTGTTGTACCTCTGACGTCTACGAATCTCGGCATAGTTGATACTTTACTAACACTCTGGGAACTAATAGCTGCCTAGTCTACCTATATATTAGATAGATGTTGAGCAAACTAGATTGTGCGCGAATCCCGTACCTAGACTATAAAGCAATTTCCTCAGAAAAAGGTTTTGATTAATCACAAGGGGCACGGAGCAAATCCGTTTAAAAAAATGTCGCCCTAGAAACTATTGTTCTAATATTTTTTGTTCTATTACAGTTTTTGTTGGTTGTGCTCTATTCAATCAATGTCTGGCCGAGCAACTAATTATATCTACTATCCACAAGGTATCTACTGTAACGCGAAACCATTCAATATAACTTGAAAACGTTTATATGTCAAAAGGTCAGAACGCCAGACCAAGCCCGAGAGGGGAGTCAGCCGGGTAAATGCCTAGAGCGGCAAAAATGAGGGCCGACTGTCGAGATCGATTGGAGCTAACAAAAAGTAATTTTATGAATTACTAGTCTCTGCCAGCAGATTCACCCACGTGAATACCATTCAGTGATACAGTAGCATTCTACTGGAACCTAAATCAGTACACAGAGAGAGTAATTACCTATAGAGCAGAAAATTGTATACGATCCTGAACCTTTTTCATTTATTTCTCTTTCTATTAGTGAAAACTACATCAAAATCCTTACCTTAAATAAGGATTTTGATGTAGATAAAAGAGTGAGCAGATAAACAGCAGTCCGTTATATATTATGGAAAGAAAAAACTTTATACAAACATAAATAAAAAACAAATATAACCAAACCCGACTGCAAAAAACAACAAAAAAGTTTCAAACAAGCAGTTTTATTTCAGATTCTCAGATTTGATGCTACCAACTGCATCAGGCTGCTTGAAAAGTGACTTGCTAAACTTAAACTTTTACTTGATTTTAGCTGTCGACTTTTTTAATATCCTACGTTTTAGTAAATAGAATTCTTGGCATCGTTTAAGGGCCCTTATATTGATACCCTGCTCAACCGTAGGTAACACTTCAAAAAAATACTGAATAATTGTTACCCAACTGTAAAAAATGGCCTATAAAAATGAAAAATTATTTGAAAAACCTAAAGACGATTTTTAAAGACCTTTTCAATGATAACCCCTCGACACAGTTCGACTTTAATTTATTTCTTCTTCAGGTATGGTTGTTGCCACCATATTGAGTTTTGGTTACTGTCATGTCTTTAGTGAAATTAATTACAAAGATTTAGTAAATCGATTTTAGAAAGAATCGTCAACGTCGGCTCACACGTTTAATCTCTCCAGAGCCAGGCGCCACAAAGGAGCAAACGAACATCCATTCATAGTACAGAAAGTTAACGAAATGTGTGGTTGTACGTTATTTAGGTACTGTTTCTGTCCGTGAAAAATGAACAACTTTCTTCAAGGAAGTCATGGTAAGATCAAAATTAGTATGAGACGATCAGGATGGTCGTCTCACACATTCATTTTCATTCTTTCGGAGATTTCTATAACTTACTTGAAAAAAGTTGTCAGTATCCTTGGGCTGAAGTAGTATACAAAATATAACCCTCGTTTCCGTTAACTGTATAGGTTGATAAACTCATAACTCTACTTTTCGTCGCGCAGGTGGATAAAAATACATTAGAATTAGGAGCAACCTTCCACCTTCCCCTCTCATAAGCTGCCATTGTAAAGGGTGGCAAATATTGTGTCTGCTCACGGCAGCTCGGCTCAGGACTACAAGAAGGTCCTTTAATATTTCAACTGTCACAAACGAGGTGGTATAATTTTAGATTAGTTGGAAGCGCACTTAAATTAGCTTAGTGCTCGTTACCCTTTACGATGCGAGATGAACCTAATCAAACTGCTTTGAATTATTCATAGCGGCTTGAGATGTGAGATACACCTGTATGAAACCTATGTTCCTAAACCGGGCACCTACATACAGACTGTCTAAAGACTTACGAGTTTTATATCCACAAGAGTAGGTTCTGAGAGTAATACTTTAGCCTACATCTGTGTTCCATTTTGTTTAGACGGCGGAATGGCGAGACTGTAAAATAAAAAGTAGCAATTACACAAAACAAAGCAAATTACCATTATTTTGTTCATTACGTCTAGGTATACGTAACTAAAATAGCTTGGTGGGAACTTAGTATTTCTACAGATGTTCATAAAACAGTCATCTATATCTTTTGTTTGAATCTCAAATCCTACAAATTTGATTGCTACTTATTACTGCAACTGCGTGTCATTAGACGTTATTAAAACGTTTTTCCAAGTTTCTCTGTAGCCCTTCCCTTACACCTCGTTGTCTGGATTAAACCCTGATTAATACAAATAGGAGCGATCCATATTACCTACATGGGATTTGTACGCTATGTAACTGGTGAACCATGGATGTATCCATATTATAAAACAAAGCATTCTTACATACATATTATAAAACAAAGTATTGTTACATACATATTATAAAACAAATTCGAATCGCCTCACTGCGTTAGTCTGTCTGTCTGTTTTCGCGATAAACTCAAAAACTGCTGAACGAATTAACATGCGGTGTTCACCAATAGACAGAGTGATTCATGAGAAAGATTTAAGCATATTAAAGATGCATATTATAACAAAGAAAAGCTGAGAATTCTAAAGTTGTTTATTTAAATTTAAACACTTCTTTCACCACCTGTTATGGCTGATCCTACTAGCAAATGTTAATAAGATAAATGAGCACTGTAATAATACTTTTTCACAAATATTTATTTAATTTTGGCAACAGCCGGTTTTTCTGTTAATATCTACACCTAAATAAAAACGCGAATCTTTGACGCACCAAATAAACCTGCTCTTGACGTCAAATGCAATATTTTTATTTCCATGACTACTGATTCACCGTTGGTAGATATTTTAAAGATGTACTAGACTAGTACATAGCAAATGTATGACGTAGCTGTTCGACTTTTAGTTTTATTACAAATAGCAGCTTGTAAATATCATTGAGACATATATACTAAGGTATATCAAGGTATCAATTACCGTACACGCCCACTCTCCGTCAAGAGTAAACGAAATATCGCGTTAATTAATGTTCAGTGAGTAAATAATTGGTTTATCGTCATTCTGAGTGAACAAATATCCAAACCAATTTGATAATAGAATAAGTTTTGTTTTGCTTAACTTATTTCAATGGCTTTTCGTAGGTTAACAATGTTGTTAATTTATAACAATAGTATTAATTTTGAACACTAGTCCCGTGATTTTTTTATCAAAAGTATTTATGGTTTTTAGGGTTCCGTAGTCAACTGAAATTTAGTACCAATATGTATATCAATCACGCCGACAAAGTGGTAAAATAAAAATTGGAAAAAAATGTTTTATTAGGGTAACCCTATATGTAAAGTGGGAAATGATTTTTTTTTTTAATTTCGACCCTAACGTGTGATATATTGTTGGATAGGTATTTAAAAATGAATAGGGGTTTACTAAAATCATTTTTTGATAATGTCAATAATATCGGAAATAATCGCTCCAAAAGTAAAAAACAATGTGTTTGTCCTCCTCTAACTTTTGAACCATAAGTTTAGAAAATATGAAAAAAGTCTGAAAAGTAGAACTTTATAAGGACTTTCTAGTAAAATCATTTTAAACTTGATGGAAAGAACAGTTTTTGTACAAAAAAGACAAAAACGTTGTACAAAATAATTTCTGGACTAAGTTTGTAGTATAATCGTATATTAATACGATATAATTTAGCTTCACTTTTCTTGGACTGACCGACATTTGACTATTCAAAAGTGCCTGTAAATGGTCTATTTGAAATAAATGTTTTGATTTGATTTGATTTGATATGCAAGCATTTTTTTTAACTTCGTGTACATATTTTATTATCCTGAACGTATCTTCTTTCAAACAAAAAAAGAATTATTAAAATCGGTTCGCGCTATCCAAAATTACCACCGAAAACTTCTTCTGTTACCTATGTATTAATTAGTAACCCAATTCCCCGAGAGATGGCGATCGCGCTGTTAGGATTTTTCCTGAGTTGATGGGGTCGGGTATTATCGAATTGTTCGGTTGGTCTCTCCTTGGCATTGGTGGTATTATCTTATAACTTCATAAAACTTCTATCAGGAACATGCTAAGGCAATTTAGAACAAAACTAAAATTCATTTTTTTAACGCCATCTATCAAAATGTTAAGGTAAAAACTGTTAAGTTAAACCTTTTTGTTTGTAACAGATTCGTTAGCAGCCAGCTCGTAACTATGAATGTCAATGCTATGTTCAAATATTTTACTTCTATGAAAAACTGAAAATAAAAGCGTGTGACTCGCAATTATAAATAATGTTTTAATTTCATCGGCCTCTGACAATAAATAATAACAGCAGAGCGTGGTTTGATCGACAAAAGTAAAATGACGTCGTCGGGAACGTGTAATTTCCCGAAATTGAACGAAAATATAGCGTTCTCTAATTGGAAGTTTCGTGTAAAGATTTTGTTGGAAGAAAGAAACCTTTCAAACATATTGGAAAAATATGACAAGGAGATCAAACAACATATTGAAAGTGATGCGAAAGCTCGGTCAATTATTGTACAATGCGTAAGTGACCAATATCTCAATATTATAAAAAAATGTAAAACCGCTGCCGAAATGATTACTTGCTTGGAATCAGTATTTGAGAGAAAAAGTGTATTCAAAAAGCTTTTTATACGTAAAAAGCTAATCGCTATGAAATGCTCCAGTGGTCAAAATTTACAGGATCATTTCCTTCAATTTGACAACTTGATCACTCAATTGGAGACAGCTGGAACTACAATGGAGGACAGCGATAAATTGACGCATTTATTCCTGACACTACCTGAGGAATACAGTACAGTAGTAACTACATTGGAAACAATGAGTATTGAAAAAGAGCTCACTGTAGATTTTGTGAAATCTAGACTCCTAGATTCAGAGTTAAAATTAAAAGAAAAGAAAAGTGAAGTTGTGGAAAGCAGTTTCTATACCTGCTTTAAATGCGGAAAAGAAGGACATTTGGCATACCAATGTGATAAGAAAAGTGAAAACAATTATCAAATGCAACGAGGCAGAGGAAAATTTAGAATGAGGAATAGAGGAAGATCTGGGTTCAGAGGAAAGTCGAGAGGACAAGGGCATGTAACCCAAGTGAATGAAAATGTTAACAGTAATGAAATGTTTATTGCTTCAAGTATGGAACACGTATTGCATACAGAAGATGCATCGGAGATTGTTTTTGTTGTAGACTCAGGAGCAACACATAACTTCATACAAGAGAGATATGAAAAATTTATGACAAAGGTGACGGAACTCCAAGACCCAATTAAAATTAAAATTGCAAATGGAGAAGTATTATGTGCAAAGAAAAAAGGTTTTTTAAGTACCTTTTATGAGGGAGACACACCTGTGACAATTGAAGGTCTCATAGTAAGTGGAATTGAAAGCAATTTACTGTCAGTAAATGAACTGATGAATAAAGGGAAATGTGTAATATTTAAAAATGGAAGGTTGATAATTAAATCTGAAACACGAGTATATTATGGAGAAAAGAAAGGAAAGTTATATATATTGAAAATGCAACTACCTAATAAAAAATATAAATGCTATTATGGCGATGAAGACCTGACTTATGGTGATCTATGGCATATCAAATTAGGTCATCTCAATCGGAAAGCATTAAATTTGATGAACTTACCTTACAGCAAAAATGTATGTGAAGTTTGCATGAAAAATAAAAGCACAAGGCTACCTTTCAAGACAATTTCAAAGCCTCAATCAAGAGATATAGGAGAATTAATACACTCAGATGTTGCTGGACCAATGAAAGTTGTAACAAAAGAAGGCTATAGATATTACCAAACCATATTGGATGACTACTCGCATTTTACTCAAACTTACCTGCTAGTAAACAAATCTGAAGCAGCAGGAAACTTGATAAACTATGTAAGGGAAATAGAAACAGAAAAAGATATAAAAATAAAAAGAATCCGTTGTGATAATGGAGGAGAATACTCATCGAACTATTTTAAAAAGTTTTGTGAAGAGAAAGGTATAAAAATAGAGTATACGATACCTTATAGTACACAAATGAATGAAAAAAGTGAAAGGATGAACAGATCCATTTATGACAAAGCTCGAACTATACTAGATGAATCATGCTTACCGAGACATCTGTGGGGCCATGCTATCTTGACAGCTACATTCTTGATCAATAGATGCCCATCAAGTGCAATTGCTTACGAGATACCAGCAATAATATTTGAGAGAGAAATGATGCTCAATAAATTGAAGCCATTTGGATGTAAAGGGTGGATGGTAATACTACCAAGAAGAGATAAATTTGATTCTAGAGCAAAAGAAGTAAGAATGATTGGCTATGCTAGAAACGGATATAAAGTTTGGGATCCTTTATCAGATACTGTTACTGTATCAAGAGATGTAAGATTTAATGAAAGAGATTTTAAGTACCAACAAGCAGAGATTAATGAACAAGAAGATGATAATATATACATTGAAGAAAGAGATAATGAAGTGGAAAGAAAGAGGAAAGATGAGGAAGAAAGAAAGAGAAAAGATGAAGAAGAAAGAAAGAAAAAAGATGTAGAACAAGCGACTCAAGAAAGTACTAGTCAAAGTACTAGGAGTGGGAGATTAATTACTACACTAAAACATTTAAGTGAATATGAAATTTACGAAGCATATTGCTTGGTAAATACAGTAGAAGATCCCCAGGAGTTTACAGAAGCTATGAAAAATGGATGGGAAGAAGCAATCAATACAGAAATAAAAGCTCTACAGAAAATGAATACTTGGACAGAAGTTGATTTACCTGAAAACAAGAAAGCCATTGATACAAAATGGGTATTTAAGACTAAAGAAAACAACTTGAAAAAGGCTCGATTAGTAGTGAAGGGGTTTCAATTGAAAGAAGACTCTGATTTTGGAAAAAATTATGCACCAGTAGCAAGAATATCGTCGGTCCGAACTATCCTGGAATCGGAAGCGTACATCAAACCACTGGAAGGTGTAAAAGTAATAAAACACAAAGTTTTAAAACTGAATAGAGGATTGTATGGATTAAGAGAAAGTCCCAAATGTTGGAATCAAAGATTTAATAGCTATGCAGAAGAAAAGGATTTCAAAAGATCGAAGAGATTTAAATGGACTGATAAGTGATGTATTGTTTGTGTTGTACATGGACAATAGAAGTGCTATTCAAATAGCAAAAACCTTTGAAAATAGCAAACGTGCCAAACACATAGACATAAAACACCATTTTCTAAAAGACATTATAACTAGAAAATTAATTAATGTTGAATATGTCTCTACTCATAATAATTTGGCAGATGTATTAACAAAAGCATTGTCTGGTGAAAAGTTGCATACAATGAAGCAAATCTTAAATATTGTTTAGTAATTTTATTAGTAATGTTTTGTAAGTTTGTAGCGATTTCAATCTATTACAGATTTTCAATCGAGGGGCGGTGTTAAGTTAAACCTTTTTGTTTGTAACAGATTCGTTAGCAGCCAGCTCGTAACTATGAATGTCAATGCTATGTTCAAATATTTTACTTCTATGAAAAACTGAAAATAAAAGCGTGTGACTCGCAATTATAAATAATGTTTTAATTTCATCGGCCTCTGACAATAAATAATAACAGTTCATAAATGGTTCGGTAGATGGCGTTGCGTAATGACGTCATCTTTTTAAAAGTCGATGTTAAGATTTTCCGTGCTTTCATGACATACCGTGGTAAAAAAATCGTTGCATCTTAAATATATTCGTAATTTTACGAGTGCACAATCGCTGAAATTTTGTACTACTTGCATACTGTTTTAGTTATCACCGTCCTTTGTGGGCCCGTTTTTAGGGTTCCGTATTTATTAGAGACATTAAGAGTTCCGTACTTAGTATGTCAACGTAACAAATAGCCTTTTTTTAAACTCATAAGTGGGAACACTTATTGTGATGGAGCGTGGCCCGACACGCTCTTGGCCAGTTTTTTTTTTATTGAATATGGTAGGTAGAGCGCGAGCAAGATAACTTGGCGCGTAGCTGGGGGCGTGCTTAATGTTGCCAGCCTAATAAAACTTTTTTCCTTAATTTGATTAAAAACGCTCTTCCATAACACAGTGTAATTTAAAGAATTTATTTATTAAATTTTTACCTTTATTTAAAACAAAAAAATCGTGAGAACTTTGTAAATCTTTTAATGAATATCTTATAAATTAATTAGCACTTTTAGCACCAGAATTCCACGCTAGTCTTTATCAGAAAAGTCTGATAAGTCCATTGTTAATTTGTCCATTTTGAGTTCCATTAACCTATCAGATTTAAAAAAAATATTTTATTGTAGAGATACATTGTCATTCTTCTGGCTTTACAGTAACGCTTGCGCTTTTGTAGGGGCTTTGTTTATTTATGTGCAGTAGTATGATGCATTATCCATTACTACAATACAATTCGGTTTTAGATTTGGCACTATTTATTCTTTCATGGATGAAGTTTACAGAATTCATATCGTCATGATAGTCACTTGATTAAGATTTAAACATATAGTAGCAGTCCATTTTCAACAAACTTTGTTGACTTGCTGGGTACCGCTCAGGTACGCATATTTAGGGAAATTTTATTGTGATGGTCACCCGAAAAATTATTTGACAAATGGGTCTAATTTTGGAAAATGGTACCGTAGGCCTAATATTTTCTCATTTCTCTTCACAAACACGTTTGACTTTCAAGATAATATCCCTGCTAGCACTTTTAATCACTTTTGGTATAATAATGACGACTATTTACTTTAGAAACGATAAAAAACACAGAACACGACACATTCTTCTGACACATGACATAAACGTCAAACGATTAGTTTCCAATTTCCGCCACGCGCCAACTTATCTTACGCTAGCTCTATATTATGTTTGAACCAGTTTCCTGCGTCACTAGTTAGTCAAGGTTCAATGGAAGACCAGTGTCAGATAGTATCTATCTGGCAACATTTCTGAAATTATACCTATTTGGTGATTTTTAGGGTTTCGTACCCAAAGAGAAAAACTAGACCCTATTACTAACACTCCGCTGTCCGTCCATCCGTGTGTCCTTCTGCCACCAGGCTGTATCTCATGAATCGTGATAGAACTACTTTCTATCACGATTCATGAGATACAGCCTAATTTTCACAGATGAAGTGTTTTTGTTTTCGCTACAGCGACAAAATACTAAAAATGAATAAAATAAATGTTTAATAGGGCTCCCATACAACAGATGTGATTTTTGCTACGGTCGGTACCTTCGTGTGCGAATCCCACTCGCACTTGGCAGGTTTTTTAATGGTTATCACTTTTTACTTTATTTCTGTTCTGTATACCTGATGTATGACACAAAATAAATATTTGTTTTCTCTGTTTTGTATGAATGCCTGATGAATAGAGACAATGAAAACAAATATTTATTTTGTGACATAAATATTTGTTTTCATTATCTACGGCAGGCTTGTTATCTCTCCCTTTTTTAATGTAAGACATTGTGATCAGATCGGTATGTCGAATATCAACGTTTGATATGACGCAGATTATTCCAGATATTACCTTCACATTACATAACGTTCTCTTTCGCATGTACGCACTAGCTACATATTGAATGTAACCGCCACCGGAATGTCCGTCAGACACAAGCGAAATAATATTGATCGGATGCCAATGTGGTAACAATTAAAACTCGACGCGTGTCCAATTGACACGCACGTACAAACATACGGGTACGAATATTTGGTAAAACAAACCGTTAAAATTAATGTATATGACCGAGACCGTAACTCACACTTTTATGCTAAAATCGTATTGTGTCGTTAAAATTCGGAACACAACCGTAGCGCTACAAAAGTTGGTAATTTTCATTTTGTCGAAGATTGAATGGTTCCTTCCCAGAGGCATCGCTTTAATTGACACTTGGCAAGACAATTTTGTGACTGCTTCATTCTTAAGAACCGCATAGAATTTATTTGACTGAATTAGGAGTTTAATAACGACCCATTCCCTCTCCTAGAGATGAGGCCTAAGTCCCAGCAGTGGGAACATTAAAAAGGCTGATGATGATGATGATGACTTTAATACAAACCACCAGAAACACTAACAAAATTAATTAGGCTCTAGAAATTAAACATCACTACTATACTTACTATACTCTCTACTCTTCTTTTCTTTCCAAGCGTAATCCGTAAACCAAAGTTTCTATTAGTGCCGCAAAAGTTCCACAAGTATGTTTGCTAAGCCTGTGTATCGACATATCACCGCATAATGCCGATGTAAATTTTTATATTGGCACTGTCGTACAGTTCAATAGGTTCATATTTCGTATAGATCATAAACTTACTACCTAAGTTTAATTTCTATATCCCGATAAAGAAGAAAATCGTGAATATATGCACTTCAAACTTTGATGTTTGAAACTAAGAGTAAGTTGATCGGTTGTCAGGTGGTGGTGGCGGCTGGCGAGTACACCACCGGCAGCGCGTGGCTCTCCGAGGAGAAACTTCTGGAACAAGCGCGCGACATGTGGAAGAGACTTAGCGACGAACAAAAAGGCGCTTACGGTGAAGACTACTTTGAAAACGCCCTGCGCAGCCTCGAGAAGTACACCAAAGGCGCTGTAAGTACCACAGACGTGACTACGCTTAATTTCTTCGTATTTCTAGCTTTACTTGTATGTTTGTGTGATGGGGCCGGACGACGGCTCAATATTACACTCTTAAACTATACCTAGGTGTGTAGGCTTACCAACGCCACCTTTCTTTATTCTACTTTCCGCCCCACGAAATATTGATACCGTTCGTCATTTTCACCTCCTACATAGTTCGCTTTACGTTCGCAAAAGGTCGTGTAAGAATTTATAACAAGCTACCGTCCCATAATTTAAATAAAAGGCAACAGATATAGGATACATGATTTTAAATAAAGAACGTTAATGTTGTTTACTTTGTCATAAAGTTACGAAAACATAAGATGGCTTCAAAAATGAGGCACAGAAAAACTTATTGATAATACCAAGTTGATATTCCAACTTTAATAAAACGATTTTGCGTAAAACACACATTCTTATACCTATATATTTTCTAGATACACAAAAAAAAAGAAATCATGTTTTGAATCACTTCACTTCTTTTTGGGAACGCTTTTTTAACCCTTCTCCTTCTGTGAATAATAAAATAGGAATACCTAAGTCGAGCCGAGCCTTTGGGTTTATTTTCTACTTGAGGTAGGTATGTACTCTTGAACATCCGTAACTTATTTGGATTCCGTACGTCCTTACACCTACATCCGACACGTGCATTTTTTGGAAAACAATTTATTACTGGAACTTTGGCCCTGAAACCTTCTTTAGAGATCGTGGAAAGAGAATTTAGATTGTAGCCTAGAAACTTCTTCGGAAAACAGAAGTGTTTATTTCTTATACTCGTACCTAGCCCAGGCTCTGTTTTCGTGTTTCTAATAGTACACAAGTATTGTCCTGAATAGAACTATTAGTTCGCATATGAACCTTCCTCTGAGGATATTTTCCCACTTAATGTTGATTGATCTTCTACTAATTTTATTAATGTGTTAAAGAAAATCAATAGTGAGCAGATGGTGTAGGTATCGTGTAGTTACTATGGGCAAACAATCAACAATTCTGTAATTACGTAGATTCACGGTAACAATATCAAAAGCTGAGAAATCAATACTTAGCCAAAGCAGCTTTCATAAACAAACTCCTTCGTGGAATCAATTTCCATCTCTTTCTCACTGCATAATTATTTCTCTGGATCATATCTACCTACCTAACGTTGACCTTTACAAAGTTACCTACTTAAATTATTCTTATCATTTTATTTGTGACGTTAACGTTAAAAAATATGATACTCGAACAGAGAGATCCTCGAAAGATCAACAGTTTTAAATTTAGATGAAAAGTAACGAGCGCATAACCTAAATAAATCACTTTCTCTTTTAAATACACACACATCTGTCTATGTATTGAACTAAAACGAACAAAACCAGTGATGTGAGAATGACATAGTGAGTGAGCCTACTTTGTAATTTTCACATCAGTGGTTTTATCTTCTTTTATTGTTTACGCTTCATTAGCAGTTCGATCAGATGGGAGGCGGCTGGGTGTACTGTAACTAATGAGTTGTATCCGCAGGACGCAGACCTGACCGCCGTGACACGCGCGCTGAGCGACGGCGTGACACGCACGTTCCCGCTGGCGCGCTACACGCCGGTGTCACCGCGCGAGAAGCTCAAGTCCTTGTTGGCGGAGCACATGCCGCGCTCCCTCTACGAAGGCCTCTACACCGATTAAACGGGAAGCCTGCTCAACGTCTACCAACAAATGAATATCTCGGTTTATATTTCACTGATCCTGCAAACAATACTGCTTTTATATCTACGGCAACAATTTTTAATTTTCCCTGTAGATATAAAGGTCAAATGTGAAAAACAAAATATAACCGACCGTGCTCTTCATCGGACCTACCATGAAACTACGAATTTCACATTCATCTCGAAAGTTTCCGCACGAATTCTTTTTAAAGGATGTGAACGATAGAGTTTCTATTCATGGCGGGTCCTTAGATTATTCGTCGTGAAAATCTTACTGTAAAGTATGATATCTATTATATCATCAAACGATTGATATCACGTTCTAAAGGATCAACAAACTGCTCTAAATATAGACGTGTATTTGAGAAGCTGGCATACTTGCTATCTCTGAGCAATAAACAATTAGCATCTACATAATACGTGGGTAACGTAGTCGGCGTGTGCCAAATGAAACTCTCATGCAGAGCACTCGACTTACGTAAGCGTATAAGTTGAAGGCGGTTTACTGATTCTGTCTCCAGCCCACTTGAACACGTTTCTATAGACCACTTACTTATCAAAAACTGTCCGCGCCGCCCGGGAATACTAATAAATCAAGAACATTAACAATCCTGCAGACATTAAAATAAAAAGCCTTTGTCTGTTATCTAAATGTCAGCCAATGTGAGTGTTAGTGACATTTGGTTAATTAACAAAAGATTCACTCGACCGTTCCATTATAATCTCCGTTTTCATCTTTTGAGTAAATTAGATACCACTTCAAAAGTATCTAGATCCAGCTCTAGGGCAACAGTCGCCAGGAAAATTAATTTGTTTGAGCTTCTGCTAGTCGTTTAATGTCGAGTGACCTTTGTAAAAGCATTAGTTATAATATAAAGTCTACAAGAATGTCGTTTTATTTTAAACCTTGATAACTAGATAGTGAGTACCTATATGCTAGGCCTCAGGTCAGCTTGACCCGATTATTTGTTGGCACTCGATCAATTCTGTCAGTCGCGTATGTTGCTGATCCATTTTCGCATTTAATGTGTGGTTTTCCATCATTCAGGCTAGGGTAATTATTAAATAGTTAAACTGGTCGAAATAATGCGTTATATAAACCATTAACATGAAGGCAGTGGAGTCTTGACACATTCATTTTTATGAACTTGCAGCTCGTGCAAGTCTCTTGCGAGTCGCGAAACTTTCCCTACAATACGCTAAGTGTTTACGTGAAGCCCGAAAGATAAAGTGTTTAACCACTAAGTAAGTTAAATAATAAAAGTGGCTAGCACTCGCCCGGCAAAGGAAGTATGTTTATTTAACACTCTGAACGAAAATCCCCTGAAATTAAAATCTGCTGCCTTAAAATTTTGGTTTAAATAACGCGAAAAGTTAATCTTTACTTGTTAATGTATAATAATGATATTGTGTTTTCACAGTTGTAGATAAAATATTACTAGTCGTGTACAGTATTTTGAATAAATGTTCCTGTGTGTTATATCATCGTCATTAGCTCATGTCATCAATTATAATGTTCAACGGGAGGTCTCCTCTCGTTGGCAACACATTATAGAGATTCCATTTTATCATTTATGTTTGCAAATACTTGCTTTATGTGTGTGTATTCGTATTATGTTAAAAATGCAGCCGGTACGTGGAGCGCCATGAATACATTATAGCCACTTGCTTGCTGCATTTTTGAAGTGCATTTAAGTGCGGGATACAGACATAATTCGTTACTATCTACATTAATTTTAGTTCTATCGCGTGTGAGATAATTTTATATAATGTGTCTTTTTAATAAATAAAAAAGTAAAATGTGGTTTTATTTGCAAATTTTCCAAAAAAAAAAAAAAATTATTGTCTTGCTTTCACGTCTCATCAATAATTGATTCTATAGTCATAATATTAAGTTAATGGATAGATAGTTCGTAAGAAGACTACTCCACAGTCCAAATTCCAAGAGAAAAATCAAAGTAGGTACTTACCTACAGCCATAATGATTATTATAATTTATAAAAAGACGTACTTGCAATACCACGAATTAATCAAAAACTGCAAGCGGATTACGTCAACCGAATAGACAGCGAATCCATAGCGCGATCATAAATCCGACTACGTAGCAAGTGCCTACGTACGTAGCACGACGCCCGCGTAGCACTCCCCGTAGCAATCTACGTAGCAGAGGCCCATATATTTTTTAGTATTGGATTGCTACAAACTTAAATTGGGCTACTTTTGGTCTGAATATTGGCTTCATAAATTCGTGTTCTTGAATTGTCAACCTAGAACTCAGCTACGAGTTATTCTACTTCGACTCTTGTGTAAAAATCGTGGTCCATTTTTAAGTCGCAAGTTAATGCAATAAGGCATTATTTATCATTCATTCAGCACGCTCTAGCGAACCTACATTGGAAAATGAATTAACTAGAAGCAGGAAAGAGTTCAACCACAACCTCCACAACCTTGGTTAGTCATGCTTGTTAGCATTTACATTTAATGGCCAATTCAAGAGTTAGTTTTCATTTATTTCTAGAGTAATTAGTAATGTTTACCAGTAATTATGTTCGTTATTAAATTTAAATGTATGCAAAGCTCATGTTTAAAGAGAAGCGAGTGGAAACTCGTAGTGGCGGGGCTTCTGTGTCAAATTATAAATTGTTATTGTACGCTCCTAGAACACGGCATAAAATTGTTTTTGAAATGAACTTAGACCCGGCTGGTCTGCAGTAACAAACGGTTATTCACGAGTGGATGCCTTCAACGGTATACTTGAGCTTATGGTACTATTATCATAATCCCTTAGTGTGAGGAGGATCAGACATCTGTCTCCCAAATCGTTGTGGCAACTCATCGTAGCGTATTTACACAGAATAATAAAACTGTGGAGTGCGACAATAATAGCAGGGTCCGTGCAAAAACAATCGATCGTGTATGTAGACGTCACAAAATCAGTGCCGGATTTACCACATAGCGAGAGTAGCAAATGCTGCGGGCCCCGTAGTTAGTAGTAGGAAATTGTGGGCGGGCCTCGCGCGCTTGAACGTAAAAAAAAGCCAAAATAGGATATAAATAATGTTGGCAACTACCTATACGGACCCACCATCGCTACTCAAGAGCTCCGAAGCCTGTTTAAGAAATAAATTAAAAGAGGTTTAATTCGTTGTTATTTATTTATAAAGGCATCCTATGTACATCTCGTCTCGTCATGTCTTACGTCACGCTTCCAGAAATGCGTAAGAGGTTTTCATCCTGAAAAATAAACTTTTCCCGTTATGATTTACGTTTTTAAGTCTGAAAGTAACTGAAGGGTTGTGTAGAAATCGGATGTCAAGGGCATTTAGGGCTGCGGAATCGTTCGAAAGACACTGCGGCCATTGGACGCAAAGGGCAACTATAGGAAGACGGTCGGGTTTTTGTCAGTAAAAGTCTGAGACTCCCTCTCGCTCCATGTAGCACTAGAGAAGTTGTTTGGAGAATTCCTCCCCTCAAAAAAAGGAATGGGTATTTGATACGAAGGAATAAGGAGGATGTTGTAGGAAATTTTTGATTATGAATTTCTATGGCCAGAAGGGTAGAGGAAGACCAAAGAAATGATGAATGGGTAAAAATCATTTAAAATTACCATTTTGGTTGCAATATTTGTCCACACCCGATATTTTTGTTTCCGATTTATTTTATTATGTAAGAAGTACCTATTAGTATTCTGAAATGTTATCTAGCTCTACACAGATTTATGTAACTGTAGCCCATAATAAACACAGTATATTTCTTTTTTTCGTCGAGCTCGGATTAATCTCCATACAAAAAAAAAATGTCCTCTTTACGGATTGCGTAACAAAAATTATCAAAATAAATATAATAGCTACGGTAATTAATTATGAATGAACTTTTTGCCAAAACGTTGTTAATATCCATTGATTACGGTAAAAAATATTTAATGGTAATTATTTAAAATATAAAAATTTTGGGTTCAAAGTAACGTCCGTTATTTTGTTCATTTTTGTTATTCATTTTTGTAACAACAAAATTTGTTATTATTTAGAATTTGTAAAAGGAACTCATTGTTTTTGATGGCTCAACGATTTCGTACAGCGACTCAGTGAAGGACCTTGGTGTTATCATTTATAAAGACTTTTCGTGGGGTCCTCAGGTGCAGGAAGTTAGCCGCAAGTTGTTTGCGTCTGCGGGGTCTTTACGAAGGCTGCGCAATTTTCTTCCAACTGCTACCAAAACTGCGCTCGCCCAATCCCTCCTTCTCCCAATCCTTGATTATGCCAATGTCAGTTATCTTGATCTAACCGAAGTGCAGCTAAATAAGCTTGAGCGGCTTCAAAACTTTTATTTTCGATTCATATTTGGATTGCGCAAATATGATCATATTTCTGAATTTCGTATTAAGCTCAAGTGGCTGCCATTCCGCCTTCGTCGGAATACTCATATTTTATCGTTGCTTTACAGTGTCCTGTTTATCCCTACAACCCCCTCTTATCTCAAAGAACGTTTTAAGTTCATTCATGACAAACATTCTACACACTTGAGATCATCGGAGAATTTGACCCTCTTAATGCCTTTGCATTCTAAAAAATTCTGTGATAAGTCATTTGCGATCCAGGCGGTACGTTTATAGAACGCGTTGCCATTACCAATTAGGCAAGCCCAGTCACTAGTTTATTTTAAAAATCTAGTTAAAAACCATTTCCTTTCTCTCTAATACTATACTGATCCTACGTAATTTAATTTCTTCCACCAACCCTACTTTACTCTTTTTTTCTACCCTTTTTACTAACTAAATTGTGTAACATATTATAATATGTATGTATATATATATTTATAATTGAGTATTGTGTTTTATATAGTTAGCAGTAGACCACAGACTACCCCGTGTATTATTTTAAGCTCTTATCCATCCTAAAGTTGTCTGGAAGATATCGCTTTCAGCGATAAGACCGCCATATTTGTACCCACAAATTTAAGTTTTTGTATAAGCTGTGTTACTTTTTGGTGTACAATAAAGTCTATTCTATTCTATTCTATTCTCATTTAAACTATAATGAGCCAAATCATATGCCAAAATCAAATATGAGAGTAATTTTGTCCTCGAGGGAAATTAGTGAACAAAGCGTGTTTCTTTGTCAGCGAGCAGAATTCCAATTTTAATTTATCAGTTTTGTTTTGTTTCAGACAATGCAGGTAAGTGAGCACTTATTATTTAATTAATCAGTTAAGCACGATATTGCTGACATTTATTGAAATGCAAGGTAATTGGAACTCATTGAGAATTCTGTTTGGCTTAACATTATTTGAAGCTACTTTCAAAACATAAGCTGTTCTTCATTTTTGTTATGATTTGAACAAAAGTCGCAATCACATTGCTGACAAAATATTATTATTACAGCGTGATTCTAATGTTGTACATTTCACTGTATTTGCATATATATGATATGGACTTGTTTCTCTTTCTGTTTGTTATGTTCACTGTCGGTGAAAAAAATCCTTAGAAGTTGATTTTCTATAATTAACAAGCTTTTGCCCGCGGGTTCGCCTGCGTACATAAAATATAGACTATGTCACTCAAAAATAAAGCAGCATTATGTCGGTGAAAAAATTTTAGCAATCGGACCAGTACTTTCAGAGATTACCTCCTACAAAAAAAAAAAAAAACCAAAAAAACAAACTTGACCTCTTTATTATATTAGTGTAGATTAATTAATACAACAAATGATAAAAGAAATATAAAGTGGTTTATTGCGGAACACCTTATACAGAAATCAATAAAATAAATTACAGTCAAACTATAATGTGCATGGTAGACGAGCCCTAATATTTCATTTTTCTTATTTTTTGTTACGCGTTTCATTTTTGTTACATTATCATTTTTGTCACATTGGTCATTTTAAATGATTATCACCCGAATACACTGTCTAAGAAGTCAGAGATAATATACTGGGTGTCTCAGAAAAAAGTCACATTTGAAGTCGTATGTCAAATTATAAAATTAAAAACTGAAGACGTGGGAAAATTACTCTTCAAATTTAAAACGATCTCTAACATTCATAAAATGAGCTTTAGAAATTGAGTAGAAACGTTGTTGATTTCTCGTCTGATGTTTTCCTTCATCCCACTCACAGAGCCCAGACACCCTGTTTTAAGTCTAGAAAAGTGGTAACTGTGTACAATGTTTCTTGGATAGGTTTCATTAAATAAATAATAGGGTAGGAGAGGACATGTTGCGTCGACCACAAGTGTCATCAGGATGAGGGTAAAAAACCATATTGTTGCAAACACCATTTTTTTCTACCACCAATGCTTCAAAAAGGTGTCTAAAAATAATAAAACAGCCTGAATTTTGAGGTTGTTCGAAAAAGTTACCGTGACTCAAACACAATAGGCCGCTGAAGAAACACCGGCGGGTTTTACTTAGTAAAAATCCGACAACTCCTCCTCTGCGAAATCTCTCTTGCTCTACCTCTCTGAAGTAATTTAGCGTTATCGCACCATCAAAAAAAATATATATGGACCCAAAAAGTACAACAATAATAACACGGCCTTAATTTAATAAAGTGATTTTTTCTTTCAACCAAGTGTACATTTACGAAAATAGGAAAACTTTGAAGTAGCAGCATAACACGAAGGAGATACAATTTTCCTGAAGCCAGACTGAAGTTTCCGAAAGCGCAGCATCGGCCAAGTTATCGCGCCACCGACTCGTAGGTACGCTGTTGACCCACTTTGCCATACTTTAATTATTCAATCAGAACACAAGTAGGCTATATCGGCGATTTTTTCCATCAACTCTGTAGTGTACTCACATGCATGAATAATTAACCGTACATCAGTTTTCCAGACGATAGCATAGCATAATCAGCCTTAGTAGTAGTAGTGGTGAATATTACATAGTAAAAATTAATTTAAAAATCGACGACATAAGAATTCCTGTAAAAAGTAAAAAATCATTTTATGTTGTAACTTTAATGTAAGTAATCTTTTAATGTAAGTAAAACTTTTTATTTATTTTTTTTTGTTTTGTGTTTGTCTTAAGTTTTTGTTGTCTACAATGTTTTTTGCGCCAAAATAAATATTTTCTTTCTTTCTATCATCATCATCATCTTCCTGCCCTAATCCCGTTTTATTTGGGTCGGCGCAACACGTTTTTTTCTTCCATTCTGTCCTGTCACTCTTCTTTCTTTCTATCATATGAGGGAAAATTATGGCCATTTTGAAAATATAAGCTACCTATTTTTTGCATAAAAGTCTCGCAAATATTTTAACGTGACTTTTTTTTATAATGGCTCGCGTTTGACCACTATCTCACCTGATGGTAACCGATGATGTGGCCGACGATGGAACACGCTTGCCTAGAAGCAATCTATTCACTCTTGACTTAAAAACCGGCAAAGATCAAAAACAAAAGATGAACATTGAATCGGCTTATTACGTGAAAGCACTGCGAAGGAGGTATACAGTGGTGATTTGAAAATACTTATTAATACGAGGCGGTAAATCATTAAATGACTTCTCCTGTTCTAGGGTGGAGCGAGACGGCGTGTCAGACTTTTACTGACTGACCTGTGTCCTTCAGTTACCCTTTGCTTTCCAAGGCCACAGCAACTCTCAAAAATTCTTGCAACCATAGCGGGCCTACTGGGCCCCTACGGTTTTGTTATCAAGGTACGTGTGAAACACAACGCGCCGTCGCCTCGATCTTGGTCCTTACCAGACGACTGGACGGCGAGCTACCCATATCTTATGGTCCGCAAATTGGCACTTATGGTGGTCCGAAATCGCCCTGCGTCCCCATTGGCGGCGGCGGGGTGTGAGGATGTTCGTTCCCTCATGGTTGTGTATCTCCTTCGTCCGCATAACTGCTTCGCAGAAGGAGACGACCGTATCCCATCCTACCTTGCTTTGGACCATGGCCTGAACCAGGGCCAAGCGTGAGAGGTCGCTACCGCCGATCGCGTCCACTAGGACAAGGTAGTGCTCCGACCAAGCGGGACAGACTTCTACCATAATCCTCCACAAAGCTCATCCACCTTCATAAGTTGACTGAAAAGATTCATTAAGAGGTATAGTATGAGCTTCGTCATATCGAGTGCGACGACAGCGCCATAAAGATAGATAATCTTTCTATTTTACAAGATTTTTATTTTTCACCAGTAAACATAATATTTCGACCAATAAAAATCGAGCGCGCAAAAAGCCGACTGATTTAGTGATGAAGTTTGAGTTCCGCTTGAATAGCATAGTGTTTGTAATGTCGTCCAGCGGTGCTGTTCTCTAAGAAAACCGCCTTGAGCGCAGCGCTGGCCGCAGCGACGAGTCGAGAGCGCAGTACATTGAATTAACAATCCAATGTTTATGTACATTAGATTGTTACTCCAATGTACCTATTTGGATTTCGTCGCTGCGGCCAGCGCTGCGCTCAAGGCTGTTTTCTTAGAGAACAGCACGCCAGTACAGTGCAAAGCTCGTCAGCAAAATTTATAGTTGGTGTGAAGTCGTGCTATACGTAATGTTAAATCATATTAATCACAGAACACAGGAATCATACAGATATCAATATTTGGGCAGCGGTAGTTTGGCGGTCATCCTGTACATATAATCAGGTATTTAGGTACCCTTCTTCATTGTTACGCCAAGTTCAAAAACCTTACCGTGAATTGCGATGTATTGAGTTCACGTAACATATATAATATTATACAGCACTGATATTTATCCTTCTTCAAAGAAAATTATAATTTCAGACCTTCGTTTCAGAACCATTTGCCTTTTATTTAGGCCATTTGGCTTTTTACTTGCTATTTTATTTTAGTAATAAAAATAACTTTCAAGCTCTTATAAAATTTCGCTATCCAAATGTCGTTCAGATAAAATATTTTGATAAATGTTATTTGAACAAATGCCATCGAACAGTGACCAATTTATCTTTTTGATTGAATCGAAATGATCAACCTTTGAAGAAAAAATAAGTATCATAGTATGGAATTTTAGACTTAAGTAACCATCTACAAATACTTGATTAAGAACGTAATTTGAAAACCGGCAAGCATTATTTAACCGCGACCGTACCTACAATTCCACTAATAGATACGCAATTCTCGTGCCGACAGGCTGGTTTTGTATACCCATATAGGTATATTTAATTTCCGTTTCAAGATACCTACAGTAATTGCTATACCTACATTATGTATGTTCATTTTTACATCAATGTAACGATAAAATTTGATCTTCTGTACCAGCGACTTAGTTCATAAGATCGCCGCTAGCCGTTTCCCACGCTCTAGATGTTCCAGCGATCACAAAAGAAATATATTAAAATGAACGACATTTCAATACTCTCTCCCTTTCAAATGCAAAGTTTCTTCTAGATAAAACGTTCCTTCAGTTACAAAAGTTATGGGTATAGCATTGTTAAAGTTTCTTGTTATAGAAGATGAGTTTTCTATTTTTGACCAAACAATTTAACGGTCGCTAATCGTTTAGACGCCAACGATGTTAGCGATCGATCAAAGTTAACGTCACGGCATAGTTGTAAAAGATACAAAAACAACATTAAGCTAGATGACTTGTAATGTAAGCTAATCTCGGACTATAATCATTTTAATATTTTCTCTCTTAGAACCTATCACGAGAACACGTGTAACAAAGATTAATGGACACTGAACGTTTCACGTCAACCTATTTCGGAACTTGTTTTATAACATTAATTACATTTTGTTAACGAGGCCAAAGTTTGAGAGCTTTCACTGTTTATTTATATTAATCTCAATTTGCTTAATGCAGTTCGTATCGGTTTCCGATGCAATTGCTTTTGTGGTATCCAGGCACAAATTGTGCTACTCATGTGGCAGCCGTAATGTGCCCGTGGGAGCCTGGGGTCAGATGTGCGACCTCGACCTGAATACTGCTGCAAACGTCATGTGGTCTGCAGCCAAAGGCTAGTTCCACACAAAAGATACTTGTAGCTTCAACTCGACGGCGACGTACAAAACATGAATAAGTTTACATTTTAAGAATTCATAAATGGAACAAAACAGGGTCTGGTGTGCAGTGTCTTTGTGCCGAAGGATCTATCTGAAATATTTGATAAAAACAGAATACGAAACTCATGACATCAATTTATTATATTATTCAATGTTTCATCCCACAACAAGAAAAGCACATAGCCGCGTGAGTTCTTGGCTGACAACTTATGAATTTGTGAAAATCAACCCTCATTTCCACGAGCTAAAGTGTTTTCAAGGACTCTCATACACTCTCGCAACTTCCATTTTCAAGTTCACGCAAGACATCTTATCTTGCATGTGCGCACAGATTTCCAGTAAGTACTACGCACCTGACCTTTATGAAGGACACCACAAATAGGGTCACTTAATTTCAGTCTAGGGCGTCCTTTTCTGACACTTCCATTCACATTTCGCTGAAAGTCCTAGTAATAAACTTTCCATCCTTTTTCTGAAGACGGTCCGCAACGAAATTAAATTATTATGTAAAATCACTTTGATTTTATACTGTTCCTTGGTATTTTATATAACTAAAAGCTTGGGATTACAATCTAAAACCACAAGAGTCATGAAATGACCATCGTACTCGTATATTCTACTTAATGAAATAGTTATTACACAGAGTGTTTGCGTCACACGCATACTCGTGGGTACCTACGCTACGTCAAAGTTTCCAGTTTGTAATTACAACATCCGGACATCGCTGCTGTGTCGCTCCGTTGATGCAGGTACCATGTCAACGAGACTTTACATTACGCCGCCGAGACCACCCACCACCCTCATACCTGCAAATAGCTATATCTACACTGTCATTGAAAAATATGACTCCAGCGAAGTTTCAGCAGCATTTAATAAAATTTCTCACACATGGATTTACATGAACACTACGTACACTTTAATACCACACTGAAATACTAAATTATGTTGTGTCAAAACATTTTGCTAGTCCGGAATATTATAGACAGACGGAAACTCTATTATGTTTTGACGAACACTCCAACTGGTGATATCGATATCGCAAATGCCACAGAGACCGAAAGGCGAGAATTTTTAAATGCAAATTTTATGGATCACTCACCTAATATTTACGACTATATCTTCGCCGACTGCTTCCCGTACATAAATTATCAAGAAAACAGTCCATTTGGAAAATTGAAATTGTATCGAAATTCCGGGTTAAAATAGCTTTATTTTAAATGTTGCTAGGTGTTCCTGTTCAAAGGATAAAACAGAAGTAAAAATATAAAACCAACGATTAAATCTCAAATTCTCGATCGATCTCCAAAACATGGCATTAACGCCGCCGCCGCCGCCGCCGCCGGGTGAAGACGAATCTAATTTTGTGGTTTGTTTCACTCTGTGTAGCCTGTAGATGACGTGTGAATGAAATCTCATTAGATAACATTCATGAATACCAATTTAATATAAGAAAATATGTATACACTAACTGGTGCCCGTGACTTGGTCCGCTTCAATTTCAACAACAATTATTTTTGTGTGGAACTTTAATTCTTTTTCATAAAACAAAAGTAGCCATACTTACTAACAATTAAGTCTGTGTCCCGTCAAAATCGTTCCAGCCGCTTCGGAGATTAGCCAGATCAAACAAACAGATAGACAAACAGATACACAAAAAAATTAAGAAATGCATTTTTGTTACAGGTATCGAATATACTTTCTTATGTAATTAATAATAAAAAAAATATGTTGATATTATAACAGATATTTCTATACACCACTATTTTTTAATTAGTACACATACTTATAGGGCTTATTAGAAAAGCCCTTGTTATTTTATAAGTAAAATCTCAATAAATAACATTCATAAACAGCAAAGTTATTAGCGTTGGTTTATGTTCCAAAATGTCACTCAATTTATGGAAATGTCGCAGTAAGATAGATAAAGCCGTAATATAGTTATATCCCTAGGGATATAATTATATACCGTAACATAGTTATACGAAAGCGATTCTTTACTATCTCACTAGGAATATAGTTATAAAACGGTCGAAGTTTAGTGATATACTTATATTACTAGATTAAGTTCAGTGTTATAAATATATTAGGGTTTGTCTCAAAACAGTCATATTGTATCATATTGTCATCATATTGTAGTATATTAAAGCTTATTTATTCTCAAACATTTTTGAAAAATTGAAATAATTTCAAAAGTGTGCCACTTTTTTGAGACAGACCCATTACTTGATTAAGCTTAGTGAAATAGAAATCTACCATATATAATTAAATAAAACAAAATTTTATTGGTTTTATCTTTATTAATAAATCAACTTTATGTATCCTGCAGTTAGTTACAATACTTTGTGACAATAACACGTAATAAAGTAATTATAATTAAAACGATCATATTTTTTTGAATTTAAACATTAACAATACAATTAAAACTAATCAAACTTTTTTTTTTTTTAAACTACTGCCATTATCTGATGAAATAATATAATTTTTCAGAAACGGTACTTCTTAGATTTGCCGAGCTTACCAAATTAATAATAATTAATTGTGAATACTAAATTATTTCTTGGATTCTCCGAAAATTTATTTAGGAGGTGATGCAAAAAATTCAATAAAAAATCGAAAAAAACTGTGCCAGTTAAAGAAGCACCTGCAGCGCCCCTTTACATCTGGCGCCCCTGGGCGGTCGCCCAGCCGCGCCCTACCCTAACGCCGCCACTGGGCCGATACAAAGTGGCGGCGATGCGGCGAGCAGTTTAAAAATGAAATAATTTACTTATATACAAAACCACGGAAAGTTGCCCTGCGTACGGGCGCCCCAGGCTTCAAGGGCGACTGCGCTACAATCGTCACTGTGACATTGTCAGTTTTGACTTTTTTTTGGTGAAATTTTTTGTTGTATTTCTTTACTTTTAGTGTATTTTATAATTTGTTATTTATTAGGTGTTTAATTTTAGTGCCTGTACAGTGTATATATAGTGATAAGTGTTTTATTTGTGTTATTTTTTAAATGTGCTCAATTTATGTCGTTTTTATGAGTACATGGTATTACGGGTAGCAGAGCGTGGTTGAATAAAACCATGTAAACATGAATATGTGATAAAATTAGTATTTATTTTTGCTTTTACATTTCTCATAAAAACACAACTTATCGTATTTAGAGAACACACCGATTATTGACAGACACACTCTTTCTTATATTCTGTCTAACATAAATTCAAACATTCGTCAATCTCTCAGACTGCCAGTACTCACGATACGATTACAACCTCTTCTGACAGTTTTATACCTGTAAGTACTTATTATAATTTTTAGTATCTAAGTTTTTATATGTCTGGTAATGACGACAGTTGCGATGCCCTACGAAGTGCTAGTCAACCTGCCACTTCGCTGGATGTCCTGGTGAGGTGCCCTCATTGTTCCCAAGCACGATTTTTTAAGGGTGAACGAGGCTTGAAGGTACATTTGGGCAAAAAGCACAAACCCCAAAATGTACCTTCTTCATGCCCAACATTTTCGATTCCCCCTACACCTGTTTCACCCCCTCAACCCTTTTGGAATACCCTTGCAAAATTAAAAAATTCAACTCCGGTTCTAAAAAGAGTTCCTCGCGGAGCGAGGCCATCCGTGGCGTCGAACTTAGCACGTTGTGTCCGCCTCACCGTGCAAGAGAACTGTCGAAGTGCTTGGGAACAATTACTCACCTTCCCGTTTAGAATTCTACATGTGCAAAAAAATTTGGCAACCAAAAAATCACTAACAGCCCAAATTAAAGATAACTGTAATATTTCGGCCCAGAGTTTTGAACCAAAATCAACATCACACCTCCCCGAACGGGGTTTATTGCATCATGTGGAGTCTAAACTAGGCGAGGGTGATATTAGAGGTGCAGCCAGGATCATTTTTAGCAGCGATGTCGTTGCGCCGTACTCTCCAGAGACTTTTGCAGCTCTGGAGAGCAAACACCCCGCCCCGGCAGATGATCTCACCTTTCCTGACCCCCCTAATTCAGAGTCCAACTCCCTTGAAATTTCAGCCCAACAAGTTTCTGCAGCCGTGTGCTCCTTCCGGAGTGGCTCCGCCGGCGGCCTCGACGGCCTGACGCCACAACATCTTAAGGACCTGATGAGCGCAGGCGCCGGGGAAGCTGGTGAGTCTCTTCTGAAGGAGCTCACGGCCCTTATTAATCTCATGCTCTCCGGCAATGTGAACGAAGCCGTCATTGACATTTTGTATGGGGTAAATTTATGTGCCCTGCGCAAAAAAGATGGCGGCATTCGTCCCATTGCTGTAGGGTCTACATACCGTCGTATCGCAGCCAAAATTTGCTGTGCTTATTACAGCGAAGCACTGGCCAGCAAATTTCAGCCCCTACAACTGGGATTTGGTTCCAAAGGGGGCTGTGAGGCTGCGGTACATGCTCTGTCCACCTACCTCAACAGCAGTGAAGATGAGGTCATCCTTAAGGTTGACATCAAGAATGCCTTTAATTCCTTGAACAGGGATACCTTGTTGACAGAAGTGCAAAAAGAAATACCCAAAATTTACAGTTTTCTTTACCAATGTTATAGGCACCCCTCTAAATTACTATATAAGCGTTTTATTCTGTTTGTTTCTGAGGCATAAATGTTTAGATAGTAAATTGTAAATCCTTTATTGGCTGTAACATCAGTTTATATTTAAGTAAAATTTTTGTTAAAGAGCTGTGGTTTTTGTGAATAAATAAATAAATAAATCTTTTGGAATCAGCCGTCGGTTGTCAACAGGGTGACCCTCTTGGGCCAGTCATTTTCAGTTTGGCAATAAATCCAATCATTCGGCAGCTAAATTCAAAATTCAATGTCTGGTATTTAGATGACGGAACCCTAGGAGGTGATGTAGACACAGTCCTAAACGATTTAATTTTTTTGGAAAATAAATTCAGTTCTATTGGCCTACAACTTAATCTTTCAAAATGCGAAATTTACCTCCCTCAAACGACTGACAGACAGACGACTTTAGCAAAATTTAATACAATAGCACCAAATATTCAAATTACTGATAAGAATTCTCTTCACCTCCTGGGCTCTCCAATTTTCGATGAATCCTTTCCAAAATTTATTGAGCAGAAAATAAAAAAATTTAATGACGTCTCGGATAGACTTTTCAAAATGAATATGCATTCGGCTTTTACACTTATTCGATACTGTTGTTTTGGGCCAAAATTTACATATAGCCTTCGCTCCTCCCATCTTTGGAAGTACCCACAACTTTTGGAAAAAGTCGATCAAATTATTAGGAACACTCTTTCTTCTATCTTAAATGTGGCCTTGGACGACCGAGCGTGGCAGCAAGCTACGCTTCCCATCCGAATGGGGGGCCTCGGCGTCCGCAAAATTGCACGTATAAGTTTACCAGCATTCCTCTCCTCGGTGCACGGTACTGATACATTAACCAGGAATATTTTATCTTCCTCACTGGTTGATGTTGAGGTACCGTGTTTGTCCGATGCGTTGAATGCTTGGAAAATGGCTTGTCCGAACACGGATTTGCCCGACAACCTGGCCTCGCAGAGACGGTGGGATGTGCCGCTCTGCAGTATTATACGTAACAATCTAATTAATACGTCTTCAAATACTGCTGAGCGTGCGCGTCTGCTGGCTGTGGGGGAATAGGAGTCGGGCTTATGGCTTCAGGCACTCCCGTCATCCACCATAGGCACTATGATGGATGACGCCTCGTTTCGGCTCGCAACCTGTTTACGCTTAGGCGCCCCTTGTGTTGCTCCACATCGGTGCCACTGCGGCGAAGCTGTCGACAGTCTCGGACACCATGGCCTGTCCTGCTGCAGGAGCGCAGGCCGCATAGCTCGACAAGCTAGCATCAACGATATTATTCGTCGAGCTCTTGTCACCGCCGGCGTACCCGCTGTATTAGAACCAAATGGCTTGGTACGTGACGATGGAAAGAGACCAGATGATATGACGTTGGTACCGTGGAAGGTGGGTAGGCCTCTGGTGTGGGACGCAACCTGTGTCGACACCCTTGCGCCATCCCACATTCCATGTACGGCGGGCTGTGCTGGCGCTGCCGCTGCGGCTGCTGAGACCCTTAAACGGCGCAAATACTGTAACCTTATTGGTAATTACAGTTTTGAGCCGTTTGGGGTCGAAACGCTTGGGTCATGGGGTCCGAATGCGCGTCTCCTTTTTAAGGAAATTTCTCGCCGACTGATCGACACCTTGCGTGACCAGAGGGCTGGCTCGTTCTTCGCTCAAAGAATTAGCATTGCCATTCAACGTGGTAATGCTGCCAGTCTTCTGGGCACATTCCCGGATGACAGCGATGTGGAGGAGTACTTCGACGCCTGAGTGCACTTTTTGTTTTTTTGTGTTTTATTTATATACGTTAGGTATTTATTTAGGTTTTAGTATAAATAGTTTAAGTTTGTTTGTTTATGTAGAATCTTTTGATTAATTATGTTTAATAATCAAACATTAAAAATCTTTTAAAGCCAAACAGTTTTGAGATATCTTTATTTCTTATCAACAAGTTGAGATCTTGGTTTCTTTAAAAATATTTTTTAATTTTTGTTCAGACAAGAAGAGGAATCATGACATCTAGAATTACATAGCACCGAATGCTTCTTACAGGCACATCTTTTAGTATATTCGATTTTTTACAGGAACATTTTAAATAACCTTGGCCGCCAAAGCGCGACAATTTTTGGCATATTTCTCTCAGTGACAAGTTTTCATTTGGTATAGAATCATTCAAAGTAATATAAAGCGCGCCGCCTGCGCCGCACACTCCGAAAGCTATTTCACTAAACTTAATCTAGTAATATAAGTATATCACTAAACTTGGACCGTTTTATAACTATATTCCTAGTGAGATAGTAATGAATCGCTTTCGTATAACTATGTTACGGTATATAATTATATCCCTAGGGATATAACTATATTACGGCTTCATCTATCTTACTGCGACAGAAATATTCTGCAGGCTATTGATTAATGAATAAATAAGTGACAATTTAAAGGAAAAACACCGCCCGCAGTATTTTCTACAAGCAATTGTTATGTTTGATTGATTCTATGATGAATTTACCTTTTCGTGGTCAATTTTAGGATTTCGGTTTTTTCTACTTTTGACTACAAAAATATGATCAGTGACGGGTACAGATAGAGCCCCATTTTTTTGTGTACTAATTAAAAAGTAGGGGTGTATATAATAATAATATAGATACTGTATCTATAATATAAAAATGAATCGCAAAATGTGTTGGTAAGCGCATAACTCAACAACGCCTGGACCGATTTCGCTAATTTTTTTTTTGTTGTTTTCGTTATTATGAGGAGAAGGTTCTTATGGAAAAAAAAATGAAAATTAGGGCAGTGTAGGGTAGAGTAGGGTAGTGTAGGGTAGAGTAAGGTAGAGGAGGGAAGAGTAGGGTAGAGTAGAGTAGGGTAGGGTAGAGTAGGGTAGGGTAGAGTAGGGTAGGGTAGAGTAGGGTAGAGTAGGGTAGAGTAGGGTAGAGTAGGGTAGAGTAGGGTAGAGTAGGGTAGAGTAGGGTAGAGTAGGGTAGAGTAGGGTAGAGTAGGGTAGAGTAGGGTAGAGTAGGGTAGAGTAGGGTAGAGTAAGGTAGAGGAGGGCAGAGTAGGGTAGAGTAGAGTAGGGTAGGGTAGAGTAGGGTAGAGTAGAATAGGGTAGAGTAGGGTAGAGTAGGGTAGAGTAGGGTAGAGTAGGGTAGAGTAGAGTAGAGTAGGGTATAGTAGGGTAGAGTAGGGTATAGTAGGCTGAAGTAGGGAAGAGCGGGAGCGAAGCCGCGCGGGTACAGCTAGTCTATAATATAAAAAAAATGAATCGCAAAATGTGTTGGTAAGCGCATAACTCAACAACGCCTGGACCGATTTCGCTAATTTTTTTTTTTGTTGTGTTCGTTATTATGAGGAGAAGGTTTTTATGGATCTTAAAATTAGGGTAGTCTAGGGTAGAGTAGGGTAGTGTAGGGTAGAGTAAGGTAGAGGAGGGTAGAGTAGGGTAGAGTAGAGTAGGGTAGGGTAGAGTAGGGTAGAGTAGGGTAGAGTAGGGTAGAGCAGGGTAGAGTAAGGTAGAGGAGGGTAGAGTAGGGTAGAGTAGGGTAGAGTAGGGTAGAGTAGGGTAGAGTAGAGTAGAGTATGGTAGAGTATGGTAGAGTAGGGTAGAGTAGGGTATAGTAGGGTAGAGTAGGGTATAGTAGGCTGAAGTAGGGAAGAGCGGGAGCGAAGCCGCGCGGGTACAGCTAGTCTTCTATAATATAAAAATGAATCGCAAAATGTGTGTAAGCGCGTAACTCAACAACGCCTGGACCGATTTCGCTAATTTTTTTTTTTTTGTTGTGTTCGTTATTATGAGGAGAAGGTTCTTATGGAAAAAAAAATGAAAATTAGAGTAGTGTAGGGTAGAGTAGGGTAGTGTAAGGTAGTGTAGGGTAGAGTAAGGTAGAGGAGGGTAGAGTAGGGTAGAGTAGAGTAGGGTAGGGTAGAGTAGGGTAGAGTAGGGTAGAGTAGGGTAGAGTAAGGTAGAGGAGGGTAGAGTAGGGTAGAGTAGAGTAGGGTAGAGTAGGGTATAGTAGGGTAGAGTAGAGTATAGTAGGCTGAAGTAGGGAAGAGTTAAAGAGTTAAAGAGTATAGTAGGCTGAAGTAGGGAAGTTTCATTTATTCACACTGACAATCTGGTATATTCATGGTTCAACTTAGACTTCGACCTGAATGGAATAATACCAAACTTTGGTAATATATTTCAATCTTATGAAATTCATGAACGTTGTAAAATTGTAGACAAGAAATATAAAAGATTTCAATAATTTTGAGTACTTAGATACCTTTTTTAAACGTAACAAAGCATTGACTTTTCTCTCTTTATGACGAAACGCGAGGGCGTGTCAAACTTTTACTGACTAAAACCAAACTTACATAATATATTATGTTCCTTGAGCTGCCCTTTGCCGTTCAGAAGTCAACCCCAGTAGGCTTCGGCCCTGCTGGGCCCCTACAGTTTTGCTCACATCTCTTTGAAGCGCACGTGGAATACTACGCGCCATCTACGACTCGGGATCTGTCCGGATGGATACCGAATGGCCGGACGGCGAGCTACCCATTGCTCGTCGTCCGCACGCCTACACCTACGGTAGCCTCAATCAGGCGTAGGAACCTCACGAAGTTACCATGTCCGGTAAGGACCTGCGTCACGTATTAATATCATATACTGTGCCTGCTTCACCCGGAAGATGACGACGCCCTGACGTCTCTCCAAACACTCAAAGAGGGGACTTAGTGCCATGAATATGGTGTGCCCATATTACTTAGGAACCTACCTACACACTGTACTGCGGTCTCGTGGGCTATGTTTATTTTAGCATTGCAGATGCGTCGTTTTGTTGTAAACTAGTACATCCCCACTCTTTAATAATGCATATGTTAATACTACCCACTTGTTGCTCACTTTGTTCGGAAATAAACTTGGTACTACAATTTTACTTTCCACTTACCATTCTACTACATGGAAAACATACCTCAAATAAATAACGTAGGTACCTCCCTTCTAACAAAAGCTATAAACTCAATGTTTGTCTCATATCTATATATAGAATATCCATCATGAAATACAGCGAGTGATTTTCCAATAATACGTTCTTATTTGTTGGCACAATCTTAAAAGTTGGCCTCAAGGTTTTGACGAAATTGGGTGAATCTACCTCTTTCCGATGCCATAAAACGATTTAGCGTTCGGGAGTTTGGGAAAACTCATTTAGTGAGGCAAATAACCGTAGGAGAGCTTTAGACCTGCTGTCGTAAGCAGAGGCGGCTCTCACCTCATGCCTGACATTAGCTGGATAATTTAATATATTATATTATCTGCCTACAACCTACATTCATAATGTACACTGAGGCCTGGTGCATATTATCGGCATCGGCAAGGAAAAGGATTCTTCGGCAGCCCTACATGCATTCCAACTATGCCAAGGCATGGTTTCCGACTGTATCTGACGGGATGCCGAAAGATGATGATCGCAGTCAATTTTTTTTTCAATTAATTACAACGGTTAAACAACCAATTACAGTAACTAAACAAAGAGTAAAAGTAAAAACAACACGTAGGTACATCAATTCCTCTCACTACTTCTGACAAGTACTAGTCAAGCACTAGTTTATATCAGATAAAGTGATAAAGATCATTTATTTATTTTATTTATTTAACTATTTATGTACACACAATGAAATACAAGAAAAGAGGAAGGAAACAGAAAAAAATAGTACAAAGGTGATGCTTATTTCTAATAAAATCTCTTCCAGCATATTCATGTAGTCTCAGGGGATTTTATTAAGTAGTGTCAGGTGAAACCAGTCATTTTCATTCGTCAGTAGGTACCTACGTTTATGCGTCACGGGTGGATATGGGTGGATGTGGTAGTATGAAAAATAGTTAAGTAGTATTTAGCAATTTTTATGGTACGATAAAAAAATGGTATTATGCTATACTTACCTAGGTAATCTAGGTAAGTATAGCAAAATAGTGCTTAGCTATTTTTTATCCTACCCTCATTCAAATCAATAATTATGCAAAGTCTGTGACATCATTTTAACGGCGTAAACAGATCATTATTCGTGCGGAAACTGAACAGGGAACATTAATGGATTGTGAAGCTCCAGCCTCAGTAATCCACATCCAGTGTTTGTGCAAAGATAATCCAATTGCCTAATACAGTGTTAGGTGCCAGGTCAAGGCTTTAGTTTAGCCAGGTTGAGTCGTGCAACAAATGCTACATAGAACGATACAGACATAGCTATATTTGTATGAGTAGGTACCTAGTTGCAGGTAGAGCTTTTAAGTTTTGTTGCTAGTCCCGTCTAGACGCCAAGTAAACTAAATAACGCAGCTACGTTCCTATGATGTACCTACCTACAGTAAAGAAAAAAAAGAAAAAAGTTGTAGGTATTGTACGTACAGCTAAGAAGTGGAATTCCCTACAGAGTGTGTTTCCTGATAGCTACCATTGTACATACCACCGTCTATAAGTCAAGATTAAAAAGCTTCCAGTAATAAAAAATGGCATTTCTACATGAGTAAACAATCCTATAAATGACACTACTGTATAATAGACACAATAGTGTCAGTAGGTTCTCATATTGAAATCATCACCGTCATCATCATTTCAGGCAAAGACGTCCACTTTTGGACATAGGCCTCCCCCAAGCGTCGCCACAACGACCGGTCGTGTGCGTCTCGTCTCCGTCTGATTTCCCACAACCCTCACCAGGTCATAGGTCCAACTTGTGTAAAGCCTTCCAACGCTGCGGTCTTCCAGTTCGTGGTCGCCACTCCAGAACTTTTCGTCCCCATCGACCATCTGTTCTGCGTGCAATGTACCCTACCTATTGCCACTTAAGTTTGGCGATTCTTCGAGTTATGTTGGTAACCTTGGTTCTACTGCGGATATCTTCATTTCTGATGTGATCACGCAAGGAAACCCCGAGTATAGCCCTTTCCATTGCACATTGGGTGACTTTAACTCTTCTTAAATTCTTTGACAAAAACATACATAGTACACGGTGATACATACAGTTTATGTACAAAAGGCGAGCTTTACTCAACAATGAGTTTTCTCCCAGCAAACCTTTAAGTTACAGAGGGAGAACATATTTGAGGGTAGGATCCAGTGCACAATATAAAACTTACATAACTAAATCTTATGTAATTATTTTATACATAAGTCTAATATATAATTATAAAATACATACTTACTATCTTACTAATAATAATATGTCAATAATGAAATAAAGTGCTCTTTAAGTTTACTCTTGAAGACATCAAGAGAAGGGCTGTCGCGAAGGCAGTGTGGCAAAGAGTACCAGAGACGTACCTACTGCAGTCACAGAAAAGGTACCACCAAAGCGGCTGAAAGTATGACGCGGGTACGAAGGAGAAGAGAAGCGTAGTGCAACAGAGTTTACCCCTAGGGACGAGATACTCAAAGCGTTCACAAAGATAGGTATTGAGCAGCATTAGGATTATGCAGGATAGTGAAAAGATAGTTTAAGTGAATCTCGCCGACCCCAAATCGATAGCCACCTTAATCTGGTCCGAAACTCCGATACGTGGTCGTATTTACGGAGGTCAAAAATAAAGCGGATGTACAAATTCTGCAGTCGTTCAAGTTTGTTTAGAAGTACCTCCGTAGCATCTAGAAAACAGACATCCACATAGTCTATGAGCGGTAGAAGAGATTGTGCAAGATTAACCTTAGTGTGGAATGGAGAGACTGAAAAGAGTAAAACACCCTTCTATTCACATCAGCAACATGAACCTCCCAAGAACGGTTTGTGTCCGTATGCACGCCAAGGTTTTTAGCGCTTTTAGAGTATGTGGGCACAGAATCATATACCACTGGCGGGAGCGACTGGTCTATCCAATAAATTGAGCATGTATCTACCACCAACAATGACCGTTGTTGGGTTTAGTAAAAATCAGAAGATTTAGCCCATTGGTGAATGTTTTCAAGGTCATTGTTGATGGCAGTCACAGCTTCAGCGAGTTCGTCTACTTTACAATGACGATATAACTGCAAGTCGTCTGCATAGAGATAACTCGAATTTAGGACCTTAGTGACCTTAGTGTTATTTATTTGCTTGAAGTGGAATTGGATTTACCTAATAACTATGAAATTAAAATTGTAATTAATAATTTTGACTACACTATCGCATTGGATTCGTCTGTAATGATAGGTGTATGTAAGTCTAATAAATAAATAAATAATAAATAAAGCATTAATAAAAATCGAGAAGAAAAGAGGAGAGAGAACGGCACCCTGAGGTACACTCGCAGTCAACTCACACCATTCAGAGGAATCCTCATCGGATCGAACAGACCGCGAGCGGCCCCGAAGATAAGATTTGAATCACTTAATTTCTGAACAACACTCTTAAGGACTTTGGAGAGGATTGGGAGGATGGATATTGAATGGAACTGGGGTGGTGAGGAAGGATTCGAGACTTTAGGGAGCGGTAAGACGTACCTAAGTCTTATAAATAGTGTAGGTATTGGTCCTCAGTATATCGCCAGTCCACGCAGTGGAGCATCGTGTACTTACAATGCTCCTCTGCGTGGACCAGAGACATGTTCAATGTATTCAGGAAGTAATAAAGCTTTCATTTCTCAAATGTATGAAAAAAAAATTACGGACATAAAGACCTATGCATAAAACTACAAAACTATTGAGCTGTAAGTTGCAAATTGCATTCTAGTACAGAGTATTAAGGGGGGTGAGTCGGTGGGGAGACTATTGATCCTCGCCCGTCGCGTCGCGCTGTGACCGAACATGACCCCACGACCGCCCTTGTGTACCTGGCCCGTGGTTGTCGGTGCCGATCGCGAGAAAACACTGGCATAAGTTTATGACCCTTATAAAACATGTGAATAAGTAGATTTATATTATACAGATGCGCGCTATATTTCCATACCCATTAGATAGAAACTAAAATGTGGCATAGGTTCATTGGAGCTGAAATGGGAACGACAAGCCTTTATCTTGCAGTAAGACAACATAGGCTAGTTAGATTAACTACATGTATCTGGCACTCTACCCTCAATATAGGAGAACGTTTTTAAACCCTGCAACTAGTTTAACAATTAAAAGGTTTAGTTACAGAGCAGGTCTAAAAGTTTATTCTCATCACTTAATAAAGTAAGTAAATAAATTTCAACACCAGTAGTAGAATAGAATAAACTTTATTGTACACCAAAAAGTAATACAGTTTAAACAAAAACTTAAATTAACGGGCACAAAGGCGGTCTTATCGCTGAGAGCGATCTCTTCCAGACAACCTTAGGATGGATAAGAACTTAAAATAATACAGGGGGTAGTCTGTGGTGTACTGCTAACAAATTGATCACTCTATTTAAAACATAATATATAATTATATATATATATATATATATACATACATATTATATGTTACACAATTTCATAAATAAAAAGGAAAGAATAAAAGATTAAAGTAGGGTTGGTGGAAGAAATTAAATTACATAGAAACAAGATAATGTTAGAGAGAAAGGAAATGGTTTTTAAGTAGATTTTTAAAAGAAACTAGTGACTGGGCTTGCCTAATAGTTAATGGCAACGCGTTCCACAAACGCACCGCCTGGATCGCAAACGACTTATCACAAAATTTTGTAGAATGCGAGGGCATTAAAAGGGTCAAATTCTCCGATGATCTCAGGTGTCTAGAATGTGTGTCATGAATGAACTTAAAACGTTCTTTAAGATAGGAGGGGGAGATAGTAATAAGTGGTTAACAAATTGCCCACGTTTAGGTTACACATGTAGGAAGGTACGCACATTTATACATCGCAAGTCGTGGAGTAAAAAGCCTACCTACATAATTATGTGCCTGATGATTGATGCGTGAACACGCCTACGCTAAACACTTCGCCCTTAGTTTTCTCCGCCTCAATGTCAAGTTTCGTTTCAGGAAGAAAATCTGAGAATCTTAAATAAAAACAAAGTAACACTTTAATAAATGTTACTTTGTTTTTACTTAAAATTCTGCATAATTAATATTATATGTTTAGTAAGTGTTACTATGCCAAAATTGCATTTTCAGACATAACATAGTCAACAAAATTACTATACTACCTATAAATCGTTGTTAATCAAAAACAAGAAGATATTTATGTAGGATGGTTTGAAAATATAAATGATGGATAGTTGAATTAAAACTGCCAAAAACATATCTAGGTACTGGATAGATATTATAATTATTAAATTAGTGTCTAACAATTACAAAAATGACTTATATCTATAGGTATCCAAGTATTTATGTCGATACCTACACCCATTATCAATATTGATTTAATTCAGAAAATATAACTAATTTTTAAACTTAGTTTATAGTTCCTACCTATGAGTAGGTATTATTCGTAGTATACCTACCTTCTTAATTATGAATTAAATAAAATGAAACAGAGATCTTAGTTAATTGCTACAGTAACAGACGGCTTTGATAGGTAGCTATATAAGTACTTTAACACACAGACAGATGTTCGTATCATGATGATCGGCGCCGCGCCGCCGTGAGCGGCAAAGCAAAACGGGAGTCATATTCAGGAGCTTGTGGGAGGCAGTCGTTACTACAAAAACCTCTAACAATCTTGATTCAGACTATTCACGAGAGTTTCTGACAAATATTGAATTACTTTTTGCAAAAAAAAAAAAAAAACTGCGAGTAAATATTTCTACTCTGGCAATATTTATAAACGTCAAATCGACCACTGTGAACGAACAGCGAAGCCAAAACTCGTAAATTTTTTGAGTGTAGTCTACGCCTGGCTATTGAACAAAAAAATTGAAATTTGTAATAAGTGAGTCATAATACTGTTAAATTTAATACTTTGAAAACAAAGCAATGGAGCACGATATTAACAAGCCGTATAAAATTTGTGATGTTAATCGAGACAAAAAGAAGGGTATAGTCGCATCATCCCTTGAGGATCTTCTTACAAAAGTGCCAGATAAGTTAGGAATGCCCTCGGAGAATTTAACAGTGGTTTTAGAGTCCGATGGCACTGAAGTGGATGATGAAGAATATTTTTCTACTTTGGACCCTGACACTTCACTTATGATTTTACATGGTCTTGAAAAATGGGCTCCGAATATGCCAAAGTGCCAAGTATCTCTCGACCAAACAGATGACATCGCAATAGGAGACAAAGGACAGGTGGCAAGCTTAGTGGGCCGCCTGCAACACAACTTGTGTCACATCTCACTGCTCGGAGGCCAAGACTTGGAGCTGTTATCAGACATGGATCCAGACAGCCTAGCAGACATTGTGACTGATAGAGACAATAGAATCATTTTGGAGCACATCAAAGAAGCATCTGGCAGGTAAGGCACCTCATACACTTGCATGTTCTGATATGATTGTATTTTGTAAATTTCTTATCTAGCACCTACATAATGGGGAAAAAAATTGTAACAACTATACATGAATCATTTTTGACAAATAACCATAAAACAATGTACCACTAATTACTTTTTTTGTTTATTTCTTTCATTTACACATTCTCCATTATATTATTTGTGTTTAACTCAGCAGGCACTATTACCTGAAATTTAAAAGCTTTGTTTATTTCTTATCTTGTCTGATTACAGAATATTGCTTGAAAAACGTCAAGCTCAAGATGCCATGGAATTGTTAAAGCTGTACCATCAGAGTGTGGCCAATGGTAATGAAGATATGTCACCACCCAAGCAAGAGAGAGTTTAGAAGTGTGAATTGCCATGGTAACCCACCATTATTTCATTTGTCATGACTTGATTCAGATGAAAGTAAACAAACCTTACAGTGAGCATGCATATGTTAAATGTTTTCACTTTATTTCATTTTCTTTAATTTTTAAGTAGCCATCAAAAAAATCAAATTAGAAAATGAGGTAATCATCATATTGGATAATTATTCTGTATCAAATTTTACAAACTTAACAATATTACTTGTATTGTATTTTGTGTTGATGTCTGCAACTCCACAACTAACGCGCATATTTTGCATACAACAATATTACTTAAGTAACCTTTCAGATACCGTCAATTTGAGACACAATAGTAAGACAATAGATGTGCGAACGCCGGCGTTCGCTTGGGGTTTAATGAATTAGATGGTATATTTGAACTGAATCAAGTTATGATTAACATAAAGTAACCCTCAATTTATTTTTAAGGGATAGTTCACCTCAAAAGTTTACAAAAAAATAATTAATGCATATTTACATGCTTGTGAGCAAAAATGATCTTTTTTTACTATTTTAAAAGTAATTATAACACACTTAGCATAATAATGATCATTCATGATATATACCAAATATTGAGGCCTTTTTAAAAACATTATTTTTTAAGTTATTAAATTTTTATTTGTAAAAAGTAAATGTATGTACTAGTTTAGCCAAAATAAGAAAGTATACTTAGCATGATTGTATAAATTATGATTTCTATTTAATTTATGTAGTATCTTGTAACAGTATAATATGTATTACAATGTCATCCATTGTTATAAAATATAATATTGAGTAATGTATAAGCTGGTACATGGTAAAATATGGTAGCCATTAGTGATAATACAACGCTAATCTTATGAATATGAGCTGAAATCGAAAGATATGGTAACAGTCTTAAGAAGCATTGTAAGTAACTGTATTTAGAAGTTTATGTATATAATTAGTCTAAAAGGTAATGTAGTAAGTTACATAACAGTCAACTATTAGAATTATCTATATAAACACTTCTCTTATTATTGTATTATTTTGACTGATGTGAGTAAGGCATTCTCTATTTGTATGTATTGCCATAGAAAATAATATCAGTCTTAGTACTAAGTTTTTAGATAAAACCTTTTTACATATGTTAATAACAAATCTGACAATAGGTATGCTAGTGCTAAGCATTTATGGTCTTCTATTTTTTATTTTTACATTATTTTCCATAATTTGTAAACTTTTGAGAGATGAATTGCCACAAGGTTGATAATCAACATCAATTTAAAAGACTGATAGTTGGTAAATTTATGTTTTTTATATAGTTTTACCCCTAGTATAAGGTATATTCATTTAATTCCAAATTTGCTCAAACATTTTACAAGATAATAAATAAGTTTCCCTCAGTTTAATTCCACTGCCATACATTGTAATGAAATACTGGCTGTTTGTTTCACTATATGTAGTGGGGTACAACTGTTGGTACGGTTGGTACTGGGCTTCACATGAAGTGATAAGGACATTGACATTAGTTACTCATATGGAATTGTAACAATTTTGTTAGTTTAAATCAAGTGAAAGATTTCCAGGATGCTTTTTGAATAAGTAAATGTTGTAAATGTTGGCATTAACTAGTGGAAGAGTGGGAAGAGAGGGAAATTGGTGCCCTATTGAATATGTGAATGATGGTGTATGAAATTAACTTAATTAATTTCTAATTATTCAGTCCTATAATCCTGTAGTCTTGTACTTTGATTTTAATGAATTGTATTTGTTTACAGAACTGAGATGAATGTTTATGTTAGCATACTGGATTGCTGTGCTAGATGTTATACGTAATATGATACATAATTATACATATGTAGTGCACCCACTAAACTTATTATAGCTGACAAGAAGTAAGTACCTATCCTATAATATTGCACATAGTATGTTTTAAAATATGAAGCCTATTAAAATAGCCAAGTGCTATTTGACAGTATATTTCAAATACCTACTGTCTTACTAAATAATTAGCTCAAGATTGTGAATAATTGTTTTATAGCTATCTCATACCTATTAACTTAATCTATGAACCTGAGAAACATACTATGCCTGAAATCATTAATTGCACACACTTAAACCAACATATATGGTAATTCTAATTAATGTTAGTTATAAAATTATTGTGAAAATACAATGTGTTTGTAATTCTACAAAATGTTACATTTAGTCATAGCAAGTAATGCATTCAAATGTTAACACCAAAATGAAAACTTTCGTCTTAATTTGATATACAGTTTTTATGTATTATATGTAGTTATTTAATAAAAATGCAAGTAGTGTTATTCTGTCTTAACTATGTGATGTACTGATATCTCATGCTTGTAAGTCATGTATGTACAGTCAGGGTAATAAATTGTTTATCACCTTGATGTTGAATGTCACTTGCACATCATGAAATAGCAATGTGTATTTGTCAGTTAGATAGTTTCAATCAACAAGTGAAGATTCAATCTACTCATAATACTTGACTTTACATGATAATATTGTAAACATAGCTCAGTTAGTAAAGTGGCCTCCCTTAAGACTGTAAAGAATTTTGGTAGCTGCTTGAAACATGTTGAATAATCTTTTTACTGCAGTGTCAAGATTACATTAAACATTTTTGTGGAATTGGTAGATGTCAACAAACCTAATAGAGGAATTGGAATTCAGTTTTACTGTGCACAAATAAAACATAATGGAAATTATTTGTTATATTTATTTACCTTTGACCATTCAAATTAACATAGTAATTAAGTTATCTAAATTAGATACACAAAATTGAAGTAACATTTTGCCAAACATAAATTTTTCAATACTGCTCTCAAATGGATATAAATATTTTGAAGTTAGGAATACATGACTACAATGTCAAAGTAAGATAATTATAAACATCAAGACAAATTCCTTTGTGAAGCATTTTTAATAGGTAATTCACATTTAGCAAATTACATATTAAAATCGTTTTAAAGAACAGTGCAGGAACTTTTCTCACGGAAAGGATTAACTTTTTGACTGGAAAACCCAACAAGAAGGCAATCCTCTTGTTCATGTTCATTTATGTATTTGACAATGTCAGATACTACGACAGAGACGTGAATGCGCTTTATAGCTGCTTCTCGTCTCAATTGTTCTGTTACAGCCCGCTGCTGCTGCAATGTTGAAACCATCATGTCCATAACGGCGGTATCTGATAGGCCTATGTTGAACGGAAAATGAAAACTTTGAAATGCAAAACAGGGCGTAGCCTCCACGCAAGGTTTGGTCTGGAAACAAATAATTGGATTAAATATTAAGTTATGCGCTACCACAAATTTGTTACAGCACTAACACATAATTAGTTACCCACAGCGGAGAGAAAGTGAGGTAGATGTTGGAATTACGATGATATTTAGGAATAAATTCGTAGCAAATAATGCAATAAGCAGCACAATACGTTCTCGATCAGACAGCCTGTGACAGTACTAGTAATGTCATTGTCAAATAAAATTGTCGTTCATTTCTTGGCTTGGATACAAAGTCTTTTAAGCCATCTCTTTGTATAAATGGTTATAATAAGTTTACCATTAGAATAAGGATTTATAAACACATTCTAATGTTTTTGTAGTATTTGGTAGCAAATGTATCATACCTTCTCGACAAACTTCACTGAGGTAATCAAGAAAGACAGATCGCGGTGTTGACTAACTTGTCTCGAGTCGCTGGAAAAAGTCGAAATTTCTAAAACGGAGTGCTATTTCTGAGTTATATCGTTCTAAAATTTCTTGGATTTGATGGCATTTTGCGTTATTGGATAAAATCAATCCCATTTCTGTACTAGTGGTCTAAAAAACCAAAACAACTAACCTTGATCCAGCCGCACAACGGCAACTTCAACGGATGGTCGTCGAAGCTTTTGGCTATACGGGTATTGAGGTCACGACAATCGGCACAATGACAACCGAGTCCATAAACCACATGTCGACCGTGTGCGCTAAATAGAATTTTTTTTTATGGTGGGAAAAATCATCCAATGACAACCCCCGCTCTTGCGCGGAGCGGGAGATAGTGTCAGACTCTTACTGACTAAACGATCCACCCCGTTCCTTCTAGCCTTCATACCGGGGCTCGAGCTGTCTTTCGAAACTAACCCTGGCCCCAGTAGGCTTCGACCCAGCTGGGTCCCTGCTGTTGCTGACAACTCCTGATTTGTTAAAATATATTGGTTAAAATAGTCCTGTTAGTAATGGATGATAGACCCATCATAATACGAGGTAACAGGGTCATTTTCGAGAACTGAGTCGGGCACATACCTTTAGTATGGTACCTCAGAATCCACTAGGTTGTATTTCAAAGCAAGTTGCTGGTGAATAATCCTTGCTACTTGGTTATGCCCGTACAAGTACTCGCCGTTATCCAGACGAGAACAACCAGAGATAATAATTGTCTGATAGACTCACCCGGACGATGATGATTATTGGGTATTATGATGTGTCAATATATGTATCTCAGAACCCTGAAGTCCTGGACCTTTGGAAGGCGTACGAGGACCCAAAACCAACTCGCAGAGACACTTAATAGAACGTGGTAGCAACAGCAACAAACGATTATCCCTGTAACTAAGCGCTTTGCTAGTGCACCCAAGGACAACTCCCGGTTGGTGACAAGACTATTGCGACATATGGAATACAGTTTTGAGTCTTAAGTGGACTGGTTACCAGGAACCAACTAACCAACCTAACCAACGATAAAAAGGCAGGGGATGACTCGCACACTGAACATTATTGGCCCCCAAAAACGGTCGCTCGCACGAAGTGACGTGGCAACAAAAGGGCGACATATTTTGATGTGCTTTAGGAGTGCCACGCCTATCAGATTCAGGACAATCCCAGAAGTACAGTCAAGATTAGGGAATTCAATCCCGCAAGCGCGGGATCCCGCACCTTTTCTGCGGGATCCGAAATGCGAGATTACTCACGCGAACGCGAACCAGATCATCCTCATTAAAAAGTGATGAAACAACTTTACATGGAACTCGTGACATTTTTTATAGAATAATTTTATTGTGGCTGTAAAATAATGTTTTATTTTTTCGATTTTACCTATTTCTATTTTGTGTTGTGTGAGTCCTGACTCCTGTATCGCGACTGGACGAAACGTAATTAATGTCAGTTTAGATGGTACTCTACGACCAGGGATTCCCAAAGAATTTAATTTTCTAAGGGTTAGTTGCACCATTTAAATATAACGATAACCAAACCATAACCTAACCTATAACTTCTAGGCAAGTGTGCTCCATCGTCGGCCACATCATCACTTACCATCAGGTGAGATAGTAGTCAAACGCGAGCCTATCTATACATCTATACCTACATAATTATAAAAATTCATTCCGGACCCGTGGCTCTCTCTCTCCCCTGAGAGATACCCCTGGGCAGGGCTTGAAATACCGTTAAAAATATGGTATCGTTACCGCCTTTTGATGCAGATATCGTTATCTAATAAATAACGTTACCATATTTAACGTTATATCTGGCACATTTTACCGTTAAACATACGTAACGTTAAACGACTACGCTATCGTTAATTTTATCGTTATGAGTTAACTTTGTTACCGTCGCTCTCGTCCAATCGCAACAGTTTACATTTTGTAGACACTATGAGAAATTGTCATTCTAGTGAAATAGATTTAACAGACTCTGAGAAAAATAATTAAATTTACAATATCTACGATTACAGTGTAGCATGACGTAACTGATTGGTATCGATTAAACTCACAATGTAAAGTAGGTAGAGCAGAGTCACTATCTATACGACATCTATACGACTCATGGTAATCAGCTTTCGTTACTAGCGTTGAAAAAAGCAGGTATCTAATATTCTTCTTTCTTTCAAATACTGTTGTTTTATTCAATATAACATTCTAAACTTTCAAGAAATTTATAAATTTCATATATTTTTCCAATAAAACCGAGAAAAGCCGAAATATTATGAAAAGAACCGAAAACTTCATGTTTGATTTTTTCAAATGCGATCATTGTAGCGCCTAAATGGCGACACTTGGGGAGTCTTATGCCCAAGAGTGGGCATAGGTCATAATAGCGAGGGGGAGGCCTATGTCCAACAGTGGCCATAGGTCATTATAGCGAGAGGAGGCCTATGTCCAACAGTGGGCATCAATCATTACAGCGCCTAGGTGGCAACACTTGGGAAGTCTTATGCCCAATAGTGGGCATAGGTAATTATAGCGAGGGGGAGGCCTATGTCCAACAGTGGGCATCAATCATTACAGCGCCTGAATGGCGACACTTGGGGTATGCTTATGTCCAACAGTGGGCATAGGTCATTATAGTGCCTAAATGGCGACTCTTGGGGAGGCTTTTGCCCAACAGTGGCCATAGGTCATTATAGCGAGAGGAGGCCTATGTCCAACAGTGGGCATCAATCATTATAGCGCCTAGGTGGTGACACTTGGGGAGGCTTATGCCCAACAGTGGGCATAGGTCATTATCGCGAGGGGAGGCCTATGTCCAACAGTGGGCATCATATATTATAACGCCCAGGTGGTGACACTTAGGGGAAGCTTATGACCAACAGTGGGCATAGGTCATTATAGCGAGGGGAGACTTATGTCCAACAGGGGCCATCGATAATTATAGCGCCTAAATGAAGAAGAAACAGAAACAAAAAGAAATCAGCTGTAGTAGCTAATCTAAATTGAAGTAATAATTCGCGAGCGTGTTCTGTAAGCGCGTCTGACTGCCATGAGAGTTGAGAAGACGACAAACGAAATGGCAACAGCGCGTCAGAGGGGCGCGCGCCGCCGCCACTACCCGCCGTGCCGCGCCGGCGCCCGTCCTTGGAGAAAACGGCAACGTCGCATAAAATAACCAAAATATACCGTTTAGTTGTTACCGCTATTTTCACAATAACATTAAAAATACCATTAATTTTTAACGCAATTTTTAACGTTCTTATAATGTTATGCTACTAAGTAACGCTACCAAATCTTACCGATATGCAAGTATCTCTATGGAAATACCGTTACTTAACGTTATTTTTAATGTAAATTGGTAACGTTTTCAAACCCTGCCCCTGGGGGTGCCACGGAAACAAGAATTCGGACCCGTGGCACCCCCAGGTAAATTAGTGCTGTGCTTGGTACTTACTCCTTTAACAAACACTAGTACTTTGTGGTAATACTGTGTATATATTTTTTTCATCCAATGGCTTATCTCTCGCGCTGGTTGAGAGCGGGTGGCTGTGTTAGATTTTTGGTGACCTAAACCCACTCCTATGTTCCTGCTTTGCCTTGCTTTCCAGGACACCGGGTTTTCCTTTCGGAAGCCAAACCATGGCCAAGCGTTCAGCTTAATCACTTAGCCGCCGGTCACTTTCGCAATGACTCTGACGCTCCGTGAAAGGGTATGGACCGATTATCGCCACGTAGAGCCTCCGGCAGAAGGCGTCTAGATCCCCTAGGTTATTCAGGAACTGCTTGAGGACAACCCCAGTCCGTTTCAGTTTGTAAGTCAGAGTTCGGAAGTGCTTCTCGAAATTCCATCGCCTGTCAAAGACGACTCCCAGTTTAAGTAGTTCATCGATGTATGTGAGCCCCTCCTACCGTTATTTAGGAACCAGGTGGTGGTACGTTTCGAGGGCCATGAATACACATCGCCACGAACTTCTGCAGTGCAACCTTGAGACGCAACTGCCTGATCCTCTCCACTGCTGCCGCAATCCCGCGTGTCGCTAGTTCGGTCGCTCGGTGCGACTCCCCCTGCGCCAAGACCAGCGTGTCGTCTGATCGTCCCCGTCGGGGAAGTCACCACGCAGCGCTTAGTTGTACCCGATATTCCAAAGAGCAGTTAGTACTGATCCCTGTGGAACACCGCACGACATCTCTCGGCGTTTCCACTCTCCCTAATGACTAAGGTAAACGATGAACCTGTCCACCAGGCAGACCTCGATCACACGAAGGAGTTAGGTCGGCACCCGGTGATACCGAAGTGCCTCCCTAATGCAACTCCAGGGCAGGGTATTAAAGGCATTGGAGATGGCCAAAGAAACCGTTACACCGCATCCTCCGTCGTGAAGGCTGGCACGCGCATTACTTTGAACTGGCTATCCGCAAGATTCGGCTAAACGACGAGGCATCCTACAATTACTCTTTCAAAGAGCTTGCCTACCTCGTTGAGTAGCACGATGGGCCGGTATGGAGACAGAGAGTACGTGGGCGCCCCGGCTTCCCGATGAGGACCAGTTTTCCTATCTTTCAACGACGAGGGAACTGGCGCTTCTCCATACAGGCGCTAAAGAGCCCTCATAGTCGAGGCCTGAGAGCTCCCATGGCCAGGACCATAGATGTAAGGCCGATTTAAAACCAATTAAACCAATCTGTTTTAAACGAAAAAAAAACGTTTAAAATAACAAACCATTTTTTTGATTTAAAATGATTGGTCTTGATGACCATGTTTTTTTTAATTATAACTAGAAGTCTGTGCGGAAAGTAAACCATCGTGGGATTTGAGGGCGCTGCTGTACATAAATATCGTTTTTGTTATGTAAGCAACATTGTGACGTCATTTTAATGCGACTGTTAAATCTTGATATTTTGAAACTATGTTAGACTAGCTTCTTCCAGCGGCTTCACCCTATAATAAAAAATATTCTATTGGCTGAATTTGCTCACCTAATGAAACTGCAAAGTTATAGCTTATGTGCTATATTATTTCAATGTTTATGATTAAGTTCATCTGTCTAGTAGTTTTTGCGCGACACATCCATACATACGAGTACCTTCATCCATCTTCACAAACTTTCGCATTTATAATATTAGTAGCTTATGTATTGAACTGCTAACGTGATGAAACTTAGCAAAAAAATAGGTTATAAGCTATATTATTGCAACGTTTATCATTAAATTCATCCGTTTATAAGTTTTTGCGTAATGAGTAGCAAACCGTTAATTGTAGCGACACCTGGGGAAGGCCTATGTCGAACAGTGGACGTCTTTCGATTGTAATGATGATGAACATTTAAATGCAAACACGAACCGGTAAAGGAAAATAGCGTGAAGAAACTGCTGTACTGCTTATCTAGGTAGGTTCCACCAACGACCACTTACCCAGTTCCAACGGAAATGGTTCTATCACTTTGACTGGGATCGGTCTATTATCACTGACTGGAATATTATAGCTAACAGCAAGTTTATGTTTACCCTAGTTAAATATAAAAGTAAAAATGGGACACACTACCACTTTCTCGTTGTCTTCCTCAGTACATTTTTCCCTTTTGCTAATCAATGAAAACTATGAACTTAATTTATTTATTTATTTCTTTTTGACTCGATTACTCGTGCAAATTTTAAGTCATCAGCATAAAGAAAAGGTTCAGAAAAACGAAAACACTCAGGAAGGTCATTAATGAACATAATAAATAGTATTGGTGCTAAGTGAGATCCTTGGGGGGCGCCTGATGTTATTTTGTGTGCAGCCGATCGAAAACCGTTTACAACGACAAAGAATTCGCGTTCAGTAAGATACGACTCGAACCAACTTAATAGAGACCCTGTTATACCATTTGCTGCTAGTTTACTAATCAGTATAGAATGAGACATTTTATCAAATGCCTTACTGAAGTCGGTATATACTACGTCAAATTGTTTGCCTGCATCTACAGCCTGTATTAGGGACTCCGTAAATGACACTAAATTTGTAGCTGTAGATCTAGATGCTACAAAACCGTGTTGATTGTCATTAAGGTACAATCCTAAATGTTGCTGAATGTGCGGACATATAACAGATTCAAAATTTTTTGCGAATGTGGATAAAATCGAAATAGGCCTGTAGTTATTTACGGTATCTTTTTTATCTGATTTATGCACTGGGACTACCTTGGCTTTTTTCCATTCTGAAGGAAAAGTTCCCGTAGTCAGCGATGTATTATATATTATTAGTAAAGGAGATACTAGAGCTGTGGCACAGTTGGAAATAAAAACAGGTGGGATGCCATCCGGGCCAGGTCCTTTACTAATGTTTACTGTTTTAAGTTTCTTTAGTAAACAGTCGCGGTCAATCACTGGAGTACTCAAGCCCTGACTATTATTATGTAGTGTTTGGAGGTACTGTGTGTGGCAGTTAATATCTGTATCTTTGTCAGTCGTGTACATGGTTGCAAAATGGTTAGCGAAAAGGTCGCAGATTTCAGAACCGTTAGATGTTACAACCTGTCCATCAGTCATTGCCTAAGGGTAGCTACTAGAGCCACCGCGTTTTACTTTTATGTAATTCCAGAGCAGTTTGGGATTATCCTTTATGTCCTTTTCAATTCCATCAATATAGTTGTTATATAAATTCATGGCTAGTTTTTCACACCGCTTGGATAACAGTTTCAATTCAATTCTATCTAAAGGATTTTTGTATTTTTTATAACGCAACCTCAGCCTATTTTTTTCTTTTAACGATTTAATTAATGTCAAATCAAACCACGGCGGGTAATGACAATTTTTTGGTTTCCGATCGGGCACAAATTTCCCAATAGCATCACGCAGACATTTGTAGAAAATTGCTACCATGTCATTCACATCATAAGTATCTTGAAAAAGTTCGTTCCAGTTCAGCTTATTTAGGTAATTATTAATTTCGGGGTAATTAGCTTTATAAAAATTAGGTCTTGAGTCCATACTATACGGTAAATTACAGTTCTTTAACAAAGACATAGTTAGTTCAAGGGGGGGATGAAATTTATCAATGGCTACCAGAGAATTGCTAGACTCGTTTACTGAACAAGTTGACTCTGTTGATAAGACTAGATCCAGTATTCGGCCAGAGCTGTTTTTTACATAATTATGTTGCAATAGTTGATTCACATTCATAAAATCCAAGAAATTTTGACAAGTTTTAGGCAAAGAGTTATTTACGGCGGTTTTATCCCAATTCAATTTACTTAAGTTAAAATCACCAATTATATAACAAGGGATGTCCGTTGAGTCGAACACTGTTGCAGCTATCCATAAAATGATCCAACGTTGCGAGACATACATTTCTTAATGATAATGACTATGAAAATAAAGTACACTTCATAATTTGTAATGTTGCTTCGTAAAAAATCTATTTAGCCTGTAAGGGACCATCTCGTATATAAGATCCTTGGGATCACTTCGTTGTCCGTCTGTTTATCTGTTAAGACCCTTTAGCTCAAGAACGCATGGAGGTATCGAGTAAAAATTAAAACCATACACTCAAGTCTGCGGTTTTTTGAAGTTGTAAAAAAATCAGACTTCTGAGTTAACGAAAAAAAAAGATACGGCCGTTTATGTCGCAAAAAAACGTATATTTCGATACTCAAGGGAATCAAAGTTCATAGGTGAATCCCGTTGACCTAGAATCCTGAAATTTGGCATAAATCAAGGTCTCATAGAACAAGTACAGGGGAAAATCTTAAAAATTGTAAATTTGTAGATCCGCCAAAAAAAAAATGTTTGCAATTCGGAAAAATCTTCGTAACACAATTCGGGAATTGATTTCAAAGGTAAATTTGTACAGAATCCTCAGTGCGCGAGTCCGACTCGCACTTGCCCTTTTTTATTTTAGTTACTGTATCCTTACTCAAGCCTGAAAAGAAATATTCTTAGTTAGTCGAAACGCATTATAAATTTAAAGTATCAATACTCTTATACTAGCCATCGAAAATTTTGACCAAAACAAAATAAACAAATATCGTCATGTTTAAATGAATTTCCGTTTAATTTTTACATATTTGGAGATAACAGGGACAGGAGTTTACCTAGGAAGTCTAATAGCCAGTTTCTTCATCAACGACTAAAACTATCAGTAAAAGTATTAACTTTTACTTGACTATTACTGATATTATAGCAAATGTGTTTCTTCATCCAAGTAACAGGTAAACTAAAAGTCAATAGAGTTACCATAACACAAACGGCATAATTACCCCAAAAAAACGTGGGGAGCTTTTTTTACGCATGACAACATCGCAATATCCACTGTCAAGTCGTGTCAAAAAGTCGAATGTCATTTGATTCTGTTTATACGAACGCCAACGAACGAATTTTTTTAGAATTGAATTAATAAATGATAACATAAGTAAATGATTCCATACCAGCATTCCACTCCTCGGTGCACGGTACTGATACATTAACCAGGAATATTTTATCTTCCTCACTGGTTGATGTTGAGGTACCGTGTTTGTCCGATGCGTTGAATGCTTGGAAAATGGCTTGTTCGAACACGGATTTGCCCGACAACCTGGCCTCACAGAGACGGTGGGATGTGCCGCTCTGCAGTATTATACGTACTACGCGTTCCAAATGAGAATAGGACCGATTCCTATGTTTTGACGTCTCGTCGAACTGTCAAATCGAAGAAATTTTGGCAAAATTGAAGAACTTGGAGATGAGTAAAATTGAAGAACTGGATTCTGATTAAACTTTTTTCGTTCACAGTTCGTAAATAAATTATATTTTTCGTAAATTAATTAATGTTTCAAAATTTCTATCCTCGATTTGACAGTAAATCGTGACGTCAGAACATGGCGGGCGATCCTATTCTCATTTGGAACGCATTGTAACAATCTAATTAATACGTCTTCAAATACTGCAGAGCGTGCGCGTCTGCTGGCTGTGGGGGAATGGGAGTCGGGCTTATGGCTTCAGGCACTCCCGTTATCCACCATAGGCACTATGATGGATGACGCCTCGTTTCGGCTCACAACCTGTCTACGCTTAGGCGCACCTTGTGTTGCTCCACATCGGTGCCACTGCGGCGAAGCTGTCGACATTCTCGGACACCATGGCCTGTCCTGCTGCAGGAGCGCAGGCCGCATAGCTCGACACGCTAGCATCAACGATATTATTCGTCGAGCTCTTGTCACCGCCGGCGTACCTGCTGTATTAGAACCAAATGGCTTGTTACGTGACGATGGAAAGAGACCAGATGGTATGACGTTGGTAACGTGGAAGGTGGGTAGGCCTCTGGTGTGGGACGCAACCTGTGTCGACACCCTTGCGCCATCCCACATTCCATGTACGGCGGGCTGTGCTGGCGCTGCCGCTGCGGCTGCTGAGACCCTTAAACGGCGCAAATACTGTAACCTTATTGGTAATTACAGTTTTGAGCCGTTTGGGGTCGAAACGCTTGGGTCATGGGGTCCGAATGCGCGTCTCCTTTTTAAGGAAATTTCTCGCCGACTGATCGACACCTTGCGTGACCAGAGGGCTGGCTCGTTCTTCGCTCAAAGAATTAGCATTGCCATTCAACGTGGTAATGCTGCCAGTCTTCTGGGCACATTCCCGGATGACAGCGATGTGGAGGAGTACTTCGACGCCTGAGTGCACTTTGTGTTTTTGTGTTTTATTTATATACGTTAGGTATTAATTTAGGTTTTAGTATAAATAGTTTAAGTTTGTTTGTTTATGTAGAATCTTTTGATTTATCTTATTAATTACAACTCTCTTATAGATTTTAGTAAATTTATTAAAGGCCAGTAAATGATTTAAAAAAATAAATGCTATTAGTTGTTGTTATTGCTATTAACAACTGTTATTGGCATTTTTTTTTTTTAAACCCTTATTTTTATAAGCGCTAAAGTTCGCAGAGCCTAACTTCACACTCGCCAAGATAGAACGGCCGTACTGTACACTAGTTAATTTAACGTAGTCTTATTAAATACAAACTGAAAATAAACTTAATTTTCTGTGGTTGGCGTCAGTTTATCTTGTAACAACAGGCCGATACAGAATTTCAAAGGAAACAGTTACATACCTCAGTAACTGTTTCCTTTGAAATTCTGTATCGGGACAGAAAATCAGCGTCGTCCCATACGAAATGATCTTTGCGAACATTAAACTTTTTACGTCTACGCGTTAAATAACTAACGATAAGTTCATCGTCTGATGATCTTAAACTTCGAAGTTCGTGATGACATATTAGTGAAACCTAAATAACCTACAACTTTGTCAAAATGACAGTGACTTTAGCTTTAACAGCCCCCTAATGAGTAGTAAAAGTTAAAGGCAAAAGTAACAGTTAAATCAACAGTTAAAATGAAGAAACGAATTTGACCGTTACTTTTACTTTATGACGTTACTTTGGCTGTTACTTTAGATGAAGAAACTGGCTGTTAAACATTAAAATAAAAGTGTTACGCACCAAAAAAACAGCATACCAATGTTTCCCAAGTTCGTGACTTTGTTTGATCAATTATGATGTGATTTGCCATTTGTTATCTTTGGCAAAACTGTAATATATTAAATATTATTTCCCTTGCAGCTCGATGAAATTTTTTATCACATTTCTGACGATTTCAATTAAAAATTACAACAAAATAACATAATAAACAAACCGGTGTTAACATTCTATGACGTTTAGCATTTGACGGATGGCTGGGTTGGGTTGCTACTTAAAATCTTTAATGTTGTTTTCACTTTATGCCACGACGGTTCTTTTATCGCACAGACAATACATTTTCTTGATTTGACCCGCTAGCTAGATAAAAACTCTATTGATAAGTTAAAAACTCTGTGTTTTCAAACGATATAAGTATTATACACAATTTAATGCGGTTTAAAACCAAACTCACATACTGACAACTGACACACACACTCGTTGACTTCGTCATTCATGAACGTGAATCGCGATCAATTAACTAATTAAAACGAAACATGACGTCAGATTTCAAAAAATTGCACGATGTGTAAAACACAAATCTTTTATTATTGTAGGCGAGTTTTCAATCGTATAAAACGGTTTATTTGGGGTTTAAAACCGCAACATTTTGGTTTAAAACGATTTAACCCGGTTGATTTACATCTATAGCCAGGACCCACGCTTTCCCAGGCAAGCCGTCGGGTTCTGGGGCGGTATTTTTGGTGTTCAGCTTTCGTACCGCTACTGTCACTTCAACCTTGGTCACTTCTGGAGCAATAGCGTCGTCGTCGCCGTCGTGATCCGCGTCGGACACCGCAGGTGGTGGAGCAAATGGGCGGGGGAGAATGTTCGTTTCTCGCAGCGATTAGAGCGCTCACCACACTTGGATTTGGTGCATTTAAAGCGAGTCTTTAAACGTGGTCGCACCAATCTCAACGATGCTTTGCCTGAGGGATGGCCTTCTACGGCGACGACTGATGATAAAGTCAGTGTTGTGCGGTATGTGATAGAGACTGATCCAAGAGTAACCTATCAACAGATTCGGACAAGCTTAGGCATCGGTATGAGTCTAGTGCACAAAATCCTCCAAAAACATTTAGCCGTTAGGAAGCTTTGTGTGTGCCCGGTGGATACCTCATTATTTGACCGAGGCCCATAAACTCTGTCGTGTTGATTGGTGCCGTGAAATGATTCAAAGATTTTACGAAGGTGACTCAAAAGCTGTGTTCTACATACTTACGGGTGACGAAAGCTGGATTTATTGCTATGATCCGGAAACCAAAAGACAATCTGGTCAGTGGGTTCCTTCAGAGGAGTTGCCAACTAAATTGAAGAGAGGTCGAAGTGTAGGAAAAAAGATAATGGCCTCATTCTTCGGAAGGACCGGTCATTCATTATGCGACAATTGTTTTAGAAGATCAAAAGTCAGTTACTGCAGTGGTATACCTACTAACAAATGTTTGCCACTTGTCTTGGAAAAAGTTCGAGAGAAACGACCTCGTTGTAGGATACTCCTCACCACGACTACGCCTCCTCGCACACCGCCGGGCGAACGATTGACTATTTGGCGTCGTCAGACGTGGAATTGGCTGGGTCACCCGCCATATAGCCCCGACCTCGCACTTTGCGATTTTTATTTATTTCCGAAAATAAAAGAAAAACTTCGAGGAAAACATTTTATGGACGCCACGGAAGCAGTGGCTGCGTTCCAAAAGGCCCTCGAAGAAGTAAGGACGAGTGGGCAAAGTGCTTTTCTCGGTGGTTCTATCGAATGCAGCGATGTATTGATGTGAATGGAAACTAAAAACTATTTTGAAAAGATATAATAAAAATAATAACTTGCTAGTTTGCTCAGTTTTTGATTTTCTAAGAACTTTTAGTATCACCCTCGTGTATACAGTACATACACCAAAATATTTTTTTTTACAATTTATGTCTGTCTTTGTTCCGGCTAATCTCTGAAATGGCTGGACCGATTTTGACAGGACTTTTTTTGGCAGGTAGGTGATGTAATAAGGTGTTATTTAGGCTACTTTTAGTTTAGAAAAAAATAATTCAAAATCCTGTAGTCTACGCGAACGAAGTCGCGGGCACAGCTAGTCAGTAATAATAAAAACATGAAGGTTTGTTAAATATTTTATTGTTCCCTAAAAGCAGCTGATTTTATGTGAAAATCGTAGAGTAATTAATTACAAAATACTTATTTTCTTTGCGATTCGGAAAATCTTCGAAACTCTGTTCAGGAATAGTTTTTAATTTTAACAAACTCTCGATGTGAAAGTCCGACTCGCACTTGACCGGTTTTCATGTTTATTATTAAAACAAAAAATAAATTAAAAATCTCAATCCGCAAATCCCGCGGGATTGCCGACTTCAATCGCGATTTTGATGCCGGATTGGATTCCCTAGGCAAGATCCCTACCAGCACCTTACTGAATAATAGGTACATCCTTCTCCCGAGCACGTTTGCTTTTGCGAATCTCCAATCAAGCCAGCCAATAAAGGCAAGAGAGAGGTGGTAGCTTTGTTCCTCGTCAGTGTTCACTACGGCCGGCCAGTAAAGAGAAGCTGCAGATGAGGAAACAAGATTTCTCTGCCGGTACAGACTTAGGGTTTATTGGAGCACGCAAGCCCAACCACGTCGTCAACGTAGAGATACAGTGATGGGGGTTTTTATTCCGTTTATTATTATTGATAGGCGCACATTTGACCCTTATCTCAACTGATGGTTTTTTTTTCGGTGTGTAGGTAAAAAATCATCCAGATGACATCATTTCGGAAACCTTCTAAATGTCAAGGGAGGCGGCAAGCGCTTCCTGATTTTTTTTTAAAGTCGTATACCTACGTAAAGCCGGCCTCTGAGGATGTCGTTAATTTTCAAGTATGCCAGAATATTCCTATTATTACATTACTCTGAGACTGATTAAAACAACTGTGGGTTTAAAAAATCAGTCAGGGGCAGCTGTTTTTTTCCCCGATAACTGCTATTTGAGTTATGGAGCGCAGTTTAATAGGTGTTAATAGTTCGTATTATAAAAACTACGCTGCGCTCTGTAACTCAAATAGATGTCGGTGAAAAAACAGCCAGGCTGAAGTGGGAGTGGGCTGGCCACGATCGCTAGACATTGTGCCGTTTTAAGTCTGACGCGAAAGAAGTCGCGGGCGCCAGCTAGATAGTTATTAAATAAAATCAGACAATCAGGGTTGTCTATTAGAAAACATAATTAATAAAATAACTAAACGACATAGGTATTAAGTTTGAACTCATGGGGTGATACAGGATAATGCGAGCTAGTAATAGAGTTAAAATTGTAACAATTTCGAAAGCAGTTATTTTATTAATTTCATGATGCAACATATTAAATGTTCTTATTAATATACATAGGTAGTTAAGCTTTGGATAAAACAATCATCAGTGTTCTACTGAACAAAAATATCTATCCCTTTACCAGCAATTTTGCAACAAATTAAAGGTGATAAAAATAAGCATAATCTACATAAAATAATAATAACAGGGCACTTGACTGGTTTTAGAAAAATGACTTTTGGTTTGTTGCTCAAAATGTACTGTCAAATGACTTTCTATAAAAATATCTTTCTTTTCTAGCGATCTGTTGCTCACTGTGAGCTGACCATTTTGGTCCAGTTAAGTACCCTATTTTATTATACTAATACAATAACTTGTTCTTTGTAATAATTAAATGTAATGTAGTATAGTTAAACTCAACATTTTATTCTTTTAGAAAAGTTAGTAAACACTAAAATTCAGGACAAATAAAGGTTTCTATAGAGATGTGGAAAGGTTTATAACCATTTTCTTATTCACAAGCGATTCAGAATGAAAAAACTTCTTAGATTGACAGGTTTTCTCAGTAGAAAACTACAAAGTATGTCAGTATTTTCATTCAATGTTTTAATATAAATTATTGAGTGCATAATCCTGTCATTTCTTGGTAATTAACTAGATGCCTTAGCAGCCTGGCGCCTCTTCACATCCCAATTGTAAACTCTTGCCATATTTACTTCAGTTGTTGTCCATTGATCTCTGTAAGTATGAAAACAAACAAAGAATGAATCATAGTATCTGACATCAATGTATCCTAGTGCCTGGATGGTGAGCCTGGAGTCTGGATCTGTGCTTAGTTGTTGGCAATAGTTTTTTGCCTCCTATTAAATAGGACTCAAAATAAAATAACAAACACACACTAATAAAAAGGGAATGGTTGTATGTTGTGTTTGTTACTTCTTCATGCTAGAACCATCATCATCACTTCAACCCAAAGACGTCCACTGTTGGACCTACGTAGCTTACCCCTGGCTAAAAAAAATTGAATATTTGGCACATTGGCCAAACATATCCTGGAATAGCACAAAAGCTGCTTTTCATTCTGAGAGTATGTTCTTTTGAGATCATTTTCAGAAGCAGAAGAAGCTAATAATGACTGTTTCTGCTACAAAGGGCTTTATGCCCTCTAGACCATTTTGAGGAAATACACTTTTTGATGCACTCTTAAGGTCTTTTTGTGCCTGAAAAGTGCTTTAAAACAATGACTTTCTGGAGCCTACTCCTCAGTAACGGCCAGGTTAATAGGTTTGAAAAAAATATATGTTTATTATAGATTCATTAACAACATTATCAACATTTGATTTTTTCATGCAATTAATACTTTTGTCTTAAATAAATATTACATACAACAACATCACATTTGCAACATTTCCATACTCTTTCGAAACGGCTTGGATCTTTAGAAACTTTTTACACATAAAAATTGGTAGTTAAATATTCTTTAAAGTGAACATGGCATATGTAAATCAATAAATATTTTGCAAGGAAATAGGATTTAAAAGTCAGCGGGGCTCTGTCCGTGCGCAGCTGGCCACATACAAATGCCCAGATAGTCGTACTGTCGCCTAGACGGGTATGAGAGTAGTGACCATTTAATTTCAGCCAGATGGTTCAAGGGACTATAAGCCTTAAGCAATTTCACACACTTTTAATTTATATAGTCACAATTAGATTTCCATGAAATAGACGTCCAAGAAAATGTTGGGTTTTTACTACCCAACATTTTCTTGAACTTCTGACACTAAAACTTTTTTTGTTTTTTTACTTATTACCAAAACTATGATTTGGAGTTACTCCCTTTGTAGCGGAAAGAGTCAATATAATACATGTGGAAGTGTTGCAAGAACACTTCTGCCTTAATCTTTAGGAAATAATGGTATGTTTTTAATTATTACCTACCTTAAGAAATCTAAATCATGCTCAACACAAGCCAGATTCTTTGAAGCAGTGGCCATATTTGATGAAAGGAGATTTTCAGCATCATCTAATGTATATTCTAACATAACATTTGCCCCAAGCCACAAATACACTTTCTCAGTTGGTGGTATGGTTGCCTGAAAAATAATTCAATAATTAAAATTGTGACATATAAACAACCACATAACACTAACGGAATGCAATAAGGCCACCCATTGTATGTTTTAGTTTCCTTTTTTTGTATGTATAATGATGTACAATAAAGTATATAAAAAATAAATAAATAACACTCCTTTTTGTCTATGGAAAGACATGAAAAATGACTCCACTGACCATAGGTGAAAATTCACCTATGGTCCTTCAGTTGCACTTTGTATTCCAAGGCTGTGGTAACGCTTTCGAAAAATCCCACAACCTAGCTTGTATTGGTCCTAATGGGCCCATTCAGTACCATTCACAAGGACTAGTCATAACAGCTGAAATTTTGCATAAAATAAGAACCCTGGCTTACTTAACCTGACAAATACTGTCAATTAGAGGCACAATAGAAAGACAACAACATTTAATGAATTAACATTGGAATTATTTAGTCAGTAGTTTTAGTTACATAAATTCATTTTGGTAAAAGCTACTCAATTTGAAATGATAATCATAATTACCTTAACAAATACTTGATCACTAAGAAGAAATTTAGTTTCCATTTCTTCCTTTTGAGTTTTCAGCTTTTCAATCATTTCTAAGGACCGTCCTAGGTCAGGTATCTGTTGTCGCAGTCGCCTGCGTTTTGTAGCTAGTGATAATTCCATGTGTTTATATTTAGCATGTAGTTCATCCAGGCTCCTCAAGACTTTGTCGACTCCACCAGCGTTTTCAGGTTTATTCATAAATTCATCTACATTATCCTGTAGTTAAAAATATGTTTTATTAAAATTTAAATAACAACCTACATATTATAATACATGACACAACCAGCCAAATTACGGATTATTAGATGCATTAGGTACAGCTGACATACAGGAGCATGGAGCGAATGATGAAGTAACAGTTACTTTTTCTAAGAATAATCAAACTTATTGCAGGTTATTGCTAAAACCCAATAACATTTACAAAAAAAAGGTGTTATTTTACAGAAAATATCAATGGAATCAGTAAGATTGAAAACTTAGGTTATTTTAAATTATGGTTTGCAATGTCTTCAAATGTTGTATGATAAGTAAACTTCTGGCTTAGGTAACGCAACGAGATGAAAATTGATTAGATAAACTTACGACAAATACGGCCTCCGGTATTCCTGAATATGATTTCGGATTGGAAGTATCTAATTTATCACCTTCCATTGTTTTAACTTGTGCTCAGTGAATTCCAATCGGATGCTAAAAATGTAAATAAAACAATTAATTTTAGAAACGGTTATGCATTATCAATGATTAGGTATTATTATAACGTACATTATTAATAAAAAATCCTATAATATTTTAACATACGGCACCGCTACAAAACAAAGATGAATTCAGTGTTGCCAGACGACCGTTTCGTGTTTTCCCCAAATCTTCCCGATATCCCCACAAAATTCAGGTCTTGAAGAAAAAATCACAAAATAGATTTTATTAACGTAATATTTATGAAATAAAAAAAGATTTTATACTATTTTAGATTGCTGAAATAGTAAAAAATGGTTTTTTATTTGTTTGAAAGCCATTGAGCTTTTATTACTGATTCAGTATACTCGTGCCGTCTGAATTTCCGTACAATTTTTTGTTTTGTTACTGCCATTATATTCACAGACAGGCCTGTTGGTCTAGTGGTTAGTGGCCCTGACTGCTATGCTGGAGATCGTAGGTTCGATCCCCACCCAGGTCAAATGTTTATGTGATGAGCATGATCATTTGTTCTGTGTCTGGGTGTAATTTATCTATAATAAGTATGTATTTAGTAATTTAAAAGTATGTTTATCAGTTCTCTACTCATAACACAAGCTCTGCTTAGCTTGAGACTAGACGACGTTGTGTGATAGTTGTGAAATATATTATATTATATTATTCAAACACCAACGCACAAAACCAAATATTTGCTTTTTAGCAGGCGATAATAGTGAGTGACCTGTATTAGATGGTATTTAGATGAGAGAACCGTCGGGGCTAAGCAAACAGTTTGAAGTTAAAGTGAGGGTGCAACAAGGATCGGCACTTAGTCCGTTCCTGTTCAACTTAGTTATGGAATACCTAACAAAGGACATCCAATCCTCACTAGCTTGGTGCCTGTGGATAAGTTTGTGAGTCAGCTGCTCATCAATCGCTAACAATGGCAACAAACGCTAGAAACTTGAGATACAGTTTTGGCGATGAGAACACGCCTGACACCGATATCTCCATCGATGGTCAACCATTGCCCAAAGCCACGTATTTTACGTATCTTGGATCGATACTGTCTGAGAATGCCTAAATAGACTTAGATGTAGCTGAAGAGTCAATGTCGCAAGGTTAAGATGAAAAACCCTAACAGGAGTACTCTGCGATAACCGTATGCCAATAAAACTGGGCAAAGCCTACAAAACGGCTATCAGACCCACCATGCTATCGCTGCCCACGAAAGATGGGAGTGAATTATTTATTAAAGTCCAACCTCTAGAGCCCCAGCGGCACAAAAACGTGCCAGTAAACAAGTATTACCGTTGAGCCCCGCTGGCACATATTTGTGCCACCAAACCCCGACCGATTTAAAACTGTATTTGTAGTAAAGATAAGTCTTAAAATCGTTTCTGAACGAATGTTCTCGACGGCAGATAATATTTTACAACCATAGACAAAGATAGAAACTAAAAATATTGTAAGCAACATTTAAAAAAAAAGTGTGAAGTTAGTACAAAAATTTCGTGTTCGCGGTTACGCTGCGCGCCAGTGAATTCCTGTGTTTTCGTGATTTTTCGGTGATTTTGTACGGTAAGTGGGTGAATATTCATTTATAAGTGTTTCTCGCAACTTTGTAGATAGTTTTTCGCTTGAAATAATATCACAAAACTTGTTTTATTGAGCTAACAAAATTTACATCGTTCCGGGTTCGTCGAACTCGCTATTGTTATTGTACGATTTTTTGAGATAATTCAACGAAATTTCATCTTTGTAATGGCAGAAGTAACGTAAAATCTATTGATAATTCATAATTACACGTAGTCCGTGCATATTTCAATACTTTATTCATATTATGATAAAAATTCTATTAGTAGGTAACGAAATCCTATTTGAATTTTGAACTGTCAAACGTCAAAATGGTTCTTAGCCCTGCTAGTGCTTAGGGTCATGTCGATAAAAGTTATCGATAACATCGATTGTTTTTGTAAAATTGTTCGGATATATAAAATGAAAGTATTTTTTTTTTTCGTATTTTATAGTTTTATTTCCGTTTAGTATAGTTTGAATGTAGATGTTTTTTTTTATTATAATAATTTATTTTAGTTTTTTATGTTTTGTTTTGTAAATTATGTGTACGGTATTCTTATAGATTTGAGATGGCTGCGAGGCGAAACTGGTGCGTTGGACGCGAGGATGCCCCGGAGGACTTTGATGAGCTCCTCCGGGACACCGACTCGGAGGACGAGGGTGACGAGGGCGAAGCCGAGTACCTCCTGGAGGAAGAACCCGAGGAGCAGGAGGCGGAATATTATGACGAGCCAGAATACCTAGACCAGGAATTTTTGGAGCCGGATCCTGAGGCAAATCATTATATTCTCTTTCACGAATAATGAATAAATCACTCACCTTGTTCTGATGAGGCTAAGCACAAAGCTAGCCTAAAACTTGAAGAAGGACATTGTATCTATTGGCATACATGATGAATAATCACTATTTGTTTTTTTTTTTTCAGTAATATGTCTTTTTTATCTTTTAGCAACCTGAATGGATAACATTTCATTCATAGGTATGTAGTAACTATGTGATTGAATCAGGTGCGGGTATTGTTTGTGTTTTTGTCTACATGTTTTATATGGGGAAGGGTGATGGTCTGAAATTGCATGTGAATGTGAACCTCGCATGAAAAACTCATCTGAACTTGTAATTTTTTGTGAGGCGTTAGGTTTATGTGTTTTTTTTTTTTCAGTATGTTGAGCCGCCACCGGCTATCCTCGGGTTATATACCCAAGAGGGAGTCGAAGTCCCACTATCTCCAACTGCTTCGTCAACTATCTTTATGTAAGTCAATGTTTTCATCAAAATGTTTTTTTTTTTTATGTAATGTTGTTTAGGAGTCTTTTTTAAAACGAAAACCTTTTTTGATAGGGCAAATCCATCCAATTTGACTTCGAGTGTGCCGCACCCTTCCTCGAGTGCGCCAGCAGTCATTCAGGCGTAAGTAATAAAACATGTTTTCATCAAAATAATTGTTTTGGCGTTACATCAGGAATAACGCAAATCTTTTTTTACAGATCAAGCTCGCTGCGCGCTCAGCCCTCGCCATTTGAGCTTCACCCAGAGTAATTTTATTTTCATTTTTGTCTTTTTACCTATTCTTTTTGATAAAGACACACGTAGATTTATGATATTACTGTTTATTTTTCGTAGGCACGTTGTCATAACGCTAGAGGATGGTGACATCGATGCTCTGGGCGATCAATTCCATCTCGCTGACGAACACCTTCAGTTTGAGCAAGAGGCTGAGCCAGTGGAGCGTCTGCAGCCTGTGCGAGGAAGGGGGTGCCCGCGTAGGCGAGGAAGGGGGCGCGCGCGTGGAGCACGAGGAGGACGGAGAGGACGCGGGCAGGGCAGGGGTGGGGGACAGGCAGGTGAGCCCCAGTGGCAGAAAGGCGATAGGTTGATAGAGGTACACATGAATGATGATGATGTGCCTGAGGATTTGAGGGCGAAAGTAATGCAAATGATGAATGCTAGACTAGCTACGAGAGATCGGGCGATAGCGAGAGCAAGGAGGCAAGTGATGGCAGATGGTGAAGTGCATGAGGATGAGGAATGGTTGGATGCAGATGACGGCCAGGATGAGGTCTTGTTTGCTGGAGGAGAAATTTCTCCTCGCTTTGAATGGTTACCTATGGATAACCATAGAGGCGAGCGAGAACAATTTCTGCCTCAGGAAACAGGGCCGGTTGTTGCATCTGAAAACGCGTATGGGGCGTTTAGGCAGTACTGGGATGATGGCGTTTTGTCACATATTGTGACGGAGACCAACCGTTATGGCCAGTGGCTTGCTGAATCATCCGTCAGCTTTCGCCGGGATTGGTATGACACGAATATTCATGAGCTTTTGGTCCTATTTTCCTTCTGGATGATGCTCGGAATCATCCGGATGCCCTCCTTGAAATCTTGTTTTACTTTGAACCCTCTCCTCCAAACGAACATCTTTAGAAAGTTGTTCTCCCGTAGACGATATGAAATTCTTTGCCGCGCTCTCCATTTTAATGACAACAGCAACAGACCGATTGACGATTCCGACCGTTTGTTTTCATTTGGCCCCATTTTAGACCATTTAAATTCACGCTTCAAGGAAGCCTATGTCCCATCCCAAAACATTTGCATTGACGAATCCCTGACTTTGTGGAAAGGTAACCTCAAATTCCGCCAGTATATTAAGACCAAGGCGGCCAAGTTCGGGGTGAAGACCTACGAACTCTGCGAGTCTTCGACTGGCTACCTTTGGTCTTTCTTTGTATACCTCGGCAAAGCCACCACCTACGATCCTACTTTCCCGTCCACACTGCTGAAAAGCACGGCCACCGTCCTTACACTCATCCATCCTCTCCTTGACAAAGGGTATACTCTTTTTATGGACAATTGGTTTAATAGCCCCCTACTGGCCCGATTTCTAAAGACGCGAAAAACGGATTGCGTAGGGACAGTGCGTGCCAACCGCCGCAATGTTCCTCCACTAATATCGTTGTGTAAGCTGAAAGAAGGCCAGTTTGCAGCCCGTCATTCCGGCGATATCACTGTCATGGCATACCAGGACAAGAAACGGAAGATCAGTACCATCTCTACCTACCATGGCATTCAACAAGGCCGGATGGAACCGAAACCTTATCGCGAGGCTCAGTTCAAACCTGAAGTAATTTTGGACTATAACAAGGGTATGGGAGGCGTTGATCGTAAAGATCAAATGCTGGAACCATACCTGCTGGAAAGAAAAAGATGCTCTAAATGGAATATGAAGGTCTTCAAACGCCTTCTCAATTGCTCAATTTTAAATGCCAGAATTATTCTAGAGGGTTCAACTTCTGTACCCAAAAAACACTTAGTTTTTAGATTAGAATTAGTAGATCAGATACTCCAACATCATCACGAACACATGCCAAAACCTCGTCCACCGCAACCACCACCTCCTCCTGGACCGAGTAGTTTGGGCCCGACAAATGTGGCCGTGACCGAACATTGGCCCAAAAAATTAGACGGAGTCATGAAGAATGGCTGTCGCGTTCGACGTCGGTGCACACGTTGTTCCCAGGCTGGAGTGACGCGACGTACGTCGTTTGTGTGCTGTGTTTGCGATGTACCGCTTTGTTTAGAGCCCTGTTTTAAACTATACCATAGTTACTCCTAGTTTTTTTTTTTTAGTTCTTCTCTATTTAGAGTATTTTTTTATTTTCAGCTTGACTGACTTCACTTGACAGACTTTTTTTTATCTTATTTTGAAACTGTAGATTGGATGGACATAACAGACTGACACAAGAGTATGCCTTTTGTTATTTCCGCAAAGTCAAACTGACAGACAGACGACAAATTGTAGAGACACTCCTTTTCTCGGTCATACTATCCTTTTTGTCCAAACGCCCGGTATGTATGGATTGGGTGCGTGTGCACTGGGGCTCAGGTTGGGTTGTGTTGATCTATTTCTTTCTGTACATTATTTTCACATTATAGAAATAACAAGGATATTGTAACCAGGATATTTGTAACACATCAAAGGTTCCAAAAGAGACTCCGTGGATGGTTTCTTGCAGATTTTATGTCTGCTTTGGATTGAGCTTCTTGTATTTGTATTTTCTTCCAAATAGACGCACATTTTATTTTTATTTTTTCATTTCTGATGGGTTTGCTCTTGACTCTAGTCTAAGTCAAACAAAAACGGAGTCTACGATGGAGCGAGCTTACCCAGAAGATGCCTGTTCACTCTAACATTTAATTTTTTTACTGGAAAATCATCAATTACTCCACAACCCTGGTGCTGAATGATCTTGACAACTCAAAAGTACCTGTAAATAGTCGATTTGAAATAAAATTCATGTTTGCTGTATTTATAAAATTTTCTATAATACCTGTGTGTAGTAAAGTACTTTTATTATACAAATGGGAATACAAAACTTTTTTCGTCAAAGATTCCACAACCCTAGAACTAACTGCCTTGACAACTCAATAGTACCTGTAAATGATTGATTTGAAATAAATTCATGATTGCTGTATTTATACATTTTAGTATCATTCCTTTGTAAATCTAGTAAATTACAGTTATAAGAAAAGCTAGCAGTTCTATCTAGGCTTATTGGAACGGCCGCTCGGTCTGCCTAGTGTTTCCGCAGTTCCCCGAGTATTTTGTAAATAAATAAATAAATAGTATTATTATTATTTTACTAATATGCATAATAAGTAAAGAAAAGTACTTATGTCAATCTAAAATGTTTTTTATTTTCCTTCCTGAACTCAGTCAAACTTATCGATACTATAGTGGTGTGGTCCCAACCCTACGGAATGTTAGAATTTCATACATTTTTATGACCACTTCAGACGTTGATAATTTTGGTTTTTTCTATGAAAGATAAGGTAAGTATGGGTAGAAATCGATAGACTACTTTGTTCTTGTTCATTTTCAAGTATCATTCAAATTCAAAAGCCTAAATTACCTGGTGAAAAAAAGCCTACAAAAAAGTTATCAGATTTGTTCCCTAATCTAGGTTATTTTGAGGTTTTACAATTATAGTGGCATATTTTAACGATTTATTGTTACTAATGAGTCGATGAATATATAAGTAGTATTCTAGAAACATTTATAAAGAGCATCTGTTTGTTATACCTCTGATGATCGTTTACAAAGTAGTGTATCGAACAATGTAAATTCATGAAAACTGCGCCGCGCGCTATGAAATTCGAGTTTGAATATTGCAGGAATCGGATACAGAACTCGTAAAATAACATTATCATTAGATTACCAGTCTATTCATGAGTCAGTTCCCAAAATTTCGTGTAAATTGATCACACAGTTTAGTCAGAAATCGACATAATACTGCAACATAACTATATTCGGCAAGTACTCCGATTTCAATAGGATATGTTTATTTCTTGAGGTCTAATCAGAATCTTGTTTACATTGTATTTCATAGCCACATCATTGAACAATCCAACACTGTTTAGAGTGTTTGAATAGAAGCAACAGAAACGGAGCAATAACAGTTTTTGTGACCGGGGTCAGATTACGCTTTCGATAAGAGCCCGCCGGCGGTGCTTGACGGATGGTTGACGTAAATAATGGCGGTCCTTGAAAGGTTAAATGGCAGCATTAAAAAAAAAACCGGCTATGTGCGAGTCGGACTCGCCCATGGAGGGTTCCGTAGCAGCAAGTAACATAATATAAAAGTTCTTGTAGTTCGTTGTAATTTTGATCGATGTTTTAATAATAGTGTATTTTTTTAGATTTATGACGTATTAAAAAAAACTACTTACTAGATTTCGTTCAAACCAATTTTCGTTGGTAGTTTGCATGGTAAGGTACATGGTACATCATCTTGGAAGATGGGTAGGCCTTTAGTGTGGGACGCTACCTGTGTCGATACTCTTGCGCCATCCCATCTTCCTAGCTCTTCGTGCTGTGCTGGTGCTGCCGCGACGGCTGCAGAGAACCTCAAGCGGCGGAAATATAACAGCCTCGTCGGCAGTTATATTTTTGAGCCGTTTGGGGTTGAAACTCTCGGGCCGTGGGGTCCGAGTGCTCATATGCTTTTTAAAGAATTGGCGAAACGCTTAATTGACGCTTCGCGTGACCCAAGGGCTGGCTTCTACCTCGGTCAGAGATTAAGCATTGCCATACAACGTGGCAATGCCGCCAGCCTTTTGGGCACACTTCCAGTCGACAGCGATGCGGAGGAGTTTTATGACGTCATATTTAACTAGGCATTTAGTGTATATATTATTTTTAATTATTTAAGTTATTGTTTAATTTGTTTATTATTTCCTAGCAATTAATTTTAATAAATAAGATATGTTTTGTAACATTTGCAAAATAAAAGTACATCATATATTTTTTTTAGTTTTATCATTCTCTTATTTTAGAAGTTACAGGGGGGAGGGACACATTTTACCACTTTGGAAGTGTCTCTCGCGTAAACTATTCAATTTAGAAAAAAATGATATTAGAAACCTCAATATCATTTTTGAAGACCTATCCATAGACATCCCACACGTATGGGTTTGATGAAAAAAAATTTTTGAGTTTCAGTTCGAAGTATGGGGACCCCCAAAATTTATTGCTTTTTTTCTACTTTTGTGTGAAAATCTTAATGCGGTTTACAGAATACATCTACTTACCAAGTTTCAACAGTATAGCTCTGTTTCGGAAAAAAGTGGCTGTGACATACGGACGGACAGACAGACAGACAGACAGACATGACGAATCTATAAGGGTTCCGTTTTTTGCCATTTGGCTACGGAACCCTAATTAAGCACTGCCACTGTCAAAAATGTGTCGTTGACAACTTGACATTTCAAACTTAATTCATCTTGTGTTTACGTGCATCTTATTTTCGTTTATTTTATTACATATAAATAATGCTTTAAACAATAAATAATTCGACGAGGAGGCTTCTCTTTCAGATTATTGATAAAGTTAAAACCAAAAAAAGTGAGATTAATCGGAAATCTGTAGAGAAAATGAGACGGCTGGATACTTTAAGGTCATTTATATGTTAGTAGAGTCTGTGCGGAAAGTAAACCATCGTGGGATTTGAGGGCGCTGCTGTAGATAAATATCGTTTTTGTTATGTAAGCAACATTGTGACGTCATTATAGTGCGACTGTTAAATCTTGATATTTTGAAACTATGTTAGACTAGCTTCTTCCAGCGGCTTCACCCTATAATAAAAATTATCCTATTGGCTGAATTTGCTCACCTAATGAAACTGCAAAGTTATAGCTTATGTGCTATATTATTGCAATTTTTATGATTAAGTTCATCTGTCTAGTAGTTTTTGCGCGACACATCCATACATACGAGTACCTCCATCCATCTTCACAAACTTTCGCATTTATAATATTAGTAGCCTATTTATTGAACTTGCTCACGTGATGAAACTTAGCAAAAATATAGGTTATAAGCTATATTATTGCAACGTTTATCATTAAATTCATCCGTTTATAAGTTTTTGCGCAATGCCGTTAATTGTGGCGACACCTGGGGGAGGCCTATGTCGAACAGTGGACGTCTTTCGATTGTATTGATGATGAACATTTAAATGCAAACACGAACCGGTAAAGGAAAATAGCGTGAAGAAACAGCTGTACTGCCTATACTATAGGTAGGTTCCACTTCGACCACTTACCCAGTTCCAACGAAAATGGTTCTATCACTTTGACTGGGATCGGTCTATTATCACTGACTGGAATATTGTAGCTAGCAGCAAGTTTATGTTTACCCTAGTTAAATATAAAGGTAAAAATGGGACACACTACCACTTTCTCGTTGTCTTCCTCAGTACATTTTTCCCTTTTGCTAATCAATGAAAAATATGAACTTAATGACTATGAAAATAAAGTACACTTAGAATTTGTAATGTTGCTTCGTAAAATACCTATCTATTTAGCCTGTAAGGGACCATCTCGCATATAAGATCTTTGGAATCACTTGGTTGTCCGTCTGTTTATCTGTTAAGACCCTTTAACTCGAGAACGCTTGGAGGTATCGAGTTAAAATTAAAACCATACACTCAAGTCTGCGGTCTTTTGAAGTTGTGAAAAAATCAAACTTCTGAGTTAACGAAAAAAAAGATACGACCGTTTATGTCGCAAAAAAACGTATATTTCGATACTCAAGGGAATCAAAGTTCTCGTTGATCTACAATCCTGAAATTTGGCATAAATCAAGGTACAGTCTGTCAAGAAAGTCATGAAAAGAATGTTTTGGGAACTACTGTTTTTGCTAATACTGGCAACACTGAATAATTGTTAAGCTGAGTACCTGAACTGTCACGTCGTATCTGCGTGGTTGATTTTTTACAATATTTCGGTGCTATTTCGAGTTTTTTAAATCATGTAAGCGTTAAGATACAAAAAATGAATCGAAATGTTTATAAGAGCGATGCGAGACAAATTATATTTAAAGTTTTTCAAGGGTGTATCGCCGAAATTCAAGGTGGGAGTGCTGGGACGAACAAAGACGATGTTTATGGTCGAACAGCAAAGTTAACCGGTACGTAAATATATTCTAAAGTTTAACACACTAACGGAAATATAATGTTTTGACAATCTTCTGTTTTTAAGTACAATTTATCTATCTTTAACATTGTTTATGTCTTGCTAAGGTTATGAAATTTACCTACGATTTATTATACTACCACTTAACGGTTTTGATATTTTGGTGTTTTTTATTTAGGTATGATAAATGTATTTTTACATATCTTTATTGACTTCAGGTGTTACCGAAAGTACAGTTCGGCGCATTGTGGACTAAGGCATGAAGAATGGAGGTAAATTTTCAACGCTTGGAAAACACAGGAAAGGCCGACCTACGAAACAAACTACGAGTCAGATGTTGGCCGGTTTCATTTTGAAGAAGTTTCAGGCAACATTTCTGGAGTCGAATACCTCGACTCTGATTATTTGGATTCGGATTAATAAAGATTTATTTCATAAACTTTTTATTTTTGCAATGAGCTCATACCTATCGATACTCAGCGCCATGCTGACGGCAGTGCAGAGAGGCAAAACATCGTGATTTGCACTTTGTAGTAAGTACATAAATGCTAGTAGCTGAAAGGACGAAAACAAGGGTTGATCAAACCAGACATTCTTATGAATAAAAAACCAGATATCCAGAAGAATGTCTGTTTTGATAAACTCTTGCGTGTAGGTACGTAGGATAAACATATAATTATCCTAATAAGCAAATAGAGAAGTCTGGTTTCGTCGCAATGTTTATAAAACAAAATTCAGACTGGTAGAGAATGCCTAAGGCATTAACTCCGCCTTTGTACTTTTGTGTTGGATAAAGTTTTAATAAATAAATGAGAACTACTATAACTATTATGTATCAGGTAAAATTAAACGTCACTTGAATGAAAATTAGTTCTAATAAAAATGTTGTTCGCCACTACGACAGAGTAAGTACTTTTATTTATAGGGAGCCACTACCAATGAAAGTCAAAACTCGTTTGCAAGCATGTATTAAATAGATAGACGAGTGTCAGATAGATCGGTAAAATAATGTACCTACACGGCAGTAAAGGGACCGTAAATCGGTAATTATTATTTTATAAATAAAAGTATCAATATCTTTTAGTCGAAGTTTATTGGGATACCATGTTAATGATGGTGGCGCCCTCCCTTCTTTTCATGACTTTCTTGACAGACTGTATCATAGAACAAGTATAGGGAAAAATTTGAAAATATGAAAATTAGTAAATCCACCACAAAAAAAAAATTGTTTGCAATTCGGAAAAATCTTCGTAACTCTATTCGGGAATTGATTTCATAGGTTTTGTACAGAATCTTCAGTGCGCGAGTCCGACTCGCACTTGCCCTTTTTTATTTTAGTTACTGTATCCTTACTCAAGCCTGAAAAGAAATATTCTAAGTTAGTCGAAATGCATTAAAAATTTAATGTATCAATACTCTTTATACTAGCCATCGAAAATATTGACCAAAACAAAATAAACAAATATCGTCATGTTTAAATGAATTTCCGTTTAATTTATATATATTTGGAGATAACACGGTCAGGAGTTCACCTAGGAAGTCTAAAAACATTAAAATAAAAGTGTTACGTACCAAAACCACAGCATATCAATGTTTCCCAAGTTCGTGACTTTGTTTTGATCAATAATGGTGTGATTTGCCATTTGTTATCTTTGGCAAAACTGTAAAATATTAAATATTATTTCCCTTGCAGCTCAGTGAAATTTTATATCACATTTCTGAAGATTTCAATTAAAAATCACAATAAAATAACATAATAAACAAACCCACTGTCAACATAATGACGTTTGGCATTTGACGGATGGCTGGGTTGGGTTGCTACTTAAAATCTTTAATGTTGTTTTCACTTTACGCCACGACGGTTCTCTTATCGCACAGACAATATTTTGAACATCTAGTAAAATAGCTTGATACTTTTCAATTTTGTTCACAACAAATTGCAATGAGTAATACTTTTTAATATACTTTTTAGGAGATATAGACAATGAGCAGGTGAAACTTTAAATTACCAGAACGGCAAAGGTTTCAATGCCTTTTTTACTCTTGAAGAAATTGAAATAACGACTTCTGAATCACAATAGATAAAAAATAATATCTTCAATGACAGGTATTTTTTCCTTTCAGACCTTTTAGATTTAACAGTCATTTACTATTGTTTCTAGGAGACGCGTAAGGATGGCTAAATTAAATAATAGGCATATTGTTGTATTATATTATGGCATTTGATTGTTTTAATTGTGTCTTATTTTTAGTGGTAGGTATTATTAAACTGTTTCGAAATAATTGTGATTTTTGTTTTTAGACTTAAGTGTGAGGACACTGAAAAGAATAAAAAAGAAGGGTCTATTAATCAAGGAAAGTGGAACATTCCTCGAAAAAAGCGCCCTCATTGTGCAACAGTTTCCAATTTCGATAATTTTGATCAGGGCCGGTTTATGCATGTCGGGGCCCCTAGGCAATGCACGTCTCGGGGCCCCTCTACCCTTTTCTGACTTCTTATTATATTTTGTGTCTTACATAAATTTATTCATAATTACGTTGTTTTTAGGGTTCCGTAGTCAACTACGAACCCTTATAGTTTCGTTTAAATCGACAAAAATGGTTTATACTGGTGTTTAATACCAATATAAACCATTTTTGTTGGGATGGGTTTAATTAGTTTTGGCCTTACATCTGTAATCAGGTGAATAAAATATGTAAAAAATAATAAAACTTACGTAGATATAATAATTGTAACTTCAGTTTATGAAACTTTAGTTTACACTATTTTAATTTTCTCATCGTTTCATCGATTTTTTCGAAGCCCGAAGCACTTCTGCAGTCTTTACAAATAAATATCCAATACTAAGATCTAAAATCGTAAGTTTTCAAACAAAAACTGTAAAACTCTCTTTTTTTACACGGCCGTAAAACTCTCAAATAAATTCGTCGAAGTGAAAATTCAACGATTAAATAGTACGAAAATGTGGTCTGTGATACGTATTGAACAAATCGGGGAATGCCCCGGTCATGCGAACGAACTAGTACTGCCAATCTTATGAAAGTAGCGTGGCCATAGAATATGGTACCTTTAAAAATCCCGTAAAAATATATATTATTTTACAATATACTACTCTGTCAAGAAAGTACCGGGAAAAAAGCAATAATACACAAAATTTTTGTTATTCATCCAAATTTATTTTATCACCTTCAAAGTATGCCCCTTCAGAAACGATACACTTATGCCAACGAATAATCCAATCATCAAAACATTTTTTAAACGCTGTTTCCGAAATAGAATTTAGTTCTCGTCGCAAATTCTCTTTTATGTTTTCTACAGGTTGAAAACGGGTGCCACGAAGTGGTAATTTGAGTTCAGGAAAAAGATAGTCGGCTTTTCGATGGTATTTGTTGAGTGTTTGGTCAAAAATTCGTTCACAATGATGGCCTTGTGCGAAGGCGCATTATCGTGGTGCAAAATCCAAGAATTTTGTTTCCACAAATCTGGCTTTTTTCGTCGAGTTTGCTCTCTTAAATGCCGCATAACGCTCAAATAATATTCTTTATTTACCGTTTGACCTTCCGGTAAGAATTCCGAGTGCACAACACCGCGACAGATTTTATTTTTTTATACTATTTCATTGTTAACTTTGTATTTTGTGTGTACTAATTTTCCTTTTACTTTTACACACGGTGTCTTATTCTCTTTTTTCTTCAACTTTCCTGTCGCAGGTATGCTGGAAGAGATTTCATTAGAAATAAGCATCACCTTTGTAATATTTTTTCTGTTTCCTTCCTCTTTTCTTGTATTTCCATGTGTGTATATAAATAGTTAAATAAATAAATAGTCAAAGAAAACAGTCAACATGACTTTGACTTTTGATCGACTTTGGCGTGGTTTTTTCGTTTTGGTTCAGTTGGAAGGCGCCACTCCGAAGCTTGTTGACTTGTTTGCATGTCAAACTCGTGAACCCACGTCTCATCGCCAGTAACAATGCGTTTCATGAATGTTGGGTCGGAATTGACTCGTTCTAGCATGTCCTCAGCGACTCTCATGCGATTGAGTTTTTGGAGAAAATTCAGGTCTTTTGGGACTAGCCGAGCGGCAACATGTTTCATACCCAAATGATTAGTGAAAATGGTACGGATCGACTCGTGAGATACAGAAAATTCGGCGGCTATCTCTCTCAAACTTGAATGAGGATTTTCAGTCACTATTTCCTTCACTTTTTCAGTTGCAGAGGTTAATGGCCTACCAGAGCGAGGCAAATTTTCCATCACATCTCGACCGCTTTTGAATGCTTTGTACTACTCATAAGCACGTGTTTTTGATAAAGTCGATTCACCGTAAGACTTCTGTAACATTTTCAGTGACTCCGAACCCGAAATTCCATTGGCGATGCAAAATTTAAGAAAAACTGTTTGTGCGATGTTTTTGTCCATTATGAAATTCGCAATACACACTAGATATGATATAACTAAAAACAGCACTGTATTTAATATAAATAACAGATGCAACTCAAACTCCGCGCCAAAATGGAAAACAGTTGTGCCAATCTAGCAACAACAAAAAAACCTTAAATTTGAATTTGGAACCATAAACAAATCATCCATTCCCGATACTTTTTCGACTGAATGTATTTAGCAGAAAACATTCGTTTTATAAATTTAAAAAATATTTTAAAATATTGATTTAAAAATATGCAGTGATGTACACGGGCGTATAGTAATACATCACTCATCTGTCATCGTTTTTCTATGTAGTTGATTGATTAAATTTTATATTATTAAATTGAAATAAACAAAATTATCAACAAAAGCCAATGAATATGCTCTACACTCACACGTTGCTAATGAAAGATTGGTTTTTATTAACTCCGTCTGTTGACAGCTTTTCGCATAATCCAATGCTAGAAAATCATCGAAATTTCAATTTTTTTTTTTTAAATGTTGTCTATTTTTTTCCTGAAGCTCGGGGCCCCTGAACCTGGCGGGGCCCCTAGGCAGTTGCCTAAAGTGCCTTATGGATAAAACGGTCCTGATTTTGATGTTCTGTTTGTGAATGTTAAAGTAAATAAATTATAGGTATAAATTAAAATCTTGCTTAAACCCCAAGCTAACGCCAGCGTTATCTCTCATTGTATTTCTATTGTGTAAATTACAATATTCGAAAGGTTAAAGGTACATTATGCAGGCATATAGATATATATAGATAGAAAACCAATTAAACCAATCTGTTTTAAACGAAAAAAACCGTTTAAAACCAAAACAAACCATTTTTTTTTTGTTTAAAACGTATGGTATTGATGACCATGTTTTTCTTAATTATAACTACATTTTCTTGATTTGACCAAGCTAGGGATATAATCTATATACTCGTACCTAAACTACTGTATAAGGATTTTTTTAATGTGTGATAAACTGATATTGATCTATTTAACGGGTTTACTTCTACTTGGTCCGTCTGACCTAGCATTGAAAATTCCAAAAAAAAAACAATTCGTTTTTTTTTTCCGTGAAAAAAACTAGCTCCCTCAAGCCAGAAGTGTCACCATAATGATCGGTACCCACTGCTGGACATAAGCCTCCCCAAGTGTCACCATTTAGGCGCTATAATGACTGATGCCCTCTGTTGGACATAAGCCTCCCCAAGTGTCGCCATTTAGGCGCTATAATGACTGATGCCCACTGTTGGACATAAGTTTCCACCTCGCTATAATGACCTATGACCACTGCTGAACATAAACCTCCCCCAAGTATCGCTATTTAGGCACTATAATGACTGCTGTCCACTCTTGGACATAGGCCTCCCCCTCGCTATAGTGACTGATGTCCTCTGTTGGACATAGGCTCATAAACTAGTGCGCCTCACCATCAGATTGCATCACTGCTTACCATCAGGTAGGATCGCAGTCAAGCGCTAGTTTATATTAATTTAAAAAAAAGTACGTACTTATTTGAAAAATTAAAACATGAAGTTTTCGGTTCTTTTCATATTTTTCAGTTTTTTTCGGTTTTATTAGAAAAATGCATGAAATTTATACTTTTTAAATTTCTTGAAAGTTTCGAATGTTACATTGAATAAAATAACAGTACCTGGAAAGAAACGGGAATTTTCCCTGCTTTTTTCAACGCTTGTCTGACCAAACGTACCGCATTGCTTACATAAGTTATAAAAACTCTATTCATAAGTTAAAAACTATAGGTCTAAATGACAAAACCGAATCAAACACAACACCCAGAAGATGAAAATGGTTGACTGCTGGTCTAGTTCCACTACCACCACACAAATTTGAAATCACTGGTAGTGGCACGTGTGTTGGATCATTGGGAACCAAATGATCTAACACACGTGCCTGTTCAAAGTGGTAGAGTTGTGTGTCGTCCGTAAACGGGCGTTATAACTCTATGATTACCAACTTTAGGCCTGAATGGGATGATATGAACATCAGCCTGATTTACGCACCAGAGTCATGGAAAATTTGACATTTCAGATGCGCGCTGTCCAGCAAAACCATGGTGGACATTTGAACGATTTTCAAAATACCTATAAATGAAAGTATTGTATCCAGCCGGCGCATTTTGTCTGCAGATTCCTGATTGATCTCGCTTTTGGATCAGGGCTGGAAATACCGTTAAAAATATGGTATCGTTACCGCCTTTCGATGCAGATATCGTTATCTAATAAATAACGTTACCATATTTAACGTTAAATCTGGCACATTTTAACGTTAAACATGTGTAACGTTAAACTACTACGCTATCGTTAATTTTATCGTTATGAGTTAGTTTTGTTACCGTCGCTCTCGTCCAATCGCAACTAGAGATGGGCAAAGTGTTTCTGCCCGGCGGGAAAATATAGTAACTTCCCGGCATTTTGGGCATTTATTTTTATTTGCCCGATAAATGCCCGATCGTAGGGCATAAAAATATGGGACTCGTTAAACGTGATTTTATGTGGTTTTTCATGTAAAATAGTATGTATTAAAAAAATAAAAGAAGAAATATGAATGATTGAACACATTTTTATTTTAAAATAATAACATGAATACACTTTTTCATGTGAAAACAGAGATAAAAGACTTTACTTTGAAGGAATGCGAATGATTAAACACATTTTCATTTTAAAATAATATTAATATACTTTTTCATGTAAAACAGAAATAAAAGACTTTACTTTGAAGAAATGTGAATGATTCAATCGTGTCGATTAGATACACTGTAGAAAGACAACGACAGCGTTTGCTTGGGGTTTAATGAATTAAACATATTTTCATTTTAAAATAACAACATTAATATACTTTTTCAAGTAAAAATAGATAAAAGACTATACTTTAATATCAAATGTAATAAATTATGTTCTAAGTTACAAGAAATGTAAAAATAATATGTATTAAACAAACAATAAAAAACTAGTTTCGGCGTTATTAGAGACAACATTATAAAATTTTTAATAATCAATATCAATATAATTATAATTATCTAGAGAACTATTGATGACACTGGAAGAGTATGTTTTACTTTAATCACATTTATTATAAACATATACTACACGCCCGGGTGTCGCCACTCTGCGGAAGGCCCGGAGGACACGGTGGAGCACACAGTGGAGGTGTGCCCCACTTGGGCAGAACATTGCCGTGCACGGGAGCAATCGGCGATCACCTGCACCGGGCCTTAGTACAGACCATGATCCGGAGCGAGGAGGAGTGGCAGGCGGTCGCCTCCTTCTGCGAAGCAGTAATGCTCGCAAAGGAGGAGGCCGACCGCATCAGGCAACGGCGCTCACAGCGCCCCAGCTGCCGCTGAGATTCCGATCCCGATTTTCAGCCACAGCAGGCGCGGGCTTGCGGATTGCGAGCAATGGGTAGTTCGCTGTCTGATCGTCCGTAACTGTCCGGACCGAGTCCAAGTCGTCGACGGCGCGCGCTGTTCCCGTGCACCTCAAGGCGTTGTCAGCAACAGCAGAGGCCCAGCCGGGTGGAAGCCTACTAGGGCCAGGGTTGTCCGAAGGGGAAACTCGGCTTCGATACGAAAGGCAAGAAGGAATGGGGTGGGTTTTTAGTCAGAGTCTGACACTATCTCCCACTTCACCCAAGGCCGGGGGATGTCATTTGGATGATTTTTACCCACTAACAAAAAAACAGGATTCAATAAAAATATCACTTTTCCTTTACACTTCACAAACTTCTACCGCTGTTATTCTTATAAATTAAGATACGTTTTGATGTGCTGCAAAATGCGATTATGTTTAAAAGGGTGTCAGCCTGGAAAATGGTCATACAGGTCTCAAACCTAGTTCAAACTCCAGCTCTCACAAAAGTTTTAGGGCGAAATTCACCAATAAAACTAATCGTGACTATTGTAATTCTATTCTAATTTTATTCGTATTAAATTCTTATTCCATTCTATATTTACTTATTACGAATACCTACTTTCATTTTATTTATAGTTATTATAATTATGAATCTACCTACTTTTACTTAAAATTAGTAATCGGCAAAAACATTTACCACAAAAATAACTGTAAATTAATTAGCACTGTTTTTAAAACCAATAAGTATTTAGGTACTTCAAATTAGGAAACCGGAACCACAGAACACAATTATCCTGGCGCGTACCTCGTGCTCACAATGCGCGCACAATGCTCAAATAGATTAGTGATATGCGTGAGTGCGTGCGGTATCTACAAATGACACAGGATAACTAATAACAAAATGGCGGCACAACGCAGCGTGTGTGCGCGTCCCCCACACGGTGTGTGAGTGTGTGAGGGATGCGCACACAGACCGCGCTGTCCCAACTTTGTGCTTTCGCATGGTAGGTAGAAGTGATTTGGAATGGTTGGTTGACATTAAATGGTTCTTATAAGACATTTTAAATATATTGCAATTTAATTCATAAAATCATATACGTATCTACTTAAAACAACTAACCATAACAGTGTACGCATCTCTTGCCGTACTCCTCTCACGATGCAAGTGTTTTTACGCCGCCGCCGGGTAACTCGTAACATTTGTGTTCGTAAACATAGTTTTGTAAAACTAAAATTTTAATAGAATGTGCAAATTCATATAAAAACACCTATAGAGACTTAACCATTACTAAACTCATCGATTTAAGCCAGTTTCCAAAGCTAACATTAATGTCGTGAATTGATTTTAGAACAAAAAATAAATTCCCAGATAAATGCCCTCGGGCAGGAATTTATGGGCGTTTATTGGGAATTTTCCCAATCTGCCCAAAATGCCAGGGCATTTACCCATCACTAATCGCAACAGTTAGCATTTTGTAGTCACTATCAGAAATTGTCATTCTAGTGAAATAGATTTAACAGACTGTAAGAAAAATAATTAAATTGAAAATATCTACGATTACAGTGTAGCACCTGAATGGCGACACTTGGGGGATGCTTATGTGCAACAGTGGGCATAGGTCATTATAGCGAGGGGGAGGCCTATGTCCATCAGTGGGCATCAATCATTATAGCGCCTGAATGGCGACACTTGGGGTATGCTTATGCCCAACTGTGGCCATAGGTCATTATAGCGAGAGGAGGCCTATGTCCAACAGTGGGCATCAATCATTATAGCACCTAAGTGGTGATACTTGGGGAGGCCTATGTCCAACAGTGGGCATCAATTATTTTAACGCTCAGGTGGTGACACTTGGGGGAGGCTTATGCCCAACAGTGGGCATAGGTCATTATAACGAGGGAAGACTTATGTCAAACAGTGGGCATCGATCATTATAGCGCCTAAATAGCGACACTTGGGGAGTCTTATGCCCAATAGTGGGCATAGGTCATTATAGCGAGGGGGAGGCCTATGTCCAACAGTGGGCATCAAGCATTATAGCGCCTGAATGGCGACACTTGGGGTATGCTTATGCCCAACAGTGGCCATAGGTCATTATAGCGAGAGGAGGCCTATGTCCAACAGTGGGCATCAATCATTATAGCGCCTAAGTGGTGACACTTGGGGAGGCTTATGCCCAACAGTGGGCATAGGTCATTATCGCGAGGGGAGGCCTATGTCCAACAGTGGGCATCAATTATTTTAACGCTCAGGTGGTGACACTTGGGGAGGCTTATGCCCAACAGTGGGCATAGGTCATTATCACGAGGGGAGGCCTATGTCCAACAGTGGGTATCAATTATTTTAACGCTCAGGTGGTGACACTTGGGGGAGGCTTATGGCAAACAGTGGGCATAGGTCATTATAGCGAGGGAAGACTTATGTCAAACAGTGGGCATCGATCATTATAGCGCCTAAATGGCGACACTTGGGAAGTTATGCCCAATAGTGGGCATAAGTCATTATAGCGAGGGGGAGGCCTATGTCCAACAGTGGGCATCGATCATTATAGCGCCTGAATGGTGACACTTGGGGTATGCTTATGTCCAACAGTGGGCATAGGTTAATATAGTGCCTAAATGGCGACTCTTGGGGAGGCTTATGCCCAACAGTGGCCATAGGTCATTATAGCGAGAGGAGGCCTATGTCCAACAGTGGGCATCAATCATTACAGCGCCTAGGTGGTGACACTTGGGGAGGCTTATGCCCAACAGTGGGCATAGGTCATTATCGCGAGGGGAGACTTATGTCAAACAGTGGGCATCGATCATTATAGCGCCTAAATAGCGACACTTGGGGAGTCTTATGCCCAATAGTGGGCATAGGTCATTATAGCGAGGGGGAGGCCTATGTCCAACAGTGGGCATCAAGCATTATAGCGCCTGAATGGCGACACTTGGGGTATGCTTATGCCCAACAGTGGCCATAGGTCATTATAGCGAGAGGAGGCCTATGTCCAACAGTGGGCATCAATCATTATAGCGCCTAAGTGGTGACACTTGGGGAGGCTTATGCCCAACAGTGGGCATAGGTCATTATCGCGAGGGGAGGCCTATGTCCAACAGTGGGCATCAATTATTTTAACGCTCAGGTGGTGACACTTGGGGAGGCTTATGCCCAACAGTGGGCATAGGTCATTATCACGAGGGGAGGCCTATGTCCAACAGTGGGTATCAATTATTTTAACGCTCAGGTGGTGACACTTGGGGGAGGCTTATGGCAAACAGTGGGCATAGGTCATTATAGCGAGGGAAGACTTATGTCAAACAGTGGGCATCGATCATTATAGCGCCTAAATGGCGACACTTGGGAAGTTATGCCCAATAGTGGGCATAAGTCATTATAGCGAAGGGGAGGCCTATGTCCAACAGTGGGCATCGATCATTATAGCGCCTGAATGGCGACACTTGGGGTATGCTTATGTCCAACAGTGGGCATAGGTTATTATAGTGCCTAAATGGCGATTCTTGGGGAGGCTTATGCCCAACAGTGGCCATAGGTCATTATAACGAAAGGAGGCCTAAGTCCAACAGTGGGCATCAATCATTATAGCGCCTAGGTGGTGACACTTGGGGAGGCTTATGCCCAACAGTGGGCATAGGTCATTATAGCGAGAGGAGGCCTATGTCCAACAGTGGGCATCAATCATTATAGCGCCTAGGTGGTGACACTTGGGGAGGCTTATGCCCAACAGTGGGCATAGGTCACTATAGCGAGGGGAGGCCTATGTCCAACAGTGGGCATCAATCATTATAGCGCCTGAATGGTGACACTTGGGGTATGCTTATGTCCAACAGTGGGCAAAGGTTAATATAGTGCCTAAATGGCGACTCTTGGGGAGGCTTATGCTCAACAGTGGCCATAGGTCATTATAGCGAGAGGAGGCCTATGTCCAACAGTGGGCATCAATCATTACAGCGCCTAGGTGGTGACACTTGGGGAGGCTTATGCCCAACAGTGGGCATAGGTCATTATCGCGAGGGGAGGCCTATGTCCAACAGTGGGCATCAATTATTATAACGCCCAGGTAGTGACACTAAGGGGAAGCTTATGGCCAACCGTGGGCATAGGTCACTATAGCGAGGGGACACTTATGTCCGACAGTGGGCATCGATCATTATAGCGCCTAAATGGCGACACTTGGGGTATGCTTATGTCCAACAGTGGGCATAGGTTATTATCGCGAGGGGAGGCCTATGTCCAACAGTGGGCATCAATTATTATAACGCCCAGGTAGTGACACTAAGGGCAAGCTTATGGCCAACAGTGGGCATAGGTCTCTATAGCGAGGGGACACTTATGTCCAACAGTGGGCATCGATCATTATAGCGCCTAAATGGCGACACTTGGGGAGTCTTATGCCCAATAGTGGGCATAGGTCATTATAGCGAGGGGGAGGCCTATGTCCAACAGTGGACGTGTATCGGCTGAAATGATGATGATGGTGATGACCCTCCCGATCTTATTATGTCCGGTGAAGACCATACAGGTGCAGGTAACATGAGAAAGTCAAAAGTAACGTAAAATGTTTTTAAAGTAACTTACTTGGGTACCGTGCACCATTGGCCGCATCAAATTGAAGTAATAATTCGCGAGCGGGTTCTGTAAGCGCGTCTGACTGCCATGAGAGTTGAGAAGACGACAAACGAAATGGCAACAGCGCGTCAGAGAAGCGCGCGCCGCCGCCACCACCCGCCGTGCCGCGCTGGCGACCGGCCTTGGAGAAAACGGCAACGTCGCATAAAATAACCAAAATATACCGTTTACTTGTTACCGCTATTTTCACAATAACATTAAAAATACCGTTAATTTTTAACGCAATTTTTAACGTTCTTATAATGTTATGCTACTAAGTAACGCTACCAAATCATACCGATATGCAAGTATCTCTATGGAAATACCGTTACTTAACGTTATTTTTAATGTGAATTGGTAACGTTTTCAAGCCCTGCAATGAAGTATTAAGTACTCATTTTTTGAAATCTTTAGAGATAAAAAAAATAGTCATTAATTTTTTTTTTTTTTTTTTTTTTTTTTTTTTATTATTGATAGGCTCGCGTTTGACCACTATCTCACCTGATGGTAAGTGATGATATAACCATTCGATTTGCCAAAAAACAAACATCATTTGATTTTGAGTAAATATCCCTCATTTTGAGTAAATATCCAACAAATGGTTATAAATGAGTATTTACTCCGGGTATTTATCCGCCGACCATCTCTACTTAAGACGTAAAGGACGCAGCGTGCGCAGTGCCAGCTAGAGGTGGGCAAAGTGTATCATTTTTGCGATTGGATCATTTGAATCTCGATCACTGAAATGATCCGAATCACTGATATGTTTCATTTGGCTCATTTGGATCATCGGCTCAAAGGATACAAAATACAGAATGTTACGTATACTTACGTTACATTATTAAACTAAACCTATTTACGTAATTCAATGTCCATTTACCAAAAATTCTCACGTAAAGTCTCATAGCTCTGACTTTATGAATAAAAAGGAAGAAAGTAAGTCAATAATCACTACGCAAACAAACTAAAATGTTTTCGAAAATTTGCGCGGACGAACGAACATAAACAATCTGCCGGCCTCGTGCCGCATCAACGTAATACGATAAGTTGTTAGTGAAAACATTATTTTCATATGCAAAAAACGACCGTATAGTATTTGATACGTAAGCGCCATAATGGTCATTTTTACGTGCATGGATAACGACAACGAAAATCTGTGACAGCATGAGTGATGCACATCTCGATTGGTATCTCTTTCTAACTTGTATAGATTGTAATTATGTCGCCCGCTCACTCACGACTCGCCAGTCAATAATAACTCAGTGTGTCCGTCTCTCTCTCTCGCTCGCTCACTGCTCAGTCGCCTCGTGAGCGACGCGTCTCGCGGAATGTATCAGAGCAAAATAATGTTTCAGATCCAAATGATGCGTTTGAAACGTTTTTACTGAACCAATCTTTTGACTCACTGCAATGATCCGGATCAGTGAGTCGGTTCCGTAAAGAGTTACACACGCCTAGTGCCAGCGTACTCGAACGTCACTGAACGTCACTACTTGACCTTTAGCATGACAGTGACAGATAATGCAATGCCGTGTCGTGTCAGCCAGCTGTCACTTATCCCAATAATTTGAGGACGATTTGTAAAAATTAAAAACAATAAAATAAAATTAATTGAAGATTAGTTAATATAGGGCTTGAGATTTTAATTAAACTATCATGGCACCGTCAACGGACTGGGACGAGATAAAAAGATTAGCAGCTGATTTTCAGAAAGCTCAGCTAAGTTCAACTTCCCTGAGGTATGAAAATAATTGATTTCTTATGTTTTCTGGTTATTAATTGATAGATATTCTTATGATCTATGATTATATGCATTCTGAATGCATATTTTTTAACACAATGGTGAGCCTATTCTGATCTATCAAATTGGCTATGAAGAGCAACTGCTCCATAAGCTGAGTGAGAGACTAAATTATGATTATTTATATTGAAACTATGTTAAAATTATTTTTGGATTTAAGTCATTCCATAAAAATAGGGCGATTTATGAACTTATTTTGTCCCAATAAAAAAATAATTCCAATTAGATCGCTAATTGCTATTTATGGTAGATATTTAATCATTTTACCATAAGTAAAAGGGCGAGTCACTTAATTTAGTATTTTACGAGAAATTCTAGGTTTTATAAATTTACGGGCCTAGGGCCTGTTCAGAATGCTTATTGCCATACAGTTTAGGTATGTAGAAACTGATGAGGATGATAAATACTGTAAGAAAACAATTATGTATAACAATAAATCATAATAACTCAGTTTTTAATTCATTAAACCCCAAGCGAACACCGGCGTTCATGCACCTATTGTCTTTCTATTGTGACTGTAATTTCTACGATGGAAAGGTTAATACAGCATTTGATGTCTTTCAACATTTGACACAGAAATTGACTTATTTAAGGATATTTCTTCTTTAGTCAATTTTTTTTTAGATGATGGCATGCATAAAAAACAAAATTATTAATCAATTATATGCACAGTCTTATAGCAAATAGCAAGGGACTGACGCACTAGGGACTAACGATTTGAACAAATTATTAAGAATACAACAATTTCATTCTATATATGTTAATTTTCTACAGAAACAGACTCAAAAATGAATTGTAATTATCAAAAGTTAAACTAATAAATATCATTATTTTTTTATAAAATTACTTACCTAGGTCCTGACGCAGTGACTGGAAAACACGTGCATGCACTGAATCCGCGTATACAATGTAAAATAAAGTATCTGACATCCGTATTTTAGTTTTGCTACTAACTTCATGATACAATTAAAATTAAAAACTTGTCATTAATTCTGTGGGTCACTTATTTAGCGCGAAATCTTAAATTTCGTTAGCGAGTAGGGCCTGATGCATAAAGTTGTGGACAATATGTTGACTTAGGATTTTTCAAATAATTTCACTAAAAAGTCAATCACACTTTGATAATACATGAATTATTTTGTGTTTATTTGTTTTATTAACGTTTAAAAGTTATTAATGGTTTTCGAAATTTAAATCATCAAATACTAAAATTTGATGGATGGACAAGGCTAGGGACTGACTTTTGTATTATTTAAGGAAGAATTTAAACTAAAATAAAATACTTTTTCGATATCTCTGCAAGTGTATACATATAAAAGAACACCCTTATTGAGCTCTATCAACATTATTGTAAATGCAATTGATTTATAAAGTTGAGCGAAAAGTTCTGAAGACATAGAGTGGCCCAATATTTATGGAATCACCCATTTACGAATATGAACTATACTTTATTGTGGAAATATAGATACGAGCCTTCGAAATTTAATAAAAATATTTTCAGAAATTATTCACGTAGGTTTCGAAAAATAATTAAATTGACACAAAAAGCGCAAAATAATTACTTTATTAACACCTCGAACAATAAATCAAAAGCTTCCTGGCAGGTTATAAATAATAAAGTACGAATTACCGAGCCTATCTCTCAGATTAAACTGCAGGGTTCTACAATTACCCATCCGACAGAAATCTCAAACGCTTTTAATAATTTTTTTATAGACCAAACACAAAATAAAATAACGTCAAATTTAACACCGAACACTAAATAAATAATAATCCACATTCGATGTTTATGCAACCTACTTTACCTCAGGATGTTATAACGGCGATAAAATCACTAAAAAACAAAAGTAGCACAGGTTATGACGGTATATCAACAATAGTTGTAAAATACGTATCGGGGGAAATAGCCTCGCACCTTAGTCACATACTTAAACTATGTATCTGCTCTGGAGTGTTTCCGGACAGTTTAAAAACGGTCATTGAAACCACTTCTGAAAAAAGATGACAAAGAAGATCTAGCCAACTATAGGCTGATTGCTTTGATCCCTATTTTTTCTAAAGTGATGGAAAAAAATTTTTATGCCTCCATAGATAAATTCCTAGCTAAACATAATATCCTAAGCGGGGAACAAATGGGATTCAGAAAGAATAGGGGTATAAATTCAGCAGTGTGCGATTTAACAAATATTATAATTAAGAATGTGGATAAAAAAATACCAATTTGCGCAATTCTTACGGACATGACGAGAGCATTTGACTGTGTTGATCATGAAATACTTATCAGCAAGTTAAATATTATAGGCATCAGAGGAAATGTACTTAATCTCATAAAATCATATCTTTCCAACCGTATTGCTTACGGTTGGAAAGATATGATTTTATGAGATTAAGTACATTACACAAATAACTAAAATATGTTTTAAAAGCAGGCGCGAAAAGAAATACTTGTCTGAGGAAAGAATTATTAGATTTGGCGTACCACAGGGCAGTGTGCTAGGACCTTTATTATTTCTACTTTATATCAATGACCTGCCCCGCTGCATTAACTATCCCATGGTCTTATTTGCTGACGATAGCACTGCTTTGATTAAATGTAATGACATAAAAACATATGAACAGGACATAAATAATACTTTAGTTGACATTATACACTGGCTTGACCAAAATAATTTAATTATTAATATACCGAAGACTACTATAATGCAATTTTATCAGCGTAAGTTACCACAATCACTAAATCTACATTATAGTGGCCAAAAAGTAAACCAAGCACTGGTCGCAAAGTTTCTAGGAATAATGATAGATAGCCAACTAACCTGGAAGCCACAAGCAGAAGAAGTCTGTAAAAAACTAAGTTCAGCTGCGTATGTGCTTTTCAACTTATCTAAAAAAGTGAACATCGCCACAAGACTGGTCGCATACCATGGTTTAGTCGCATCAATTTTGAGATTTGGGATAATATTTTGGGGAAATTGTAGTCTAAGAGAACAGGTATTCAAGGCTCAAAAACGATGTATTAGGGCAATGTGTAACCTGAAAGTAACAGATAGTTGTGCTCCTATATTTAAGTCTCTGAAATTACTTACTTTTCCGTCACTCTATAAATTTGAAATTGCGGTTTTTGTGAAAATTTTTGCATCTTTTTAGTACAGTGTCAGAAACTAAAAGTGGCCCCCTTTTAGTTTCTGACACGCAGTACAAAAACATGCTACGTGTTGGTAGTCATGTGGTCATAATACCGCCTTATTGAGGAAAAGTGTTTTGTGTATGGGCCCGACAATATATAATGTTACGCCATATCTCCGAGAAAATAACAAGTAGTACGTAATAATTAAAACGCATTGACGACAAACGAGGAGTCATTAAACTAAATGTCGCCAGGGCCGCGGGGCGGGTGCTGGCTGGTCAACTGAAGGCCCCAACCATCACCATCAATCGAGTACACAATGGAAAAGGGCATAACAATGCTGACGCCCTGTCGCGACGTCCATGTAATGAGGACTGCAGACACTGCCAGCAGAATGAAGCCCGAGAACACGTTAATTTAATTAGGGCTGAAGGCAACTTCAAGAAGTCCCAGGAAGAAGATGACGATATTCGACCTATACTGGACTGGAAGCTTAGCGGAACTAGGCCCCAGTGGAGTGAAGTATCGTCACATAGTCCCGTCACTAAGAGCTACTGGGCACAGTGGGACAGTTTAGTCCTAGAAAATGATGTGCTTTGTAGGAAATGGGAATCGAACGATGGCAAGGAGGTGACCACACAAGTGATAGTACCACGATGTGAAGTAGTCCCCCTGCTACAGGAAATACACGATGGTGCTTCTGGAGGACACCTGGGAATCAAGAAAACTCTACTGAAAGTGAGACAGCGGTATTACTGGCTCAATTGTAGAGATGACGTAGAGCAATGGTGTCGGAAATGTACAGCGTGCGCATCTGTGAAAGGACCTCAGACTAGAAGCAGGGGCAGGCTTCAGCTGTACAATGTGGGAGCCCCATGGGAACGCATCGCTATCGACGTCGCTGGACCTTTTCCAGTTACAGATGACGGAAACAAGTACATAGTGGTGATCCAGGACTATTTCACAAAGTGGCCCGAAGTCTTCGCCATACCCAATCAGGAAGCGACGACAGTGGCGAAGAAGGTGGTCGAAGAAGTAGTATGTCGGTATGGCGCACCTTTGGAAATCCATTCCGATCAAGGCCGTAACTTCGAATCTGCGCTGTTCCAGGAAATGTGTACTCTTCTGGTAATTTATAAGACACGCGCAACACCTGCGCATCCTCAGTCGGACGGAATGGTGGAAAGGTTTAACCAAACTCTGGAGAATCACCTGGCTAAGGTTGTCGATGACCATCAGAAGGACTGGGACCGGTATATTCCACTATTTCTGATGTCTTACCGATCGGCAGTGCATGATAGCACGGGACATACCCCAGCAAGAGTGAATTTCGGCAGAGAGATAAGACTCCCGGTCGATGCCATAACTGGCGTGCCACCTGACAAGACTAAGCCAGTTACGGACTACGTAAGTGACCTTCAAGATCAATTGGACGAAGTGCATAAACGAGTTCGTGAGAATAGCATGAACACCAGCGTAAAAATGAAAACTAGATACGACCGTAATGCCAATGCCAAGGGATTTGAGGAAGGTACATTGGTTTGGCTCCACAACCCGCTTCGACGGAAACGGAAGTCGCCGAAACTCCAAGCTCGATAGGAGGGACCTTACACCGTGTTAAAAAGGATTAATGACGTGACCTACCGCATCAAGAAAGGGCTAAGAGGGAAACCCAAGGTTGTCCATGTGGATAGATTGGCGCCGTATCACGGATCTAATAATGCTCGGGACGAGCATGACTAAGAGGGGGGCACTGTTACGCCATATCTCCGAGAAAATAACAAGTAGTACGTAATAATTAAAACGCATTGCTGTTCGAAAGGTCTAGAATGGTTGTGCGTAGCCAGGCTTAGAAAAATCTCGAAACATCTACAAAACAAGTACCACTAGTAATTAGGTATTCCTGTTCCGATAAGGGAAATGGTACTTTCCGACTTTAACAATAGAGTCGAAATTCGCATGAAAGTGACTCTTATTACCACGAGCAATAAAAATGATTTATGACTTCGAGAAGCGATTCAATTGTTCTGGATGTCGGTATCTAGAATTTTCTTGGCTCCGCATATAAATACGAGCCCCCGGCCGGAAGCGAGTCAGTTGTGATTTCGACTGCGATCAAGAGCGAACTACCCTAGTACTTGAAGTGATTTTATCTAACGACCTAAGCGATAGTGTAACGGTACTCTAGTGTTAATTGCGATTCGGATTATTGTTGATTGGACTATTTTGTTATTGTTAGTGGTGAATAAAGTTGTCTCTTAGTAAATCGGCATTTGATTATCCACGTACGTAACAATAATAAAATTCCCGATGAATTTAAAAATGTGACTATTACACTTTTTAAGAAGAAATGGTCAGCCTTATTAATTTCAAAATAATACTATTCGATATACGAATTTCTAAATGATGATAATTTGACTTTTTGACACTTTGACATTATTATTATTATTTTTTGACATAAGTATTGTTTTGTGATTATTAATGACATAAATCTTGTATTATTATTATTATTTTTTGTAATTGACATATTGTTTTGTAATGATAAATGACATCAATTTATATAACTTTTATTTGACAATTTTTTTTTATTATTATTTTTTTTTTTTGACATTATTTGAATTTGACATATAACACATAATTATTAAATACATTTATTTATATTGAAATACTAAATAAATTGTAACCAGATGTTGTGTCCATTGATCTCAAAGTAAATAAAAAATGTTTTGCATGCCTAGTTTAAGGTAGTTAGTAATGGATCCATGTATATTTTTTTCCAGACATCTTTATTATTTACCTACTAACTGAGCAAATAAAAATATTATTATATTATTATTATTATTATAACTCCATCTGTTTAGGTAGTTAACTAAACGTGAACTATCTTGATGTCTTTTTCTTTAAAATAAATCTCATAAAAGACATACAAACATTATTTAAATTTAGTTAACTTTCTATTATCGGTTTAGGTAAATACCTAATTGTAACCATTTTTGGCTAAAATTTTTAGGCAATTTTGAAAAATAAAAGACATGTTAAGATTGTTTACATTTAATTAGCTACCTAAACAGATGGAGTTATAGAATTTAATGCAAATAATTTGTATGTATTATGATTAAGATAACATAATTTGAAGAAATTAATTTGTTTCAGATTATCGGAAAGAAATTGTATAGAGATTGTCACAAAACTCATTGAATTAAAATTAATTGATGTAATTTTTACAAATGATGGTAAAGAGTATCTCACTCCTCAACAACTTGTTAAAGAAATAAAAGACGAACTGTATGTACATGGAGGGCGCATCAACACAGTTGATGTTGCAAAAGAGCTTAATGTTGATCTCAGCCAAATTAACAACAGTGTCTCTGAAATTATAAAAGGAAAAGAGGTGCAGCTAGTTTCTGGCTATCTAATAGCTCATTATTATCTAGAAAAAGTTGCTAGAGAAGTCAATGAAAAATTGCAACTGCAAGGCCAAATATCAGTAGGGGAACTAACATTGCAGTATGACTTGCCAGCAGAATTACTTCAACATAGCGTTTTAGAGAAATACTTGGGGAAAATAATTTTTGGTAAACAAGATCCCTCTGAACCTAGAACCTTCTATACTGAAGAGTATATAACCAGGACTAAGGCAAAGATTCGTGGGGCTTTGATGGGTTTACTGAAGCCAACACCTGTGGCAGTCATAGTAAATCATTGCAATTTGTCTGACCGCCTCTTCTCGTCGTTATTTGATCAACTGAATGCCCCAGGAATGCTGACTGGACGACAAGCTGGTGCTTTCTATGTGCCATCATGTTACACCAAATCTCAAAATGATTGGGTGATGAGCTTTTACAAGCAGAACAACTATTTAGAATATGATGCTTTATCTCGTTTAGGGATATCAGACCCTAAAGGTTATGTGAAACGCACATTGACAAATGAGGATTTAACTTTTCTTAGTAGTTGTGTAATTGGTTCACAAATCAAACAGCAGTTGGAAACAGCACTTGAAGAATGCATAGCATCTAAAAGTTATTTAGATGTTGTTTCTTTGTTGCCATCAGTTTTAACTGACACAGACATTGAAAATGTTCTTGAAGCTCTCTTAAAGAAGTCAAAGTCTACAATATTATTTGATAACACAGGTAAACAAATTGAAGTCTTTCTAAATTATTTTTCTCCATTTAGATAAGAAACAACAAGATCATATAAATAATTAATCTTCTTTTAAAATAGTTTTCAGCCATCACTACATTGAAAATTTAAAGCAAGCTTGTATGCCTATGACACAACAAAAAGCTGAAGGAGTTGTAAAGTCTGGTAAATTCCAGCAGTTCTATTTAGAGAAGCAAATCAATAAAGCTACTGAATTTGCTCATGCAAGTCATTTAGACCATAAAGCAGAAAGACGTGAGGAACGCAGAAGAAAAGCTGCATCTGGAAAAGGAGGTGGTGGTACTCAAGGAAGAGAAACAAAAACGAAGGCAGTTAAAAAACATGCGAGGGGAAAACAAACTGCTCATGATTCAGACTCGGATGAAGGCCCAGTTGTAAGTAAGAAGTCACAGACACAACTAGAGATTGTTAGTATTGAAGATGTCGAAAATATCATAAAAGAAACTTTGGAGAGTGAAGGTTTAGAAGACTTGCTGACTCGCATAGCAGAACATCTTCAGGGGTAAGTAAAATGTTACATTTTATCCAATGATGACAATAAGTCATCTATTCCTACCATGAGAATCGAAGGTAATGTAATGATTTTCATCCTTATTATTGTGTGGATAGTTTTTTTTTTTTGATAGGTTCGCACTTGACCGCCATCTCACCTGAGTTTGATAAAATAATTGATAATATATTTTCTTTTGTTTCTTTCACCCAACATTCTATTATTAAATTTATTTTTCAGAGGCCTTAATCAAACAGCAATGACAATAGCAAAAGAAACTGCCGAAAAACTGCTTCAAGATGCTAGTCAAAACAGAAAACAAACACACACTTCTGCTCAGGACAAAATCAACATTTTGATTAATGACATAAAACTTTATGAAAAAGGTTTAAAATCGTTGCCTTCTGATGTGCAACCCCAGTTTATTAAATACTTACTGAAGTCGCTAGGAGGCGACGTACTTTCGGAGCTCTGCAAGTATGCAGCTAATCAATGTAATATATCTGTACAAGGTGATGTTCTAACAGTTGAACAAAGAAACAAAATAATCAATGACTTATCAGATGAGTTTATGAAACCCCTGGTATTATTGAATGGGACATTGTCTGATCAAAACATGGAACCATTTTTTCAAGCAGTTGATGTGTGTCTAGCTGAATTTGGAATGATTTTGAAAAAAATTGATAAAAAGAAAGACAAGTGAGTTTTATCATAAATTTTTTAAAGATATATCCTAAAAAAATTATGCAAACCTACCACAGTGTTGTCTTTTTTAACCCAAAGGTTGAGCGGTAGAGAATGTCTTGTTGCATTAAGTCCGCCTACATGAAGTTTAAATAAATAAATAAAAAATTAAAAATAATTTTTGTAAAGATCAAAATAATGTGACAGGTAATTAAAATATCAGTTTCAAAATTATGATTACATTTTCAGACTCCTAATCCAAAATCACAGGGAAAAGTTAATATCTGAACTAGAAAACTGTGAAGATCCAGCCTTGAGTCTACATATGGCAGTGTTGGCGATTTTCACAATCGTAACTCAAAACATGCTTCATGCGTCTGGTAGACAAGTACCAATTATTATATCATATTTAAAAACTCAACTAAAGGACGAGGACTATGAGAGTCTACGGTTATGGCATGGTATGTTGTTGAATTCCTCATTATTTGCATCTTGTATTTTGAAATGCCTACTTCAGAGTGGCCAACATTTCTGCGCCATGGCCCTTAACAGAGCGCCGATATGGTCACCGTTACTGTGAAAGCAAACGGTGGTCAAGCTGAACGCGTCCCAGAGGGTCATGGCCATCCGGAAGGAGCGGGTGTACCGCACGGCCTGCCGCAAAGCGGCGTGGCGGAGGCGGCGTCGAGATGCAACACCTGGGCGAAACTCTACTGCTGCGATAAGTTGCAGCATGGAAAGAAAGAAAGAAAACATTTTTACTTGGCACACCACAGGGTTGAAAAAAAAACAGTTTTTTTAATTTATTTTACAAAACAAACAGTTAAAATTGTTTTAAATGAGTGTTGTTTTTGTTCTTTTTAGTTTAGGGCATTATTTCAAATTAATGTTACTTATATAGGTATAATGTTTCTAGAATAGATCTTTTCAAATTCGCCACAGTAAATTAAATATAGGTATATCTACAAAAAACGATCTTATCTAACGAGATTATTTTTATGTTACATATCTTCAATCAATACTGAATGCTTTACATTCATCCTGTATGGTCTAGCTAATGTTGATTTTAATTGGTCGACATTGAGACTTTCTTAGCAGCTTTTTGACTCTTTTGAAATTTTGAATATTCTAATGCGTGTTTCAAAAATAGTTATCTTGTCACATATAAATCCTTGTATGTACTTAGATCTTTGTTTGATTGAATAAATTACTTCTCACAAACAAAAAAATTGTTTTTAAAACTTAAAACATATAAAGTAGCAATAGCATAAACTCAAATGGTTTTATGTCAAGCTATTAGACTAACTAGACTTCTAAATATTAATTTATTTTAATTTTATATCCATTCATTTACCATGAAAATTAGTTTTAAAACTTGTTTTAATCTGTGTTTTTTTATAATATGTATTTTAAAACAACTTGTTTATCATCAACCAACCCTGGCACACCATCCTTCATAAACAAACAAGTAATTGCAAACTTAAGGTAAACATTTAAAAAAAATAAAGAAATAAAATCAACAATCAAAATATGTCTCACGGCTGCGCCAAATAGGTTCCGTTCAGCATAATGCCAGAAAATTACGTAGCAGTTGCCTGACGCTGTTTTTCAACTGATCTTTGCATCTTTATTTGTGTGATTTATAATTTCTTCCTTAAATTTTCAGAATTGGTGTCCAAATATTTGACATCTACTGATGAAGACAAAAGCGAAGTTGAAGGTAAACTTATGCAAGACCTACCATTATTGAAAAATATGGTTCAAGAGATAAAGAAATACAAATAAGAACGTAATATTGAATATTAATTGTTATTATATTAAATATATGTAAGGGTTTTGGATATATCGTCAATATATTTTTGTTAATCTACAAAAAAGTTTTTTATTTTATTTTACTGTACCTACTTATAATTATACCATAGTATGATCGTAGTATGGCTAGTGATGATTAATCAGTAAGTGGAATAGAATATTTAGAATCAGATTTCTCGTACGATTCCAGATTTATTTTATAGCATAAGACACTATTATGTCTTTGCAAATGTATCCTACTTTTGTAATAAGAATATCATTAAAGAGACTGAAATAGGTATATTTTAAACGAAAATCTTTTGCATGTTTTAATGTTAAAAAGTCCCCTAATAGTATTAAATCGTTTAAAAAAAATACTTAAATTGGATACTTTTTATAAGGTTCCATATTAAACAAGGACCAAGATCTCATAATCAACCTTGATTTCTGAACCAGTGTTGACTACATCAGATTTCATTTTACCCAAAAAATTACCCAAGTCGTTTAACTTATTAGACAGACTATAGTCAGTAATCATTCGATCCGAGAATACTTGATAGGAATGAATACCAACTAGTCTCGACAAGACTAAGTATTATGGAGTCCAATTATGTTACCTAGTCTTATTATCACTGATTGCTGGAAATGAAAAAATGGATTGAAAAAATCGTAAATCAATAATCTTGTAAATATGTCGAGTCGAGTCATAGTATGGATTAAAGGACTAAGTACGTGCACCAAGACCACATTTGATAAGTAAAAATTGATACTAGGCTATGTAGAACAGGTATCTGGATCACGTATTTTTAAATAGGTACTAAGAATAGGTGCACCTGGTCCCAAATTTACCTAGTACAACCCATCTCTAGGCGCTGGTGCTGGCGGATCCAGCTTTGACGTCAGGGGGGGTCACATAGCCGTGTTTTTTTTTTGGTGGGTAATATCATCCAAATGTCATCCCCCGCCCTTAGATGGAGCTGGAGATAGTGTCAGGCTCTTACTAACTAAAAACCCACCCCGTTCCTTCTTGCCTTTCGTACCGGGGCCGAGCTTCCTTTTCGGATAACCCTAGCCCCAGTAGGCTTCGACCCGGCTGTTGCTGATATCTCCTTGAGGCGCGCAGGAACAGAGCACGCCGTCGACGACTTGAGCTTGGTCTGTACAGTTACCGGACGGTCGGACAGCGAGTTATACCTATTGCTCGCAGTCAGTTAGCCCGCGCCTAAGGTGGCCGGAAATTGGGATCAGAATCCCGGCGGCGGCTGGGACGCTGTGAGCGCTGTTGCCTGATTTGGCCGGCCTCCTCCTTTGCTAGCATTATTGCATCGCAGAAGGAAGCGACAGCCTGCCACTCCTCCTCGCCGGACCATGGACTGTACCAAGGCCCGGCGCGAGAGATCGCTGCCGCCCATCGCCCCCACGAAAGCACGGCGATGCTCTGCCCAAGTGGGGCACACCTCCACTGTGTGCTCCACCGTGTCCTCCGGGCGTTCCGCACAGTGGCGACACCAGGGCGTCATTTCCGCACGAATCCGGTGCAGGAACCTCCCGAACTTACCATGTCCGCTGAGAACCTGCGTCATGCGGAAGGTAAGGAGGCCGTGAGGTCTTTCCAGCCACGCCTCAAAGAGGGGACTTACCGCCATAATTGTGGTGTGCCCAGCACTGGGTTGCGCTGACGCCATTTCACCATGAGATCCCGCCGGAGCTCTGTCCGCCATGCCGTGACCTGTCGCGGCAGCGGACTTTCACCCCGGCGTTGCATCTCCACACGTAAGTCGTGCATGTGTGCAAGGACTGTTGCCTCCAGATCCCATGGTGGCAGGCCAGTAAGGAGGCTCGCCGCTTCGTGGGAAAAGTTACGGTATCGCCGCACCATCCATATTGCCATGACCCTCTGGCATGCGTTCAGCTGGGCCTTCGGTTGCTGACGCAGCGACGGCGCCGCCCCGCGCCCACACTAGCGCCCCTTATACGGCCATGGACCGAACGATTCCCACGTAGAGCCTCCGGCAAGAGGCGTCTGGACCCTAGAGGTTGGGCAGGAGCCGCTTGAGAGTAGCCCCGTCCCATAGTCGTGGTCAAGTCACACGAAGTTATTATTTAAGTTTTATAATAATAATTGACGTTTATATCATGTGTTAGTTAGGAGAATGTGTTGTGTTCGGAGCAATACAACCGAACAGCTAAGCACTTTTGCTTTCGTACATTTTTATATAACTAGCACACGTAATTATAAAAGTCAGTACGTATTCGGTCGTCGATCGCGTAACTCAAACCATACCAAAACCATTCAAACCATCTTTTAGGATAAACCAACTTATCTTTCTTACTTATAATTACTTTTATCTGCATATTTAGTTGTTTAAACCATAAAACCATAATCAAACTAAAGTCGTATCATTTAAACCGAACCAAAATCAAACCATAACCATCGAATATACCAAAACCACCACCAAAACCACTAAAATATCAACCAATCAAGAAAGTTGGTATCGCGCAGACAGATACCAAATTTCTACATGGTCCTTCGAGCATAAGGGCCTCGGTTCGCGAAGTTCAGTAATAAGTGAAGTGTTTGTGTACCGGGACCTTGCAACCAGTGTGAAGTGTCTGTAGGGCAAGTAGGTAGGAGTGAGATCGCGTTGGAGGAGATTTACCAGTTGTGGAGCGTAAGCAGCATATAAGGTCAGACCCAACCATTTTATATCCTTTTTCTTAACAATTTATCCGTTCGGGAGAAAAATGGAGCAGTTAGCAATCAATCAAACTGAAATATACGACTCTCTAGTTAAACTTTTAACCAATATCAAGAAGGACGGGGCTGAGCGGAAAACCATAGATTACTGCAAACGGAAGTTGGAGTTATTAGAGAATTATTGGAGAGACTACCAACGAAACCATAGGAAATGTTGTGAGCTTGCGGAATTTGATCATGTATATTTTACCAAAAATTGTTTCGACAAAGCAGAGGAAGTTTATGTGTCGATCAAGCAACTAATTACCAAAACCATGGAGAACCTGTTACCGAAGCAGCAAGGCGTCAACCAGCCGCTGACCCAGGTCAAGACCACGAACCAATCAGGAGATTCGTCTCGCTCCCAGGCATCCCAGCAGCAGCGCAGTGAGATGCCAGTACCAGAAGATAACAGCAAGTTAGAAGGATTGATTAAGAAGCAAACCATTAACTTTAGAGCGTTCATGAGAACAGTGACTACCATAGAAATCGACCAATTGCAGAGCAAGTGGGAGTTCGACGATGCTTTGAAATCACTCCAAAGTCGGTGGACCATCATCGATAATCTGCACTGGGAGATCGAAAGCGAAAATGGAAATGAAGATGTTTGGTATCAGGAGGAATTTACAAGATACGAACGAATGTACAACGACTTGAAGAAAACGATCAGTTCAAAGATGTGGTCTGTATCCCATCGAGACAAATGTACGCCCCAGATGGATATCCCAACCTTCCAGGGTAACTACCACCAGTGGACATCTTTCAAAGACTTGTTCACAGAAACCATACATAAGAACCCATCCTTATCCAACGCACAGAAAATGCAGTTTTTGAAAAGTAAAGTGTCAGGTGAGGCTGAGCGTCTGATACACCATCTTCAGATTAGTTCCGAAAATTATGAAGTATGCTGGGAAATACTTAACCATAGATATGGCAACAGCAGACTTATTTTTACATCTCACGTGAACATATTGTTGAACATTCCTAACATGCAGCACCCATCCATAGGCATGTTCAAAAAACTGCATGATGTCACCAAAGAATGTCTTCATGCTATACAAAATATGGGAGTGGATATCGCCACTTGGGATCCATTGCTAGTACTACTGTTGGGGCAGAAACTAGACAGTGAATCATTCGCTGAATATATTGAGTCAGTGAAGAACCCTAGGGAACTACCAATTCTGCAAGAATTCTTAGATTTCCTGGAAAATAAGTTTACAGCCCTGGAAGCATCTCGCCGTAAACAAGAAACAAACCAACAAAAATCGACCACTCAACCACAAAACCATTCGAGCTACCAGGCAAACCAAAAGAGAAATTTTAACCCTAATCACAACCAGCAGGCATCCAATAAAAACCCTCATAACATGAACCACTACGGGAAATCACTCCACGTTTCGCGTTCAATGACCTGTTCATTGTGCAACAATGACCACGGACTTTGGATGTGTCCCCAATTTTTACAAATGTCGGATGAGCAAAAATTAAAAACAGTCAATAAATTGAAGTGTTGCGTAAATTGCCTATTCAACCATTATGATAAACCATGTTTTTCTAACAAAACATGTCGCAAATGCAACGCCAAGCACAATTCGTTATTGCATGAAGCAATCGCTACCAAAAGTAAGCCAACTACATCAGCAAAATATAACCATAAGGCTGTGCACACACCAACTACGTCTTGCGTAACCAATAACGAACCAGTACCAACTTCAACCCATGTGTCCTGGGATGAGGTATCGGAAACACTTTTGGCTACGGCTATTGTCAAAGTGATGGGATCCGATGGTACATATCACACCATGAGAGCCTTGATTGACCAAGGTTCGCAAATTTCCTTGATAAGCGAGAAAGCGGCGCAAGTTTTGAAATTACCAAGACAACATTGCAAAGGGACAATATTCGGCGTAGGAGAAAAAGAAAATAGCTGCAAAGGAGCGATGATCATACGATTCAAATCTATTCATAGCGACTTCGCCTTAGAAGGAGACGTCCTAATAATGAACAACCTAATAAAGCACCTACCAAACAAATCCTTTGTCAAACCATCGTGGCCTCATATTCAAAACATTAATTTAGCAGATCCCGAATTCAATACCAGTCGGCCAGTGGACTTACTCCTTGGGGCAGACGTCTTCTGTAAGATTGCATTAGGTGGCATTCTGAGAGGTGATAGCGAAGATCAACCAATAGCCCAACAAACGCACTTAGGATGGTTGCTTTGTGGAAAAATGACAACAAAGTACCAATGCAACGTCGTTCTTCATAATATGGATGATTTACGTAGATTTTGGGAGAACGAAGATATCAACCAACAGATCGAAATGTCCACTGAAGATCATGAATGCTTACACTATTTTCTTTCAACCACTGAGAGACTAGAAGATGGGAGATACCAAGTACGCCTACCATTCAAACCAGAAGCCAAGGAACAACTGGGTTCCACGAAACCATTAGCCTTAGCACACTTTCGGAATTTAGAAAAGAAGCTACAGAAAAATTCGGATCTTAAAGATCAATACACAAAATTTGTTGATGAATATCACACACTAAACCATATGAAACTATCAACCAGGAGCACGACGCCCGAGTGCTATTTACCACACCACTGTGTCACTCGAGCTGAGTCAACCACCACGAAGCTGCGTGTAGTTTTCAACGCATCAGCTAAGTCATCTTCAGGACTAAGTTTGAATGACGTCATGTACCGCGGTCCCAATTTACAGCAAGACTTGCAGGAACTGATTCTGAAATGGAGGCAGTATCAGTTTGTCTACACAGCTGATATTGAAAAAATGTATCGACAGATAATGATACATCCTGCAGATCAGCCTTATCAGAAAATACTATGGAGAGATTCACCCAGCCAACCCATACAAACATATCAACTCACGACCATTACCTATGGCACAAAGCCGGCACCATTTTTAGCTATGATGTGCTTAAAACAATTAGCAGCAGAAGAAAAGCTAAATTTCCCTGACGCAGCAAAAGCATTAGAGGAGTGCTTCTACATGGATGACTATTGTGGAGGAGCTCATTCAATAGAACAAGCAACACTTTTAAAATCAGACCTCATAACACTGCTCAGAAAAGGCGGGTTCAACCTACGCAAATGGGCCACAAATGAACCACAGTTAGTTGCGGACCTAGAAAAAGACTTGTGCAACCAACAAGTCTATGAGTTCAAACAATCAGATTCAACCAAAACATTGGGGCTGGGATGGACTCCGCAACAGGATAAATTTATCTTCAACCTAAAATTGGAGCCAGCATCAGTAACAAAACCAACCAAGAGATCACTCCTCTCCGACATATCCAAGTTATTCGACCCGTTAGGCTGGCTAACCCCATTAAGCGTAACCATGAAAATGCTCTTTCAAAGTGTGTGGTTATCTAATCTTAACTGGGATGACGCACTACCAGATGAAATCAGGAACAAATGGCTAGAACTAAGAGGCGAGTTAAATGACATCAATACCATAAAGATAAAACGTTGGATCGGTACAACAGAAAACCATAGCTTGCAATTACACGGTTTCTGTGACGCGTCAAATAAGGCGTATGCCGCAGTAATCTATTGCAAAGTCAAAAATCAACGAAGCCCTAACGAGGTGAATTTGGTGGCAGCAAAGGCTAGACTAGCACCCGTTAGTAAAGATATATCCATACCAAGGCTGGAGTTAATGGGTGCGCACCTGTTATCTCAATTGATGCAGAAAGTCCAAACTTGCTTAGCATGCTATAACCAAGAAGTATATTGTTGGAGTGATTCGACAGCAGTTTTAGGATGGATCCAAGGAGACCCAGCTAGATGGAAACCATTCGTGACGAACCGTGTGAAAGCAATCACCACAATAGTACCAAAGGACAAATGGAGATATGTCAACACCGCTGAAAATCCAGCTGACTGTGCAAGTCGTGGATTGAAAATCAATCAGTTCAGAAAACATGATCTGTGGTGGCACGGACCATGCTGGATCCAATCATTCGAAATCCTCGAGGCACCTCGGACCATCTATGAAACTAACCTGGAGATAAGAAAAGCGGTACGATCAAATGCGATAGTTGCGGAACCACATGAACAACCAACCATGACCATACCTAATATCATTGACCATTTAATACACAAATATAATTCATTTGCAAAAATCATACGTATTTTTGCATGGATACTACGATTACCAACAGCGAAAGCGATCCGTCAACCTTATCTCACATTACACGAACTACGTCGTGCAAAACTGCTGATCATTAAAACTATACAACAACTAGAGTTCGCTAGTGACGTTCGTTGTTTACAAGAGAATAAAAAGGTTCATTCGAAAAGTAAACTTTTATCCTTACATCCCATCCTAGACCAAGATGGAATGCTGCGTGTAGGTGGTAGGTTAAGTAATGCCCAACTAAACACCGAGATGAAACACCCAATAATACTACCTCATAACCACCGAATAACCACATTAATAATCAAATATGCTCACGAGTTAACCCATCATGGCGGAGCTCGACTAACGTTATCTAATATTAGGCAAAGTTATTGGATAATCAAAGGATACATGGCTACAAAGAGATTTATACGGCAGTGTATTACCTGTAGGAAGCAAGAACCAATCCGACAACATCAGCTCATGGGCGACCTACCAGAATTCAGGATTAACCCTGAAAGGGCCTTCTACCATTGCGGTGTCGACTACACAGGATTTGTGGAAGTCAAAGCAAACAAGGGAAGAGGCATAAAGACTACCAAGGGTTACATAGCCCTTTTCGTATGTATGGTGACGAAAGCTGTGCATTTAGAACTCGTGTCTGATTTAACCAGCTCAGCTTTCTTAGCCGCACTACACAGGATGGCAGCTCGACGCGGAGCTCCACGTCACATCTATAGTGACAATGGAACCAATTTTGTTGGAGCAAACAGACAACTACAAGAAGAATACTTTTATCTTCAAAACGTCTTTAGTGAGAAGTTTTTTACAGAAATAACGGAACTAAATATTGAATGGCATTTTAATGCACCTTCTTGGCCTCAGGCGGGAGGACTTTGGGAAAGAGCTGTGCGCAGTCTCAAGCACCACCTCAGACGTGTGATCGGTCAACAAAAATTAACTTTTGAAGAATACACCACATTATTATCAAAATTGGAGGCTTGTCTGAATTCTCGGCCACTTTGTGCGCTATCGGAAGACCCCGAAGATTTAGATTTTCTCACACCAGCTCATTTCATAACAGGACGACCAGGTTTAACCATTATTGAAACGCCAGATGACGCCAGAACTAGATGGCACTTAGTGTCAAAATTATTCGACGATTTATGGAAAAGATGGAAAACGGAGTACTTGACTCAGTTATCAACTAGAGGAAAGTGGATGAGAAACCAAAAGAATATTAGCGTGGGTGACTTAGTGATGATACAGGACGACAATCTACCAGCAGGAAAATGGCCAATGGGTCGAGTAATACAAGTTCATCCAGGAAAAGATGAACTAATCAGAGTAGTGACTCTAAAAACCAAGAATGGCTACGTAAAGCGTCCTATCGTGAAGCTATCCGTTTTACCTATAGAACAAGCCGAAAAACCAGAACCAGGCATGCAAAAACACAAACCATCCGGACAAATGGAAACCATAACAGCTGAGAAAGAACCAAACTACCATCAGCAATTTAGCACCAGAACCCATTCTAAGTTAGTGAATATTGCACTAGCGTTGTTATTGTTTTTGAGCATCATATTACCTACCACGGCTTCATTCAACATATCGCAGTTCGGCTACAATAAAACATTGTACTTCGACACAGTAGGAAAAGTACGATTAATCAGAGATAATTGGAAACTCGTTACTTACTACAACATGGCACCATATTGGCAAGGAGACAAAGCAGTTAACGATTTTACAAATTATCTGGAAAAATCTTGTCAATCGATCGCAGAGACGAGTCATTGTAAGATGATACTCCTACAAATACGTCACGATTACAACGAACTGCAATACTACAACCAGCTGTTGCTTAGCCAGCATTACGGCGCACGCTTACGAATCCGACGCGGCCTTATCAATGCGGTCGGGTCAATTGCAAACTCACTATTCGGCGTATTGGACGAAAGCTTCGCAGAAAAATACAAGCAAGACATTGAACTTGTACAGCGTAACCAACATCACCAAGGTCAACTATTCAAGAACCTTACGTCTATCGTTGAAGCGGAGCACAATATCCTACAAAGAACTGAAAACTTAATAGAGAAACAACATAAAATCATAAACAGACATTTAAACGAATTGGACAAGAACAACAGTAAAATGCAGCAGGAAATCAACGTGATGTCAACACAACAAGACTTCACATCAGTATCAATAGCGACCATAAACATGATGCAAAACCTTAGAAGAATACAAGATGTGTTAATCGATACCATTTCAGACATATACCACGGCCAAATTAGTTTGCATTTACTGACACCAACACAGCTCAAAAGAGAGCTACAAATTATATACGGCCAAATACCTCAAGACTTGGCTCTACCTATTGAGAACGTTGAAAAAGATTTGCCACAACTATACAAGCTCCTGAGAACAAAGGCTCGCGTCACACAAGAATATATCATCTTTGAAATTACTTTCCCGCTAGTAGCGAGAGAAAGCTTTCAATTATACCGAATAGTACCAGTTCCTCAACAAATGAATGACAGCATGATCAGCATCAAACCAGTATCGGAATACGTAGCCGTAAATCTGAAAAAAGACTCCTACTTTACAGCAACCATCCATGAACTAGACACGTGTTCGTATCATGGTGAATACTTCATGTGCCAACTTTTCAAACCCATCTTGCATTTGGAAAACGACGAAAACTTTTGTGAAACTAACACAATAAATCAAAAATGCAAGACAGAAAGGTCAATGTGTACCAACAGATGGATAGAATTACATTCAACGTCACAATACATGTACTTCTGTTGCGACACATATTCAATTAAAATCATATGTGACGATCAAGTTACGGCACGTCAGCTGACTCGGGCAGGGGTCATTAGCATGAACCAGAAATGCTTTGTCAAGGGCAAGGATTTTGCACTGTATTCGCTACAGCAACAATCTAACCAAATCGAGCTTTCACCAAATATACTAGTGCCCGAGCTAGACCAAATAAACCACATCGTAAACGTAAAATTGCCAACCGAAGAAAATTTACCAGAAGATATGGGGATAAACAGCTCTCTGTCTATCCTCCGAGAACAGATCGAGACCCTGAAAACAACCAAAGCAGAAGTGAACGATATATCAGTTCACGATATCCACCACTACACCATCATCTACGTTTTGCTTGGAATCGCCATATGTGCGGTAATTATCTGGATTTGGAGAAGAGCGAAACTATGTTTGCGTTCAGCGCCCAGTCGTGTGGAGCCTCACCACAGACAGCAGGAGTCTGCGGCGTCTACATCTACGTCGACCAACAACAGAGTGTACAGTGAAGTGCCACCCCGAAATGTGACCAATGTGACCATTGCTGACCGTCAGCAAAACGAGAGTGATCATATAGAATTAAGTTCATTTTTAGCCAAACGGTGGCCCAGTGCTTTGCGTAGTAAACATAGAGCTACGATGCCTGTTGTGCGAAAAGAACGGGCGTCTAAAATAGAGGACTCTTTAGTTTAATGTTTTTTTTTAAGGACTACTATTTTACACATTTTCTTTGTTGTTGTATGTTTAACCATTTATTTTTATGCTAATATATATTATGTTTACATTTTTTTTTACATTTGTTTACCACATATTGTCAAAGGTGATTTGATGGTTAATTCCATTTTTCTTTTAATTTGTGCTCGGGAATATGTTCGGAGCAATACAACCGAACAGCTAAGCACTTTTGCTTTCGTACATTTTTATATAACTAGCACACGTAATTATAAAAGTCAGTACGTATTCGGTCGTCGATCGCGTAACTCAAACCATACCAAAACCATTCAAACCATCTTTTAGGATAAACCAACTTATCTTTCTTACTTATAATTACTTTTATCTGCATATTTAGTTGTTTAAACCATAAAACCATAATCAAACTAAAGTCGTATCATTTAAACCGAACCAAAATCAAACCATAACCATCGAATATACCAAAACCACCACCAAAACCACTAAAATATCAACCAATCAAGAAAGTTGGTATCGCGCAGACAGATACCAAATTTCTACATGTTGTGTTCTGTGTTTTCATTTCTAAAATAAATAGTCGTCATTATTACACCAAAAGTGATTAAAAGTGCTAGCAGGGATATTATCTTCAAAGTCAAACGTGTTTGTGAAGAGAAATGTGAAAATATTGGGGGGCCTACGGTACCATTTTCCAAAATTAGACCCATTTGTCAAATAATTTTTCGGGTGACCATCACTATAAAATTTCCCTAAATATGCGTACCCGAGCGGTAGACTCTGACCAACGAAAGATGGCACTGAATTATTTATTAAAGTCTATATCTATATGGCAGCATTTAAAAAAAAAATAAGCACAGTCAAAAATGTGTCGTTGACATTTCAAACTTGTGTTTACGTGCATCTTTTTTTCGTTTATTTTATTATAATAATGCTTTAAACAATAAATAATTCGACGAGGAGGCTTCAAGATGATTGATAAAGTCAAAACCAAAAAAAGTGAGATTAATCGTAAGTCTGTACAGAAAATGCGACGGCTGGATACTATAAGTTCATATAAAGGTTAGTGTTTTGAATATCTAGTAAAATGGCTTGATACTTTTCGATTATTTATAACAAATTGCAATGAGTAATACTTTAATATACGTTTTAGGAGATATAGACAATGAGCAGGTGAAACTTTAAATTACCAGAACGGCAAAGGCATTGAAAACTCTTGAAGAAATTGAAATATCGACTTCTGAATCACAATACATAAAAAATAATATTTTCAATGACAGGTATTTTTCTCCTTTCAGACCTTTTAGATTTAACAATCATTTACTAATGTTTATAGGAGACGCTTATGAATGACTAAATTAAATAATAGGCATATTGTTGTATTATATTATAACATTTGATTGTTTTAATTATGTCTTATTTTTAGTGGTATCAGCGAACGCCAGCGTTCTCTCTCATTGTGTTTCTATTGTGTATCTAATAGTATTCGAAAGGTTAAACGCACATTATGCAGGCAAGCAATATACAAGTTCAGTTCAGTTGACATATAAGTTGGGGGATTATATTGAAGATAAAAATGCTTGACTGCTGGTCTAGCTCCACTACCACTAGGGCGCACAAATTGTCAGTTTGAAATTTGAAATCACTGGTAGTGGCACGTTGAATCATTGGGAACCAAATGATCTAACACACGCGCCAGTTCAAAATGGTAGAGTTGTGTGTCGTAAGTAAACGGGCGTTATAACTCTATCATTTTTATTTATTTTTTACTTTATTTTTATTTTATTATTAAGGCACACCAACGATTTGTTTACAATATTTTTCCATTTAACATTCAGAAGATTGTACAGTGCAAACAAAACAATAACAGGCGAACAATTCACAAATGTGTACCTTAATTCTTAGTATTTTTAAATTAAAAATTAAAGAAAAAGGTCCAAGAAAAAGGAAGAAATTACGCGAGTGCGCTGTTCTAACAGTTTGAGTTTGGCATACCCTACCCTTCCGTCGCTTATCCATATAGAGTTTTGGGTCGATTTGTAATAAGGAATGTTTTTAAGCACAGTACGCACTGCCTAACAGTGTTATATACCTACTTAGACTTTACAAATATTCCAACTTATACGCGAACAGAGTCACGGGCAAGACATATTGATTTAAAAAAAACAAAATCAATCAAAAAACCTAATAGCAACATTTTCGACTTCTACGCGGACGAATTCATGGGAAAAGGCCAGTTGTTAAATGAACATGCGTCGCATATAATCATAAATAATCAAAAGTATCAACATCGTTTAAGCAGCGTACAGTCAGGGTGAACAGCTTCAGAATTTTTAAATTCGGCCTCCTTTTTCTTGTGCCATCATTCGTTGGTCAGACTCTACCTACCTAGCAAGTCCACAAAGTTTGTTGAAAATGGACTGCTACTATGTGCTTAAATCTTAATCAAGTGACCATCATGACGATGTGAATTCTGCAAACATCATCCATGAAAGAATAAATAGTGCCAAATCTAAAACCGAATTGTATATAATGCATTATTGTGACACTGCACATAAATAAACAAAGCCCCTACAACAGACAATACAAAAGCGCAAGCGTTACTGTAATGCCAGAAGAATGACAATGTAACATGTCTACAAGAAAACATTTTTAAATCGGATAGGTTAATAGATCTCAAAATGAACAAATTAACAAAGGACGCATCCGATTCTTCTGATATAGACTAGCTGGATTCTGATGCTAAAAGTGCTACAAGATATTTTATTTACAAACTGACAATTGCAACCATAGACTTTAGGCGTGGGCGTTGAATGAACGAACGGTTTTTTAGACTGTTTTCTTGCCGTCAACTGTTCGACTGGTTTACAGTTAACGAATAAACCTGTTTACTCATGAACGACATTGTAAGCATCAACTTGGTTTCGCATTCTAGTCGACGACATACGACGAAACGGAACAACTGAATGGAACGACTCAACGACTCGACTGAACGAGTGATTACGAAACGCTATTCAGTCTACAATGTAAACTAGTCGAAAATTAAACTGTTTTATGAACTAGTTCAACGTGAACGGTAAACCAGTCTCGTTTCGTCGACTGTAAAAACGTCGACGACCCACCACTAATAGACTTTGACGTGATTTTTTTCGGCAAAACAATGTTGCCAATTTAATTTTAAAAAAAACTCCAGGTTACGCTTTCAGTAGACGCACTCTAATAAAAGATTTACAAGTTTCTTGTTTTTTTTTTTTTATAATAAATTATGCCAATGAAAATTACCTCTAATTCAATTTAATTGTTTACTTTCCTTTAAGTACCTAAATAAATGTAAGTATTATAACTAATCGACGAATTCCAAGAACTAAATCGTATATGAAAAATTATTGATTTATGGTATGAGGTTTTGAAGTTCTGTGTAACTATTTAAAAGGTTAGAAGTTAGGTAGTGTTCGATTGGTTATTTTAATAACAAAAACAAATATTAGCAAAAAAAATATTGTGTCATATTATACTCTTAGTACCTATGTACTATAAGATTACGTAATAAAATACATTTTGCCTTCGTTTTCTAAATAATTTTGATCTTGAGACCCGTCGTAGTAAATGTATATATTACAATTTGAGTTACGAAAGATTTTCTTTAATTAGTGAGGGAAAAATAGATTAGTTAGGTTGGCAACATTAAGAGCGCCCCAGCCAACGTTTAACTATGCAACGGCGTTAGACTCTAACTTGGATTCTCGCCACGGGTGTCTCGGATAGCACGTGTGTTTTGAGAATTTTGACCGCTCTTGAGTGATTGTTGTGACTTTTGTGTAGTGTTTTTACATAATTGTGTTGTCCTTGTGTTTGTAAACAGGTTTGTATTGTGTTTGTCTTAAGTAGTTAGTACAAGTCTGTACTAACTTACTTATATTAGAAGCTCCCAAGATGGATAAAAATAAACCCCCAGACCCTGACCCTCCCGACATCCCAGCTTCCCCAAACCTTTTATCCCAGAACCCACTTTCTCAATTTGCCGACGTTGTATGTAACATATCGGAAATGGATGTGAGCCTAAGCTCACGTAAACGCGCCAGTGATATACAAACGCCTGCTCCCACTCCACCAATTAAACAACCCAAGAGCCAAATCGGCCGGATAAAGTATTCAGCTTTGGACAAGGGCCCCTATGTTGTTCATGTCTCTAGAATCGAGGCTTCACCAAGCACAGGCACCACACTACACCCTGTTAATTTTGGTAAATTTTTAATATCAAACAACATAGCGAATATCCTTCGAGATGGTGTTAAAAGAGTAGGCCGAAACCGCGTATCAGTAGAGTTTACCTCCCCCCAGGACGCAAATGCGTTTTTAGTCAATAATCTTCTTCCGAAATCCAGCTATACCGCCTCAATTCCCACTTTTAATATTACAAGGATGGGTGTGATTACAGGTGTACCTACTGATATATCGGAAGAAGAAGCCCTAACCTTTCACATGAGCATTGTATCTGGTAGGATGGAAGGTATTACTGTATTCTCGGTATATATTGCTCACCCTACTCATAACTTTCTAGGAATTCTAAATAACATTCTCTCCAATGTTCAGGGTCCCATACTTGTCATGGGCGACTTTAACTGTCACCATTACAGGTGGGGGTCTGAGCGTTGTGATACATTTGGTATAGCCTTGGTTGAAATTTTGGATGACCTGAACCTGTGCATATTAAATAATGGTTGCCCAACACGTAGGTCGCCTCCCGGTCAACAGAAGAGCTGTGTCGATTTAACGTTTTGCTCTGCTGAATTAGCTTCTTCAACCCAGTGGGAATGCACATCCTTGTCGCATGGTAGTGATCATTACCCCATTGTTATTTCTTTGACTAACAAGACCTATTTAGAAAAAACTTCTCCTCCACTTCTGAAGTACAATTTATCTAAACCAGATTGGTCTAAATTTTCTTCATTACTGTATCAGAAAATTGATACTCTTCCAAATTTAAATTTAAGTTTATCCATCCCTTCTGATTACCACCACGCCAAGAGCTGCTATGAAGGCTTCGTTGAAGCTATTACCTCTAGTGCAGACGCTTGTTTCCCTCTAAAAAACAGTGCTAGAAACAAAATCCCCTCACCTCCGTGGTGGGACCAGGAATGCACTTCTGCGATCAAGTCGAGAAACATGGCTGAGATGCAATATAATAGGGATATGACCAACCAGAATTTGTTGGCCTATTTGCAAATCAACGCACAATCGAAACGTCTCCTCTGCAGGAAGAAACGTGCAGGTTGGGTTAAGTTCTGCACTTCACTTTCCCCCTCCACCCCAATCTCAGTTGTATGGAAGACCATCAACAGATTTAGACGTGGTTGCTCTCCATCAACGACTTCGCCAATCACTAGGGAAACAGCTGAACTTTTCTTTGACAAAATAGCTCCACCTTATGTCCCACTTCCTTCCGAATGTTTACCAGCTAATTCTCCTTCAAATTCAACACCAAATGATCCTCATGATGAACCATTTACTTTGAAGGAGTTGAACTTGGTGCTTGGACATGTCCGGGACTCGGCTCCCGGCATTGACGGAGTACCATACTCCTTCATAACTCATTCTGGGAATAAAGCCAAACAATACTTTTTGGACATTATCAATTTTTGATACTCTCATGGTTGGGTCCCCGATCAATGGAAACTTCAAATTGTTATCCCCCTATTGAAACCCGGCAAACGTGTGGATGATCCGAACGGCCTTAGACCTATTGCTTTGTCCTCAGTCTTAACCAAACTGATGGAACATCTCATCAAAAATCGTCTGGAGTGGATAGTCGAATCGCGGGGTTTACTTCCGAACTATCAATTTGGCTTCAGAAAAGGGCTCAGCACAATGGACAGTGTGGGGATCCTAGTTACAGATATCCGCTTAGCGTTGTCTAAAAACGAGTCCGTGGTTGCTGCCTTCTTAGACATCTCCTCCGCATACGACAACGTTCTCCTTCCCGTTCTCAGGCAGAAACTGCACCAGCTGAGCATTCCGGTGAAGATGATCGAATGCATATGTGGATTGCTTTGTTGTCGCTCATTGGTTCTGAGAGTCCCGGGCGAGGATTTTGACAAAAGGCAGACCTGGAGAGGACTCCCTCAGGGCTTTGTCCTCAGTCCCCTACTGTACAACCTGTATACAATCGAAATCGGCTCCTGCCTAAATAATAATTGTAACATCCTACAGTACGCTGATGACATAGTCCTTTATGTGTCAGACTCCTCCATCACTGACGCTGCATCATCTTTATGCCTCTCTCTGGACTCTTTGAATCATTGGCTGTTAAACCACGGTCTATCGCTATCTGCACCAAAAAGTTCGGCAGTAATCTTTTCCCGCAAAAGAACAATCCCTCCCGTCACAGTGGCTATTTCAGGAAATAATATTCCGTTGTCAAATAAGGCGAAATTTTTAGGCGTTATTGTAGACTCAAAATTAACAGGTAAGTATCATATTGTTACGCCATTAAACGTGAACCCGCCATATCTCCGAGAAAATAAAGAGTAGCTCGTAATAATTAAAACGCATTGCTGTTCGAAAGGTCTAGAATGATTGTGCGTAGCCAGACTTAGAAAAATCTCGAAACATCCACAAAGTACTTACAAGTAGTAGTTAGGTATTTATAGGAAATGGTACTCTCCGACGTTAACAATAGAGTCGAAATTCGCATGAAAGTGACTCTTATTACCACGAGTAATAAAAATGATTTATGACTTCGAGAAGCGATTCAATTGTTCTGGAATTCTGGATCGTTCGTGGGAAGTCGGTATCTAGAATTTTCTTGGCTCCGCATATAAATACGAGCCCCCGGCCGGAAGCGAGTCAGTTGTGATTTCGACTGCGATCAAGAGCGAACTACCCTAGTACTTGAAGTGATTTTATCTAACGACCTAAGCGATAGTGTAACGGTACTCTAGTGTTAATTGCGATTCGGATTATTGTTGACTGGACTATTTTGTTATTGTTAGTGGTGAATAAAGTTGTCTCTTAGTAAATCGGCATTTGATTACCCACGTACGTAACAACTGGTGTCAGAAGTGGGATGCCATTAACACCGAGGGACGACGAACAGCGACCACGAACAAGGAGGCAAATGGAGATGGATGCTGCGCGTCATCGTTTGGAGGAGGAAGATCAGGCTGGTATGGGAGCAACAGCAGCTGCTGAGGTGCCAACAGGACCATCCTCGGAATTGAACCTCGCTGCGGTGTTGGCCGCCATGCAAGCTAGTATGGAAGCCGCTCGCCGCGCACAGGAAGAAGCTCGCCGAGATCAAGAGGCTAAGCAGAACCTGATCCTCGAAAAAATTGATCACGGCCTCGTCACGTTGGGCGAGAAGGTAAAGAATCTCACCTTGGAGGTCAAGGAGGTTTCCGCCCGAGCTGATAGCCTCGAAACAAGAATTAATGGCTACGAAGATCGCCTGCTGGACATCAACAAAAAAATCGTCAAGCTCGAAGCACGCGAACCCGTTGCTGTTGGCTCACCATCGCACACTCCCTGTACATGCGCCGCAAAATTTGATGTGCCGCATTTTGATGGCACGTCTTCCTGGACGGCATTCAAATACCAATTCGAAACATTGGTTAAGATAAACCGCTGGGATGATGAGCAGTCTTTCGCTGCATTAACTTTGGCTCTACGAGGGGACGCCCTGCTGGTCCTAGAGAACCTCCCTGCGGACGGCAGGACATTGGAGCGTCTTATGGAGGGACTGGACACTCGTTACGGAGACAAGCACCTCGAGCACGTTTTCCGCGCGCAGTTACGCGACAGAACGCAGAGGTCGAACGAGAGCCTCCAGCAGTGGGGAGTCGAGGTTGAACGGCTGGTCCGGCGTGCATACAGGTCGATGACACCAGAGACGGTGGAAGTAAATTTGGTGCAAGCATTCATCGACGGTCTACGGGATACAGAAGTAAGGGCTACGGTGCGACTCGGACACCACCAAACTCTGAAAAGTGCGATGGCACACGCTTTGGAAGTGGAAGCGGTACGAAAAGATTCTCGTACGCACAGAGTACGGGAAGTAGTGGTCTCGCCTTCAGTGCAACCACGTCACCGAGAAGTAGTGGCTTTTTCTCCAGCACAGTCCCGCTATATTCCAACGTGTTACGGGTGCAGAGAAAAAGGACACATTCGTACCGATTGTCCTAAGAAAAAGAGGGAAAGTGTGGACTCCGGAACTCAAGTCAACGAGGAGTCGTTAAACTACATGTTGCCAGGGCCGCGGGGCGGGTGCTGGCTGGTCAACTGAAGGCCCCAACCATCACCATCAATCAAGTACACAATGAGAAAGGGCATAACAATGCTGACGCCCTGTCGCGACGCCCATGTAATGAGGACTGCAGACACTGCCAGCAGAATGAAGCCCGAGAACGCGTTAATTTGATTAGGGCTGAAGGCAACTTCAAGAAGTCCCAGGAAGAAGATGACGATATTCGACCTATACTGGACTGGAAGCGTAGCGGAACAAGGCCCCAGTGGAGTGAAGTATCGTCACATAGTCACGTTACAAAGAGCTACTGGGCACAGTGGGACAGTTTAGTCCTAGAAAATGATGTGCTTTGTAGGAAATGGGAATCGAACGATGGCAAGGAGGTGACCACACAAGTGATAGTGCCACGATGTGAAGTAATCCCCCTGCTACAGGAAATACACGATGGTGCTTCTGGAGGACACCTGGGCATCAAGAAAACTCTACTGAAAGTGAGACAGCGGTATTACTGGCTCAATTGTAGAGATGACATAGAGCAATGGTGTCGGAAATGTACAGCGTGCGCATCGGTGAAAGGACCACAGACTAGAAGCAGGGGCAGGCTTCAGCTGTACAATGTGGGAGCCCCGTGGGAACGCATTGCCATTGACGTTGCTGGACCTTTTCCAGTTACAAATGATGGAAACAAGTACATAGTGGTGATCCAGGACTATTTCACAAAGTGGCCCGAAGTCTTCGCCATCCCCAATCAGGAAGCGACGACAGTGGCGAAGAAGGTGGTCGAAGAAGTAGTATGTCGGTATGGCGCACCTTTGGAAATCCATTCCGATCAAGGCCGTAACTTCGAATCTGCGCTGTTCCAGGAAATGTGTACTCTTCTGGGAATTTATAAGACACGCACAACACCTGTGCATCCTCAGTCGGACGGAATGGTGGAAAGGTTTAACCAAACCCTGGAGAATCACCTGGCTAAGGTTGTCGACGACCATCAGAAGGACTGGGACCGGTATATTCCACTATTTCTGATGTCTTACCGATCGGCAGTGCATGATAGCACGGGACATACCCCAGCAAGAGTGAATTTCGGCAGAGAGATGAGACTCCCGGTCGATGCCATAACTGGCGTGCCACCTGACAAGACTAAGCCAGTTACAGATTACGTAAGTGACCTTCAAGATCAATTGGACGAAGTGCATAAACGAGTTCGTGAGAATAGCATGAACACCAGCGTAAAAATGAAAACCAGATACGACCGTAATGCCAATGCCAAGGGATTTGAGGAAGGTACACTGGTCTGGCTCCACAACCCGCTTCGACGGAAAGGGAAGTCGCCGAAACTCCAAGCTCGATGGGAGGGACCTTACACCGTGTTAAAAAGAATTAATGACGTGACCTACCGCATCAAGAAAGGGCTAAGAGGGAAACCCAAGGTTGTACATGTGGATAGATTGGCGCCGTATCACGGATCTAATAATGCTCGGGACGAGCATGACTAAGAGGGGGGCACTGTTACGCCATTAAACGTGAACCCGCCATATCTCCGAGAAAATAAAGAGTAGCTCGTAATAATTAAAACGCATTGCTGTTCGAAAGGTCTAGAATGATTGTGCGTAGCCAGACTTAGAAAAATCTCGAAACATCCACAAAGTACTTACAAGTAGTAGTTAGGTATTTATAGGAAATGGTACTCTCCGACGTTAACAATAGAGTCGAAATTCGCATGAAAGTGACTCTTATTACCACGAGTAATAAAAATGATTTATGACTTCGAGAAGCGATTCAATTGTTCTGGAATTCTGGATCGTTCGTGGGAAGTCGGTATCTAGAATTTTCTTGGCTCCGCATATAAATACGAGCCCCCGGCCGGAAGCGAGTCAGTTGTGATTTCGACTGCGATCAAGAGCGAACTACCCTAGTACTTGAAGTGATTTTATCTAACGACCTAAGCGATAGTGTAACGGTACTCTAGTGTTAATTGCGATTCGGATTATTGTTGACTGGACTATTTTGTTATTGTTAGTGGTGAATAAAGTTGTCTCTTAGTAAATCGGCATTTGATTACCCACGTACGTAACAATATTAATTTCTTAATACAAAAATGCGAACGCGTTATCTCCATTTTAAAAGTCTTGACGGGCGTGTGGTGGGGAGCCCACCCGTACACCATGAAATTAGTTTATAATGCTTAAGTCCGTAGTATACTAGATTATGGTATGTTCCATCTAATTCCATGTAACAGAGGCGCATTGGCCGGAATGGATAGGCTCCAGTCTAAGTGTCTTCGGATCATCTCCGGATGTATGAAATCCACTCCTGTCAACGCTTTGCAGGTCGAGTGCGCTGAACCTCCTCTAGCTCTGAGGCGACAATATTTAGCTTCTCGTTTTCTGTCTAGGGTAATGTGTAGATCCTCACATCCTCTCAATGCAAAATTGAACGAGCTGGATATCATATGCCGAAATTCAAATTACTGGAAACATAAAGAAATTCCCCTAATTTTAAAATATTTTCGTACAACACAAAATTTAGAATGCGCAATCGTCCAGTACCCCAAATTACCCCTTTTTAATTTTGAATTTGAAGCTCTATGTTTCACTCCAAAAATTGTATTTAATATCGGTATATCCAAAAATTCCCCCTCAGCGAATTCGACTTTCAATGCGGTGGTAGACGAGCGTTGGAACGGGTTTCAAATGTTTTTCACCGATGCTTCCAAATTCAATGACTCCAGTCATACTGGAGCGGCGGTATATTACCAAAGCTCCAGTATCATCCTTCAATTTAAATGTCCCAAAGAGTCCTCTGTGTTCACAGGCGAATGTGTGGCTTTATTAGAAGCTTGTCTTTTTATAGAGTCACACTATAATATCGACAAGGCTGTAATCTTCACAGACTCTCTTAGCTGTCTACAAGCCTTAGTCCAGAATCCCTTCAAAAGTAGATTGCACAGCGCGATTCTCTTAAAAATTAAAAAATCTTTATTGTCATGTACCAACAGTCAAAGAGACGTTCAGTTAGTTTGGATACCCAGTCATTGTGGCATCAAGGGCAATGAATGTGCTGATGCCCTGGCCAAAGATGCTTGTTCATCAAAAACAGCTGATCTCTCACACTATTTTATCCAGGGGTATGACTTGCTGAACCTGCCAAAAGCAAGTCTTCAATATGCATGGCAGGAACAGTGGAATACCACTGGCAAAAAGAAAGGTAAATTTTACTTTGCAGTACAGCCAACCATAAAACCAAAACCTTGGTTCTTCACCTACAAGAAAATGTCCAAATGTGTGATCTCTGTCCTTTGTAGAATACGCTTAGGTTTCTGTTGCACACCCGTTTTTTTGGAAAAAATCCGTGTTCGCGACTCCTCTCTATGCGAGTGCGGCTTGGAGGAAGGCACACTGGAGCACATATTTTTTGAATGCTCAAACAACGTTCCACCTCTAGACCTATACAGCCGCCTCCCTAAATTTAGAATTCCTCTTCCAATCAATGTCTCCGCCCTCTTAACATATCCCTCTCCAGAACTTCTTGTGGCGATGATGATTTTCATCCGCCACAATAATATAAAATTATGAGTCATAGCTCCAAGTATTCTGTCTGTATAGTTGTGGTTTACGTATATGTTTAATGTTTTAACAAGTATAATATTTATGTATTTTTATTTTTTGTTTGTTTCAGTCCAATACTAACCCATCGAGTTCAACTGTATCAATCGAAGAATTTTGGTCTACAGTTACCGTCCATTTCCATTTTCTGAAATAATATACACGCTTGCTTTTCCAATTCACTTTAGACATTGGCAGAATAGTCGACATCGGCTCTACTTGCCATTAACAAAAAATAGAATAGAATAGACTCTAACTTAGACCTATGTTACGATTATACAATGTTCTATAAGTACAGTAGGAAAATAAATGATCGTGGAATGAAAAATGTGTTCTACAATCTGTCGGTCACTATAGCAGATTATGATTCAATTTCTCAACATGTTAATATAGCTGACAAAATATTGCCGGTTTTCTAAGCAAGTCCGACTTATTGACTATTTACGTGCAGGAATTGTTAAATAAACAAATTAATCTTGATGTTATATGTATAACCGAACATTTCATAATGTCTGGTCAAGAGAAACTTCTACATATACCAAATTATAAGTTAGCGGCATGTTATGCTAGACAAAACATTAGGCGCGGTGGAGCCTGTATCTTAGTTAAAAAAAACATAGAATATAAAGAACTGCCTGACATTATGAGACACTCGGTAACTGGTATTATAGAATGCTGTGCAATTGAATTACCTTCTCAAAAACTTACAATCCTTTGTGTGTATAGACCACCAAAAATGACAAATCTACACCAATTCTATGAAACCCTAGACATCATACTTAAAAAGATTTCGAAACCAAACAAAAAAATTATTATGTGCGGCGATTTTAATATTGACATTCTTAAAAAGAACAGGATCAGCATGGATTTTGAATATTTTCTCATGAACTTCGATTTAAAACTTGAAATAAATAAACCAACCAGACCCCACAGTAAAACTTGTTTAGATAATTTTGCGCACAATTAAAAACAAAGCTGCCAAAGTGAAATAATAGACTTCGGATTATCCGACCATACGGCTCAAATATTTACTATAAAGGTTAGCAAGTTCTGTCAAATTAAGAAGTGGAAAACATCAAGACGGGACATAACTAAAGAAAATCTTAATATCTTTAAAAATCACCTCCGTAACTTATCATTTTCAGATGTATATAGCACAGAAGACCCTAATAAAGCCTATGACAACTTTTTAGAAATATTTCAACTCCTTTATAATCTGTGCTTCCCTTTTAAAACAGTAATATTAAGATCTGAAAAAAAGATCAAATGGTTATCTAGAGGTATCAGAATCTGCAGCAAAAAACAACGCCAATTACTCTGGAAACAAAGATTTAATCCTACTAATGAAAACAAAACAATATTGAAAGAATATTCTAAAAGATTTAAAAAAATCATCAAAATGACCCAGAAAGCACAAAACAACTTTCTAATTAAAAATTCTAAAAATAAATCTAAAACATCTTGGCAAATAATAAATAGTACAAAATCTTTAAGTGAACCCATAACAAAAATAAAAAAAAGACGGGTTGCACTCCGGGAGTGCCGGCAGAAGTGAAAACTTGATTATTAACGTTGAGCATGTTTGATATTTTGGAATGGTTAGGGAATAATTTTGCACCAATTGCTTTATCAGTATAAAAGTACTATCATTTATGTGGTAGAATACAATATTCATTTATTGCGCTATCGTACACAAACATGACAATTTATATTACATTAAAAATTTAACACTTTAAAACTATTACAATTATTTTACATTAAAAAGTTTATCTCTCCGAAAAACTACTGAGGTGTCAAGGGACACCCGGATGGAACGAAGTTCCGTTCTGGCTTGCTTTCTATAAGAGAGAGAAAGAGAGAAAGACAGAGAAAAATGCGCACGCCGCACGGCTTACAATAGCTTACTATAGAAAAAGTGTCGTTACAACTTTTCGTGAGAATTTTTTCCGTCTAGCCAATACAATATAACTAAAAAATACTATCCTATTTTATGTACATTTTGACAGCACTATTTCAACATCTTCGAAACCATGAAAACGACACTCATGACGAAAAAGTTGATAATTTCTGACATCCGCCATCTTAGATTTACATTTTGACAGCACTATCGGCTTCAACAACCTCGAAAACCATGAAAAAGACACCCATATCGAAAAAGTTGATAATTTATTGCAGCCACCATCTTAGATTTAAATTTTGACAGTACTATCGGTTTCAACACCCTCGAAAACCACGAAAACGACACCCATGACGAAAAAGTTGATAATTTCTTGCAGCCGCCATCTTGGATTTACATTTTGACAGTACTATCGGTTTCCACGCCCTCGAAAACCATGAAAACGACACCCATGACGGAAAATTTGATAATTTCTTGCAACCACCATCTTGGATTTATATTTTGACAGTACCATCGGTTTAAACACCCTCGAAAACCACGAAAACGACACCCATGGCGAAAAAGTTGATAATTTCTTGCAGCCGCCATCTTGGATTTACATTTTGACAGTACCATCGGTTTCCACGCCCTCGAAAACCATGAAAACGACACCCATGACGAAAAAGTTGATAATTTCTTGCAGCCGCCATCTTGGATTTACATTTTGACAGTATTATCGGTTTCAACACCCTCGAAAACCACGAAAACGACACCCATGACGAAAAATTTGATAATTTCTTGCAGCCGCCATCTTGGATTTATATTTTGACAGTACCATCGGTTTCAACGCCCTCGAAAACCATGAAAACGACACCCATGACGAAAAAGTTGATAATTTCTAGCAGCCGCCATCTTGGATTTATATTTTGACAGTACCATCGGTTTCAACACCCTCGAAAACCATGAAAACGACACCCATGACGAAAAAGTTGATAATTTCTTGCAGCCGCCATCTTGGATTTACATTTTGACAGTACCATCGGTTTCAACACCCTCGAAAACCATGAAAAAGACACCCATGACGAAAAAGTTGATAATTTCTTGCAGCCGCCATCTTGGATTTATATTTTGACAGTACCATCGGTTTCAACACCCTCGAAAACCATGAAAACGACACCCATGATGAAAAAGTTGATAATTTCTTGCAGCCGCCATCTTGGATTTACATTTTGACAGTACTATCGATTTCCACGCCCTCGAAAACCATGAAAACGACACCCATGACGGAAAATTTGATAATTTCTTGCAGCCGCCATCTTGGATTTACATTTTAATAATAATAATAATAATAATAATTCTTTATTCAGGTGTAAAGTAAGCGACATTATAATTTACATTAATTACAATCGACATAAATTTAATTCAAACTGTATTATAGATCTGCCTGATCTAGGTTAATGAAAACCTGTGTTTCAGGCCATCCATGTACATCAAACATTTAAAAAAGAATAACAACAATAGAAATGAAAGCTAAATTAAAACGAAGACAATAATTCCAATGACTTAAAAATAAACCATTAAAGTAAAAATATTTTAAAACTAGATTAGTTACGATATATTATGTTTAAACAAATTAACGAATAATAATAATGCAAATAAAGTGCAGACTATTAATTAGGTAAAGAAAGTGATTGGGATTAGATAAACTTTATTTTACAATTTCTAGAAGTTTTTCCGTGTCTTCTTATCTGTGTTTTGCCAAATATTCCTGAACTAGTAAATTACACCTATTGTAACTTAAACTATAAATCTTTAGTATTCTGTTAAACTGGTTGTATAAGTAAGGGGCCTAAAAATAAATAAAATCGTTTAGCAAAAGCATGTTTAGTCTTAGAGTTAGCACAAACCAAATCCTTTCTTCTCCTATCTGAGGGTATTGGGTTAAAATAAAGTTCAGTGTGTTGGAATAAAATTACATTCAAAACAAATAATTGGCGTACTGTTAGGACCTTACATGCCATATAAAGCTGATTTGTAGGAAAACGAAATGGGCGAAAAGTAGCAACTTTTAAAACTGCTCTTTGGGCGCGTTCTAAAGGTAGTAAAATTGATTTAGCGGCACCACCCCATGATGTTATGCAGTAGGTAATTATAGATTGACACAAAGCCAAATAGACCTGTCTAATTAATTTAAATTCGGCAATGTTACGTAAGTTTTTAAAAATATATATTAGTTTACGCACACGGGTGCATAATAAATCGATGTGTTTGCGGAAATTCAAGTTTGTGTCAATCGTTACACCTAAATATTTTATATGGTCAGTTTTTGCTAAAGTGGGACAAGTACATGCAATATCAGCACAATGTAGATTACAATTGTTATGCGCTTGAATACTTAGATTAGTCAGCGTTGGATAAGTGTTTCTCATTGTAAATAATAGGTATTTGGTTTTAACTGCATTTAAGCTTAAGAGATTATTATAAAGCCAATTAGACACAGTATCAAAACCCTTCTGTGCTAGATCATAGACCTCGGTCTTTGATTCAGCTGCAAAAAGTAGAGCTGTGTCATCAGCATACGAAATAATTACACCATTTTGAAGGGTCAAATTGCACAGGTCATTTATATAAATAAGGAACAAGGTAGGACCCAAAATACTACCCTGTGGGATTCCGTAACAGGTACTTTTAAGTTCAGAACTTATGCACTGACCTATTTTTACAGACTGATGACGGTCGCTAAGGTAATCAGATAGTAATTTCAGTTGTTCTCCTCGTATTCCCAGCTTTTCCAGCTTGTACAAAAGCAAATTACAAGAAATTGTGTCAAACGCCTTGGCAAGGTCCAAAAAGATCCCTAAGGTATGCAAACCGTTATCCAGGTTTGAGCTTATAAAATTCGTTAGATGGTGAACAGCTTGGCTAGTTGATCTTTTAGGCCTAAAACCAAACTGTTGATCAGAGAGTAATTTATTACTTTCAAGGTACTTTACTAATCTATTGTTTATAATTTTTTCTAATATCTTTGACAGGCCAGTAAGAACTGCAATTGGCCTGTAATTATTAACACAATTCTTGTCACCGGCCTTAAACACAGGAGTAACTACGGCTTTTTTAAGCAATTTCGGAAATATTCCTTTGGTTAAACATAACTGAAAAATGTGAGTCAAGGGAGGGGCAATGACGTGTTTAAATCTTTTGAGTATGCTATTTGGTATGCCGTCATAACCTATGGCACAATTTTCCTTTAATCCATTTATTATGCCTATTATCTCATTAACATCGGTATCTAGTAAAACAAAAGAATTTCGTGATGCACTTGTTCTAGTTTGGCTCTGACTGGAAGGACACTTATTTGAAAGTAAGAGTTTTTCTGCTAAGTTTTTTCCTACGTTAATGAAGAAGTTGTTAGTTTTATTTACTGCTTCGGTAGGGCTTTGGACAGAAGATAAAAGGTCAAGTGCTGGTTCGAGATTTTTGGACCTAATAGTGTTCGTTTTTATGAATTTCCATATAAGTTTAGTGTTTTTACCTGCTTTTTGTAGTTGAGTCTGATCATATTGGTTTTTTAACTTTTTCAATAGATTATTACAGAAATTCCTATATCGTTTGTAAATAATTGATAGCTGTCCATTATCCGGTGCATTTTTTAAATTATGGTGAAGTTTATCTCTATGTCTAATACAGCGAACAAGTCCAGGGGTAATCCAGGGTTTAATATTACTATATTTTCTAGGGGTTATGTTGGTAAATGTATTTTTCCTTATCTTAGATTGCAATACATCGACTAAATATTGCAAAGAAATATTTGGATCGTGTGAATTGTAAACGGGGTCAAGATTAATAGCGCGTAAGTCAGTTTCAAGACTCGTCATATTGATTTTAGTATAGCTGCGCATGCACTTATTTCGAGGTGAACTTATTTGCAATGTTAGTAAAACAGCTTGATGATCGGTAAGTGATGAGTTAGTAACTAATGTTTTGGATGGACTCTTTGATTTTATAAGGATATGGTCTAGACAAGAGCCGCTCTGATGGGTTGGGTGATTATGAGCTGGTAATAATCCATGAAAAGAGCAAATATTGAGGTAATTATGAGAATGAGTATCGATTTTTTCGGCAATAATGTTTATGTTGATATCTCCTACTAGTATGATATTTTTAAACGAAGATAATTTTTCTAGGTTACTGTTAAGCGAGTCCAAAAACCCATCAATACTTTGGGATGGTGGCCTGTAAATAGCCACAATCACCGTGTCGGGAATAATTTTAATTACTAAGCAATTGCAATCAGAAAAATGAGGTTCTTCTACCAATACTCTTAAGTTATTTCTAATGTAAACGACGATACCATCATTCTGGTTGAATGTATTATCGCTTTTGTGAAGATTAAAACCATCGAGAGTTGGTAAATTGGCTGACTGTTTAGATAACCAACATTCTGTTAGAATGATAATATCGAAGCTTATATCAAGATTTTGTAACAAAACTTGAAAATCATTGAAATTACGGGTTATACTGCGTATGTTTTGTGTAAGTAAAGTAAAAGTTTTATCCCCTGTATAGACAAGGTTTCTGCACTCGTCAACATTACAGATTTTAGCTTCAGACACGGAAAACCCATCCAAATCATAGATAAGCTGATTAGCCATACGAAAAAAATAAAATAAAATTAAATGTAGAAGTTAACTTACTATCTATGTGCTAAATTAACTAGGTAGTTGGCGGCGCTCCTAGGCGCCATCATAGTCAACGGAATTAATATAATTGTCCTCTGCATATTTCCGTGCTGGGCAATTCACATCACCGGTTGGATGATCATTTTTCCGCTTGAAGCGTTTGCAGGTCGCACATTGAGGCAGAGAATCTTTATTATTGCAATCCTTGAAAGAATGTCCTGTTTCGCCACAGAGGTTGCAGGTAGGGCTCGTTTCTCTACAAAATTTGGCTGCGTGTCCAAACTGCTGGCAGTTAAAAAACACCTGGTCACAATAGTAAAGTCTCTCACTGGACACGACGTCCAATTTATAAAGATTCGGCCTTGAGTTATCAAAATTTTCCTAATATTTGCAGGAACTTCCAATATATAATTGCAAGTAGATCGTTCTTTCTTTCCCGACTTGTGGCTCAACTTCAAACTTTCTAAGAAGGACTCTCGAGTAACGTTCGGCAATTTATCTGTCATGTTTTGGACGTAAATGCAGTCGAAAACCTCTTTTTCAGTCAGGGCTACAGGGACACCAATGACCGCAATCCTAGGACGTCGTTTGGACGGTTCTTCAACTTTAAGGCCTGAGGAAACTAACTTCTGCGAGCTTTTTAATTTGTTGATGTCGTCTTTGTTTTCCGTCCGAATGATAACGCCTCCGTTTCTAATTTTTCTTAAACCGCGGACATGGAGCTTCAATTCCTCCGGCGAGATAATTTTTTGAACTAACAACTTGGTATCGTCACTGGTTTTAGTCTTATCGCTGGGATATATAGCGACTGAACTAATATTTGCTGGGCGAATTAATTTATCAGTACCTTTTTTCACCATGTTAGCGTAGGAGGTATTTTCTGGTTCGTATCGGCTCATCTTCGTTTCCACGACATCTTTGAACTGGCAAAGGGATTCTGCTACATTCTGCTGCACTTGAAGGTGCTGGATAGTGGTGTGCGCTTGGATGGACTTTTGCTTCAGGGATTGGTACAAAACGGCCATTTGAGACGTCCCATGGTTGACTTTTCTACAAAGATTGGTGACACGGAGTTTCTGGTCGGAATTCATTTTACCCTCTCCCACAATCAAGCAAATTTCGCTCAAAATGGTATCGATGGACCCCATCCATCTTTGAATCTCCGACGTAGAGACGACTTCAGTTGGTAATTCAGTTTCCGTGGCTGCTGGTGGCACTGCTTCTCTTGTTTGATTCTGTTCAGCCGGTGATGGCGTCGGAGGGGGACTATGTCGTATCAATTGGCTACGGCCAAAGGGGCTACTTCCTGTGTTAGACATACTTCTAACACGCTAAATTATCTATAAAAATTCTAACTAGTTCATATTTCGCAACGAAAAACAATTATAAATTATTAGTCACACTCGACACAAACTGACTAAGCAAATTATTGCAATAACATTATTCGCAATTAATTAAATCAATATCGCAACAATCAACATATAAAAACACGTCTGCCTTTTCTCGCGTCTTCAAAGTGATTTTGACAGTACTATCGGTTTCAACACCCTCGAAAACCATGAAAACGACACCCATGACGAAAAATTTGATAATTTCTTGCAGCCGCCATCTTGGATTTATATTTTGACAGTACCATCGGTTTCAACACCCTCGAAAACCATGAAAACGACACCCATGACGAAAAAGTTGATAATTTCTTGCAGCCGCCATCTTGGATTTATATTTTGACAGTAAAAGTGTCGGTACAATTTTTCGTGAGAATTTTTTCCGTCTAGCCCCCTTTCACAACGCGCGATAAGGGATAGCTGTCTACTCTCCATCCGTCTTACGCTTTTTCGATCAGGTCACGTGTCCTGACGCGAGTTTAAGATTTTATACCCATTACAGAAAAAGTGCTCAACGCCGCTAAAGAAGTTTTCACTTCAAAAAAATGATTTAATATTAACTGATCCTAATGAAATAGCTCAATCATTCAATGATTTTTTTATTGATCAGATTTCAGATCCACCTCTAAACACAACTAAAAATACCGTAAGAATAACGTATAAGTAACCCTCATTCTATTTTTATGGACCCTGTTATCTCTCAAGACATTATAAGAGTGATTAAATCTTTAAAAAACAAAAAGAGTTATGGATATGACGGTATTTCAACAAACGTTATAAAATTTGTCTGCTCTACTATAGCTAACCCTCTAAGCCACATTATTAACGCAGCTATATTCTCTGGAACATTCCCCGATAGCCTTAAAACCACAATAGTTAAACCAATCTTCAAGAAGAACAATAAATAAGACATGACTAACTACAGACCAATAGCTTTAATCCCCGTTTTTTCCAAAGTCATTGAAAAAGTAATCTATGAGTCATTTTATTCATTTCTGTCAAAATACAATATATTATGTGAAGAACAAAAAGGTTTTCGTAAAAATAAAAATATTAATATGGCCATATACGATAAAATTTATAAAATAATGGTTAACGTAGATAAAAAATACCGATTTGTGCCATTTTTACCGATATGACCAAAGCTTTTGATTATGTGAACCATGAAAAGCTTTTGGTCAAACTCGAGACTTACGGCATCCGAGGGAATGCTCTACGTCTAATAAAATCGTATCTAAGTGGACGTATTCAATTTACAGAAATCTCTAAATTATGCACCAAATCAAAACGTGAGGTTAAATATTTATCTGGTCCCAGGGAAATTAAACATGGCGTTCCTCAGGGCAGCGTTCTAGGGCCATTATTATTCTTGCTCTATATTAATGACTTGCCCCGACAGATCCCGTATTCTTCTGTGTTATTTGCCGATGACAGTACGGTCCTAATTGATTGCCTTAACAAAGAGCTCTATGAAATTGAAATAAACAATTCTCTAAAATTAATAATAAACTGGCTCAACGAAAATAATCTTATCATAAACCTCAATAAAACAAATATAATGCATTTTTATCAAAAAATTCTTCTTTTAAACCTAAACATTAATTATATGGGACAAACTATTGATAGTGTTAACGTGGCAAAATTCTTGGGTATATTGATTGACGGTCAATTAACTTGGAAACCACAGGCTGAAGAAGTTTGCAAAAAATTAAGCACGTCTGCGTATGCTCTCTACAATCTGTCCAAGAAAGTTAACATTGATACTTTAATGGTTGCATATCATGGCTTGGTGGTTTCTGTCCTAAGATTTGGTGTAGTGTTTTGGGGTAACTGTTCCGAAAGGGAGTCTATATTTAAAGCCCAAAAACGGTGCATACGATCCATTTTTAATCTCAAGGTCACAGATAGCTGCGTTCCATATTTTAAGAAGCACAAAATACAAACTTTTCCTAGTTTATACATTCTCGAAGTAGCTATTTTCGTTAAAACTAACATGCATCTATTTCCTGCATTGAATAATACGAGGAAGCGAACTACAGCCATGAGATCAAAATATCAAGGTCTATTGTGTGCTGGTAATTATAATACTGCATTACTTAAAAAAATCATTATTGGTATGGCACCTTCAATATATAACAGATTGCCAAACTGTATTAAGGATCAGCCCTTAATAAAATTCAAAAAACTCTTGTCATCGTTGCTGGCTGAGAAATGTTATTACTCTATTGCCGATTTTATAAATGATGAATTATTGTAATATTTGCCTGCCCTATCTCTGTTAATATGTAAACAATTCAGCTAATTCATGATTTTATTTTTAATTTTAAGTACCTAGTTTCTAAGTTAATCTGTATTTTTTGTATGCCAACCGGCAGAATGTACTGGGTAAACATATTCCTGAATCGAACACCATTATTGTAACACCATGTTATATTTTTTCCGAAAAATATTTAAAAAGGTCACAAGTATATTTATTAACTTTAAATCAATTTAACTTATTACATACACAACTAAAAACTATAATTACAGTAAATTAAAAAAATAATAATTATTGTAACACCTGCATTTTAACACCTGCAACTTTATTCCTTTGCCCCAGGTCATTCAAACTGAATGACCTGGGGCAAAGGAATAAAGTTATTCTGAGATGGGTACCAGGTCATTCTGGAATCAACGGCAACGAAAAAGCCGATGAACTTGCACGGGCTGGGGCTCAAGGTCATCAGATAGGTCCAGAACCCTTCTGTGGTATCTCAAAGAACCAGGCCATGCAGACCCTTAAGGGCAACTTATTTGGCGATTCAAAAAAGAACTGGTTGGTACAACCAGGTCTGCTACACGCCAAATCTCTCATAGAAGGCTACTCACAAAAACGAACTGCCGAGCTTCTTGAGCTTAGCAGGACGAACATCTGTGCGATAGCCCGCGCCTTAACCGGCCACTGCAAACTAAACAGGCACCAATTTCACATGAAACTGAGTGACACTGATGTTTGCCGGTACTGCAATCAGGAGAGGGAGACGCCTAAGCACCTCTTGTGTGAATGCGGGCCCCTTGTCCACAAACGCAGTGTCCATCTGGGCCGACACATTATTCGCCCGGAGGAGATTAAAACTCTAAAAGCTAGGAGTATTCTAAATTTCTTGGAAGCCTCCGGGCTAAAAGAGTTACTCTAACAAGGTGGCGAGTCACAATAGATCTTTTAGGTCGCAGTGACTACATCCCCTACACTATGGGTGATGCATAGCCCCTTATCTTCTAAATAATAATAACACCTGCATTCGATACAAATAAAGAAATTATTATTTCATTTATTTATATTTATACATATTGTTTATATTTTTAAATATTTCTTATAAAAAAGGATATTAAAAAAAAAAAACATTTAAAAATACAAAAAATAGTAGCCCACCGGCATCGGGGACAGGGTCCAAGCTACCGGTGGTTAGGGCTCCTGAGAGAGGAACCTCCGGACAATACGCGCCGTGTCAAGGAGTACTGCCTTCTGGATCAAGCCCTTGATCCAACTGCCTAACGAGAGCCTCCGCAGATGTTGATCGAGGCTCTTGGCTATTAAGCCATTGGCCGTCACGACTATCGGCACAATGATTGCTCCACCCACTTCCCACATGTCGACAACCTCGCGAGCCAAGTCAAGATATTTAGTTTGTTTATCGTTCTCAGCTTTCACGAGGTTCTCGTCATGAGGGACCGCTATATCAACAATCATTGTGCGACGCTCTAGCCGATCTATCACCACTATGTCAGGCTTACTGGCAACAATAGTCCTGTCAGTGATGATAGATCGATCCCAATACAATGTGACGCTGCCATTCTCGAGAACTGGGTCGGGCACATACCTATAGTACGGTACCTCTGATTCAACAAGATTGTATTTAAGAGCAAGTTGCTGATGGATAATCCTGGCTACAAGGTTGTGTCTGTGCAAATAGTCTCCGTTAGCTAAATGAGAACACCCAGAAATAATGTGTCGGATTGATTCTCCGGGCCGGTGGCATGCCCGACAGATGTCAACCGTGCCGTCCTTCACAATATATTTCCGGTAGTTGTTCGTCATCATAACTTCATCCATAATTGCAAAGACAAAACCTTCGGTTTCTCCAAAGAGATTACCAAAGCGTAGCCAGGAGACGGACGCTAAAAGATCTACATCGGGCCCATGTAAGGCCCGGTAAAAGCGCCCGTGAAGCTCCTTGCCCTTCCATACTTCCCTGCGTTCATTAGTATCCATTACTATAGGTTTGCGCCAGTTCTCGCTGGCCAAGGAGAGCGGGGTGAGGCCTTTGTCCACCGCCACTACATCTCGGTGCATCCCCACGTCGGTTTCCAGAAAGTATTCCCTGAGACTGCATACCTCACGGTTGTGCAGGGTCTTGGCATTTAAGAAGCCACGACCCCCACACTTCCGCGGGATATACAGCCTCATCACCGATGATCGTGGGTGATGCATCCGGTTTGCGGTAAGCAGAGTGCGGACCCTCCTGTCCAGGGCGTCGAGTTCCGTCTGAGTCCATTTAAGTATGCCGAAAGAGTACATCAAAACCGGCATGACCCAACCGTTGAAGGCGCGCACCCTGTTCCCGCCCGATAAAAGACTGTTTAGTACTTTATTCAGGCGGCCAAAGAAGCGCTCCCTCAACGATTGTTTCACGTCAGCAGCATTGATGCCCAACGCTTCCGACATACCTAAATACTTGTAAGTTTCGGTTGAGCAGAGGGATCTAAGGTGTATGGAATCCGAGAGTTGGGTTCCCACGGATTCCATAATCTCCCCTCGCTTTACATGCATGACTGCACATTTGTCCAAACCAAATTCCATCCTGATGGCACTACTGAAGGTTTCAGTTACCTTCAGTAGCTCCATCAGTTGCAAGTTGTTGGAAGCAAAAAGTTTCAGATCATCCATGTAAAGAAGGTGAGATATGACCTGACCCTCTCTTCTCAACCGGTAGCCTAAGCCGGAACCCTCCAGTAGTGTGCTGAGAGGGCTCAAGGCTAGGCAAAACCACAGTGGACTCAGACTGTCACCCTGGAATATGCCACGCTCGATCCTTAACGGTTCGCTGTTCTCCGAAACCCGTCGACACCCTGGATAGTGAAGGACCGTCCTCCATTGCCCCATACATGACATCAGGAAGGCGCGAAGAGTTGCATCAACTTTATACAGCTCTAGCACCCTCATGAGCCATGCATGCGGCACTGAGTCATAGGCCTTCTTATAATCTATCCAACATGTCGACAGATCTCTTCGAGAACGACGAACCTGTTGGCTAATGGCAACATCAATGAGGAGCAGCTCCTTAGTACCACGGGACCCGTTCCCACATCCATTCCGAGAAGCAGACATGATGGAATTTGTCTCAATATGATTATTAATTTTAGCTCTCAGGATGGATGCAAGAACTTTATAGACCGTCGGCAAACACGTGATCGGTCTATAATTTTTGGGTTCCGCAGTACTACCCGATTTATGGAGCAGGTGGGTTATTCCTGTCGTCAGGAACTGGGGCAGCGACCCTGACTCTAAGGCAGATTGGAATTGGGATGCCAAGCGAGCGTGCGAACCTTGAAACCATTTAAGCCAAAAGTTGTGCAGCCCGTCCGGCCCTGGAGATTTCCAGTTTGGCAACGGACGGACTGCACAAGCTACATCTTGGGGGCTGATGTTAATTGCCCCCATTTCTGGTATAAGTTCGCACTCTCGCTCGATCTCCCGCGTCCAGTCACCCTCAGTGTGACTGACAGGCACCGACCAGATGCTGCGCCAAAATGAATACATGGCATCATCATCCGGCAGGCGCGTATCAATCACACTTTGGTCCGGTCGCTCCCAAGCCCTGTAAACCCACCTTTCGTTGCTTTGGAACGTGTGATTCCGGGTGTACCGCTCCACTCGTCGCTTGTACCGTCGAATACGGTTTGCCCATGCATAGACTTTCTGCTTCAGGAAGTCGATACGCTCCGTGATACGGGGTAGATAATCTCGAGGACTAATATCTGTCCCCGAGAACGCCCGTCTCACAAAGCGCATCACTCTAGGGCGAGTGTTGCCCTCCCTGAAACAGATAAGTTTGCCGATGAGTGCTCCAGTCTCACCGATACGTCGCTCGATCCTGCACTGCCAAGCTGGTTTAGCTGGTCGTGTAGCTCTGTCATTATTTGGAATTTTGACGTGAGCTACACGACACGCCGCTGCAGCCGCACAGTACAAGATCGAGTGAGCATCGGAAAGGTCTTCGCTGCTATCAAAACAATTTGATAGCTGCGAATCTAGAGCACACACCAACGCCCTATTTTTCCTATGCATAGGCAAACGAGGTAGACGAGGTCTAAGCTCTGGTGGTATAGAGCGGTACTCCCGGAATGCATCCTCCAAAGCGCTCCTCAAATTATTATTATTATTATTCCATTCATTTATTATTATATACATATTTATCATATTTCTTCAAAAATTAACATAAAAAAAAAACATTTAAAAATATAAAAAATAGTAGCCCACCGGCATCAGGAACAGGGTCCAGGCTGCCGGCGGTCAGGGCTCCTGAGAGAGGAACCTCCGGACAATACGCGCCGTGTCTAGGAGTACTGCCTTCTGGATCAAGCCCTTGATCCAATTGCCTAACGAGAGCCTCCGCAGATGTTGGTCGAGGCTCTTGGCTAATAAGCCATTGGCCGTCACGACTATCGGCACAATGATTGCTCTATCCACTTCCCACATGTCGACAACCTCGCGAGCCAAGTCAAGATATTTAGTTTGTTTATCTTTCTCAGCTTTCACGAGGTTCTCGTCATGAGGGACCGCTATATCAACAATCATTGTGCGACGCTCTAGTCGATCTATCACCACTATGTCAGGCTTATTGGCAACAATAGTCCTGTCAGTGATGATAGATCGGTCCCAATACAATGTGACGCTGCCATTCTCGAGAACTGGGTCGGGCACATACCTATAGTACGGTACTTCTGATTCAACAAGATTGTATTTAAGAGCAAGTTGCTGATGGATAATCCTGGCTACAAGGTTGTGTCTGTGCAAATAGTCTCCGTTAGCTAAATGAGAACACCCAGAAATAATGTGTCGGATTGATTCTCCGGGCCGGTGGCATGCCCGACAGATGTCAACCGTACCGTCCTTCACAATATATTTCCGGTAGTTGTTCGTCATCATAACTTCGTCCATATTATTATTATTATTAGCTACGAGCCAAGTTGTCTTGCGAGGACTCTAGGGGTTAAACTGTCTTCCTATGAATGAAAAATAGTACGAGTTGTAATATCGCACGCGATATTCAGCGCAGTGTAATAGGTCCTTAAATGTAGAAATGTATGTATTTTAATATAATATTAATATTATATTTAATATCGGTGCTTGCCTTGCTTAAAGTTATGATAGCCTGTAGCCCGTTTATATTATATTGGTGCTCGCCTCGCCATTCGCTTCGTCGCTTGATGAAACATAATTATTTAAACAAAGTGTACGAGGCGATTCACTGTTTACACTTGCATGCTCACTTGCACCAGCACGGCAGCACTAGCACAAATGTGGTTTTTTGGCAGGGAGAGGTAGGAATCCATGAAATTATTTGTGGGTCCAAGGATTATGTATACAAAAAAATTGGTTGAGTCTCTCGTGAAGTGAATTGGTAACATTTTCTAATGAACCTTCAAATCATTACTTCAAATTAATAAAATAAGAAGACTTAAAGGTCCAAGTGACCAGGTCATAAAAATACAAAAAAAAAATTGCTTCAAATTGACGTTTCTCTATTTGACACATTGCATTTGCATTGACAGTGTCAAATTTTGTCTAAAAGTACACCAAAATGTCATAACAGGATCAGTCAACGAATGCCTGTTTAGGTTGTAGGGTTGTTAAAAATTTAAATTTTACGATAATGTTATATGATAAGATTCATTAATTAAAATAACTGAGAGGCAATAAAGTATACATAATTGTTGGAGTAATTTAACGAGAGTTACATTAGTGTTACAGTGAGAGTTTTTTACATTGAATATTATACATAGAATAGCACCATGTGCTTGTGAAGCAGAAACATATATTTACAAGTCTGTCAATTTATATAACTACAAGATGGAATCAGAGCCTAAAGAAAGTTCAGATTTGCTTAGACCTCGGAACAAAATTGAGGTGAATGGAAATTTAAATCATGAACAACCCAAAGGTCCACCGGATGGCGGAGTTCGGGCATACTCCGTCGTGGTTGCATCGTTCCTTACAAATGGCCTGTTCTTCGGCGTAATAAATTCATACAGTGTGATATACACGGTCCTTGAAAAGCATCTGAAAGATGAAGGAGTCTCTAATTCGGAAAGTCGAGCTGGTAAGTTTGTCATACGCAATATTGAAATACATTACTCAGCCAATTTATATATTTATTTCGTCATTTGAAAACTCTGGATCGAATTCCATGTCAAAGTTGCGTAGCTATGCATATTAACCACACAATCATTAGACCAATACTATTTGTACATATGAGCAAAATTGCGCACCTACCATTAATTAGTTAGTAGTGTAGGTATTTTCCTTAGGGGAAAAGTTGGTGAATTATTTCTTGTCATCTAATTACTTAGTTGACATTAGAGCACCAAAACCATAATATATAATTATACATATAATATGTAGTGTCCTACAGATTCAATAAATAAATTTTATTGATGTTAAAAAAATGTTATTAGATTAATTCATCATATTAAATTAAGATACCTCCAAGAAGGTAAACTCTGTAAGCAGATATATCAATAGGTACCCCCACAAAAAAGATTTAGACTAGATAATACTTATTTCATTGAATTTATGCAAAATTTTAGGTTTATAATTATATTGCTTATAATCAAACCTTTCCTTAACAAACAACTGTACTTAACTCCAAACAAAAGATTTTGTAATTTGTAACTTTAGGGAGATGTTCGCTATTAAAATGCAATTTTATTAGTCGTTGCGCGATTTTAAATAGACACACTGAAATTCCACGAAAAACTAAGAATGAGTATATTAGAAACTCAATTTTACCCAAAAATGGCTGTCACACACCCTTCACAGAAGATTCAATATGATAATTGCTAAAAAGGAAAACTTACATGAAATAATTGTAATACATATGTGTCAATAAACTGTTGTTACAAGTACTAACTATTATTATGCCCTTTGATACCATGTCAATGAAAATCAGAACATAATAGCAGATGTTTAATAATTTCTTATCACAATAATTATGTTTATGGATGTTCCGAGGACTTGAAGGGTTATCATATTGATTTATTTACCACATCAGTACTATACAACAGTATCTTCAATTATTATCATGGAATAAATGAATTTTTTCTTACAATACATCTTGAACTGGTGCTCAAATAATGAAATGATTTTAATTTAATGATATCGTTTGCTTGGGGTCTAATGAATGTAGAATACTATTTTGTTGGTTTTTTTTGGGTTTTTATTGGTTTTTATTTTTAAAAGCAACTACGTTTTGTGAATAGATTTGATTTGATTGATAGAAATTTCTGCGACTTTGCAAAGCAGTATTTACATACTCTCTGTTTTGTATGCAAAGTTTTTATAGGCATACTTAATTAAGAATGAAACATTATAAAAAATATAAAACCAACTTTCAAATTTCAACCTTATTTGATTTAACCTTTCAAATATTGATTAGAGACACAATAGAAAGACAATGAGAGAGTGAACACCGGCGTTCGCTTGGGGTTTAATGAATTCATTGATTCCATGATTTTTTTTGAAGCTTCTACTGTTGGAGAAATACTCTCAGTTTCAGTCAAATACTTGTGTAATAGAATAAGAGTAAAAAAATAGTAAGTACCTTGATATTTTTTATGCCACATAACAATTTCTCGGTAAACCACAACCACGCAAGTATTTTACTAGGAAAAAATATTACACTATCAACTAACTAGTTATTGTAATCAATAACAAGATTTTGCACATTTGATAAAAATGAGTCATGGCCTAGTGGCATTTATGACAAGTAAAAGGATATAGAATGTACCTTTCTACTTTTTAAGTAGTAGGCAGTCAATTGAATACATCCCCAGAGCAAACTTATTAATATTTCATTAAATACTACCTAGTCTTTAGATTGTTATAGAGCTAATAAATGTTTCAATCAAATGATTTTGCTGACAGACAGAGAATTTTATTGGTCATGTAGGTCAGTGCAACATACCTACGAGATAGTTGAAAATTGAAGCTACAACATTACATCATAAATGGGCAATTTGCATTTTCGTACATCGCTAAATTACATATAGAAGACAATTTAAAATTCAAATCATTACGCGATAGTCGGAATCTGCGTAGTTGTTTGCATACTACGCAGATATTACTTGCATTCAATAACAAAATGTTTTTATATGTAAATCGTCGTATATCACCTGAAACACAACTCCACTAGGTACCTACTTGATAGTTAATAGGCCAGATTGTCATGTGGCGCCAAGCGAGTCGCACGTGGCGAGCCTGCCAGCCGGCGCCCGCCACGAAGGCCATCACTTCATTGCGTTCAATTTCATCATGCCTTTGACGCACCGTCATTGGAATCATTTAACAGCTTACCCAAATCAATGACTTCATGTAGTTACCTACCTAACCAGCTTTTATTCGGTCTGTCGGTCGTATAGGGTTATCAGTAATGATATAATATAGTCAGTAGCGTAACTATAGGGTGGCAAGGCTGGCAAAATGCCACGGGCCCCTGCCCCGGTGGGGCCCCCGGTCCAAGAGACCTTGAGTTCAGAAGAAATAAATCTACAAATTCAAATCAATTATTAAGATTTATTAAACGCATTCATAAGAAAAGGATCAATTTCTAATTCTGATACGCCATTAGGAAGCCTACGTTCAGAGACGAAATATAAAAATCCTTGTGTATTGGAGACTTACCGATTTATTAATAAGAAAGTATATTTTACATCTGTACTTCAGTGATTTATCAAAATTAAATTACTAAGTTGACGCTTTTCCTGGGGCCCCATCTAATGATTTTGCCACGGGCCTCAGATGGTATAGTTACGCCACTGAATATAGCTACTGTTATGAGTTCTTTCAAACCGAATGTGTGTTTTAATTTAGCATTGTTCATCTGATCAAGCCAAAGCCACCTACCGCAACTAAAATGTCTGTTGTTTTTTTCCACACACTGCTCGTTCTGTCTCTTATCTGAAACGATCGATGGTAATGGTAAACGATATGGCTGTACGATGTATGGCCGGCAAATCGGCTTGTCGTAGCAGTGCATAAGCAGCAGTGTAGGATAGTAGTGCCTTGGGTTAGAAATATCTATCATAATAACAAATATTTTAAATAGCCATATCTATGGATTTGTGAAATAAAATCTAGCATACCAGCATACCTGTATAGTACTGTATTGTGTATAGAGCAGTGGTGGCCGAATGGTAATGGCCCCGACTTACGAGTTGTAAGTCGCGGGTTCGAACCCAGCCACAGGCGCATTACTTTGTGTAATTTATTTCATCACCACTACTCTCAAAACGACGAAGGAAAACATCGTGAGGAAACCGACATGTCCTAGAACCAAAAATTCGAAGACATGTGACATTCACCAATCCGCACTGGGCCCGCGTGGTGGATTACGGCCCATTCCAGAGGGAACATTAAAAAGGCTGATGATGATAATACCTGTATAGAATACTTATACATCTAGATCAAGATACCTTAGTCTACCTAAATTATAGCGACTATGATTCATTAAGTAATGGCAGGTTATCATAATATTTTTCTGGGGTTGTCGCCGATTTAAATGCTTCTCCATGCCAACCACCAACTAGGTTCTGCTAAAGAAGTTTTTGTGAAAAACGTTATTTGAATAACGCAATACACGCAAGTCGCTATTTGATGTGTCCTCTAATGACAAATATCTTGCCAGTATTGTCCCGGGACCAAGGGAAAGGTTTGAAAGAAGAAAACTGTACTTACGTAACATGATAGGGCAGTAAGATGATAAAAAAAGATTTGAAAACAAGTAACGTACAAACAGAGCATGTATGAAGAAGCATTTTTTCAGCTCATTGTTTATGTCATGAGTTAAAGGAGCATACGTAGCGTTTACTGCCTAAAAGCTTCTTTAGCGTAATATCGTCGATACAAGTGTTGGCATTGAGAACCTTCTGAATCGACGACAACATCACAAAAAAAAAAAACGGCTTACTTAGGTAGTCGCAAAACGACTCTTGCGAAAACGCAAAAAGTCTACTGTCTTTCGCAGAATGACTATCAAAAGGTCGCTTTCTAACAATGGCTTTTTCGCAGAATGTCTATTTCGCTAAATATGTTAGTAAATTAGAATAAAATTCAGCCAGGTTTAAAAAATGGTGGTACTGCGAAAATTATCTGTAAAGAGTCATTCTGCGAAAGCGACATTACGAGGAAGAGACATTTTACGACCAGTAAACATTTTCCGAAAGAGACATTTTGCGACAAAAAAAAAATATGGCCACACCTGCGTTGTCGCATCATTTTATTTCATGAGTAGGTACCTATATTCGATCTTAAATTTTTACGCATATCAACGGACGAGTTTTGTTTTATTAATACTGATGATTACGAATATAAGTATTTTTGTATCATTAATCAAAGTCGTTATAATTCCATCATAAATATTATTATTATTATTAGATCAGATACATCTTGAACTGAACATGTAGATAAAAGTAGGTGTCATTGTGTCTACTTTGCTTCGTATGAAGAATAAAACCACAGAACTCTGTTGAACCACCCAACCATCGTTCGACTAGGAAAGCCACAAAATAATTCTTACATATTATATCAAATTGCTCTAAATAAAATTGGTATTTACTCATCAATCGATTCATTTATAATACAAAACGTCTGCAGACGAAAGTGACAAATTTATCGCGTGATTTGTACTGCGGCTGGTGTAGTGATGACCCGATTAGATTACGAGACATTGTGTGTCACTTGTCAACTTTAACTGCTTGTTATATTTAGATTTTTCGACTTCCATGTTGATTGATGAACACATGTGTAATGTGTAGGTAACGTAGAAGTGTGCCGACTTTACGAATTCTATTAAAACTCACGTAGATACAAGAGATTTTTTTTTTTAACTAGCACACAACGCCGTCTAGTCCCAAGCTAAGCAGAGCTTGTGTTATGGGTACTAGATAACTGATAAACATACTTATATATTTCTAAAAACATACATATTATAGATAAATTACACCCAGACACAGAACAAATGATCATGCTCATCACAAAACCAACAGGTCAGTTAAAAGGCATTGATGGAGCATTCCAAAAAACATCGAAATGAGATTGATTGCTCTTTTTAAGAACTATTGTACTTATAAGTTTCGCTTTATATACAAAACTTAAGCATTAAAATGTCCCTATTTTCTTATATATCCATTGACTTATATTCTAGTGATAGACAAGCCCTTTAATGGAAATTATTTGTCAAAATATTGAAAAGTTCAAACGGAAATCTGCTGCAGCGCTACATTGGCATTATGTCGTCTAACAAAACTATGTAAAACGAAAAATTACTAATGTAAAGCGCTGATACCTTTTACAGGATACTTTTTTCGCGACCAAAACGTCTTAAGGCGTATAGTTCCTTGAACCATCTGGCCGAAATTATGTGAACGCAACTCTCGCACTCGCCTAGGCGGCAGTACGCAAATCTGTGCATTTATTTTCGGCCAGCAGCGCCCGGAAAGCGCTTTAAATCCATTTTCTCTGCGAGATGTTGATTGATTTACATATGCAATGTTCACTTTGAAGAATATTTAACCACCAATTTTTATGTTTAAAAATGTTTCTAAAGGTCCAAGCCGTTTCGAAGGAGTAGGGAAAAGTTGCGAAATTGCTAAATTTTTTTTTTTGACAAAAGTATTAATTGCACGAAAAAATCAAATGTTGATATTATTGTTCATGAATCTATAATAAACATATATTTTTTTCAAACCAATTGACCTAGCCGTTACGGAGGAGTAGGCCTCAGAAAATCACTGTTTTATGGCACTTTTCGGGCGTTTGGCCCTTAAGCGCCATGAATTTCGTAGTACTTACGCGTTTAGTTCAACATAGTGTAATGACATGTTATCCATAATATCCATATAGATTTTTATACCGCAGAAGTGACACAGTTTTTTACCTACAATACTTCATTACAATAAAACTCTATTTCGAAATTTTAGTTATTGTAAATTCAGAAAACTACGTCTACCTCTTTAATAAATAAGTGAATTCAAAATCGTGTAAAATAATGAAACTATTTATTGTAATCATCATTCTAAAGGATATGCTAGCTAGCTATCTAGCTAGCTATCTTTCTTTAGTGAATGATGGTCAGGACTGCGCTGCTAATTTTTAGTAACAAAACAACAACTAAAGCAATAGCATAATCAGCTTTTTAATGTTCCCACTGCTGGGACTCCTTCTCTCTAGGAAAGGGAATGCGCCGTAAACCACCACGCTGGCCCAGTGCGGGTTGGTGAATGTCGCATGTCTTCGAAATATGCCGTATTTCCTCACGATGTTTTCCTTCACCGTTTTGAGAGCAGTGGTGATGAAATAAATTACATAAAAAAGTAAAACTTTTTTAAATCTATTTTCAACTTAATTTTTCGGGGCGAATCAAAAATTGATTCGGAGTCAGAAATTTGCACTTGGTTTAATGATGTAGGGGAAAGCTAAAAATGTTTGAAGGCACATTCTGAAGGAATAGCATTACTGCAAGGAATAGCCGACTTATTAGAAAACGTTTTCCAGCTTTAGTATCATCAGTTTGAAAGTGTGCAGAGCAGATAAACGGATATTTTGTAGGAAGCCACGTGTTTTCACGTCTATACTCTTGAAGATATTTAATCAATTTTTCTCTTTTCGGCTGACCAGAGTGAATAAACTTAAGATATAATTATAGTTTATGAAGGACGAAATCTCAATAACAGTAATGATCACTTAGTGATGTATCACTTATATTACACATATGACTACAAATTTAACTAGGTTCAGTTAAATTTTATTATTTATATTTGAATACTAATCTATGTATACATAATATCTAGGTAGGTACGTAATACCTCAGTGCTTACGAAGGACAGAATGCTTAACTACAAAACTTAGCGATGAAAACTGATACTCAATGATTTGCTGGCATTTCTTGCTGCTTTCTTGAGTTTTTACAGTTTCGAAAAACTGACATATTCATAATGATTGAATTTGACGGAATTCATTGGTACCTATTATTTATACAAAAAAACAAAAAAATATCAAATAAAATATTAAAAAAAAAACACGGAATAAAACATCATGCAATTTTCGTGTTCACTAAAGCAGTTGTAGGTAAACATCCGGTTTTTGTGGGAGGGAACATCTGCATGTTTTAGTCTATGATTGTTAAATGGAAAAGCTTTTAAATTAAATAATATAATTTCTAACATACTATTACGATATTTGAAGCTATTCAATTGCTTGAATAATCAATTATTTTACTTTCATGACTACTGAATTATTATTTACGTCCCAAATTCACTTTCTTTTGAATTTATAAGCGCCGCTCTCACACTGTATGAACGTCAAAAATTGCACTAAAGTCATCAATGTCAATTTGCCTACAATTCAGTGCAACAGATTCGATTGAAGTGAGTGTTCAGCACGCCTAATCTAGTGCGTAGTACATATATATCGATGTATATATCAGCAATATATCCAGAAGAACCATTTTCGGTCAGTCAACTCATGTTCATTTCCAGCAACTGAGAAGCTGTTGATAAGTAGCGTTTTCCTTCATTACCAACAGCACGCGAACGTACGAATGTTGATTGAATCAAGGAGAATTGGGCTGTTGTATTGTAGGCGTAACAAAGGAAGTCGATTGCTAACCTCTGCCCTGACTTTGGATAACGATTAAGCCGCATTCAACGTCTTAGTAAATTTTATGGCACAAAAGCAAACTAATAATATCTATTGAGTCTCTTCAAAGGTTTTCAGATCTTATTTTTCAAACTTGTTCAGAGAATGCATAAATCATAAATCTAGATCCATCTACTTATAACGAATGATTATAATTTATGCGTTCTCAACCATATTATAGATTTTTAAACTCCCACGGAATTATTTTTTCTGTCAACAGAGATAGCTGTGAAACCAAAACTTTGATTATTTCGCTGTTATAATTGACTTTGGTATAATTGACCCAAAAAGTAAACCATGATAACGATTCTTGACAATAAATATGCTAATAAACGAAATATAAACTATTCAAATATACATGGTGTGGCGTAAATAGTGGTCCAACGTTAAGGGGTTGATACACCATGTATTCAGCTATCACATACCACAATTTAAAACCACTTTTTACCATAGGTCTCAGAATAAAACTGATCTTTATATTTAAAAAAAAAACAACACCTTGCGATACTAATTTGGCTATAATTTCAACAAAAACAATTATTTTCCTATTTCGTTTTTTGTATATTATTGCTGAATACACATGTATTCAGCAATAATATACACATTTTTGTGTATTATAGCACATGGTATTATACACAAAAAAATTGTTTATTTCAAATTTTAACTACAGTCTTCAGATAATCACTAAACTTTGGGCGCGAATGGTGTAAAAGAAATGTACTACACTGTCGGTGCCCATTATTGAAAAAAAATATGTCCATTAAATGCAGATTCTAATGTGGTATAAAAAAAACTGATACCATGATTTAAAAAAAAAAGTTATTGAGATTTAACTTGAAAAGGAGCCGAATTTGAAAAAAATACCCTATTTATTTTAAGTATGTTACCGACCGACCCCTTAACGTTGGACTACTATTTACGCCACACCCTGTATATGTCCTAACTTCAAGTGATAAGACAGTGAGGTCTGTTTCGAGGAAATGTAGTCGCATGCACAGTCAGTGTCTGTAAATTTCTGTTGTGATGTGATGTGAATAATTGAAGACATTGCAAATTGTAGCCAATTGTGTAATCGCGTCAATCAAACTGTTAAGAAGATCAAATAGGAAAAAAACTGGGCGAGTGCGAGTCGGACTCGCGCCGTGAGGGTTCCGTACAAACTTACCTTTGAAAATAGTTCAATTCTGGAATGGAGTCTCGGAAGATTTCAGAATCGTAAAAAAAAAATTGTGACGTAACAACAACTTTACCCTTTTCAGATATATTCCTATACTTGTGCTATAAGACCTTGCTTTATGCCAAATTTCAGGAGTCTGGGTCAACGGGAGTACCCTTTGAATTTTGATTTCCTCGAGAACGTCGAAATTTACGTTTTTTGCCACATACACCGAAGTAACTTTTTTCTGGTTAACTTAAAAGTTTGATTTTTTTATAGCTTTAAAAGTCCGCATGCCTTAGTATATGGTTTTAATTTCAACTCGATAACTCCACGCGTTCCCGATATAAAGGATCTTGACATACAGACAGACGGACAGACGGCCGGACAGCAAAGTGGTCCTATAAGGGTTCCGTTTTTTCCTTTTGAGGTCCGGAACCATAAAAACTAGTGCGAGTGCGAGTTGGGAATAATAGTGCTTCGTACAGAAATATATTGCAAAATAAGCAAATTGTACCTGTTTTATTGACAATCATAATCGTCGTAAACGTGTACTATTAAAGATGACTGTCAGTTGGCAAGCTGTTATATTTTATGATTGCGCATGTGTTTTATGCTCTAGAAGAGTCTCAATTTTTTTTTCAATTGCAGTACACGTCATCCTCTTCTTTATATTAACATTGCACTTTTCTTTTCCAGCTCTGGTGGGTGCTCTTACTATGGGAACTACTTTCTTCTTGTCGCCTTTGTCTGGTGTGCTGACTGGCGTGTTAGGAATCCGTCTGACTGCAGTGTTAGGTGGTACAATTGCCACTGCCGCCATGTTTTTGTCTTCTTTCTTCGCTTATAATGTTAGTGTCCTTTACTTCACTTATGGTGTTATGTATGGCTTAGGAGCATCTTTTGCGTACACTCCTTCCCTAGCCATTCTTGGTCACTATTTTCGAAAGCATTTAGGTTTAGTAAACGGAATTGTAACTGTAGGAAGTTCCATTTTTACGGTTATTATGCCGCCACTGATGGAGTATATGATTAAAACCTATGGATTAGCATGGCTGTTCAGGCTTTTAGCCGTTTTCACTTTTGGATCAGCAATATGTGGTTTCATATTCAAACCTACTCCATCAATGGTTTCGAAAACGGCTAGGGAAGATGATAGTTGGAAATCGTTGTTAAAATCTGTTGTAAACGTCCAAATATGGAAAAACAAGAAGTACAGGCTGTGGGCGTTATCTATGCCCGTTGCACTGTTTGGATATTTTGTTCCTTATGTACACATTAAAAAGTATATTGAAAATAATTTTGTAGATGTTAATACTAATTTGCCGTTACAATGTATTGCTGTTACCTCTGGCCTGGGAAGATTGATCTTTGGTTTCTTAGCCGATAAACCAGGTATTGATAGAATCTTGTTGCAGCAGATTTCTTTCTACGTTATTGGAACTTTAACAATAATTTTACCATTTATTAATTCATTTGGTTTCTTGGTAGCGATTGCTTTAGGTATGGGAATGTTCGATGGTGCATTTATTGCATTAATCGGACCTATAGCATTTGAGTTGTGTGGGGGTGCATACGCGGCGCAAGCAATAGGTTGCATGTTAGGACTTGCCGCTGCCCCCTTGTCAGTGGGCCCTCCTGTAGCTGGCTATCTGTACAGTCTCAAAAAATCCTACACGCTGCCGTTTGTCCTCGCTGGCATTTCTCCACTTGTCGGCGCTACTCTAATGTTTGCAATTCGTTTCCAACGAGTTCCTTCCAATGAAGAGTCTATTAATACTAATGGTGTCGCTCATCCAGCTTCTGTACTTGTAGGTGAGTCAAACAAACCTCATTTCAATAAAATTATATGATTGTATTTTCATAAAAGTTCTTGTTTTAATAAATTATTTTAATAATCACATTTTTTTTTTGTTTTCTTAAAGAATTATGTACTTTTCTTTTAACGTTAAAATAAAGCTATGTTAGTATTACATGTAAAATATATTTTTTATACTATTACAGAAAAATCTCCGAGCCCGTTACTTATCAATGGAGATGCAAGTCAGCAGACGAATTTATAACGGAACTTCGCTTTTACGGTGTGTTGTTATTAGCCTAACGAGCCGTTGGGTTGAAAAGCTAGAGATGCAACGGACAGCCGCAAGATTTAAAGAAGCAGTAACGCTTTCCAGACGATAGCAGTTAAAATAGTACCTATAATAGTGGCATCATAAAAATGTAAGTAATAAAATCCAATTGATATATGATATCATATGGATATTCTTGATTCATAGTGTCGAGTCAATTTTTCACTGATTTAATCATTGGATTCTATCTAATCTAATCGTTGTCATATTTTTGTCAATTTTATACACCAAAGTGAAAATCGCCTTATTGGTCGTTAAGTTATATTGTAGTGTAGAAAGCGCACAATGAGCATTTCCAGACATTTCAATTATACTGCTGACGCATAGACTTTAAATTATTCTCATAAGTTATTATTTATGTACGATTGATTAGCTGTAAGTGTTAGGGTTGACAAGTTCATATATTTTATCGCATTTAAAAATACATAAATTGCATAATAATATACCTACTACGTAAGTTTTCACTTACATGATTACCGTTGGAAGTTCCTAGTTTAGTTTTAGAAATGTTTAAGTAGATTTAATGTTTTACTATAATGTTTTGCTATATGCATGTAGAAGAGTTAGGAAAACGACGACAAACAAGTGATTTGCAAAATGAAATTCTGTTCTAACTTCCGTCTTATTAAAACCAAAATACGCCTATATAGGCAATAGACAATTATAATGTTCAAGACGGTATCGTTATCTCCGATGTAGTGATCTAATGTAGTTCAGATAAATATCTATATTTTAAAGTTTACTATAAGTGATAGTGCATTTTAATAATAATGTTAGTGCAAACTTGGTCGGCAACCTAATGTAACAAGTAATGTAATTAGTGATGTCAATATACCTATATAAGATTATTTAATTGAAGTGTCTGAACTAGTGATGTAAGATTCGCGAATATTCGCTTGTTTTGCCAATCGTATTCGCAAGAAGCATGCGAATGTTTGGCGAATGTTTTTGACAAACAAAAAGGAAATAATTATATTGATTGAATGGATATAGAATGCAAATACAACTAATATAATTTTATATTTACTTTAATATTTTTCTATCGCACAACTTACAAACATTATTTTCACATTTTCAGTGTTACAAATTGTGAAACAACATGGTAACGAAGTGTGAAGTCATAGTCGTGTTTTATATCACTTAAATTTAACAAATACAATAATAGGTTAGGTAGAACCTCAAATCATAACAAATCTTATCGAAAGAATTTAATTTGATTAGCGGCGATCAGTTAGTCTGTAACGGCTCTGCCCCGTTCGGTTTAAACTTGGCTGACTCGAAATGTCAGACTTGCATGACGTTTTGCGCGCACTTTGTGTGAATTTGAATATTCGCATTCACATTCTTGGATGTGAGAAATCTAACATTCGCTACATCACTAGTCTGAACCGTATTTTTCTTTTCTTTGTATAACGTGAGAGAAAATATTGCATAATCTGCATTACAACGCTAACTACAATGCGTGTTACACAAGTCCCACATGCTTGCTATAACATAAAAATATGCAATCATAGTACATAGGTATGTACCTATAACGCAAGGCTACTAAATTGGCTACTTACTACGAATGAAAAAGCACGCACGCAGTTGTTATGGACCAAAAGTGATTATTAGGACACTATAAATATGCCCGTGTAGTTTGAAAAATCACAATATATGAGGGCATTATTATAACAACTATTATAATATTAATTCATTTAACTATAAAAAAATTAAATCGAAAATTACAAAATAAAATTAATTAATCATTTTTAATTTTTTTATGAAATCGTCCGGCCATTATTAAATTTTCATCATTATAAAACCAAGTCTTTAATTATATTTGACATGTATCACTTTAGAAGTCTTATCAACAATTTATTTAATGCAATTAAAGGTACAAAAGTACGAACAGGTTAGGTTAGGGAATAACGGGGGCTAGAGTGCCCCCCTTATTTCCTAACCACACGAAGCCTCTACTTTAAATTCCGCAGACAGTAATAGGACCGAAATCGACCGTACTTATGCCGGTAGTGTAAGAACGTGACGAATGAAGTACTTGGTGAAATAAATATTTTTGGAATGATATTTTAACATTAGAAATATTTGCGAAATATGTGTTTGGTCTAAGGATTACTTATAAAGTATATCTTCGAAATGAGATGATTGTTAAATGATTAGTGTTTAAAATATTATTTCTAAAATGATCTTAGTAATTAGTTTTTTAGTCAAAAATTAGTTTACCCTGTATTCGATTTCAGCCCAAAACTAAATAAAAACAAGGAGACCGATTGACGTTCGCTCATAAGCGTCGCGGGCTCTAAGTGGTCAGCTCGAATCACGCGTTTCTTCTTTCCCCGCACCCTGTAAAATGTACCTGTGTAATATATGTGGCAATGTTTATAATGTCTAGGCAATGTGATAAATAAGGAAGTTGAAATTATAATTATTTACTTTGCCTGAAGTAGCTTGTCCTTATTTAAAATGCCCGGGCATTATGAAAAATGACTGAAATTATTACTTGGTCCATAACGTACAAAGACACGTTTTACGCAGCTACAGCGAGTGCGTGTACTAATACGTACGTGTTAATGTGTGCGTGCATCTTTTTCGCTGGTGTAGTCGACCTATAAAATTCTTCTCCTAAACTGTATACACGTTGAAATCTCAAAAGTTTTACACTTGGTTTCAGTAAGCAGATACTTAAGTTTTTTTGAGCAAATCTATAAGCAAATCTCATAATTATTATGATTGGTTTGCTGAAATAAATTATTTGATGACAAATAAATCATTTCAGGTTTTCATATATCGGCCGCAGCAGTTAAATTTGTTACTTAAGTCCATACTCTACATGACAAAAATGATTGATTTGCAAGGTGATATTAATCATTTTGCGTAAATTTAAATGTTGGCAATATTTTCCTATGTCTAAGTGGTTATTTATTTAAATAACCTTACTAATTTTATCTCCCGTACCTACTTACACTGTAGTAATGGCGTATTATTCTTAAAACCAATGAGATTTCAGTTGTGTAGAATCAGAATCTCGATATTAGCAGGTAGGTAACTATATTAGTTACGGTCACCGGAACATTTTGTTAGAGTTTAATTACTTTTATTTAATTTTAAATCGATATAAGTTAAGTTAGTTTCAATGAGTTGAATCAAATGAATTATTTGAAAAGATATTGAAGTCTTGAAACATAACATTGTTATTTTTTTTATTAATTTGGTGTTCTATGTTTTATTTATTTTCATAACCAACATTAAATAAACTGACAAAATACTTCTAATCATTATGTATAGTTGAGTTTTTGTAAAAAAAAACTGTCGCATTACAAAAACGGTTTTTGAGAAAAACGCGTTACAATTTTCATTTAATTTATTTATGTTCCTATTTACTTAAAAATGATGCGTTATTCTTTTACAACCATTTACTCTGTAGTTATGTCGCTTTTATTGATCGGTAGAGAATCAAAATCCAACTAAGATTGCATTTTTATATCAATTCCCGCTTTTTTGTGTTATAACAGTTTTTTTAAGGAAGTGCGAAATTATTTGTTTTATTACTCTAACAATAAACATTTCATTCTATGACAAAAGGTCAGACTATTGACATGATTAGAATATTATTATAACAATCGTCATTCAAAAGCTGTGATATAAAATTCATAATCATTGTTAAGTATTTAAAGATATCTAATATAAGCATATTGTATCTATTTATTTACTTACATAATAATAATAAAAAATGAGTGTGACTTTAAAAAATCTAATATGAGTTAATTGTTAATCATAAATCTTTATAATATGTTATATAATACATTATATTGGACAGTTACATGCAATTTAGTAGTAAGCAAAGTTTTTACGGTTAAAAAGTACCTTTTTCAATTCAATCCGACTATATACCTACATACCTATATCATGAAATGGTTCGAACTAAGTATAACTTTAATACATTAATTTATACCTACACGGTGGTTACAACTAAAGTAAACCCGTGCTATTTGCGGAATTTTTTCACAATAATACAAGGTGCAGTTTTAAAACTGCACAATATTTCAGGAGGTTGTAATAAAACTCATAAATAATCATATAAAAATACGATACCTGGTCAATAATCAGTAAAACTTGTTATTTTATTTTTTTAATTTTAACCGTTTTTCAGAATAACTCTCTAAATAAACTTCTTAAAAAAATACAGAATCACCCGTTGCGATTTATCGCACGCCGTGTCACTGTGTGTGTGAGTGCATCAACCTGTACGAGGCTCCGCCCACTTATTTTACGAAATGAATAATTTAACCTTAGATGTAGATCGAATTCGATGATCATAATGTACATTAATGTCTTAAATTTCGCTATTTAATTACTCGCTTTTAAGCATCATCACAATGTGAAAATCTTTTAAAAGTCACGTTGACGTCGCGTCGATAGGTACTTACGTATCAGCTGATGAATAAAATGTTAGGCCGAGATCAATAAACCTTATGAGGCGTCCGTGCCTCCGTCCGTAGGTAGGTATCATAGAGCGCGCGCGCTCGAGATTTAGATACGCAGTGGTACATGAACGTACCTACCAGACGCAGTGTCATTCTCAAGGTCAGTTTTCCGTAATAATTTCGTTTTTATTTGTAGATTAAATTGGTGGATGTGAAATTTCCCTTCGTACTTTTTAATGGGCTGAGGACCGACAAAAAACACTTCAAGATAATTTGTGCTATTTACGTAGATAGGTAGGTTTTTAAGTGATTTATCTTGCCTGTTAGGTAGGTATTTTTACCGTAGTTAAAATTTTTAAATCAATTTATTTACACTAATCAAATTGATTCGGCTAACAACGTATTTACAAATGACTTTTTATGTACTTACTAATAAAATAAAATAAATACCTAAGCAGGTACTTATGTTACCTGGAGGTGTTGTTCAAACAGACAGCAGTCTAGCACGACGTTGCTGATTTTCTTTTAATTTCGTAGCACAAACACATTCGTTTTAAAGTGTCGAAAGCACTAATCACTAGTGATCACCGTTTCACGTAACGTACTTGCCGACCGTAGTGAGGAAACCAAACCGTAGACCAGCATCCCGCGTGCTGGCCCGTGGCTCTCGCTTGAAGTATTCCAGGATATTTTCCTGCAAGGCGACAAGCAGGCCTTCGTTGCCGCGACCGTCAGCAAGCCGGGGAACGCCGAATCGTCGAAACTCGCGGAGTCTTTGCGTAGCAGCCAGTATTACCCTTTGAGATGGACGTTACGATGTTTCCACTGATAGCATACAAGCGGACTATCTCCACCAACTCTACATTGGAGTATTGGTCTGTCATCTTTCATCACTAGATACCGCAACCGTTAACCGAAGGCGCTGTGGGCGAATATTGCAAGCGCGTGTATGCACACGTCGGCGACGTCAGTTACACTAAACATGATCGATTGATCGATGGCGCGGGGGCGTGGCTAGGGTGTGTCGTGCGGGAGATTATTGGTGCTTTACGTTGCGTGTATGTGTGTGAAAGCGCGGTTTAAATAATGGTGCGTTTGTGTGTGTGAAAGCGCGGTTATAAGGGAGGTATCAGACTAGCAGAGTTTATAAAAAAGGTAGTTCACACATACCGATTTCCATATATAAGAAAAAAAATACCTACTCATTTTATTATTGATTCGGGTCGAGAATCACTAACATAATTACCTCCTGAATTTTTTTGCACCTTTAAAACTGCACCTTGTATATTTAGTTAATTGTAAATATTCAAATTTTTATTATAATTTGGCTCATTTTAAGTGATTGGAATTGATATTTCACTCACACTGACATTTTGAATTTAATTGTACAATTCGATTAATAACTGTACGCCGAGCGTTGAAATCATCGCTGTTGTTGAGGCATTTATTTACGTGTCGCTTAGTGTTTATGAAAACGGGCATTAGTATGTATATTTTTTATTTTATAAAACAGGGACACGAGCAGAGATATTTGAAATAATTTACAGGGTGTTTAGTTTAGAGGGTAGTGTCAAGACTCTTAATTTTATCCCAGTAATGTGACATCTTTCTATTTTTGAGATAATATAATTATATAGACTTGGTCTTGCTTAGCAAGAAAAATATATTTTAATGTACATAATTATGAATATCTTGAAATTAGATGAAAGTAAAAAAAACGAAAAACATTTTGACTTTGACTTTTGAGTATTCTCTGGTCTGACGCAAGAGGCTTTTAAACTATGTCTGCCTAACCTGTCTCGGAAAGTGGCATTTAAAATATATACCTCCTTAATATGTATAATTAAATTTTATTTCTTTAAAAAAACAATATTAATAAAAAATCTTATAAATGTTTATTTGTTAAACAGCCAAGCCAATTCGTGTTCCTACCTCGTTTTAAGATTTATTTTTACTTAATTAATTGTACCTACATAATATAAAGCATTACCTATGTAATCCTATATAATGATATGCTTTTTTAATGTTTAGTTACGTTTTTCTTATCTGCGTAAATGCAGAAACATTGTGAATTCCTTAGATGTTATATAAAAACAAGTTTACTAGAACAAGAAAAAAACAGTACTTTAAAAATTTTTCGAAGAAAATGTCAGAAGTTCACGGACGATATAGATTTTACGTATATCTAGATTTTACTAGTGAATGTTCTAGTGTCTGACCGAAACAGGTTTTAAAACCGAAACCGAATTTCGGCAACAGTCTGTTTTGGCCGAAACCGAAACCGAAACTTCCTTACAAGGATCATGCTTTGAGGGAAAAATAAAGAATACGTAACGTAACGTATAATGAGTCAGTCCTTATATTTTTTCATGCTTTTTTAAATTTAGGTATATTCATTGACTATCATGAATTTTACTGCACTCGATTTTAGTTTGGCAGTAGATAAAACGAACTGCAAACACAAGCCAGTCATGACATGATTAGGCACGTGGACACGGTAGAATGTCTTCGTTGCTTACTCGCATAGAAGGAATTTAACGTGCTGAACATGACCGATCCCAGCGCAAGAATTCCCAAGTGTGGTTTCGGTCGTAGTTTCGGCAGGTTTGCCACCGAAGCCGAAACTAAACCGAAACTCGTTTTTTTGCCGAAACTCGACCGAAACCGAAACCGAACATTCGGTCGGACACTAGAATGTTAACTATTGAAAGAGGGGTTTTATCTCAGTAAGAAAAATAATAACTAAAAATAAGGAATTTTGAACTGCAATTTTATAAAACCTGCTTCACGCGCAACTGTTTTTAAGCAATTATAATTGGAACATTTGTTGAACATCTCTAACGCCTTTATTTGAAAATAATATTTTTAAAGAGTATACACATTTTTCCGCTTCTTTTCCATAAATGCGTAATATATTATTTTAATTTTCAACACTTTAATATGTTTATTATGCAGTTACGTCTGTAGCGGGCCTTAACGACCGCATATTTTAAGTATATTTTAAATGGATTAGTGACGTGTTTACTTTATAATCTACTTCTATTTGTAGTGTATAAGTATTGTCTCTGGGTTATATAAAAATAATAATGTGCGTTAAAAATCAATTATATTATTTTGCAGTTTACTTGGAGACTTATTGTTGCAAAACTACCATTGTCCATTATTCTTATGCAAATGAATACAGATGAAAATATTTTTATTAAAAACAAGTCACATGTTCAATGGCTACCTTGTATTATGCTGCCTACTTTTAAAAAACCCATAATAAGTATGATGGAACATTGTCATCTAAAAGACTAGCTATTGACGCAAGATATATTTTTTTTATTATTTGATTGCTGCGTTCTTCCCGTCCGATTATAATTTCGGTGTCTGCAAGGCTAGAGTGAATAGGCTCTTAATAAACTAGTGTTCTTCACTATCAACGATGGCATCACTGCGAGCTAATTTATATTATTAAAAAAAAGATCTTTAGTCTAAGTTTTAAAGGTTAATTTATTTCAAAGTGCCTGCATTTTAAAATAAATCGTTTTAAAAATGACAAGATTACTGCAATGGATACATTTATACTAGGTATATAGCTTTGCTCGCGGCATGGTCTGCCTAAAGTAAAGCTACACAAACGCCAATAGCACTACAACTTCTGGTTCTCTGGTTGTCACATTGTAAAATTCTATCGCAATAGCATTATCTGTTTTTAAATTAGACTGAATTTTGTGAGCCTAAGTGCAGCGTTTTTAAAAAATGGAGAAAATTTAGCAACGTGCTGTCATCAAATACCTGTTTAAAAAAAAACTAACTCCAAAAGAGATTCACGAAGATATGTCAACAACATTGGGGGAATCTGCTCCGTCGTATACGACTGAAAAAGTGGGTTGCAGAATTTAAATGCGGACGAGAGAGTATTGAAGACGACCCTCGCTCCGGCCGGCCTACGACGTCTACGACTGAAGAAAACATCGGGAAAATCTGTGATCTGATATTGGCAGATCGGAGATTGCCCATCAGGGAGATTGCAGACACTATTGGCCAATGAACTTAGATTTTCTAAGGTTTCTGCGCGGTGGGTACCCATATTGCTTTCAGTTGAACAAAAACGAAAACGGCTCACGATTTCTCGCGACTGTTTGGAAATGTTTGAGGCTGATCCACAAGAATTTTTGGCCAGATTTGTGACAATGGATGAAACCTGGGTACACCACTACATCCCAGAGTCAAAACAGCAATCCAAGCAGTGGGAAAAACCAGATGAACCGACTCCAAAAAAGCCAAAGCAATTTTGTCAGCTGGCAAGGTGATGGCATCAGTTTTTTGGGATGCTAAGGGTGTTATCATGGTGGACTACCTTGCAAAAGGTGAAACTATAAACTCGGCTTATTACTGCACCCTTTTACGTCGTTTACGTGAAACAATCAAAGAGAAAAGGCCAGGATTACTTAGCAAGAAAGTTTTGTTCCATCAGGATAATGCACGCGTTCACACGTCTGTTGAATCTATGGCTCAAATTCGTGATTGTGGCTTTGAATTACTGCCCCATCCCGCCTATTCCCCTGATTTGGCACCTTCAGACTTTCATTTATTCCCAAACCCAAAAAAACACCTTGGAGGTCAAAAATTTTCATCAAATGAGGAGGTCGAAGCTGCGGTTGGTGACGTTTTTGAAGGCCTTGAAGAAACTTTTTTTATGACTGGCATACAGGCGTTGGAAACCAGATGGAAGAAGTGCATTAAGTTAAGTGGAGATTACGTGGAAAAATAAAATTAGTTTTGTTTATATTTTATATTGTTTTCTTGCTGAGGCCGCGGACTTTTCAATCCATCCTCGTACATTCGGTATTAGGTAATATGAGTCCTAACCTACCTATGTTTTGTATGTATCATGCCCAGATGTATGATCGTCAACAAAGTAGTTATAGAACATTAGTTAGTTGCAACACTTGTCTGTACTTACGTTATGTTTGTAGTCTTGCTGTCAGTAGCCAAAATGTAGGTATAGAATTATAGAGAGTCAGACTGGTGACAGGAGTCAGAGACGCACATTTGGCTCTTGTGAAAACCAGCTGGTCCAGGACTCGCAGCCTTCAGTGTCTGCTCTTGCGACTTGTTTATAGTGACTCACTGGGAACGCTCGCCCTTGAATTGGAAGCGATAATAAATGCGTCACAACCCGTAAGAACTTTCATCTCTGATATTTCTTTGCAGAGAGCCGGGATTTGTTACACAATTTCGATGTACTTCGGTAAGTTCTGAAGAAGCATACCCGATACTGACCTTCAGCTGAAAAAAAAAATAGTTTATTGATACCAGACATGTGATATTCACCAACCCGCACTGGGCCCGCGTGGTGAACTACGGCGCTTTCTCTCTCCTAGAGAGGAGGCCTGAGTACCAGCAGTGGAAACATTAAAAGGCTGATTATGCTTTGGTACCAGAAAAATCATTCACAATGTTCCAAGAAAATAAGGCACAGTATCTCAGAAGTTGCTGATACTGGTTCCCAAACTAAGCGAAAAAAAGAAAAGAGTGTCCATGGAGTTTCTTTCACGTTCTTCTCCATAGAGATCTACGCTTTGGAACGTGCAATTTAGCTTCACTTTTCTTGGACTAACCGACATTTGACTATTCAAAAGTGCCTGCAAATGGTCTATTTGAAATAAATGATTTTGAATTTATTTTGGGACAGTGTTCAGTCCTCAGATTGTACTTACATGCATAAGACGGAGTTTATTAAAAAAATCAAACTGGCCACTAACCAAAAACAAGCATAAAATGGTGTTATTGTTTTGTCTCTAAGTCCCCGTGCATGTAGTATCCAACATGCACGGGGATAGAGCGTTATTTATCTTGGCGGCATGAATTCTTCATTCCAATTAATAATTTAACTTATAAAAATAAGATTTGATTGAAACTTAAAATTTAAAAAAAAGTTGTATAAAACTCAAGAAGACGCAGCGTTGGAAGGCCTCCTACAAGGTGGACCGATGACCTGGTGAAGGTTGCAAGAAATCAATGGATGCGAGACGCACAGGAACGCTTGGGGGAGGCCTATGCCCAACAGTGGACGTATATCGGCAGTAGTAGTGGTGGTGGTGGATCAAAAAACTTAAGCAATCTTTTCGTTCCGAATTAAAAATGCCGCGATCCCCTAGTCACATAATCTCTCTCAAAAACAGGAAAAACTGACTGACTGACATATTATGAGGAAAATTCAACTTTTAGTGGGGTGAAAAGGAGGAAAAATTCATTTGTATGCAAAATATTATTGGACTAATGTACCTACTTGAAATTTAGCATAAATACTAAGTTAAGTACCTGAATAAGAAAGTTTTCATTATCAAAACACCCCCAAAGGCGTCAAAGGTTGTATGAACTGTAGGCCTAAAAAAAGGCCCATTGAGTAATTTATCTAAAAATAAATCATTTCCTAGCGAATACGATCATTATCTATTAGTTTTTTAAAACTATTTCCAAAATACCTACGGTTTCTAAGTTTTTATGAAAACATAGGTACCTACTCGCGATCGACGTCGCGGGAAATGTGCTAGTCTACTATATTCTTGTATATAGAACGTGTGACCCTACATTTTTTTAAATCTTTGATTGACATTGCGAGCGGTGCGACATCGTCACAAGCGCCTACGCCGATTTCACATCAAAGATAGGTACCTACTCGTACCTACATGCCGACCAGACCAGACCTAGGGGCCGACCATAAGACCTTAAAGCAGTATTGTTTTAATATTACTTAGGCTTTTCGTACCATGATGCCTTCAAAACAACCTTATTACAATATTAAAACAAGATTGTTTTCTTAGCGATTTTGTGACGTCACTCTTAAAAAGTTTATTCTTTTCGTACTCTGACGGGATTTTTGACCGCTAGCAGTATTGTTTTTACGTCAAATTAGCAGGAGTAAAAAAGTTGCTCGGACGCAGCGGATTTATTATTGTTTTCCAAATAAATACCATTTAAAGTGTTTTTTGTGACATATAAAGTATTTAAAACTTATTTCGATGCCTAAACGAGCCCAGTTAATTGTTTAATCTGGTGATTTTTGTCCATACGTGGGTTATTAATTTATTATTGTATTCTAGATGGCGAACATATAATATGATTTTTTTAGTTTCTGGAAGCTGATAACTCTGAATTCAACAGTGCACGAACAACAACACAAACAACAAGTTATTTCACTGGAATACACTGTTTAACTTTACCTTGATTCCATGACGTCCATAGGTATACAATAAGTTTCAAGGATACGCACTTCGTGGGTTCAATTATCTGCTTCGAATACCAACCACTTGGAGACAGATTACCTACTCTACATATATTTAAGCACTTGAAAACTATTTTAATATTTCAAAATCGGTTCGCACTCAACAAATCAACACTGATAAGAATCTTGTTAATGTAAACATACGTTCCGAAACCAAATTCTGAATACGATTCACACTAACTTGCAACTAAAATTAAATGTTAACGTAGTCGCTCGCAGCTTTTTGTTTATCTACCGTATTAATGTTAATTCTTAAAAGTTATTACGTCCTTTTTATGAAAGTTACTTAAATCGTTTTAAAAATATTTTTATAAAGACATTTTTTAAGTTCAATGTATTCTATTGGTTCACAATGAAGAAGCGATTCAAACAGACATGTGAAAGAGACAACGCTATATAGATCTATATAGCGCGTATCTTTTCTGTTTAGCAGGGAATAGACAAAATATTTAAAATCGTTCATTCTTTCCCAGCCCCTAGCAGGAATACAATCATACTGAGCGAATAAGTTCATGGTACGAAATGAAGTACCTAATACCAAGTGTTGCTTACGGTTAAAAGTTACATCTGCAGATGTTATGGGTATGTTGATAAAGAATAAAACATAATTTTTCGATGGAAAACATTTTTCATATTAAGTTTCTATCGCGCGGTATAGGAGGTAGGTACCAACCTTCTCATCAACATCATTCTAAAGAACTTAAATGCGATGGGTTTACCTAGTTGGGTTCAGTAAGTTCCTAAGGTTAAGGCACTATCCATCATCAGACCAGCTTCATGGTACCGTATCAATGCATTGTCCTCGAAGCTACATAAATATAGGAAACAGATCTCAGCTCAATCGGTTTTGGGAAACTGTTTCAAATAGGTACATTTGTAAGATTTTGTCCTAAACATAAGGTACCACTACCACCATGTATAAGTACATGATATAAACGTCATGTAGGAGCGGAGAAACAAACAAAATATTTGCTTTAGGGTTTTAACTTATATTTGGATTAATTCTTGTGGAAAACTTTCGGCGGACGTAGTTGATAAAGTTCCGCCATAATCTAACGAATCCTATTTTTTGAGCGGGTTCGCGTTCTTCTGGCGGCGTGGGCGTAGAGGCGCCGTGAGCCGGACTGCTGAAGGAGTACACTCTTATTTCCAGTTCCTCTAAAGACGGCGAATTGGTTTTTTGTGTAACCCAGCGAAGAGGTTTCGATAATCTGTGGACAACATTTCTTTTTTCATAATTTTAAATCGAACAAATTCAGACAAATGCTTGTATCGTAGGTACATGTATGGATCTAAAGTGCAATTGAACGTTGTTTCTCTGACATCTATGGTCACCCATAATTTCGGTTGCTATCATGAAATCTTAAAAACTACACTTTAAAAACTGATTTATTTTTCTGGACTTAAGTGTGCGTCAAGGGCTTTAGTAAGGGCAGTAGGAAATCTAGATGGCTACACTGATATGTCACTGATAGATCTTTATATTGCCATGTATAGTTCCAAAATATCTACTGGTATTCAGTTGCGTCCAGAGATTGGAAGCCGACCCTAACATATTTTTTTTTCTCACAACTATCACACAACTCCGTCTAGACCCAAATTAAGGAGAGCTTGTGCTATGAGTACTACTGACTACATAACGGATAAACACACTTATATGTTTCTAAATACATATTAAAGATAAATTACACTCAAACACAGAGCAAATGATCGTGTGTATCACACAAACATTTTTTTTTGGTGGGAATCGAACCCACGACCTCCAGCAACATTTGGGAAAAGGTTAGACTGTTTTTAACTGCGTAGTTGGTCGAATAATATCCCTGCATGCGATATTGCAAGCGCGGTAATTGGTCATAACGTCCTAAGTTCGATCCGTAGATCGGGTTACTTTGTAGAAGCTTATCATGATTAGGGCTCGGTAGATGGACACAGGTTCACTCCCTTTTTAAAGGAACTTAAATATTATGGCGAAATGTAGGTACCTATGATATGTACTCACTCTGAGTAGTAATCCATATCCTTCAACATATCGGGTAGTTCTCTTTGATCTACATCAGGAAACGCAAAACACAGCCCAACTAGGATAATCGTAACGGACAATTCTATTGCCATCTGGGATAAGTCACTTATAGGATGGAACAGGAACAAGAGGTAGCTGAGAATAGAACCGATTTGACCGGTGGCGTGGCAGCAGCCGAATACTGTGGCGCGAATGTTGATGGCGAATAGACGAGGTGTTATGTTGAGAATCAGTGCGTGTGCTAAAAGTCCTGAAGCCAATGCAATAGAAGATAAAAGGCTGCTAATGGTTTCCTGAAAAGTGGTAATTTTTATCAGTCAAGGAATCAATATCAAGCAATCTTATAAATGGTCGATTCAATTCGTTCCTTAGTTTGAACCACTGTGAATCAGTTATCAATTAATGACGCGTGAATAAAATGATAATTTGAAACAATTCATTTACGATATGGCATCGCTTGATACTATAACTACTGAAGCAATTGGATTACCCTTTACTTAGGTATTAGGTAGGTATATACTGTGACGACTATAAAGGTCACATATTAGTTGCAGTAAAAACTACATTGTAATGGACCTTTTAAGGTTTATGGTTATTAAGAAAATAGATTCGAATATGATAGATGATTGTCAACTAAGGAAAAAATATTGAATTTAATTTATATAAGATAATAACATTATAAAGGCTCCTAACAATATAATTAGTCAAAGTAACAATAAAGCCTTTCATTGGCGTCTCCCCCCGTTACAATACCTAGTTAGGTCATAAATTCTGTCACATGTTTAATATGAAATAATTGAGACAAGTTTATTCATTATGTAACCATTTATATACCAAAATGGACTTAACAAAACATAGATTCTTATGATAATAAGTTTATTCAAAATGACCTCCGCGATTTTGAACACAGGCCTTCAATCTGCGCGGCCAGTCGTCTATCGTGGCACGAACGAGGTCCATGTCAATATCGGCGGCTGCCTTAATCAAGGATGCCTTGAGTGACTCCAAATCAGGATGAGGCTTTGAGCAGGTCTTTTCCTCCAAGTGTTTCCATATTTTGTAATCTAAAGGACTCAAATCTGGACTGGAGGGCAGCCAGTCTTCGTGCCGGATGAAGTCGATTTCACGCGCCGCCAGCCAGTTTTGTGTGCTCTTCGCTTTATGAGCTGGCGCCGAATCTTGCTGGAATACCCAGTGCCTGTTATTGAACATGGTATGAGAAACAGGTTCCACAAAGTTCGTCAGGACTGTATTTTGATAGGTACACAACTGCATTCGATTCGTTTTTACACGTTTCTCACAAAAATGTACCTCAGTTAAGCCCCAATAAGAAACTCCTAACCATGTAACCATGAGCGAGAATGGAAAATGACCTCGTTGGACACGCGGAATACGGTTGCTCGCTTCTTCCCTACTGTGTGCGTACACCTTATCATTTTGTTTGTTGTAGCTCTCTTCTACGGTAAAATTTTTTTCATCCGAAAAAAGATTTTTTTTTACCGCGTACCGTTTCAACAAAGCGCGGCATCTCTTCAGTCTCAGGTTCATTAAACCAGCGTTCAAACGATGTCCTGTTTTTCTTCGATATGCCCGAAGCCCTATAAAGCCTATACCCTTTTCACCGTGGTTCTGCTTAAGCCCATCTAAAGGGCCAACAGTTTCTGTTTACGTTTGGGATTTCTTTGAATTCGCGCCTTCACAGCTTTTATCACTGCTGGAGTCCTAACAGAGCGAGGGCGACCACTTCTTGACCTGTCATCTACAGTAGAGTCTTCATTGTAACGTTTGATGGTACGATAAACGAAACTTTTGATTAGGTATATTCAAATTTTTCAGTATATCAAAAATTTGAATTGGCGCGTAACCGCAACGATGTAACGCAATAACTGCAACACGGTCTTCTTTAAGCGTCCATTCCATATTAAAAAACGAGTAAAATTCTAAAAAGTACACATTTTGATTTTTATGAACAATTCGAATTCAATAAACTTTTTTATGGCCAGCATTCTAAAAAAAAAGTTTTTTCTCTGTGACAATAGTTATGACCTGACCTGGCTAGGTATAGTCTGTCTAATAAGTTAACCGACTTGGGAATTTTGTATAATATTTAACCATTTAAAAAATACTTATATTCGATACTTTTCATGGTTCTTCTGTTAGTAAACAATGATCTCTATCTCTTAATCAACCTTGATTATTGAACCCGTGTTGACTACATCAGATTTCATTAAATCCTAATAATTATCCAAGTCGTTTAACTTATTAGACGACTCTATAACTAACATAGGTACTTGTCATTACTGCTGGTTGGTAGTTAGGCCGCCTTCCCACTATGTCATAACGGTTAATTTATCGTCGGACGACTATCGTCTCTAGCTGCTCCCATTAAAACAACTGTTTGTCGTAGCTACGACAAAAAGTCGCAACAATGAACTAGATTTACGATCGCGATTTAGTTAAATTATTGCCATGACAATCTGTTGAAACGCAATAAAAGTCGTAGACGACACAAGGGTTAATGAGAGAGCGATTTCTATTTCTATCTCGATTGACTTGCAAATGAAACTAACTTAAATTAGTAGGTACCTATCCTATTTCTTTTTCATACCTTAAAGAATACTGTAACACCAGCAGTAGATACGCCTGTTATAATGATGTGAACTAACAGCATGTGTCTCAAAGTCAACTTTACAGATGACAATTTTGTCAGGCACCCGAGTACAACGAAGGAGCAAAACACTTTCAGTAATAAATAATTGCCATCTTTTTCACTGTACAATCTTACGTAAAGTGAACTCCATAGAAAATGATAGAGAATCCAAAACAATAGGGATATAACAAATAAAACTCTTATATTGTATGTGGATAGCATCCCTCCAACGCATGTTGTCGTCTCATCTAGCGAGTGATACGCCTGAAAAGAAAAATCACGTAGGTAAAACATAGAAAAAAATAATTTTAGTAGGTGTAAGATGTCCGAAACTATTTACTATAGAATAAACTTACAGACGTACTCTGTGGTTAATAGGCCTTATCTTGAATTCATTGCACAGTATAATATCGTTCCTTTTGGCAGCATTTACCAGAAGTTTTTCAGCGACATTTATCTTCCTGTTATGTAACAACCATTGAGGTGATTCTGGGCTCCACCTGAAACGTGTTATAGATAGGTATCATAAAAAACACTTTTGGCAATGTGACCTTCGGTAATTCGAAGTTAGTCTAATTTTGGCAGTTAGTCTTTGCGGGCAATTAGATGTGAACTCAAGGTGAAGTCGTTTTCTCTAGTTACTTTTGACTTTCAAAAAATGAATAGTAAAACTAGGTAAAGAACATGCGGCGGAGACCTCTCGCGTCGGCGGAGACCTCTCGCGCCGGGCCTTGGTCGAGGCCATGGTCCGGAGCGAGGAGGAGTGGCAGGCGGTCGTTGACTTCTGCGAAGCAGTAATGCTCGCTAAGGAGGAGGCCGACCGCATCAGGCAACGGCGCTCTCGCCGCCGCCGCCGGGATTCCGATCCCGATTTCCAGCCACCGTAGGCGCGGGCTTGCGGACAGTGAGCAATGGGTAGCTCGCTGTCCGGCCGTCCGGTAACCGTCCGGACCAAGCCCAAGTCGTCGACGGCGCGCGCTGTTCCCGCGCGCCTTAAGGAGTTGTCAGCAACAGCAGGGGCCCAGCCGGGTCGAAGCCTACTGGGGCCAGGGTAATCCGAAAGGGCGCTCGAGCCCCGGTATGAAGGCTTGAAGGAACGGGATGGGTTTTTTAGTCAGTAAGAGTCTGACACTATCTCCCGCTCCGCCCAAACACGGGGGTTGTCATAAGATGATTTTTCCCATCGAAAAAAAAAAAAAAAAAAGAACATGGAACGCACTGCTGTTTAGTAGCACTGAATACTGTTAATTTCAAAGAGAATATTTGGTTTAGAAGGATAGGTATGTCCCTAGTTAAGTATGTACATGTCAAAAGAGTAGGTACTTAATTATATTATTATATCATTAGCTATATAGCAAATAAATATTGCCTTCTTTTTGATAACAAATATATTTCAACCTTTCATCATCTTTTTTCCTGTCCTTATCTCGTGTTATTGGGGGTCGGCGCAACACTTTCTCTCATTTCACTCCTCAGTCCTCACATAATCCGTCTATTTTTTCTTCGGCCTCCCTCGCCCTTTACATCCATCTATATTCCTAATTCTTTTAGTAAGATGCGTTTTAACCCTCCTCTTCATATGATCATCGGGGTTACCATAACGTTCAAATTAGGATTGTTTTAATCTTGTTTCGGTGTGGCTAAGAGATGGCGCTAGACAACCTGTATAGCTCTGTCTTTTACCCACACCGAAACAAGATTAAAACAATCTTACTTTAAACGTCATTGTCTAGGTCCATAACAATATAAAAGATACCCCCTCAACTTTTTGTTCACTGAGGCCACGTTCAAACATACCGTGTTCAAACTTTCTCTAATATACCTACTTATTCTCACTTTATCCATTCTCGTCACACCATACATCCATCGCTCCATTCTAATCTCCGCTACAAGCAATCTTTTTTATCCGTCTTTTTCACGGCGCAACATTTTGATCCTACTGTAGGTCTGTATGACAAGTCTTATCTCGGACTTGTAGATTTTACCCATCGACTTGAGAGGCATCCATCCGACTAACAAGTTCTCTATTCCAGTAACCTGTCGCCATTTCATCCATCCTGAGTTTATATTTCAATCTTAACGTTGCAAAATAAAATTTCTATTGTTTTGGAGGAATCGGTTGAAATAGGAATTTTAGCCAAGAGTCCAAGTAAGTTTAATAAAAGAAAAAACCTATCAATATGTGGTAAGGCCTAAGTTTAATGTAGGTACTTATATGTGTTTGCTACGTCTTCATGCTCAATCGGATTTAAATACAAGGTATGAAAGTTTGATAGACGACATGGTCTTTAGAATAGCACACAGGGTACTTTTTATCACGGAAGTAGGTGTGTTCCCTAGAGATCGTTTTCTATTTCCACAAGAGCGCTGGCAGAAGTTAGTTCAGAATGGATGCCCAAGTAGGTATGCCAATAGTATACAAATTACACATACCTATAGGTATACAAATAGAGCAGTATCTGTGTATGGATTGAAATGATAAATGATGATGCTGCTACATAATGAATTTAAGTCGATTCGACGACTTTATTGTTATTTTTCGCCGAACCATGTAATCTAATCTTTGTGCTAAAACCTACCTACGTTTTTATCAATGACCCTAAAATTTTACTATCTAAATCAGCTCACAAAGAGAACGCAAAGATATTTCTAATTCTCTTTCTACACAAATAGAGCATGAAGAACGGTTACAATGTAATGCGCTAGTAACTCCGATACTAAAATCACATTGAAAAGATGTCAACTATGCGGTCACCGGCACTTGGACTACATTTTATTGGAAAACAGACGTCAAAATGTTAATTGGTCAACCACTTTTAGTACTGTATTTTGTAAGGAAAATGCTGTATTCATTACCTTAGTAGGATTAAACACAAGAAAGCGATAATGCAAGATATGAAGCTGAATGTTTCTGGGTTCGGTGCCATGTTCGCGAGAGGAACCTTGCACACCATTGCGATGAGTCTCGGACAGATCACGATGAGGCAGAGCCATGAACGCCAGCTGTTGCTTGCTATTTCACATGCTGGAAGTTTAAAATATTAGAGGCTTTAACATACATCAAACTATCTATGGGACTACTTGGGTTGTATGTGCTCCGGAGCACACGTTGGGAGCGATAGGGCGGTGGCCCTGTATGGTGATATAAAAAGACGTAAATTGCTTAAAAAACAGAGTTCAGCTCTGATACTCTACTGTAGAGCATATACGAATGATCCGCTCATCATATTTTATGATAATGTAGGCACTCTTTGGCGAACTGATTACAATTAGGTAGGTATGTAAGGTATGTTAGGTGTTTAGGTTACATCTGGAGATACCTACTGCACGGACCTTGTAGAAAAATGAACAAATTTTCTCAACTTGCAGAACATTATTGGATTCAAAAGTAAAAAAAAATAATGTTTTAATATCCGTGTTGTTTGGCAACTAAGCTGAGGTACCCCATTTGTAGATAAATTCCCCTTTGTGTTTTTGGATTAGAATTGATTTAGTTTTGTTCTGTCTCTTGATTGAAAAGAATTGCTTTTACTTACTCCGCTGTTCTTCTTAATTCTTTATTGTACACAAAACTTATTATTGAACACAATGATTTGACAATTCATGTAGGTACAAAGACGAGATTAACTCAACAATGAGTTTTCTCTTAGCTAATCTTTCCTTCTTTCATTAGTTGTTGTGTTGCGAGACCCAAGACTAATGGTTTTTCCGGTGATCTGATCTCGCTTCATTGACTCGTCGTATTTCTGATGATCTCCACTGTTAATTCTGGCTTTTAGAAGTAGCGGTTGGAATAGTGTTGCGGGGTACCAAAAAAAAGTTACTTAATTTTTACTGCTGGCAAAATGGTTCTAAAACAGTTTCCAGCCGGTCCATCTCCAGAGGTAACGGCTAAGTGGAAAGGTGCACTAGGTTCTGACGTTTTATAAGTGAGCATTTAGAGGCTTATGTAAAATAATTGATTTTAAATCGAATTGCTTAACAGGTTAACATAGTGAAAATATAATTTTGCATTAAAAATTGTTGTTACCATCGCTGTACTACCTACCTCGGTGAATACCTTCTGTTATATCTAAAATAACAGGCAGATAATAAACTTAATGGCGGCTAGCAATAGTCTGCAAATCGCCGCGCAGGCGCCAATTCATGTGACAGTGAGGGAGAGGATGACTGGAATAGCGGGCGAGTTTAATGACAATATTTCTAATTTGAGCTGTACTCTGCCACGAAGGAATCAAGGAAAGCCACGAACCCTGTGCCGCACGCTCGCGGCCTTTGGTTCAGGTGAGAACGTGAGATAGTGAATGGTCGAATGAGGCTATCAATATAAAGTGTGTAAGCACTAGGTAGGTATTAAGTTAGGTATTGTAAACCATTTGGTCGATAAGATATTAGATTCTCTTGTGATTCCACATTTTTTGTAAATACAATAAGTGTGATATATTTGCTGTATAGACTTTAAAAGAGACCTTGAGTCCTGACTTTGTTTTAGTGTTTCTTCTCGTAGTAGTCAGCTAGTAAACATCGGTCTCATCCAGTTTAAACTGAAGATAAAATTGAAGAGTTTGTGTGAGTGAAGTGAGTGTTTTTATTAAAACTTATTTGCAAAATAAATATGAACATATCATATATCAGTAGGTAGGCAAGTGTATAGAAGGACCTAGACTACCAGTCTTGGTCCTTCTATACACTTGTGACACATTATAGCTTTGTAAATTAGGGCTAAAGCGAATAGGCAAGTAAGTAACAAGGGCTAAATTCTAATTACGTCCTGCACTGTGGAAGCAAGCTTTATAGACTGCGTGTGCATAAATAAATACATGACTTACTTAAGATGATACCCATATAATAATTGGCGCTTCCAAATAATGATTTCAAAAAGACGATTAATCGGAACCATCCCTCAGAATCGCAGAATGTTATCACTAAGCCAAGGACGAGTTCCGACAGCGCATCTAATATTATAGCTGTCCTCCTGCCGAAACTGAAACAAAAATGGGCATTTTAGAATGTTCTCCTAACTAATCTATATATCCATACTATCCATAATTTTATATTGTGTCTACTAGCTTTTATCAACGGCTTCGCCCGCGTCACACTCGATTTCTCCATAGGAACAGATTTTGGACCTTTGTTTCGTCCCCTTAGTGGGTGAGTTCTGGTCAATCCTTTCCTGAATTTCAGCGCAATCCATTCTGTGGCTTGAACCGTGTGTTGATAGATCAACGGTTGCCTTTTATATAATTTTATATTATATTGTTTATCCTAGTTTTTTTGTTGCGTTTTTACACCTTTACTGCGCGGACCATCGCATACAGGTTGTCAGGGATACAGAAAAGGGTTACCTTGCATGTAGATAAAAATACTGTCTACCAGATATCCACATCAACGGAAGCTTATCCATGGAAAAAGCTAGTAATAATAGTTTAAATACGAAAGTAACGTTATCTGTTTTCAGACCTAACAAAGTAGAGCCGCTTATTAAATGATAAATTTTGGTAGGTATGGTAAAAAACATTCAATCTTTCTGATTGAATATTTTTTAGGATTCCGTATCTCAAAAGAAAAAAAACGGAAACCTTATATCACTTTGTTGTCCGTCCGTCTGTCCGTCTGTTTGTCAAGTGCAAGTCAAGTTCATCTCGGGAACGCGCAGAGGTATCGAGTTGAAATTAAAACCATATACTCAGGTCAGCGGACTCTTGAAGCTGTAAAAAAAAAACTTATAAGTTAACGAGAAATTATGATACTTCGGTTTATGTGGTAAAAAATGTACATTTCAACACTCTCGATGAAATCAAAATTCATCCCATTGACCCAGAATCCTGAAATTTGGCATGAAGCAAGGTCTTATAGCACAAGTATAGGAATAAATCTGAAAACGGTAAATTTGTTGTCACGCACGACACAATTTTTTTTTGCGATCAGGAAAAAACTTCCGAGACTCCATTTCGGAATAGAACTATTTACATATTGTACAGAACCCTCAGGGCGCGATTCCGACTCGCAGTTTCCCATTTTTATCCCGTTTACAGTGATTATATTCCCTTCAAATAAATTCCAACTTTCACACGGACGAAGTCGCTGGTAGAATGGTACAGATATAATTTTAAGTTAAGTAATCTGTTTGTTTGTTATCTTTCTCTATTTTTGACTGATAGAGGTCGAAGTCTGTAAACTAGGAAATCGTAGGCAATTTCTCAACTGGTATATTTGTATAAAAATTACATGTAGTTGATGTCATAAACAAGAGTTAGCAGGAACCTACTTAGTATTAAAAACATAGCATTTGTCCTCTTGTTAGTACCTAAATGGAAATTTATGTTAGGTATGGTTTAAAAAAAACCAGATGCGACTGGTAAAGTCAGGGAAAATTTTTGACCTATTACACTGTTTGTGTTCTAAAATTAACCAGTGATTGTGAAACAAAAATTATTTAGGGAATTCATTCTCTAGTTTGAAAGGCGGGGTCAAGCTCCACAGCCTCTGCGCCTCAGACTTCGAGCCTCTGACTACCTGTAACAACTGTCAAAGATCTTAATTCTGGATTGATTTTTTCGCCATTTAACTCGAAGGTAGATAATGAAATTCGATAGCTTTTCTTTAAAATTCAAATACTTTTTTATTTTTAAACGTTGCCCCACACTAGGAATTATTGTAATGTAAGTAACATGCAAACTCACATACACAAGACACCCAGACCCGGAAAGAATATCTAGGCCATACAAATATTTAATTTTGATCCGTGCGGGAATCGAAACCGCAACGCGTAGCGCAGTAGTCACTCATTTAACCACTGCGCCAAACATCGCCGTCAATTGGTAAGGGGAAGAAAAAATGGTCAAGGAAAGCCAAAGAAAAGGGAATTTTCTTAGATTGTATCAGTGCGGACACCCTGATATCGTAAAAAGCCTATCCATTTACTACATGAATAATAAATTATACTAAGGTAGGTGCCAAATAAACGTGGTATAACGGTCATTGACCCTCCTATATTTATTGACATTCTTAATTTCAAAAACGGAATTACAGACATAAAGCAGTCTTGAATCGACATCTATGGTGATCCTTTACTTTTTCTGAAAAACAATTCATTGATGTTTTTCGGGTACCGGGTAAAATGGGGTGAATAGAGACAAAAATTTGGTTTGGTTTTTCACTTTGATACCATAATATCGGCCTCTAACAAAGCATCATTTTTTTAGAATAACAATTCATTAATAAATTGGTATAGTTAAATGCTGCAAAAAATATTCAAATGTCGAGAAATTCCCTTTAAAGGTTTGTCTCTATTCACCCCATTTTACGGTACTTTCGATATATTGGAGATATTAGGAAAAGGTCAATGTGCTTTATTTTATGTTTATCTGGCGCCTTGTATCTGGCCTCACACCCTCTTTAAACGAAGTAAACAAATACAGTTACGTAATACTTGCTATAGGCATAGAGTTCCTTCGGTGTGGGTTGCCTTCAAAAACTTATTCATCTACTGAAGTACGACAATACTGAATAAATTGCAAAGAATTCTGTTATTTTGTGTGTAAAGTTTATTTACCTCGGTAGGTATGTGTGTCTTGAAGGAAACCATTAATTAGAGACGGTTGTTTTAATGACCCAGTCTGAGCAGCTTACTGTACGGATGTGTAAGTACTAACTATCACTTCATAATAGCGTTCGTCCGTAGTTACAGCAGGACGCAGTTTTATAACTTTATATATAAAGTTCTATATTTGTTTAAATAGAAGGTTGCGTGTTCATATCACGTCGGTGACCACCATTTGGTGGTATGCGGAACAGAGAGTAAAGTCCCACATACCTCCATTGAAAAGGGAGGATCCTCCGACCAGACGTGTGTTAGGGTCAACTCACACCAAAAGAGCGTCGAAGCGCAGCGAAGCGGAGCGCAGTTTCTGTGTCATACGAATTTTAACTTTATTTTCATTTCTATAATACTTATTATCGCATGAGAAACTCGAACGCGTCGCGCGGATGCCCGCGGCGCCGCGGGAATTCCAGCGGATTCCATGAACGGTAAACGGGTCGCTGCCCTTCACCGCTCTTTTGGTGTGAGTTGACCCTTATATGTCTGGTGGGCAACTGCCCGATATAGGTATTTATCGGTCTTTCGGCTGTCGGTCGTATATTTTCAAATCGCGCGGAGAATTTTGATTGCGTTATGCAGGATTTCGTATTTTGGTAGTTCCTATGTATGAGGCGTTATAGATGTCGCTATGATTTACCTATGCAAACAGATATTTATTTATTTAAAAGAAGAAACTGACTGACTGACATATCAACACACAACCGAAACTACTGGAACTAGGTTTTGCACAAGGTTTCTTTTTATGCAAAAGCAAGCACTAAGAGAGAATATTCTGAAATTTAGTACCTAAGGGGAGAAACGGAGGTCCTATGTTCGTATGAAGAAACCACAGAAATCTTAATAATTGTCTTAATATTAAGATTTCTGTGGAAGAAACCTATTTTTTACGCGGGTGAAGTCGCTGACAGACGCTAGTATAAAGTAAAGACAACAAGTATAAGAACAGTAAAATATGTACAAAGGTGATGCTTATTTCTTAAGAAACCTCTCCCAGCATAGATGTGAATGCTGGAAGAGGTACTCACCCGAGCTGCAAAACCGAGGATAAAAAGGAGACGAAGAATGAGGACTGGGAAAGTGAGTAAAAAAAAATCAATAAAGTTTGAAAATTTTTTTTAATAGAGTGTCTAATAAGATAAACGACTTGGGTAATTATTAGGATTTAATGAAATCTGTTATAGTCAACACGGGTTCAATAATCAAGGTTGATTAAGAGATAGAGATCATTGTTTACTAACAGAAGAACCTTATAAAAGGTACCGAATATAAGTATTTTTTAAATGATTAAATATTATACAAAATACCCAAGTCGGTTGACTTATTAGACAGACTATACACTTACTCGAAAACCCGCTCTAACCCCTTCCACTTTGCGTGGGTGTGTGTTTCACTGTTTTTCGCACAAGTGTAGAAAAGTGCGCCAGCTGCTGGGAACCTACGGTTCTGCTGACATCTCTTTGAGGTGCGCATGGAACTTTACCAGATGGCAAGGTAGGTATCCCACCATTGCTTTTTCATATTTATAAATATAAAATGACAACGACATTATTTCATAAGATGAGTAGTTTGGTAGGTAAGAATTTTCATTTAGTTTAGTATTATTCTATAGGAATTCAGGACCTGAATATCTATTTATACCTACGTTACTCACATGTTTTTTGCGGTTGGGTATGAAATTCATTCACAAAGGATATTATTTGCGAACACTGACTCAAAATGAAACAGAGGAAAAAAACAAAAATACCATTGATTTTAAAACAGGAATAACTTGCTCAAAACCACATGTCGAGCCTCCTAAATGATCAACGAAACCAACTTATGTCTACCTATTAAGTTTATAAGTACCCACTTCTTTTCTTTTTTTTTTCGAAGGGATAAATCATCCAATGACAACCCCCGCTCTTGGGCGGAGCGGGAGATAGTGTCAGACTCTTACTGACTAAAAAACCCATCCCGTTCCTTCAAGCCTTCATACCGGGGCTCGAGCGCCCTTTCGGATAACCCTGGCCCCAGTAGGCTTCGACCAGGCTGGGCCCCTGCTGTTGCTGACAATTCCTTGAGGCGCGCGGCAACAGCGCGCGCCGTCGACGACTTGGGCTTGGTCCGGACAGTTACCGGACGGCCGTACACCGAGCTACCCATTGCTCACTGTCCGCAAGCCCGCGCCTACGGTGGATAAGTACCTACTTGCATTCTAATTAAAGAAAAGTTTTCCGAAGAATATTATAAATAGGAGAACCTGTTACTTACTTGTCTGAAACTAATCCGTATATGATACAGCCAAATACCAATCCAAACCTGCTTATAATGGCTGTGGATAGCAATTTTAATTTTTGGTCACAAAAGACGAGCCACTGAAAAATAAGGATCTATTTTAAATACATAAATAAATAAAACTAATTTCAAAATGTGTCTCCATCGTTTTTACACTATTATTACAGAGGCTAGAGAATTTAGTGACTGAACTGTATGTGCTGAAACTGCTGAAAGGATTTTTATGAAACTTAGTACACGTATAGACCATGTCATGATTGTCACGGAATAGTTCGATAATTTATATACAGGGAGTACGTTCCTTTAGGATAATTATCTACTATCACGCGGGCGCAGTCGCTAGCAGCAGCTGATTGTGTAATAAGTGTAAATATACTAAATTTTACATAGTCATCAAACTATAATGAACGTATAGGTATCACACTAATATTGTGAAGGCAAAAGTTTGTATGTAAGTGCGCTGTGCGGGTGTGTTACTTCTTCATACTCAAACGGCGAAAAAGATTTTGATGTTTGGCACATTGGTACACCATATCCTGGAATACCACACATTTTTATCTTTCTCATGAGATAATTTTTATACTTTCAAGCGGTCGAAGGCGCTGGCAGAAACTAGTTTTACGATCTACATATACGTATATAATTCATTCAGAATGAAATAAAAAACTCGCTGGCTCCTGCATTTCTGAAATTTTCACGAAAACTTTGTTGTTTCAAAATTTTGTAAACTAGAATGTAGAGGTAGCTTTACAGTTGAGAAAAGAGGTAAAAAAATAGATTTGAAGATCTTCGAAACGAATATCATTAACTAGTCTTTTCAATTACCGTCTTTTGCATCCAAATAACCCACAAGAACTTCAAATGCCACTTGTTACATTTGTACTCTTGAGTTCCATTGTTTTCAAACGTTATTACACACAAGCTTGAGTTTATTATATCAAATTCGTTAGGGAATATACAATAGACTTGTGAAGGCTCAAGGAGGAATATGTCTTCGTATTGATTAAACATAGCGAGCACCATGTGCGATGTTGAAACAAATGTCACGAGCCATTGCCAGGTCCCGATTTTTCCCAAAACGTTTGTTGTTACATCTTCATGGATAGTTCCGATCCTACAACACGAAAACCTCTATTTTGTATAAATTCTTTCTTTGACTTAATAGTTTTAATAATTAATAAAAATTACATACACAGACATCGCTTTGTAAGTCATTGCCCATCAGAGCTTCATAGATTTTGGTTTGGTTTAAAAATGTGACATTTGAGTATGATGTCGATTCAGCTATGTAGTGATTCGAGCTATTCCAATAGTGCGCTCGATGAGCTGCAAGTGGACTGGTGTTAAATAATTCATTGCACTCGTATACCTAGTCCCGCGTAGCTTAGCAAGTCAATGTTTAAGTAAAATGATTAAAATGTGCACCATGTGTGAGGATATTGGTTATTCCCCTCAGACTACGGAGAGATTATTCTAAAATTATCCTGCTTGCGAATAAATGGCGTTACTGAGAATAATAGAGGTAGGTTACCTATGTCGTGATCATTATGGCGGTAGAACGTAAATCGTTGCTAATATATTCGAAGTTAATAATATACACAGAATACGATAAAACACTGAAGATAAGGCATGGCGGCTATTTCAAAACTACGATAATTTACCGACTATAAAATATGATCAAAATATTTTCTTTATTAAGTAACTTTAGAGCTAGCTCCATGAAGGTTTCATCAGCCAAGTATTCGCGCAAGTTTGATGTGATAACGGAAGTTACACGACAGAAATATATTTGCATATTATTTTTATGAATGGTATCTGTTATTGCCTACGTGAAGAATAATAAAATATGTTACTTTGCTTATTGTATTTTTCCACGAGATACGTCATCAACGATGTACTTAATACTTTCTAGTAATGAAAATATCAAGCGAAAAGTTAATGTACAAATAGTATGGGTATTTATAGGTACTTAGGAGTTTCTATTGGCACATCAAACTTTCATAACCGAGAAATATATATAAAAAAACACCTCTAAAGTGGTCTTCTTCGTTACATACGTACGAAACTTTTCAACAAATGTTCTGCTAGCGCGCTGGGTACAGCAGCAGCAGTTTAGGCCGTGCCTTGTCTGACAATAAATTAATTAAAATTTTCCTTTTTTATTTAGAAGAGTACTTTTGCCAGGTGTCATTTAAATTTGGTAAAGGTCCAATGAAGAATTTTGGAGATAAACTATGATGGAATTATTAAAATTTATTAACTGTAGGTTTAATATATAGATTTTGCAAGGCATACATTAATTTTATGGATACTATTAATATTCTGGAAATTTTTATTAGATACAAACAGTGGCCTCTGCGTAAGCGTTATTGATATTTATATCTGTTTTAATTTTAATGTCAGGTAGCAGTCATGTCTCCATCACTCTCCATTAACAAATGGTTAATGCTGCGGTCTACCAATCAATGTTAGTATTTAAAAACAAATTTTTGCATAAAATTCGGTAATATGCTCGTTCGTAAATAATTAGGTTAACTAATAAAACTAAAATGTTTAAAAAAAATTTAAAGGTAAGGTTAATAAGGTTTATAAGATCGCGTCGGTAAGAAATAGGGATCGTGAACAAATAGAAACCCAGTTGTGGATTTATGTATGAAATGTAACTAATACACTTGAGTAATACAATCTTACTCTTTGTGGTTTCTATGCAGTGCAGGAGGTGACCAATCAGTCATTCAAAATATTTCGAGTTATTTGCACAACCATGTCTTAGACGGTGACAAAAGAAATTTCCTGATCTCGTCACCATAATCCGTATTGTTTTGTTGGCACCCTGTTCAATATATCGTAGCGAACTTGATATTCAAAATGAGGTGTGAAATTGATACGGTATTAAAAGAAGAAAATATTTTTCAATGCTGTTCTTTTTCTCCAAAAATAGGTTATTAGTTAGTTAAAATCTTTGACGTGGACAAAAATATAAATGTTACAATAACCAAAAATGTAGTTTGTTTTAAATATACTTATATGTTAAATTAATTTTGGTATACAAAGACATTCTACATAATTATTTTACTCGTGTGTCCCGCAGTTTCACCCGTGTCTTTGGCTACTAGTCCTAGCTTAATATTGTATATCTATAACCTTTCTCAATAAATAGGTCTAGTAGTTCCTGAGATACTACTCGATCTATTGTATTTAATCATATTTTCTTTTTCGAATTCAAAGTTATTTTTTTATACCTTAACTTTTTTATACATCACATTATTTATCATTAGCTAAACATATTTGTTTTTTTTTTTTCATCCACAGTAACGGTAATCCGAGGTTTTCATGATTTTAACACCCTGGGCACTAAGCCATATTGCTTTTTTGAGTCTTGCTTGCTTGCACCGACTCTATTTCTACTATAGTCATCTTCAACTTATGGGTCATATGTACATGCTCGTAAATTTTCACTAATGGTGGTAAACACCATAGGTTTTACACATTATGGGCAAACCTAGAATCTACTCAAATCGAGTTATGACGAGCATGCCATGGAAATTGGTGATACTTACTCCCAGGTACAGCGGTGTAAGGAGTCAGAGAAAATGATACACTTACTATTCATACAAATATTATAAGTATAAAACCTATCCAATTTAGATCGCACAAGAGATTTTAGTGTTAATATTTATCTTATTAAAAACATCGATATGTGTACATTGAAAACACAGGTAAGTACATAGAACTTCAGGTACATACCTAGTGTATAATTTTTTATGTGAAAATGGTTCATTAGAAAAAAAAAACAATTGCCAATCGCGGTGGAACGCACTCAACTCGGTGCCTAACCTTCTGTGCTATGAAATAGAAATTGTAATTGAGCTTTTCGTTTGCCGTGACGTCTACAGTACCTACATCATGAAGTTAGTGCGACGGACTGCGACGTAGAAGATACGACCTATTCAAGGCCAGCCCCTAATTTTATTTTGATTGCATGAAAGGTGCGTGTTTGTTTTATTACTGGAATTCATCCAGAATTTTATTGTTAGGTCTATCCTTATTTATTACAAATAATGGGGCATACGTTATCGAACGTTAGTTCCATTTGCAACGGCTTGTGATAAACATCGAAGTCCCTACGTAATACGTAACTGAGTAACGTGTGTTGTATCAATCGAATTACGATAAACAGTACCAGCGATATCATTGAATGATATCGTCGGTTGATAATGGCGATGTTAGTAAGATGAGCCTGTAACAGAACAACACTACGCGACTGAAAATTTACAGTCGGTCAGTTAATCAATTAATTTCTTAGTTTTCCTTCCCTATCCTTTGACCCCCGGTTAACTAACATCAGAAAAGCTTTTGCTTCGGCTGTGGACATTGATATTATTTTAAGATGTTGTATAATTTTTTTTCGCGACAAGTGTTGCAACCGCATCAGTGCAAGATAGCGTTCGAATGCGCTGCGGCGCTGGCAGTGATCACCGAACTGGCAGGTATGGCCAATGCAGATAAGAGGTTAGGTTTTTTTCGCGCGATTGCGGTAACCGACCCGCGGCCGGCGCCTCGGCGCGACGGTTGCCATCCATTCGCTCGTCCGCCGGCACGCTCGCCTGGCGTCGTCTGCACACTCACGCCGACGCGCGTTTGACTAAACTCTACCATCAATGGTGCTTGTGAATATCGTTACAGAACTTCGACAACTCCACTCCTGCGCCAGCCACCCTCGCCTTCACCATGGACAAGGATCACGCATTAGAGGAAATGATGGGAAAGCTCGGTGAGTGACAGATCCACTGCGTGCTAAAACATATGGATGCTTACGATTTACAACGCTGAAGTTCGGAACCCTTTTAAATTGAGTATCGGTACATTCTTTTTTCGTTGTTTCGTGCAAGCAGTGCAAGTAACGTTTATTGGCCTCGTTTTCGTTGCAACTGGTCAATCTTGTCTTGACTGAGAAATGTGATCAGTGTTGTAAGCGTAAACCTTCATGTGACTGAGACGTAAGTTTAATAGTTGTCGCGCTTTCCTTTCTAATTGATCACATCCTCAATGTCAGCCGCATCGATGATGTTAAAATAGTACTTAATGTGAAATACCATCTGAAAACTTGTTGCTGTGACGGTCTGAGGATGTAACATAAATAGCTCTTGATTTTCTTGTTTCATTAAATTCCGGATTTGAAAAATAATTGTTGTAAGCGCAACTTTTATGATACTGGCTTATACAATATTTGATAAACGCTATAATGTTTGAATTATGATAAACTCTGTGATACAGTGTCGAAATATTTTTCATAAGTGCCATACACATAAATAAAGTTTCGGTTACTAGTAGGTGTAGATAAGTATACATAATTATATAAATACACCTGTAAAAATGAAATGCTTTATTTGTTACGCAAACTAACGAGGTATATTGTCGACACCCTTTTTGGCACTTGTAAAGTACAATAAGCTTTTCCGTTATTGCAACAAAAATAACGCTACTTGGCAACGCAAACAATATGCGCATGTAAAACAAGTAGGCAAGTCTGAAATATACCTACGCGCGATAGAAATGAAACAATTTTTAAAGAATTTATCTATTGTCATTCATCTTATGCAAATTCGTAAGCGCTTGTTTGCAATCATTTTACGATTTATAAAGAAAAATTCGCTTTTACGCACTCGAGTAGAATACAAATTCGGTTCCGATAGAACAGTGTGACTGATTTAAAGTGCGTAACGTAAACGTGGGAAATTGAACATTTTCTCGCCTCGGCATGGAAAATAAATTAATACTGTTCGGACGCGACTAACTTTCTTTTAAACACGAGCCTCACGTTTTAAATCCATGAGGCTTCTTGTTACATAAAGACGATAATATTTAAGATAAATTACAACCATATACTAATTGGAATTCAAGTACGAATTGTAGCGCTATTCAGTAGTTATTATAGTTTTGAACAATGCCAGTATTCACAAAAGTAGGTATTCATGTAAATTCAGTCAAATGCCATAGCATAACATCGCGTGACACCGGTGACCCTGTATTGTACTGGATCGGTACTGCAACAACGTGCCACTGGACTAATTATGTTCAGATAACCTAAAAACCAATGTTAATGCGATAAAAATCATCAATAAATCGCGCGTAAAATTATCATTGTCTAACTTGACAATTCAAGTCAGATAATTGTAGATTTGCTGATACCCTAAATAAGGATACATATCACCAGTAGCTTTCATTTATTTCTGCCATTATTGTTTTATTTTGTGACAGCACGCGATGTACCTACCTATTTACTTATTAATTTCCTAATTTATTAATCTTTAGTTAGTACTTAATAGCGTTTTAATTACTTTGTTTCTAGTTGAATAGATCAATGATCTCCATATAATTGACACTTATTTATTTTTTAATAGTTACCTACTTAAGTTTGTTATTAACTGCTGTATCACATTAACCTTTAAGACAACAAGTAATTAATTGATAAATCTTAGGTTGTGAACATTTCACTCAAGATATTATAATATTTTTCTTGCTTTTATTTTTTTTATTCATTTTAGATGTAGGTGGTATAATGGTTTGTGGGATTTTTTGAAAGAGTCGCCCTAGAGCGCAAAGAACACGTATGAAAGGGACATTTGCGGGGATTACTCTCTCGATATTAAAAACACCCTTAGTCAGTAAAAGTCTGACTCTCCCATCACAGCAGAAAAAAAATATTTGACTATTTCCTGCTAAAAAAAAAAATGTTTAACGGTTTAGCGAAGTAGGGTTCGAACTCACAATCTCCGTAGTCATTTTAACTATTGCGCTACCATCATCGTTTCATCGCTCGATATTGCAGTAGTTATATGACATTCTGTCCGTTCTGCCATCAAACAACTTGTAATGACATGAATAAATATTGTTGAAGTTCTTATTGCTCACCTAACGCAACTTCGTGCTCTATTTTTAGTCGCGACTATGTATTGTTTACCTTATTATAGTCCTGTTTGCACACGATGCACTTGATGCACACTCCAGTGAACCAAGCAGCCGCAGTCACGCCCTCAATAAAAAAATCTCGATATTGTACAAAAGACAATATTGAATCGAAGATTATTACAACGCAGATTAGGTATTTTTATTATCTCACATAACGAGTTTAACCAGATTTTTTCGTTATTTATTTTACCTTCTGTCGTATATATGCTAATGAACTCTTATAAAATAGAGTAGGTACATACGATGATTATCACCATATCAGTTGTCCGACACCTGAAAGCGTTAACATGTCATTCATCATCAACGAAAACAATACGCTGTGCGTGCTTGTGACTGATCACAGTAAGGTAAACATAGTGCGGGGATACCACTGCTTTCAGCTTCATTTTACTCGCGTGACCTTCAACTTCTGATACCTTGCCTCTAATAGAGCGCTACGATTAATGGTCCTAAGGAATTTTCGGCGTAGGGTTTGCTGATAAGTTTGCTAATCGCGTTCTTGATCAAATTAATGCCTCTTACTTCACCTCGAGTAGTGATAGGCTGCCCTTTATTTTATCGGAAGGCTCACCGGATATCATGCGGCAACATCACACACCTCGATAATCACGTTGATAAGTTTACAATTTCTTAACAAATTGGTATGTGTTGATTTCGGTGCTGTAAGTAAATACTGCTACGATCGAACTCATTGTTTATGTATCACGACTTTCATGACCCCTGACTAACATTCGGGCTTCGCTACTATTTTCAGATCTTGTTAGGATAGCTATTAAAACATAGGGATGTAAAGCAGTATCTTCGACAACTACAATTTATGTAACACCTTTATACATACAATTAGATAGTGAGTTTATTACCTAATCAGCTTTTATCTAGTAGTCTTTTATCTACTAGTTCATTGTATCTTCTTATAGTCGTGATTTATCGTTTCAATTTGATTTCTACGATGTACTACACGATAATGTTAGTATTGTAATTATGTACCTAACACTATTCTCTTTTATTAATTTTTTAAGTAAATGCCTACTGCGATTAAAATTATGATGTAGAATGAACGATCTTACTGCACTATACGCCTATAGGTTCATTAAACAAATGTTTTTCAGAAAATTTCACTGTGCCACAAAAGCAACAGAATGTTCTTGAAATGTCAACAGAGATATTATTTAAAGAATGGTAAAATACCTACGTTTTAAAATAAAATCTTCGTCATAGTGGCCGCACGTCGTGCTAGTCAGCTGATGTAGTGCGTGGACGCGTTAGTTACCTCGGGCGCATTTCGGAGGTGTGTCAGACTACGTAAACAGTAAACACCAATGTATTAAAAATAATGGGCAAGTCCAATTTGAGGCACGTGTCGGGGAAATAATGTGCCTCTCTATTGAGTTCTCTGTTTTAGAACTACGTCATCTTTCTGTAAATACCAGATGGTAAACTTCCACAACTGTCTTCTCGTGGGATATATCCTATCCTTCTACACTGTACGTTGTTGTTTGTTTGTTGTTTATATCGGTCGTTAAAGCACTGGGTTCCTAAATCTATCCCACGGCTTTGTTGTCTTTTACAAATATTATAAGTATTTAACGAAGTCACAGCACAGCTAGTACTTTATACGATTAACACGATTTTAAGGCTATTTTAGATGTTTGGTCATTAAAGAATTTTCCAAACCATTCAAATAGGTATAAGAGAATAACAAATCGATTGTTTACGGAAATATTCCACACAAAAACACAAAACACATATTTTTATTTCAAATAAAACTAATGCAATTGTTGTGTAGGTAAGTTATTTTATTTTTATTTAGAACAATAATAATTTGATTTATTTTGAACTGTTTTTTTTTACAAATGTGTGCGGTTTTTGATATCTATTTTGTAATTATGATTTGAACATTTTTTTAGACCATAACCGCTGTTAAATTCAGTAATTGTACCTATTCTAACAAATTGAAAAATGACCTCGATAATCTTTTTTGGGTAACGAATCATTTGAACCCCAAACTAACGGATTCTACAGAGTAAAGATCCTAATTTTTCGGTTGTTTTAACTAATTTCTTAATTAGTGATCGATGGTACCTATGCCAATATGTTATTGCATTTTATCGAACTTGAACTCAGACAAAATTACGAAGCTTAAATAATGTATACCTAATATAAGCATTAAAAAAAAAGCGGTAATTTTCGTTTGCTAAAAAAATATAGTTATCTTAATTTAAAGTTGTAGGTTCACCTCCGAGTTGGAGAAGTTTTTTTCGGTGGGAAATCATTCAAGAGACCGTGTCAGACATTTTGTGACCAAAACACTTCTGTGTTCCTTCGAATGCCCTTTGCTGGAACTCTAGGGCCGCCGCGGTTACTCTATCAAACAATCCCGCGGACCGAATTGAACAACATATTTTTTTAAATTATTATTATTAGTTTTTTTTCCGCAAACAGTTTTTGCTATAAACAAATGTGTTGTGTTGTATTGTCGGTTCGAGTATGCCTTTCAGTAAATATATCTCTATATATCTTTCTTCTTTAGCTTTTTTTATAGCTTTGAGTTGTCAGCCTTACAGCTAATGCATTGTGTGTGATATTTTTCAAGCCTCCCAAGATATGTTTCTGTAGCTCTGTGAATTCCTTTTTCTCAGCACTCGTCTTGAGAATGTGGTGAATTTCCATCTTGGTGATATATCATGAGACATTGCAAAGGTTTCTAAGGATCATGTTCTACATTCTTTGTATTATTATAATGTGGGAAATTTGGAATCGCTAGGACTGCTCTAGAGATATAAGCAGTACATTCAGGCAGGTTTTAGTGCACTCTTGTAAGTATATAGGTAGGTAATTTGATATCTACAGAGAGCTTACTGTTTCGACCCAGTAGCCATGACTGATGGATACAATTTGGAGACTTACCTCTTTTTTCTTGGTTTTGGTGACTCCTTGTTCAACATCGATCTAAGTGGAGGTCAAGATACGTACGTTGTTATGGTGAGGAAGCGTGTAGTTTCCCATTTGCACAGCAGGGCAATATCCGTATCCGTACCGTATCGCAGTGTGAAGGTTACGATTATGAATTTTGATGCGCTGGCTTTTGTTCTCCATTGCTTAAGCCACTTAGTGATCTTATCGAGACTCTTTTGTAATATTTGTGTTGCTGGGGTCTTTAGGATGGTTTTTTTTTTTTTTTTTTTTTCGATGGGAAAAATCATCTTATGACAACCCCCGCTCTTGGGCGGAGCGGGAGATAGTGTCAGACTCTTACTGACTAAAAAACCCATCCCGTTCCTTCAAGCCTTCATACCGGGGCTCGAGCGCCCTTTCGAATGTGGTGATAGTTACGTCATCCTCCTTCCCTGGTACGTCTATATGACGTTATATATGTAACTCAGGTCCGAGTACTGAACCCTGTGGCACACCTGGTTATGGTGCAACTTAGAAGTAGATTCAGTTTCTTTCACCGGGAACATTTTTTCAGAGAAATAGGATTCAAGTAACAAATTGTAGCTATAAGGTAAGCTATTCTTGCTTTTACAAAGCAGACCCTTGTACCAGACTCTACTAAAAGTCTGTTGTACGTTTAAGAAGCCTGAAGAGCAATACTTACTCCTTATCTTCTTATGCTTTTCAAATTTTATCTACTTTAAAAATTGCTCCACAGTAAGCAACACTCGATATTGCTGCCTAAATCCATACTGGAATTTTCTTTAGATCTGTAAGAAGAGACTTTATTAGCCAGTTTTCCTGTTTTTATGGGCTATTAGAATATGTGATACCTTTCAGAAGTTTGGAAAGTTCTGTAACTGTGTTCTTAGCATGCCATTAACGTGAAGTAGTATTTCCTTTGTGATAAGGTAGAATCCACCAACCTATATATTCGTAAACATTTTAACATTTTGAATGTATACAAAACAATACTGGCAATTAATACTATGCTACAATACTTAGATTTACCCGTATACTTGTCTAAAACTATTAGCAAAATACTTAGTCGTTCTTAGACAGTGGTAAGTGTGGTAACTCTTGTAAATTCATGCAATTAGGTAAGAATGTTTCCTTATTTACACGTTAAGTGATTTGTCTTCACTGGCTAAACGCTAATGAATGCATTCCACTTTAAAAGGTTTATTTAAGTGTTCGTTAAGTTTACAGCTAATTACCGTAGCATGCTGTTTACAGTCAGGTCTACGAATAATTCAATACTGTGACCTAGGCAACATAAGTGAATATTTACAATTTTGTTTGTTGCTTTCTTTACCCTTTATCGTAGGTGTTTTTATTGGTAGAGCTATAACTACCAACGTAGTATGAATTTCTTTTAGGGCGTTAATTAAGGCAGCCCAGTATTAACCATGTAACCGTGGCTGCGGAACGCAAAGGGCAACTGAAGGGACACAGATGGGTCAGTTGTCTGACACACCTTCTCGTTCCAACTAGAGCTGAATTATTTGATTATTTCCCATCTCAAAAAAGGGGATAGGATCATATTAGATCGTAATTTTTGACTTGTAGGAAACTTGTGATTGTGAACATGGTTTGCCTAATATTCTTTTCGTATCAACTAGATTGTAATGAAAATAACAAAACAATTTGTGTAATGTTATCATTTGAATTTGTGGAATATCATACAGACACCTCATGCCTAGCCATTTCCAATTTGTGATTGTGTGAATGTTAGTTCATATTTATTATTAAGTATAGTACCTACTCACATTAAAGTTTGCGATGCACTATTGTTGCTATGACTCTCTATAACACTCTTTTGATATCTCTTTGTTTATAATGTTAAAGTTGTTTTTGTCCACATTCATTAGTATTAGCTTTTCGTCTAGCCAGAAAGCGCAGATATTTTTAATGTGTTCCAATTTAGCTGTGCTACTTTTTCTTCAGGGACAACTTCCACCGGCTTCACGTCCGCGTTTGACATGGTTGATCTCTGAGTGACATCCACGAAAATAAATTGCATGAATAATTGGATATGTATTTATTTACTGACCACCCATATTGATTTTAGGTTTGTCCCCGTCATTGGATACCTACGTCAGTTTGTAAATTTGATCATGCAGCTGCATCTGTAATCCGTCATCGTGATATTTACTTTTATATAAATACTCAGACAGACTAATAAAGCTATGTCCTCAGCATATGCTTTAAAACCAAACAACTGTACCAATTTTCTTCTGTTAAGCCAATTATATTCCTATAGTTACAAAAAATTTCTAGGTATACTATAATCATATGACAGTAAATGAAAACATAAAGAGAGTTATATTCTTCATGGCACCACATTATCATTAGAAGTATGTGTCATAATTTATCTAGTGTGCAGTAATTATCGCCTATTGAATTATCACACTTTTCTTGTAGGTATACGCACTTTCATTAAGTGAAAAAAGAGGTTGCGTTTCTGGGTCAGTGACACTTACATAGCTACAGAATTCTCTTGAGATACCCTAAATCATTATATTGAACTAGATGGATAAATAGGTAGGTTAGTACATTAATATGACGATAATAGAGCAAAATGTATGTCAGATAATTCGGTCCACACAAAATTATCACAAATTTCTTCAACTAGCTACGCATGATATTTTGAATAACATCTCCGGTGCCCTATTTATAGTCACACACAATGTTAACAATATTTTAATTTGTTATTGTACGAAAACGTATAATAATTTTATTTTAAAGGATTCATTCTGTAAAACGGAAGGAGGAGAAAGATACAAAGTTAATGACCCTCTAAAAATGTTATTATAAGATCGTGTCGTTTATTTTCGTCGGTTGTGGAAATAACTGAATTTTTGTACTTATGACCCTCCGTTTGGTGGAATGTAAAAAAATCATAAATGCATCTTCAAACGAAAACATGAACAAAAAGGTGATTGCTTAACACATATCTACAGTGTGTAGTTATAGTGAACTGCATTCTTAATGAGTGTACTTTGGCTGGAGCAGCATAAAATGGCGTAAACGGCGTTCCGCCGGTGACCTCCAATTTGCAATTTATTGTCTGCTTGTGACCGTGGTTAAGCTTCGGTTAATTACACCAATTCCAAGAATGAAATATTCAGATGGTATGTGGGAGTTACCTGCTCAGTACCGAGACGCTGTGGACGACTTTCACATTATCTATTTTTCGAATTTGACACGTAAGCCAAATACAACGGTTTACCTACACACCTAACCGTAATGTAGGTAAGTTAGCTAACACTAGTCACTTAGACTGTATTGTTTAGTATTCGCCAAATTAATCACCAAAAGGTCACTTGAATGTAATTATTTAATATATTAAAACCGTCACAAACCTTTATTGTGGTTCATGTTATCGGTAGCGGCAGTGTTATCGAGGTTTGCATCTGTGTCAATAGTCAGTACGTGTTGCGTGACGTTCCGATCTTACACTCGCCATCGGTCTACAAAACCTAAGTAATAGAACTGCACAATGTCAAAACATGTATTACTGTTTCTTCTTGTGTTTGCTATCGGCGTCCAGTCTTAAAGTCGTGACAAGTAATTTTCCATAAATATAGTCAACACTTTCGAGAAACTGTTGTCTTTATTCTTATCATACAAAAGTAATACTAGGTATTTGGTTTGAATATTAAGATTGCTTATCTAATTTTTATGACATAGAGGAGTATTGGCCTTTTGTCGGCCATGTGTTTTCTGGCCTTGATTGACCATGTAGGCGGTACCTACCGATTTTAATTTACATTACTATCAGTTGATCCAATCCAATTTTATTTCGATTTCGAAACATTTGAGTGCCCAATTAATGAGTACAACAGCTATTTCGTTCAATTGATTTAAATAAAATTATTTAATTAGAATTAAAGCCTAAAAGGTACCAACGCAGTTTTTCCAAGTCACTATTCTTACTTTTGGTGGACATTGTGAGCTTTGTTTGATTAGTGGCTTTGTATAAGCAAAGTTGTGAGGTGGAGGTTGTAAAATTATTAGGGTATCTTTAGTATAAATAAAAGAAAAAGGCCTTTTATTTTATAATTTATTTAGTTCATTAAAATTTACAACTTTAATATCTTAAAAGATAAAGTGTAGTGTTTATAATTAATATAGTTATATGCTTATAGAACATCGAATAACCTATCTTAACATTTTTAGGCATAACGTTTCTTATCTTAAATCAGTGTACTTAGTTTATGTACGTAATTAAAAAAATATGATAGCTGTTTATACCTACAGTTTACGCTCCTGCTGCGTTTGCTAAGAGAAATATAATATTTCTATTGTGGCATTGAAAAAATATGTTAGCAACGCAAGAACATTTAAAAATTCAGAAAGTACAAACCTGGAGGAACTAGGGAACAATTAGTGTAAGTGGATAGTAATAATGTCCTAAACAATCAAGACAATAGTTATAATTATCAAAATTTCTTCAATTACCTATGTTATTGTTATCCTTATCTTACGTTAAAACACTGCCTAACCGTTATGATAGATAAATATTTTACGTAAAAAATAGACGTCTCGCAATGAACGATGATGTAGGAAGTACCTGTGATCTTGAAAATTTGTTAGAAAACTTAGATTGATGGGTTCGTCATTTCAACACGTTCGTTGTGTGAATAATTATAAACTAACGCACGTGATAAGATGCGAGCCGCGAGGGGGGGCGTGTGGCGGACATATCGAGTACAGTGCGCAGGGTTATGGGTTATCGCGCCCAACACCCGCGCGATACCACCTAACAGTATTGGCTATGTCACCGGGTAATTGTAAACTCCGTCAGATTGTAATAAATCTTGCAATAAAAGTAGATGAAATACTTATTTTAAAACAATAGACTTGTTTAACAATAGGCTTGGGATTGACCTGCTCCAGTACCTACTACAACTGTTGTCATTTTTATTTTTCTTCTTTTGTATTTTTTTATTATTTTTATTTTCAAATGTGCTTTTTCTTTTTATTTTATTTGTTTTTTTACAATTTGACATTGGAAATTATTTTTATTTTACAAAATGACATGTATACATTTTAAGTACTTAAAGTATTTTTTTTTTTTTGACATAAATATTTACTTTTCTAAATATTTTGGAAATTATCAATTTGCTTATATAATTGTAAATGTGAGGACTATGTTGATTGCTTTTTCTTTTCTTTTCAGTAATTTTAACGTATGTCTGGCAATTTGAGTGTTTTCTGCGGCCTACCCAAATGTCCTTTCTTTGGTATTGTTCGTCAAGTCGTAGAGCTCCTTAGTAGTCCTAAGTTGAGCTTTTCGAATATTGACAAATGCTTACACTGATTGGACAGGTCCACTCAAATCTGTATGGTTCTTTCTTCAAAAGACCATCTCAGACAAATCTGCATGGTTCTCATGTGATTTGACCATTACATATTTACTGTATGGACTTTAAAAGAGACCTTGACCCCTGAGTTTGTTTCGGTGTTTCTTCTCAGGGTAGTCAGATAGGAAACACCGGCCTCATCTAGAATAAAATGACGAAAGAAAAAAAAAATTGACGTGTAAAAGTGTTTTTTAAACCTATTTACAAAATAAATATCATTTATCATTTATCATTTATCATTTAATAAAACCCAACAAAATTAGATGTTTTTTAATCAATCAGTGTCTTACTGAGAAATAAGAGTTTACATATATAATTGTACGATATTCATTGTGACATATACAACGACCCTCTTAATAACCACAGTATTCGCGATTGTTACGTGTATCATCGTATGTTCGACGCTTCGGCGTGCCATTGTCCGAACACCTCTATGTTTGACGTCAACTCATATTCATAGTCCGAGATGCTTACAGCGCAGACGTTGCTAATTTATATGTTGGTATTACGCAACTCCTTTGTCTCAACACTGGCTGTCATTCAATCTTGTCTTCTCCTAAGATTAGGAAATATTACAAGCCCCAGTATCTGCGGTTGTAAATATTTATTTTAGGTTAGGAAGTTATGACTAGTTGGCCACGTTTATTTTAACTGCCGACAACAAACATATAATATACTAAGTTGGTTAGTAGTACACTCTACAAAATTCGATTAAAATCTTCATATTGCGAAAGATCCAAAAAAGCATTCTTGCAAAAAATCGAAACGAACATAAAATCGAGGTGAGATAACGTGTTACTCCAATTATCGCACACTCATAATAAGCACTTGCTGTATCAGAAAATCAATGATCTGGATTACCTCGGTAACAGTGAAATTATTGTTCTTTTTTCAAAATTCCATTGAACATTTTGCATAACAGGTGTGATTGCAAGCACCAACATATTTTTGCTAACAGGTACAAACCGGTATTGCCGTTGATATTAATTGCGTTACTTATATCCTTCCATAATTGTATCATGCAGGGCTATATTTAGTTCTCGACACGATACGACCGCTGCAATTCGCAGTTCGCTGTTAAAATCTTGTATAAATGTGAACAGGATACTTGTAACTGTGATTTTAGTCTATAAATTTGGTTACATAATATTCCTACTTAACTACACAGTTAGTCAATATTTAAATAAACACAATACGCACGTAAAATAAAGTGGCCTTTGAATGTACTATAATAGTGATAACAATAAGTTCAAGGTAAAATAACGCCAATTACATCAAAACTTTAGAAGATCAATAATATTTGAGACATAATACGCTAATATTAGATAACAAAATAAATCGAACATAATATTATTCAACATTCAGTGCTCGTGGTACAGAGTACACTGAGTACTTATAAACTTACTTGTAACTGTTGTAATAAATAGTATCTAATAATTTAACTGATTACAACACACATTATACCGGGCCTGCTCATTACTTCTTCTAATACAAAAAAAAAAAAAAAAACAATAGTGCAGGGCATCGCACTTGTGCTAATTATATAATAAGTATTATATTATAAACCTTCGTCATTTATTGCTCTGTTAATCAGTGAAATCCTTATCAAAATACGTTACGTGGTTAAGGAGGAGTTAGCGGATAAACGTACAGATGCGGAAAATGAGATTGTTTTATACTGTGTAAAGAAGAAGAAGTGGTGGCAGCGGTAACGGCCCCGACTTACGAGTTGTAAGTGGTTGGTTCAAATCCAGCCAGGTGCAATTCTCTGTTTAAATTTGGTCACCACAGCTCAGAACGTTGAAGGAAAATATGGTGAGGAAACTGGCATGTCCTAGAACCAAAAATTCGAAGACATGTGATATCCACTAATTCGCACTGATTAATTACGGCCTGAGTCCCAGCAGTGAGAACATTGGAAGGCTGATTATGCTAAAGAAGATAAAAATGAGAAGGAACTATTTCGGAATCACATTTAATTTTGTAAGTTCGTCTTCGTCTGTTCGCTGAAACAATAATATTAAGACAACACAATTCAAAATTTATGAATAAATAAATTGGAATGTGTCACGTTTTCTATATTCTTGAAGTATCGGTTTTTTATTATTACCTACTTAGAAATATTAAGAATCTTGTACAATGCGTATATTATAATCAAATATGACAATCATCGCTCTACATTTGAAAGCACTTTCCTATGATTGTGTACAATATTTCAACAATATTTTCCTAACCTACATAAAGTACTATCCGAAAGAAAGTTACCTTCGCGATATGTTATTTATAGATACGAAAAGCTAACTGAAAATCAATAGTCCAATGTTTGATGATATATTTTGGTGTTTTCAGGTGACTTCGGGCGGTACCAATGTTTCCAGTTCATCCTACACATCCTGGCGGCCATGACGGCTGGCATGCACATGCTGTCTCTAGTCACCGTCGCTGCGGTACCGGAACATAGGTCAGTATCCACTGACCATTCACTACATGACACCGACTTACTCTGGGTACCCCGATAGTAAAGACAGATATTTGGTGAAGAACCACAACTTGTTCCTGTTCACATCTTTGTTGTTGACTTATGCAAAATGCCAGACAAAACATTTTGTTACACACTTGTTTAAGTCAACACAATCACTTTGTGAATCAAACCAGTTATGGCAGTTATATCCCACAATATTTACTGTCGAGATTTTGTTCAGTCAAATATCTATCGACGCTTAGTTAACAGGTGAAACAGAAACATACAAAGGTTGCATGTGCATGGATGGAGAGCAGACTTCATAATGAAATGTACATCCTTTTGGGTATTGCGTAAAAATTTATTCAATTTCTTTTTACATACGGTGATTCCGGGTAAATGCAACTGCATTAATCGTGTAAAGTCCTGTATTATTTCTTTATAGATTTTCTCCAAAATATATTGGTGCGTATGGTATGGGTCTTGTAACATTAATTGCTTTTGGTTACACAGCGTGTACAATTTTGCTTGATCAGGAGGATGGTGGCAGTCGGGTCGGCTTTGATGTTCCTTATTATATCTACGAGAACGAAGTGATATTATTAGTGCCGTTATATATGTTGGTATATTGAACGTAAGTACACACTTTTGTAACGTACAGTTGTTTGTCTCTTGGGCTATGGTTTGCTACGTATGTCGCTTTATCTAATATTTAGTATGAAAACCATTTTTTTTGTCTTTCATCATTAACAAATAACATTATGGTCTTCGGTTTTCAATAGTTTCATTATGTATATTGTTTAAATAAGATTGATAGGTAGCAGCATGTGATTGTTGTTGTTTGTCATAACAGTACCGATAAAATTATTGGATATTGTAAGCATACAGGCGATTGTTTGTATACAATATCAATAAATGTCAGGTCCTGTGCCCTTCGGAATTGAGACATCGAAGAAGGGCTATAAATACATTTACAGTATATACAAACACTGGCTATAGTATCATTATGGACGACTGTTTCTTCAGGACCAACACTGAAATCGCGAAAAAAACAGATGTTCATACATTTCGCCGAGTTATGCAGACACCCAGATGTATGGGACAGTTGATGGCTTTATCGTGTTGTAACAGTTAATCCCACAGTAAATGAGTTTGCCAGACCGCCTGTGTTTCCATTCAATGTTGTATCGTAGTCGTTGTATAAATTGTAAAAATATTGCAACGTACGAGTATTTAGAAAAACATTTTCGTGCTGCCCTAAATACGAGTATAGTCAATATGTACTAATTCATACAGTCAAAACTTAATTATTAAATGCTTAGATATTTATTAGTTAAATTTTTAATATTTCAGGTCATACCTCAACATATTTGTTAGCATTTTCAGTACTCAACTAACGTGCGTAACTTTTTTTCATACACTAGTAGAAAATCTAGCATAGGTATTACTAGGTAACCTATGCTAGATTAAATCCCAACCGTAGAAAAACTCGTGCTTTGTTGCTATTCTTAGTCGTAACACACGCCTTTTATTAGTATAGGTATAAAGTGCACTTTATCATGTCCTTAAACAGGTTTAACAACATTTTATTAGAATGAAATGAAGTTATAATACTGCAACTAACCTAATGCACCATGCACGCTCGCCACGAAAATGTTACTAATATAAGTGATGTGAGAACAATAAAAGTACCTTTTTTCTAATTTCAGATGTTACCTGCAAGGAATAGACAGTGCAAACCATACGGAGCCGTTTAACTCGTCGCTGGTTCAGGCTGCCATCCCACTGAACGAGCACGGAAAACTGGACTCATGTCGGATGTACGGAGACAATAAAACTTTGATCGAGTGCCAGTCCTGGGTCTACGATACGCAATATTACACATCGTCCCGGGCCATTGAATGGGATTTTGTATGCAGTCGGCGTTGGATGGGAGCCTCAGCACAAACCGCATACATGTTTGGCGTCGTGGCTGGTTCACTTATATTTGGTAAAATGTCTGACCAGTTTGGACGGAAAAAAGCCTTCCTTTGGTCTGGAGTCTTGCAACTTATTTTGGGCACTTCCGTGGCTTTCGCTACTGACTTTTATTCTTTCGTAGTGCTTCGATTCCTGTACGGTATCTTTGGATCCGGTTCATATATAGCTGGATTTGTATTGACAATGGAAATTGTTGGCCCGAGTAAGCGTACGATATGCGGTGTTACGTTTCAAATTATGTTTGCCATCGGTATAATGTTGTTAGCCGCTTGGGGATATTTAATAGACAACAGATTCTATTTGCAAATAGTATATGCATTACACGCAGCAATATTGCTTCCTCACTGGCTACTTATGGATGAATCCCCAAGGTGGCTCTGGTCTCAAGGGCGTGCTCGAGAATCGGTTGCTATCATAGAGAAGGCTCTGAAATTCAACGGATCAACAGACCCTATAGACACGCCGTCATTAGTTTCCCACTGTAAAGCAACCTGTGCTAAATATACAGATGAACATTCCGCAGGAACTACTGACTTGTTCAAAACCCCAAGAATGCTGCAGAAGACTTTAATCATTTGCGGTTGTTGGTTTGTCAATTCTGTAGTGTATTATGGTCTGTCACTTAACACTGGTAAACTAAACGGGAACCCATACTTCCTTATGTTCTTAATGGGGGTCGTAGAGTTGCCCAGCTATGTCCTCATCGTATACTTCTTGGACCGTGTCGGACATCGGGGGCTCATTAGCACCATGATGTTGTTAGGGGGGATTGCCTGTCTAGTCATTGTAGCTCTACCTCATGGCTCCACATCGACCACAGGTATCGTGATGGTAGGAAAACTATTTATATCAGGCTCTTATTCTATTATTTACAAGTATTCGGCGGAGCTCTTTCCGACTGTGGTGCGCAGTTCTGGTGTGGGGCTGGGCAGCATGTGCGCTAGTGTGTCGGGTGCTCTCACGCCACTTATAAACTTGCTGGACACACTAAACCCTAAAATACCCACTATACTTTTCGGGTTTTTGGCTTTGCTATCAGGATTTTCTACTTACTTCTTACCTGAAACAATAGGTAGAAATTTACCTCAATCATTGGATGATGGAGAAAAGTTCGGTGTCGGGGACACCTGCTTCACGAACTGCAGTGGCCGACGAATGAGCACGGACACAGTGGACCTGCCAGAAACAATGGTGCCTTTGGAAGTTATGGAAAAAAAACCGTAAAACATTTTTGTGAAGTCTATAGGTAAAGCCATCTCTTGAAAATCAATTTATACGACGCGACGGTATAAGAATAAGTTATATAAGTAAAACGGCTATATATTTCAATAATTAATTTCACACTAATAAGACTCATTTTAATTAAACCTAAGTATACGTAAAGCTTTCATTTTATGAACTTTGCTCAATATTTTCTTGCTTTGTATAGTACGAGTATAACTGATTCTATACAAACATTGCGCTATATTTTATACGACGAAGTTTTTCTTATTTTATATAATTGTTACTGTTTTGCAAAGAATTTAGATTATAAGTGTTTGTGTACGTAATTAGATTGTTATATTTTATAGTGTCTAGTCAAGAGGTAATCACAAGCAAGTCGTGTTCATGTGAACAGTTTTGCTTAAGACTGGATAATTAATTGTTGTACTAACACCTAGTTATTATAATACAGAAATGTCTAACAGGTAAATAGTATATTTTAATAGGTTATCAAAAGAAGTACAATTGAATGTACACATGTAGCATTATACAATTAAGTACAACACTGCAAGTGCGTACTTTTATAAAAAAAAAAAAATTATAATCATTGAGCTCAAAGAAATGAGGACCTTTTAAGTTTATAGAATGTGTTGGCAAGTAAGAAGGTTAAGAATCGGCTCGCAGCATTGGGTACCGTATTATTATTTCCTGTTACTCTAAATGATAATTACACAGCTTAGACAAATCTAAATCAGCCTGATACAATTTTTTTATTTTCATCGACCAAAAGTGGTGGTGACCTAACTTTTTCAAACAAAGTACGGATTGTCAATAGGTTTAAATATCTTGTATGATGTTAGTTCCGTATTTACCTGCCTAGTCATTATGGCTAATGAAAAAACATATTTATGTCGCAGCGCGGCAGCGTATTCTATTATTTTTTAATACTTAATTTTTTTGTAAGACAAAACCAAAATCCCAAAGCATAATTAAATCTAAACTTTAAAATAAAACTGTCTTTTGCAATTTGCAAATGTTATTGAAATCAATCTAAAGTTATTATTACTCTGCCACATAACCAATAAATGTCGCATACTATGCTCAATACAACTGCCAGTAGGTGCTCGAAACATTTTGTTAGTAACTAGTGAAGTAAGTTATAAACATCTGCACAATTAATTTATTTTTAGGAAAAAATATATTTAGGATATTTTGTAGCATTTAGACATTAACGCGCATATAGTCATTTATATGTAAGGCTAAAATAAATAAATAGGGGCTTATGCAGGTATTGGATATTGTGTCCGATACTTTAATTTCACTTCGCTTTTTTGTTCAGAGTGCCTAGTGCGAGTTTGTTTTACGTTAACGCGATCGACACGTTTGTGACGTTCTTCGGCGCTCCGATTGGCCCGCTCCAAGATTCTAACCAATCAGAGAGCCATACGAGGTAAACTTTTATATCGCGTTTTAATGTAAAACAAGTCGCACTTGCGCACCAGCTCTCCGTGGCTCTTAGACACAAATAATAATAATTTGTTATCCTAAGTAACCTTGTATAGAACATAAAGTGGGACATATTTTTACAAGTCAATAGCTTCATGACCATCAATGATGAGATGGAATGCTCTGACTGCGTTTAATATCAACTCACATGTTTTACACTTTATGTAAATTACCGACATTAAACATGCCGGTGGCACTGGTCGCATACCTAAGTATGAGGTTTACTATAAATAGCTTAGACAGTTCCTTTTAATATTTTATTACTTAAGCACTGCCCGTGGAATAGACTGATTTAATCGAAAGTTATAATTTTACTCAGCTTATAACTACTACATGTATGTAGATTCAGATGCGCACGCGCACGTGCCAACGTATTCATTTGTGTGAAGATATTATGTATTACTGTTATCAATTTTGGAAAACAGACAAACAGGTACCTATAAAAAATCAGTGACAATGAATTATACATAACTACCTATGTATATAAATATGGCATAATATTTTGATATATTTAATTTATTTAATGATGTATTTAAAAACAAAACAATTATACATAGGTGCCTATTTATCATAAACCAATTGCCTCTATCAAGACTGAAAAGAGAGTAAAAACCCGGTATTTAAGTAATTTTATAGAGGGAAATTATACATGTAGGGTACATGTATAATTTATAAGGTAAATATGTAGAAATCGTACAATAGAGAATATGCAAGAAAAAATTATTTATTGTCTAATCAGTTTATCAACAAATATGCAAAAATAGATTACTAATTGTGAAAACAATATTAAAATTGGTAGAAAAGTAAACGAGGTAGGTATATCAATAATTCAAATATGACGGCCGTACGGCCTTTGACGTCAAAGACCATGTCAAACGTTCATAAAAAGTTTTATTACTTCGTTGATCATGAAGATGTTTTTTTTCCATATTTGTTTACCAGAGTTAAAATTTAAGCATCTAATTTACAAGTAGTAAATAAAATAATGCATTGCATATTCCCCATTAACTTAATTTCAATGAAATCTTAGAAACATTCCATAATGTAATATGCAAGGTCTGACTTTTTGAACAAGACAGCTCTCGATGTTGTCGCACAATATAAATCAATCATTTATTAGGTCATTTTTAATTATGTTCGGCTGTATGTATTTTTTTAACTTATTTATGTATATTCACCGATTTGTTTTTTTTTGTTTTGCCGAGTATTTTATTCTATATGAGTATAACATAATAGGGAACAATAATAAATAATGACTGAGCCAATCTAAAAACGAAAACTTGCAAAACTTGCGAGCTAATAATGGAAAAATAGTTTATTTTAAGCGCTTTTTATTTACACTGTGTAAGTTTTTTGGTTAGGAAGTAAATGAATCCGTCAAACATACTATGTAAGGTGCTATTTTTTCGCCTTCAATGTTTAAAAGCCATGTAATTCAATTTGAGAAAATCGTAACAAATTTAAAAAAGGTGTAAAATGTAGCACATTATCTGGCACAATAAACTTGTATTTAATTAAGATGTACGTAGAACTTGCCAAATTCATGGTGTTTTTATATTTTTCTGTTTTTCTAGCTGGACGAATATAGGTAAGTCAATAACTTTACTAATCAACGATCAAGACTATGTCAAAGTAGAATTAAGTATCAAAGACATGGTGTACACGAATTTAATAAATATTTTTTACGAGTGTTGTGTTGTTTTTGGCCTGTTTCAAATCTATCAGTAAAAAAATCTCAGCAGCAGTCAAATATGCATCTCCAATAGGTATAACTTGCTACGAAATTGCTAGGTGTAGTCGCCAGGCGCTTTAATTTCACAGGACTTTCGTGCTACGAGACTACGAGGGAGGTGGCTACGATCTCGAATAGAATAGAAAAAACAGCCCTCCTAGCCACGTTTCGCTTGCGCTGAACGCTTCGAGTTGCCCTTGCCGCCAATTCTTGTGTTCTGACCACGTGACTGAGCGTTAAGACGACGCGACGTCATTCCCGTATGTTTGAAGCTTTCTACAAGCGTTAACTATTGCAGATTAGCAACTTGGCTAGGGGTCCTGGGGTTTAAAATATATAGAAAAAAATTCGTAGATATCGAATTACTACAATAAATTTCTAATGGAATCACTTTATTTTCCGTCTGTCTATTTATTTCGTGGGATTTAAGTATGTTACACTAGTCAGTGAATAAGATAAGCTGAGCACTCAAGGGATTTTCTAAAAGTCTGGTTAGAGCGATTACTTCCTAAATGATTTTTATCCTGTAATAGGTATACACTTTACAGGTAGAGACTAATAAGGAGGTGTGCTATTAAGTAAGTATTAGGCCTTCACACAAATTATGAAGTAGCCATTTGATAACACTGCATAATTTGGACTGTGATAATATCGGATTAAAAAAAAATCCATATATTTACCATACATCGATCGATGCCACCCTATAGGTAATTAATAATACCGGCCAAGAGCATGTCGGGCCACGCTCAGTGTAGGGTTCCGTAGTTTCCCGTCCGTCACAACAAGTGTTCCCACTTATGAGTTTAAAAAAAGGCTATTTGTTACGTTGACATACTAAGTACCTACGGAACTCTAATAAAAACGGGCCCACAAAGGTCGGTGATAACTAAAACAGTATGCAAGTAGTAGAAATTTCAGCGATTGTGCACTCGTAAAATTATATATTTATTATATTTAAAAAGCAACAATTTTTTACCACGGTAGGTGATGAAAGCACGCAAAATCTTAACATCGACCTTTAAAAAGATGACGTCATTAGGCAACGCCATCTATCGAACCATTTATGAACTGGTTTTTACCTTAACATTTTGATAGATGGCGTTAAGAAAATGAATTGTTCTAAATTGCCTTAGCATGTTCCTGATAGAAGTTTTATGTAGTTATAAGATAATACCGCCAATGCCAAGGACAGACAAACCGAACAATTCGATAATACCCGAACCCATAAACTCAGGAAAAATCCTAACGGCGCGAACGCGAATTAGCCCAAAGTACAGCGCCATCTCTCGGGGAATTGGGTTATTAATTAATACATAGGTAGGTACCAGAAGAAGTTTTCGGTGGTAATTTTGGATTGCGAGAACCGATTTTAATAATTCTTTTTTTGTTTAAACGAAGTTAAAAAAAAATGCTTGCATATACGATTTTACTACAAACTTAGTCCAGAAATTATTTTGTACAACCTTTTTGTCTTTTTTATACAAAAACTGTTCTTTCCATCAAGTTTAAAATGATTTTCCTAGAAAGTCCTTATAAAGTTCCACTTTTCAGATTTTTTTCATATTTCCTAAACTTATGGTTCAAAAGTTAGGGGTTTATTTCTTTATTTTAGGGCGATTATTTCCGAAATTATTGATATTATTAAAAAATGATTTTAGTAAACCCCTATTCGTTTTTAAATACCTATCCAACAATATATCACACGTTAGGGTAGAAATTAAAAAAAAAAAAAAACATTTCCCACTTTACATATACCTATCTACCCTAATAAGACATTTTTTCTTTATTTTAGGGCGATTATTTCCGAAATTATTGATATTATTAAAAAATGATTTTAGTAAACCCCTATTCGTTTTTAAATACCTATCCAACAATATATCACACGTTAGGGTAGAAATTAAAAAAAAAAATCATTTCCCACTTTACATATACCTACCTACCCTAATAAGACATTTTTTTTCCAATTTTAATTTTACCACTTTGTCGGCGTGATTGATATACCTATTGGTACCAAATTTCAGCTTTCTAGTGCTAACGGTCACAGAGATTAAGCGAGGACGGACAGACCGACGGACAGACAGACATGGCGAAACTAGGGTTCCTAGTTGACTACGGAACCTTAAAAAAAGGAAAGGTCTTTACTATGGTATGATATGGTGTCATTGTAGTTTTCTACGCAAATACTAATTTCATACTAGAGTGAGCTAAGTGAACCCGATTTTAGTATCTTGGCTAGCCTAAGTAACTTATAATATAAATAAAAAAAATAATAGGCACAGAATTTAGAACGTCATTATGAGCGCAGCGAGCTTAAAACTTTAGCACCCTACATCTTGTGTTTGATTTTCTTTTGAAAGTTTGTGAACTTAGAATGCAAGAGCGAGCGAAGCGAACTCGAAAATTATGCGATAATTAAGAACGGCAAGACAGTATCTAATCATTTTTATTTGTTTAATTATGACAAATTAAAATTTACTGGGCGTCAGGCTATAGGAATACAGTAGCATTTCTCGTGGGTGTTCCTCGCCTAATCTGTAGCTCTGCTGAAGCTTCCGAGCAACCACGGAGTCGGCGCAGCAGCTTTTGATGCGAGAACACGGTGAGAACCTGTTACTGGGTAGCTGGGCAGCTGGGTAGCTGGGTAGCTGGTGGGCATGATAGGGAGAGAAAGATATTGCTGAAAATGGCTTGCCATTGCCCGAGCCTATCACTGAGGTCATTTGACCAGTTTGCATATTTAATAAGGCTGCGTCATAGTTCTTTATTCTGAAGATTAAAGTCTTTAGTGGTGATATTTGCAAACAAACGCTATGTTGCTGTTGTTATCGATGCGAATACGTCTATAACTATGTTTTGTAATGCGATTTTTTTTTTAGCTATATAAATACATTTTTCTTTTGCAGGTGCTGGGTTGACGGTGTTGATTCGAATATCACGACAGCGGCGTGGAATTCTTCGGAAATATTAGCTGCCATACCTACAAATAATAATACATTGAGACCAGAAAGCTGCCTCATATATAATGAAATGCACGAAGTAACAACTTGTTCGAATTTCGTATTCGATACGACATACCGGTCTTCGTCACGTGCTATGGAATGGAATCTTGTATGCGATAAAAGATGGATGGGTGCACTAGCTCAATCCAGTTACATGTTAGGAGTTTTCACCGGAGCAGTAATCTTGGGGGGTATGGCTGATAAGTACGGAAGAAAAACTATATTTTGTTGGTCCGGAGTACTACAGTTAGTGTTTGGTGTGCTAGTTGCTTTTATACCTGAATATTGGACTTTCTTGGCAGTTCGTTTCGTATATGGATTCTTTGGATCTGCCGGTTCATATATCACCGGCTTCGTTCTAACTATGGAATTAGTAGGACCTAGTAAGCGAACAGCATGTGGTGTCACTTTTCAAGCTGCTTTCGCTGGGGGTATTATGTTAGTCGCTGGGTGGGGATCTCTTGTGGACAATAGACAAATTCTCCAAGTGATATACGGACTGCATAGTCTTCTCCTTATTCCTCACATTTGGATCATGGACGAATCTCCTCGTTGGTTGTGGGCACAAGGCCGATCAAAAGAATCAGTAGATATAGTTGAAAAAGCATTGAAGTGCAACAAATCTGAAAGTAGGCTGGATAGAGCTGAATTGGTATCTAAAGGAAGGGCCGAAGCGTCGAAAGGAACTGATGCCCCAGCAGCCAGCACAGGAGATCTGTTTAGAACACCTAACTTAAGAAATAAAACATTGAATGTCTGCTTTAGTTGGTTTGCTAACTCCATAGCATACTATGGGCTTACTCTAAGCACTGGCAAACTCGAAGGCAACCCGTATTTGATTACAGCTATTTTAGGGTTCGTGGAATTACCGAGTTATGCTGCGGTGGTTTATTTCCTTGATATTTGGGGTAGACGACCGCTAATAAGCTCTATGATGCTTGTGGGTGGTGCAGCATGTATAATTGCTACCTTCCTGCCTACTGGAAGTACGGTATCTACTGGAATTGTAATTGCAGGCAAATTATTTATTGCAGGTTCTTTTGCTATTATATACAACTACTCAGCAGAGTTATTCCCCACAGTCGTTCGTAACTCTGCACTCGGTTTAGGTTCTATGTGCGCCAGGCTGTCTGGCGCTTTGACACCTTTGATTACATTACTAGATACGTTAAACCCTACAATCCCAGCTATTATTTTTGGAGCAGTTGCAGTTGTGTCCGGATTCCTTTGTTTATTCCTACCAGAGACTATGAATCAGCCCATGCCACAGTCCCTTGCCGACGGAGAACGGTTTGGTAAAGGCGACACGTGTTTTGGCAGTTGTTTAGGAAATAAAAGAAATAGAACTTATTCTGAAGAAAATAAAGCTGTTGAATCAATGGTTCCTTTAGAAGATGCTAGTAGAAAAGTTTGATAGTTTTATTTACACGGACGTGAATGAATTCGCAGAATTTTATGTAGATAGGTAGACATAGGTACCTACACGGCCGCTGCAAAAGTAGGCTAGTTAATTTTATGTAAATAGTTATTTAATAGAACAAAGTACTAAATATACTATATAGAGTTAGTTCCGTTTCTTTTTACTAACATAAAGTTACATTATGCTGGTTTGCTTTGAGTATTTAATTTACCTACCTACAAAAGCTGTTTATCAATCATGAAACAGAGTAGCTAGGTAGGTATAAGTAAGTATTAATTTTACCAAAAGAAATACCGACATTAAGCTTGGATAAGTTAATCAATAAGTACCAATTAACTATGTTTACAGAGATTATGTTGTTTTGTTTTGTTATTTGTGTCTTTACTTATTATAATTATTATTCTTAATTGTACCTATACCTACATTATTAAACATAGATTGATAGCGTACCTATTGGTCCTTATGAATCTCGTGGTCTGGTGTGATATTGACTGTACCGAGAAACTCGTATTACTAATTTTGTAAAAATGTACATAAAAATAAATTATAGGTACATGAACAGACTTTGGTTTTATTGCTACCATGAAAAGACTGATTTAAAACTCATTATAATTTTATATTTACACGAAACAATAATGAAAATCACAGTGAGATTAAAAACATCAATAGATGATACATCGATGTATGAACAACGAACATATAGAAGATATTAAGCATAGGTAAATATTAATGATCCACAACTGGGCAAAAGCCCTTTTAAGTTTTTTCTGTACAAGGAGAGGTGTTGACCACATATAGAACATTAAAGAGTAGGTACAATACAATCCTGGAACGCCAATATTATGTATAAGATAATTATGTCTATTTTTATTTTATTTTTTTAATTAATGGTCTTCATGAGGTTTAATTCACAATTAACATTGATTCTGAAATTATGTATTTAGGTAGGTTCATAACGGATATTAAATAGATGCCTTATGCACAAATCTACCATCAGTATCAAAGTTAAACAGTAACGGCTCTATTTTTAACCACTAACCCATTTATTTTAAATGGATGTCCAGTTAAAAAAAATCTAGTCAAGTGATAAATTTATTCGTTGGTTGAGCGTTAAATAAAAGGGCGTGTGCGCACTGAGCTTCGTCAAGTATTAAAATTACGCCGTTCCACACGCCTCATTTAACACAAAATACACAGATTTGAGAACGAGGACAGAGATTCTTCATTTTTACTGTAATTAGAGGAGGAGATCGCAATGGAGTTCGCATTGCTTCTCCAAAGATATTCTTCATTGGACAGAGATAAGTGGAAGGCGGGAAGGGAGACCGTTTAGCTGCAATAGGACACAATAGTACATTATGATATAAGTGTGTAATGATAGTGATTACCGACGAGGCGGTATTTAGACCCGAGCCGTGGCGAGGGTTTTAAGAGAGCCGAGAACGGTAATCATTAATTATTCACGTGTATCATACGACGTTTTTCAATACACTTGTGAAGAAAATAATTATAAAACTAGAAAACTTTTGTGGCGGTAAAATTCTGTTTTCATATGCGCGCCCATTTTTTTATTTCACTCACTGAAATGAATAAACGGGGGTTGACCGGCGACTTGTGGGGGACGACCTGCGCCCATCCTGATACGACAAATGTAAGATAATTATAAGGTTTTAACTACATTATAGCACTAGTGCGTAATGGTAATCAAAATGTCACAGTTTGGTAACAAGGACCATTATGTATCTAAGTGCAGTGCAATAAGAGTCACTTTCTGAGCAAGTGTATTGAAAAAGAAATTATGTGTGAACTCACAAAATCAATAAATATTATATTTAGAATAGGTAGAGCATATTATCGAAAGTCCGTGGAAGTAAGTAACATAAGAGTTGTTTATACCTCCTCTCTAATCCCGGTATCTTAAACATGGCTTAACATTACTTATTGCGGTTTAAATACATTTGAACTAAGTAGATAATTATTTTACTCAAGAATCTCATTATATTTTTAGAATTCTGAATTAACCCCTTGTATCTATCAGATCTACGCGAGACACAATGGCTTTTTAATTGAGACACAATTTAAAAGCCATTGTGTCTCGCGTAGATCTATCTCTCTCGATCTCTAATTATCGGCATACGAGAGGTTAAAGCTGTTAAGAGCTTTGATTTAATGTAACGGGTTTAGTACGCAACTCTAAAACATAATAAGATATGAATTGTATTGATGACAATAATTTAGTTCAAATTCTTAAATCCCGGGATTTGATTGTCATGTTTATGATTCCGGAATTTTAGAGGAGGTTAAACTCTATGTCACTTACTTCTAAGAATTTTAGTTAAATACACTCTATTCCGATCTCTGGTTGTTACACAGGGATACAATTTTTTTTTCTATTAGTGGTTAGCAGCATTTATGAGATAATAAATTACAAAAAAACCTACCTACATAGAAAAAATAGTTTGAAAATTGGTCATTCCTAAATCGTTCACAACAGAGTTAATAATAAAAGATGGAAAGTACTTAGGTAATCTGCTACTTTTCAGCCGATCCGATAGGTATTACTTGGTCATTTCAGTAAAAATTATACTTAATAGATATTACATAATATAATATGCAGGTATACAGTACAACAGAGCCACTATGTATTGTTCTGAAATACAGTCTTACAACGTAACCAACGAAAATGCAATACCTACTAACATGTAGGGATTGCGTAAACATTTTAGGCGTAAAGTCAACAACGAGTGGAAATAGAAGATAATAAGAAATGTATGAAGACGTTTTACATTATGTAAGAAGTCAATTATGGAACATTGTAAATTACGTCAGCTTAGAGTTATGCTGCTTATTTCTTTAATAATATGGAGACGTATTTCGTCCCAAATACTATATACTAAAAGCTCTAGATTCGTGTGAAACCTAAATGTTTTGAAAATATTGTAGACATCGAGTCATTATTTTCCAAGGAAATTACAATACAACAGAAATTATTACACTAGTGAGTTACTGAGTTCCTAAAAATAAAACGAGACGACCTCTCTCTAAACCAGATCTTAAAATAAAAATACATTGATTAGGTAAGATGGTACTTAGGTACCTACCTACTTTCGAGGTCAGCAAGAGTAAGAAATAGATTAAATTCAACAAAAAAACTTTTACATTATGCATTTGGCTAAATTTTTATTCATAAAAATATCGAAAATCTTATATTTCCTTCAACATGGTCTATTTTCAAAGATATTCACCAAAATATTTATCTGAGCCAAACATGGCGAATCACAACAATGACGATAAACGTTTAAGTATTTCTAATCTGTAATAAATAAGATAAATCTACGTGTTGCGGCTGCTACTAGCTACTGATTGCCTCGTCTATGCTCAGGTAAGTACGTATAACTAGAAAATGCGTACATCGGTTCATAATTCTAATATCATGTGGCCCTTGCAAATAGTGCCTGTGCAGTGCCAATTTGAAAATTCTCTTCCAAAAAGATAGTTCTAAAAATAACAAAGGAACCTTTACAATGGTATCTTAGCCCCACTGCTCCCCCCAAGCCTGCCAAGTTTCTACTTGTAAAATGTTTATAAAAACTACAACAATATTAAGTCTAACAATAGGTACATATTTTTAATTTTAATAATTCTCTTGCTTGAAGTAAGTATTCAACATTTGAATAGTTCAATATTACATAATGTATTTGAACTGTATAATACATAGTGGTGGAGGGATAAATTCGACATACCTACAGGTACAGGTTTGTTTCACAGGCTGGACTGCATGGCCAAAGTAGTTATATGAGGTATAAAAACTGTCAATCTGAAAACTGACAATTATTATACCTACTTGGTTTAGCCTGGAATAGGCTGTGATTTTGAAAAATGACAATCTGTTATATAGGCAAATATAAAATTTTTAGATGTACTTTGATGTAACATAGTAAACACTTTGTTAGCAAACATTTAGTAGTTGCAAGTTAAAATAATAATATATAGTTGCATTGAACCATTCAAATATTTTTTAGGCATATGTACCTACCCTTGAACAACAAATTTAACATTTATTTAGACATATTATCACAAAATTCTAAGACTACTCATTTTTTTTTATAATTAATCTTTAGTAAAATTGAAGCAAGGTTTTAATTATAAATCAAGAGGTGGTAACTAAGACTTAGTAATGAATAATAAATAGTTGCATAAAATTGAGATTTAGTTTTAACAAATAACTGGTACAATACTTGTATGCAAAATAACATGACATAATAAATAACATAGACATAATTCATTCTGAGATGGCATTATTAACATACATAAAACCAAGGCTGGACAAACATCTTATAAATTCGAAAAAAAAAATTGTTTAATTCTAATGAAGACATCAAATTGTTTATTAAATAAAAAAATGACAATTTTAATCATGAGAGCTAAATTGCTGAAACATTCAGCAATTTCAGACTGTTTGCATGACAATATTGTAGTATTGTTTTAAGAGGGTGAGAGCCTGGAGATCTGTCATACAGGTCTCGAACCCACTACAGACTCCAGCTCTCACAAAGGTTACAAATTTTGATTGAAATAATATGTTATGAACCAATGTCTGTACCTTTTGAGAGAAATAAATCGATATTATTATTATATTATTATTAATATAATTAAATGTGATTCATGAATAAGTTGTAATATACAACATGCACAATATGTTGTATGTAACATATTGCAAGTATAATTTAAATTAGTAATTTGAAGATTGTGAGGTTTTTGATTGAATACTGCCAAGATTGATGAATTACAAACCAATTTGATTGAGCAACCTCCTTACAATTATGGGGTTAATATTAATAGAAGGCTCGCCTTTCTGATATGTTTATACTATTGTCCATATTTGGTATTTTATTTATTCAATCATTCATATTATAATGAAGTGGTTAAAATGAACACTACTATTGAATTCAATGATGTATGATAATGTAACTAAAGAGACAATGTAAGCAACTTTTTAATTATTAAATTTTTGATAAAACAGCACCAATTCAATTATGTGTAATTTCTGTAAAATAATTATCCATCTCAACAAGCAAAACTACCATTAGTCTAATATTGTTAATGAATTTCAGCTCATTTTTCTAGAGCTTCAATTTTGTAGCCAACATAAGACAGCTGGAATGTCTTTGGTTGAACATGTCATAAAAATTGACATCCAGTTGAATAAAAAGCATTCATATTCACTACTACTCTAACTCATAATCACTAAATTTTATTCAAAAGGCATTTTTATCAATATTCCGGACAACGAGTATGAGGTATTTTAGCTACAATTGGGCTTTGTTCAGCAGTCATAGCAGTATGCACAATGATGGCTGGTTGAGTGGGAGTAGGAGCATGCAGTTCATGGCTCTCACCAGGGGCCAGACTGGCCAAGGCTGACAAAAGGTCATGATTTATTAGTGGTTCATTTTCTTCACGGGGTTCCCAGCCAACAGGAGGACTAGATGGTGGAGAGATCAGGAATTGCTTTACAGGAGCCGGGGGTCTCAGGTTCTTTAGAGAAACAGGCGTCACAGGCTGCGCAAAATAACAGTTGATCGGCGAATCATGAAATTGGTATTGGTGTAGTTGAACACGAGCATTAGCAGCAGCCAGTGGACTGTCATAGTTAACACGCAAACGTTTAAAACTGCGCAGCCATTGAAAAGTAATATTATCTGAAAACGTGCGGAATAAATCTTCCATTCCTTTCTTTAACTTCTCATCAGCAAATACTTCACTATGTATATTTGTGACGATGATAGATTTAGGCAAGTCGTCAAAACCATCAACTTCGTCTTGCACATCACTTTCTTGTTCTAAATTCGCGATATTAGGGTGTACGTTAGGCATTCCATCTTCTTGGTTGATGTATACGTCGTCTTCTCGAAATGAGTCTTCATCTTCCTTATGAGCCATTGTAAACAAGCTATCTACGAAACCCAACACGCACTTATGATATGAGTAACTCCTAATTTAAATAGTGCTCTTTAGGAAAGCATAATATCAATTTAAACGTACGAAATATGTATTTTTATTATTTTTTAATAATCGATTAATGCGATTTTCTTAACTGTCAATGCCACTGTCAAACACCTGTCAATGTCAACATAATTTTCCAAATCCATTCTCATTTTTCCGTAGGTAAATGTGTTCTTTTGAATGTGGTTGAGTCTAAAATTCTAAATAAGTTTTTAACACTAGAAAGACGGAAGCAGTCATTTGACTGCAATTTGAATTTAAATTTGGAATAACTCAAAAACTATTTGACTTAATGTACTGAGACTTTGTGACTTTTATTAATATTACTAGTTAAATGAAAATAGGTAGAGTCCGTCTAATGAAAGCGTGACCTGAGAAAAGGAGGTTACAACTAGGCGTGTGTAACTCTTTACGGAACCGACTCACTGATCCGGATCATTGCAGTGAGTCAAAAGATTGGTTCAGTAAAAACGTTTCAAACGCATCATTTGGATCTGAAACATTATTTTGCTCTGATACATTCCGCGAGACGCGTCGCTCGCGAGGCGACTGAGCAGTGAGCGAGCGAGAGAGAGAGACAGACACACTGAGTTACTTATTATTGACTGGCGAGTCGTGAGTGAGCGGGCGACATAATTACAATCTATACAAGCTTTCTTCCTTTTTATTCATAAAGTTAGAGCTATGAGACTTTACGTGAGAATTTTTGGTAAATAGACATTGAATTACGTAAATAGGTTTAGTTTAATAATGTAACGTAAGTATACGTAACATTCTGTATTTTGTATCCTTTGAGCCGATGATCCAAATGAGCCAAATGAAACATATCAGTGATTCGGATCATTTCAGTGATCGAGATTCAAATGATCCAATCGCAAAAATGATACACTTTGCCCACCTCTAGTTACAACCAAAAATTTCGAATGTGGTATTATTGAAATAGTAGGAGAAAAAAGTTTTGATACTAGAGTATTTTTTGTATTTATGACAATTATAAAATAGTTGTACAAGAACTTAAATCCTAGTCAAAAACATGTGTGTAGACTTAATTATTTAGTGGGTGTATGGTAAATGTCAATAACACACAAAATGTTAGATAGTATTCCAAATTATTTTATTTTATCTGATCTCTCAAATGTCGCTATATAATATTTAAATAATATTCTTTATTTTCCATTTGGTGTTCTGGCAAGAATACCAAGTGCACAACACCGTGATAGTCAAATAAAATAGTCAACATGATTTCAACTTCATCACGTCTCGCCAACACTATTAATGTGTTTCAAGATTGTTGGGTAGGAATCGATTTAGCATAGAGAAAATTCAGATCTTTTGGTCAAGTGCGAACATGAACATACTCCAGTGATTGTTTCAAATGATACGGATCGACTCGTGAGACACAAAAAGTTCAGCAGCTGCTGCAGCAGCATCTCTCTCAAACTTGAACTAGGATTTTCGCGATTTTAACTTCAGTTGCAGACTTTCATGCACTACCAGACAGAGTGAGGCAAATCTTTCATTACATCTCAACTGCTTTTGAACGCATTCTACCACTCACTAGCATGTGTTTTTGATTAAGTCGATTCACCAAAAGCCTTCTTTGTTCGATGTTTTTGTCCATTATGAAATTCGCAATATGTCAGATTATCTAAAAATATAAGAAAAAAAAAAACATTATATCCTTAATATAACTATCTAATAATATTAGTCGACAAGGATCAAGATTATAACGTCATACTAACTTAAAAATCGGAAATCGTATGTAAACAATGATGGTTTTCATTGAAAACACCTTCTTTCTCTTCTTGTTTTTGTTTGAACTTATTAACCATAGTGTGTAGCAGTTTTTGCACGTTACTGTTTATTGTTTTTCCCACAATTAAGCAATTATTCTTGAAAAATAAACATCAGTTTCCAAAAACTGACAATTGCAACCATAGACTTTGACGTGATTTTTTTCGGCAAAACAATGTTGCCAATTTAATTTAAAAAAAAACTCCAGGTTACGCTTTCAGTAGACGCACTCTATGAAAATAACTCTCGTCTCTTTTGTTTATTGTTTAAAATCTTGATATACCGACAAAGACGGCGGCAGTCATTTGACGGTTGATATCGGATAAGTATTTATTTGTAATATGAGAAGGTAGAATACGAAATAATATGCGCTTTGTCCATTGTTTGGAGTATGCAAGTCAAATGAGTCAGTATAGTTACGACTGCCTATCAATTTTGTCAGAATTATTGTAAGTGATTCGTGAAAAATGTCTCGAAGCCTTCAAAATGAAGAAATACTTTCAATGTTGCAAAATACTTGTGAAGATGAATCGGATTGTGGCTCTGAAAGTGATGGGGGCGCCCGTACAAATTGGTACGGGAGAAACTGCGCCCCTGGGCTCCCCCGCTGACTCAGAGTCTCCGGCCCCAACTCGTGGAGGGTGTGGTAAGCGCTCTGTTCCCTGCGCGAGGGGAACACTCCCCCCCGCCCATGGCTCCGCCTCCGCCAGCGGTGTCTGACGCGGACCGCAATAGCGACGACGACGATAATGCTCCAGAGGTGACCGAGGCAGAGATGAGAGTGGCGGTGCAAAGGCTGAGTGCCAAGAACGCCGCCCCAGGACCCGATGGCTTGCCTGGGAAAGCCTGGGTCCTGGCCATGGAGGCTCTCGGGCCTCGACTGAGAGGGCTCTTCAGCGCATGCTTGGAGAGGGGCCAGTTCCCACTTCGCTGGAAGACGGGGAAACTGGTCCTCATCGCGAAGCCAGGGCGCCCTGCGGACTCTCCGTCCGCGTACCGGCCCATTGTGCTGCTCGACGAGGTGGGCAAGCTCTTTGAAAGAGTGATTGCGAGCCGCCTCGTCGCGCGCCTTTCACGGGTGGGGCCGGACCTTTCGGACGGACAGTTCGGCTTTCGCAGGATGCGCTCTACGGTGGACGCCATCATGCGCGTGCGAGCCCTCACGACGGGGGATGCGGTGTCCCAGGGTAGGTGTGTCGTGGCAGTGTCCTTGGACATTGCCAACGCTTTCAATTCCCTGCCCTGGAGTACGATCCGGAGGGCACTCCGGTACCACCGGGTGCCCGAATACCTCTGTCGAGTAGTCGAGGCCTACCTGTCGGACAGGTATATTGTCTACCCCGGTCACCAGGGAGACTGGAAACGTCGGGAGATGTCGTGCGGTGTTCCGCAGGGGTCGGTGCTAGGGCCACCCTTGTGGAACATCGGGTACGATTACGTGCTGCGGGGCGACCTCCCTGACGGGGTCAGCGTGGTCTGTTACGCAGACGACACGCTGGTTCTAGCGCAGGGAGAGTCGTACCGGGCGGCGGCCGCTTTAGCGACACGCGGGGTTGCGATAGTCGTTGGTAGGATCCAGGAGTTGGGACTCGAGGTGGCGCTGCGCAAATCCGAGGCCATGTGTTTTCACGGTCGCGGCCGTCGGAACGCGCCACCGTCGGGTTCCCAACTAACGGTAGGAGGAGTTCGCATCGGCGTCGGGACATCGATGAGGTACCTGGGACTCATCCTCGACAGCCGATGGAATTTCGAGGAGCATTTCTGACGTCTGGCTCCCAAACTCAACCGGACTGGGGCCGCTCTCAAGCGGCTCCTGCCCAATCTTGGGGGTCCAGACGCCTCCTGCCGGAGGCTCTACGCGGGGATCGTTCGGTCCATGGCCCTCTACGGGGCGCCGGTGTGGGCGCCGTCGCTGCGAAAGCGACCGGCGGGCATTCTGAACGCCTGCCAGAGGGTCATGGCAATTCGGATGGTGCGGGGATACCGCACGATTTCCTGCGAAGCGGCGAGCCTTCTGGCTGGCCTACCACCGTGGGATCTGGAGGCAACAGTCCTTGCACACATGCACGACATGCGCGTGGAGATGCAACGCCGAGGTGAAAGTCCTCTGCCGCGACAGGTCACGGCATGGCGGACAGAGCTCCGGCGGGATCTCATGGTGGAATGGCGTCAGCGACTATCGCAACCCCGTCATGGGCACGCCACAATTATGGCGATAAGTCCCCTCTTTGAGGCGTGGCTGGAAAGACCTCACGGCGTCCTTACCTTCCGCATGACACAGGTCCTCACCGGAAATGGCAAGTTCGGGAGGTTCCTGTTCCGAATTAAAGCGGAAGTGACGCCCGGGTGTCGCCACTGTGCGGAACGCCCGGAGGACACGGTGGAGCACACAATCGCGGTGTGCCCTGCTTGGGCGGAGCATCGTCGTGCCCTCGTGGGGGTGATCGGCGGCGGAGACCTCTCGCGCCGGGCCTTGGTCGAGGCCATGGTCCGGAGCGAGGGGGAGTGGCAGGCGGTCGCCGACTTCTGCGAAGCAGTAATGCTCGCTAAGGAGGAGGCCGACCGCATCAGGCAACGGCGCTCTCGCCGCCGCCGTCGGGATTCCGATCCCGATTTCCAGCCACCGTAGGCGCGGGCTTGCGGACAGTGAGCAATGGGTAGCTCGCTGTCCGGCCGTCCGGTAACCGTCCGGACCAAGCCCAAGTCGTCGACGGCGCGCGCTGTTCCCGCGCGCCTCAAGGAGTTGTCAGCAACAGCAGGGGCCCGGCCGGGTCGAAGCCTACTGGGGCCAGGGTAATCCGAAAGGGCGCTCGAGCCCCGGTATGAAGGCTTGTAGGAACGGGATGGGTTTTTTAGTCAGTAAGAGTCTGACACTATCTCCCGCTCCGCCCAAGAGCGGGGGTTGTCATAAGATGATTTTTCCCATCGAAAAAAAAAAAAAAAAAAGGCTCTGAAAGTGAAGAGCGCGGTAGTGAGGATGATAATGTACCATTTATCAGTTCGAGTTCCTCTACGGATGAAAGTGACCTGGAAGATCAGATACCTCTAGCAACTTTACGAACCGTTTGACAAGTTGAGTTCTCGTGGCCGCGGTCGTAGCCGTGCTCGTGTTCGAGGCCGTGGTAGGAGTCATTGTTTGGAAGATTCTGAGCTTCAAGGTCTTGTCACTTCTATCGACGGTACCTCATGGACACCTCAAATGGAATCTACTCAAAGTGGTGACTTTTTACAATGCTACCAAGTACGGCGTGGATGTGGCTGACCAGATGGCAAAAAAATAATAGTGTCAAAGCGGCATCTCGAAGGTGGCCTGTACAGGTATTTTTCAATATTTTGGACCTAGCAGGGATAAATTTCTTCATTTTGTATAAGAAAATGTCAGGCGCCAGCATAAAACGAAGGAATTTCATACTAAGTTTAGCAAGTGAACTTAGCGGCAAAGTAGAAATTGAACCGAGACCCTCTGAAACCGAACTGTCGCCCGAAGAACCCACGCCTTCTACTTCTCGATCTTCTCTTCAAAATCCGGAAAGTCGGAAAAGGCGAGAATGCTATATACAGAAGTGCAAAAATAAAACTAATAAAGTATGCGATTCTTGCAAAAAGCCACTTTGCGGCTCTTGTAACGTAAATAAAATGTTAAAATGTAAAAATTGTATGTAAATTAAATAAATAATTATATATTATACCCTGTTTTATTACTATAGTTACCAATTTTAGCACATAAATAAAAAAATATATTAAATAAATTGGGGCAGTCATTTGACCGGTCGCCGTCTTTGTAGGTAGATAGATTTTCCCGTCTTTCTAGTGTTAATAGAACGTAGGTAGGTAGGGTATATAATACAAGATCCTTGTGTAGATATGTAAAGATAAAATAAGCAGTAAACAATTCTATCAGTGTTGGCAAAAAGTTAATTCAATTAATAATTAACGATTAAAAAGTGAATTGCGATTAACGATTTAAGATTAATAATGTCAATCTTTAATCTTGACTAAGGATTAATTTAATTATAAGGGCCGATTTCATCAGTTGCTATAAAAACTAAGCTCAGCGTAATCTAGTTTACAGATTGGCGTTGATCTGGATTCACGTCAAACTGATTTCACCAGCACCATTTCAACCGCGACTCTAAAAGTCTGTGCGGAAATTAAACCATCGAGGGATTTGAGGGCGCTGCTGTAGATAAATATCGTTTTTGTTATGTAAGCAACATTATGACGTCAATAAAGTGCGACTGTTAAATCTTGATATTTTGAAACTATGTTAGACTAGCTTCTTCCAGCGGCTTCACCCTATAATAAAAATGATCCTATTGGCTGAATTTGCTCACCTAATGAAACTGCAAAGTTATAGCTTATGTGCTATATTATTGCAATGTTTATGATTAAGTTCATCTGTCTAGTAGTTTTGGTGCGACACATCCATACATAAGAGTACCTCCATCCATCTTCACAAACTTTCGCATTTATAATATTAGTAGCCTATTTATTGAACTTGCTCACGTGATGAAACTTAGCAAAAATATAGGTTATAAGCTATATTATTGCAACGTTTATCATTAAATTCATCCATTTATAAGTTTTGCGTAATGCCGTTAATTGTGGCGACACCTGGAGGAGGTCTATGTCGAACAGTGGACGTCTTTCGATTGTAATGATGATGAACATTTAAATGCAAACACGAACTGGTAAAGGAAAATAGCGTGAAGAAACTGCTGTACTGCCTATCGAGGTAGGTTCCACCAACGACCACTTACCCAGTTCTAACGAAAATGGTTCTATCACTTTGACTGGGATCGGTCTATTATCACTGACTGGAATATTGTAGCTGGCAGCAAGTTTATGTTTACACTAGTTAAATATAAAGGTAAAAATGGGACACACTACCACTTTCTCGTTGTCTTCCTCAGTACATTTTTCACTTTTGCTAATCAATGAAAAATATAAACTTAATGACTATGAAAATAAAGTACACTTCAGAATTTATAATGTTGCTTCGTAAAAAATCTATTTAGCCTGTAAGGGACCATCTCGCATATAAGATCCTTGGGATCACTTGGTTTTCCGTCTGTTTATCTGTTAAGACCCTTTAACTCGAGAACGCTTGGAAGTATCGAGTTAAGATTAAAACCATACACTCAAGTCTGCGGTCTTTTGAAGTTGTGAAAAATCAAACTTCTGAGTTAACAAAAAAAAAAGATACGGCCGTTTATGTCGCAAAAAATCATATATTTCGATACTCAAGGGAATCAAAGTTCATATGGTGAATCTCGTTGACCTAGAATCCTGAAATTTGGCATAAATCAAGGTCTTATAGAACAAGTACAGGGAAAAATCTGAAAATTGTAAATTTGTAGATCCGCCACAAAAAAAAAAAATTGTTTGCAATTCGGAAAAATCTTCGTAACTCAATTCGGGAATTGATTTCTTATAGGTAAATTTGTACAGAATCTTCAGTGCGCGAGTCCGACACGCACTTGCCCTTTTTTATTTTAGTTACTGTATCCTTACTCAAGCCTGAAAAGAAATATTCTAAGTTAGTCGAAATGCATTATAAATTTAAAGTATCAATACTCTTTATATTAGCCATCGAAAGTATTGACCAAAACAAAATAAACAAATATCGTCATGTTTAAATGAATTTCCGTTTAATTTATATATATTTGGAGATAACCTAGGACAGGAGTTCACATATGAAGTCTAAAAATATTAAAATAAAAGTGTTACGTACCAAAAACACAGCATACCAATGTTTCCCAAGTTCGTGACTTTGTTTTGATCAATAATGGTGTGATTTGCCATTTGTTATCTTTGGCAAAACTGTAATATATTAAATATTATTTCCTTTGCAGCTCAGTGAAATTTTTTATCACATTTCTTAAGATTTCAATTAAAAATCACAATAAAATAACATAATAAACAAATACTCTGTCAACATGATATAACGTTTGGCATTTGACGCATGGCTGGGTTGGGTTGCTACTAGGTTCTAATAACTTTGAAGATCATAGTGCTACATTTTGTACCATTCTTTAAGCCTCGTATCCACTAGGCAACATTTGGCGCGCGACACGTGAATCTCAACATGTACGGCAACGCTGCACAACAGCGCGCGACGTTGCCAGCTGCCGCGCAACATGACGCGCGGCTTGTTGTTTGTTTAAAGTGCATCGTTAGTTGAGCATCAATTGTTGTCGAGTGGAGACGTGACGCACAACAATGTCCGTAGTGTGGTGTAACGAACGAGTGCTCAAATTAATCGAACTGTACCAAAACTATGAATGTTTATGGGATACTGCTCACAGAGACTATAAAAAAAATTAAAAAAAATAGATGCATGGGATTCAATAGCGAAAACACTAGATGTGTCTGTGAAAGAGGTTGAAAGCAAGGTACATACTCTTCGATCGCAATTCACTCGCGACATGTTGTCGACGACTGAGAATGTGTGGACAGACAACGTTGTTAAACAAATGTTCCGCGTCAACATTCAACAAGTTGCGAAACATGTTGAGCAACATGTCGCGCGTCAAATGTTGCCTAGTGGATACGAGGCTTTACAGATTTTTGTGTTTTTTGCTAATGGATTATTGGCTTGAAAGTGATCTCCGAAATAGCTATAAGACATATAAATTATCAAGCCACTTCATGGTGGCGGAGTATCATGCAATGAATGTGATGCTTTTATCGTAACTATATTGTTGAATTGGCAAAATTTCAGGATGTTGTTTGTGATCTACTTCATTGATTGTTCAAAGATCTGGCTGCAACAGTGATGACGCTTGAAAATTGAAAAGGAAATGACCAAATGATTACTGTTAGACAAATCCAGTTTATTTCATTTTCTAGTTCTTTATTTCCACATTTAACTGAATCGAGGTCGTACTATAATACATGAAATGACTCTATACCAAAGACTATAGATATTTGTGCACGGAAAAGTTGCAGAATTAACTCCATGCAGAATTTCAATCAGAGACAAATAAAACATGTTTACTTGTCAAATTGATATCACCTAATTTTATAAAATTTGACTTCCACATAGGTACATATTCTTATAAATATTTGACAAGAAATATTCAAGTGACTATAGCATCTTCAATATAAAGTTATTATGAAAATGGCAGGACTTGAGTCCATGGTAGTTGAAGAGGTTAAGCCTGCAGAGAAACCGGTCGATAGGGAGAAGGTAAGCTAGGTATCCTAAACTTAATAATTCATTTATAAACCGAAACACTTAGTTTTAGCGTCATGTTATGTCTCGGAAACCTATGAATTGAAATCTTCATTAACCTATTAATTACATTAATTAATTGGATTTAGAACTCTAAGAAACAAGCTTATTGTTATAATGTTCTTGACATGGGCTGTCTTTGTAATGGCTTTCTCCTGTTACAGACTTGTCCATTATTACTCCGTGTGTTTTGTTCAACTGGACGTCACAATTCTCCTGGTGACTATGCAAGAGGAAATGTTCCTCAAAACGAACTTCAGATTTATACATGGATGGATGCTACGCTTCGTGAACTGACGGGTCTTGTGAAAGAGGTTAATCCAGAGACGAGACGTAAGGGTACATATTTTGATTTTGCAATAGTGTTTCCAGATATGAGATCACCAACATATCGTATGAGAGAGATTGGGGTCACATGTTCTGGGCAGCGAGGTGGGGATGATAATAAAACTTTAGGTCAAGTCAAGTTTCAGATTGGAAACTATTTGGATATATCTATAACACCACCCAATAGAATGCCTCCTCCAATGAGACGTGCCCAGCCTTACATGAATAATCGTCCCTATTAAATGTACCTTGGTTATTTGTAAGTTAATTTAGTAAGTTTGTAATAAATAAAACTTATTTTACAAATCTTTCAGTGTTTAAATCTTTGTTGAGAGATTATTTACTATACCCTGTGTTTAAAATTTTTAGTGCTGTATAGTTCTGCTATTTAGCAGCCACTTTTTCTTGAAATGGTTATTAATTAAATGAAATTTATTTAAGCTAAAAATATTAATTTTTTTATTACACTATTACTTCATGAAGTTTGAATATTCAATTTTATATAGAAAGAAAGAAAGAAAGAAAGAAAAACAGTTTATTTACGCGTTAAAGACGCAAACTTAAAAGAAGGTTACAGAACATAACATCAAAATAGGGAAGATATGCGTCTCCTCCGCGCAAAACGGCCGAACGCTCAGCATAAAGCTGCGGCCTCACGCATAATGCGTTGAGCTCACAGCGCTGGTTTTCAGCGTGGGCCGGTCGCTGTGTCGACATAAAGACGCCGGAACGGTGCAGTAAACTAAAAATAAGTATAGATAAGTTATAAATACAAATAAAATAAATAGATAAGGTGACAAATACAATTTTATAAAGTGGCAACACCACGACGCGCCCATAGCTCAATTTGTGAAACTCGTTTTAGTAATCTGTGGTAACTTCATACACTATGGCAAAGACACTAATACGTGATTGGACGATTGGACGCGACCGTGATGCTGTTGTTGACGTCAAAAAGGATATGACCGCATGGTGACGACAAGTAAATGGTTTTTAAAATTCATCACAGTTCAAGCACTTGTTCCTTATTGCGATGGTTTATGTCTGCAATAAAGTTTTTAGTATTTGTAATGAGATAAAAACAGATGAACTCTTGAGAAGCGGACACGGGGAAAGGTAAGGTGTATTATTTGATTCACTCCCATTTACATAGCTTCGTGGAAAATTCCAGGAACAGTTGGCTAGGAAATAAATAAACGGGACGAATGTGTACCTAAATATAAATTAGTACCTACCTAAGTCTGGAATTCGGTAAATAATGAATTGCCAAGTCAACAAATGAGAATAATTTTAAATAAAGAAAATAAATAAATTAGAAATTAAATTGATATACATTATATTATATGTGATTTATTGTAAAAACTATATAAAGATTATTAAAAAGTGTAATTAATATTATATTTTGTTTGTAGGTTCTTAGCCTGGCAAATAATAATTAAAAAATAGTATTATAAAAATAAAATTGTGACAACGTACACTGACAGCAGCGAAACACAATGGACATGATACGAGGGACAAGCCATTGAGTGTCAAGGCACAGCACCGCTGAAAAAACCCCCCATAGTACCGCAGGCCATGACCCAGAAGGTGACAAAAAGTTTATTTTTCTGAAAGTTGTGCTAGCAAGAGTAACTTTTTATGGTTATATTTAAAGGATTGTAATGATTTCAGGCCTCGCACCGGTGGGGGAATGTCATTCCAGACCTTCATGGCAGCGTACTTGAAGGAACCCTTAAAGGCCGCAGTCTTGTGTCGCGTCGCTGACAGTGGACCGACTACAGAGCGAAGACCATACTTGTAGTGAGTTTGTCGCCAAGTAAGTTTGTCAAACAGATAGCGTGGCTTTTGGTTTGTTACAACGCCAAATAGTAAACTAGCCAAATGCAGCTTACGCCTTGCAGCCATTTTTAAGATCTTTAGTTCATTTATGTACGGAGTCACATGACTCCTACGTGGAATATAAACACAAAAGCGAACACATGCATTCTGGATACGCTGAATCAGTCTATCTGTTCTAGCAAGCAAACACGGCCCATACACAGTGTCACAGTAGTTTAGTTTGGATAAAATCAGGCTGTCAACAAGCAGTTTGCGGAGTGGGATGCTAAGGTATTTTCGTATACCGTACAAAACTTTTAATCTGTAAAAACAGTGTCTTAGTGCACTTTTTATATGCGCTTCAAAGCGCAGCTCTGGCTCCAGAATCAGCCCCAGGCTGCAAGCCTGCTCCACACGCTCAATTACCTCTCCCCCAATCATGACCTCAGGTTTGGCTAACAGTATCGCAGCAACTTGTTTCTTCGTGCCCAACACCATGAATTTCGACTTAAGCGGATTTAGGACCAGTGAGTTCTCCTCCGACCATGCCACAATCCGAGCCAAGTCCTCATTCAACCTCTGTACTGCCAATGACGTGTCGGTCCCTTTAAAGGATATGTATAGCTGGATGTCATCAGCGTACATATGGTACTTACAATTGATGATCGATCCAGTTACGTCAGCGCTATACAGAATGTACAGAAGAGGACCCAAAATTGATCCCTGTGGGACTCCCCTCGTCACAGGAAGGGGGGGGGATGATATAGTAGAACCATCTTCCTTATGAATTTGAACACACTGAGACCTATCAATTAGGTAGCTTTTAAACCAATCCACAGCATCTCCGTCGAAGCCATAATAAGCTAATTTAGAGAGCAGCAGATTGGTATTAATTGCGTCGAATGCCCGTGAGAAATCCAACAGGACCAGGATTGATCCCTCCCCCTGATCACGTGCCTCCAAGATATTGCCAACAACATCAATCAGAGCCGTTGCAGTACCTCTGCCCTTTCGAAAACCGGATTGGAGGTCTGGAAGGATATTATTTGTTTCCAGAAACTCAATAACTTGAGAGTACACAGCACGCTCCAGGATCTTCGAAAGGCAGGGCAGGATACTTATTGGCCTAAGATCCTTCATGTTGGTTGGATCGTTGGTTTTTGGGATAGGGCGCACCATTGCACGTCTCCACAGTCCAGGGAAGGTGCGTGTTTCTATGGATCTGTTGATGATAGCAGTGATGGCTTGCAAGGTAGTCGGCAATGTGAGAGATAACATCTTCAGACTGATACCATCAACACCCTGGGCATTTGAACCCAGACTCCTAATTATCTTCAGCACTGCATCTTGGCTGACTGTAGCAAGTGAAAACTCAGCTGGACTATGTCTACGAGATTTGAAGTAAGCAATTTTAGAGGCATTATCGCTGCAGCTTCCTGGTACATCCAGAAATGCTGCATTGATATTATCCGGGTTATCAAAATGACCAGGCAGTAATTTCTGGCTATGATCCGGAAGCACATCCGACTTGAGACTATTCCAAAGCAGTTTGGGATCCTTCCTTTGCTCATTGATATTTTTGGTAAAGTATGCTGTTTTTTCCCTCACCAACGCGGCAGCCGCTTCATGCTTAAGATCCAGATAATACTGCTTGTGGTTCAGTTCTCTAGTCACATGATATCTAGCTCTAGCTTCATCTCTCAATTTAAACATCAGACGTATGTTGTCAGTTATCCATGGTGTAGGCCGCTTCCTGAAGGTCCTTCGCTTAAGAGGAGCGTGAAGATCAAATAGCTGGATAATGTATGAATTAAAAGTGTGCACCATAGTGTCAACATCACTCATATCCCCTATAGTTGACCAAGGGATCATATTCAGATCAAGACTGAACTGATCTTGCAAGATGTCGGGAAAAGAACGGTACTCAACCAACCTAGGTTTAACCTTAGGCTTCCTGAAGACTGCCTCGCATGTGATGAATGAGTGATGGTTGAGCTCACTGATGTGATCCACCACAACATTCCGCGTTGAAGTATCAGTGCATATGATGTCAATAAGCGAACAGCTATCACCTACGAAGTGTGTTGCGGTTTGAACAAGCTGAACCAGGTTTGAGTAGTCCAAAAAAGCTGTAAGCTGTTTAGCTTTTGAGCTGTTTGCATCCAACAGATTGACATTCATATCCCCCAACAAAACCAGATTATCATATGGGGCCAAAGCACTAATACTAGTAGTTATAGCGTCGAGAAATACCGCCAAATCCTGCCAAGGCGGACGGTATGCGGTACCTATGAGAAGCTTTTTTTTATTTATAGTTAAACTCAACCAAAGCTGCTCAACATTAGAGTCTTCAGGATGAGCTTTTACCCTCGCGTTTATTCCATCTTTTATGTAAAAAGCAACTCCTCCGCCACGTCCTCCACGTGTAGACACTGGTCGTGGTATGTGCCTTAGTTTGTATCCAGGTACACTAGGAGCTCGGTCCTGTTCGCCTTTACGTAGCCACGTCTCATTAATGGCCATTATGTCCACAGAATGTTTTCTCATGGCTATCAGAAACTCATCTTGATTTGTGCTTAAAGAGCCTGCATTCAGTAGACCAAACTTGATATATTTGCTAGGAGCCATAAGTGTAAATAATTAGTGTAAATATTAGTGGAAATATAAAGAGCCAGTAAGTGTATATAATATTTGTACATATATTGTAAGTATATATAATTAAATATAAGTATGATATGTGGAAGTATAGGGCACTGTTTGTATTTGTATATGTGTACGGTATATATGTTGGTATATGAACAAGTGTGAGTGAGCTTATTTGATTCGAAGAACTCATCCCGACCATGTGAAAGACACAGGCAAAGATAGCCACATGAACTAATAACTTGAATTTAGCTATCGCCAGCATAGTAAAAAGCATATTTAAAATAATATGTAATATGCTATGTAACATATAAGTATATATATATAGAATAAAAAATTGTTCAGAGTAACCTGCAGAGTTCCAGTAGAGCAACACACAAAAACAAAAGTGACGCACATCTTCACCCATGACAACTATGAACATCAAAGGAACAGCATAAAAATAAATAGACACGAAATAATAAGCTAAATAATTACTAAATTGTAACGACAGGTCCAAAGATACGGGAGATGTCCGCTTCAGATCGTATTCTGTGGGCAGCGTCTCCTGGTCCCCTCCTGGCGAGAATGCGGCCACGCTTGATCCACACAAACTTCCAGTCTGCAAGGCCAGCAGCGTCACGCGCCTTGCGAAACAGCTGGCGGTTGATTTTGGTGAGGCGCTCGTTAAGAAAGAACCGCCGGGCTGGCCCCGGCATGTCGAGGTCGGCTGTGGTCGCACCGCGCCGCACGCGAGCACTCGCCAGCAGTCTGTCGCGCAGATCCCGTCGAGTCAGGCGCACAACAATGGCGCGTGGCCGAGATTCTGTCGCCCCCGCCGAACCCGTCGCGTTGAGCTGCCTTCCGCCGACCCATTCGACGCTGACAACGTCCCGCTCATCAAGTGTGACGCCCAGCTTTAGGCTGATCAGCTGAAATATATGAGCCGGGTTGTCAGCTGTGGCCTCCGGTATGTTAGAGACCTCGATATCGTTCGCCAGAAGTTCCTGGTCCCTTTCATTGAGCTCCCGCCTCAAGTCCTCGATGATTCCATCGACCGCACCAGGCTTAGGCGGGTCTGAGGCCCGCTGTTCCAACACATCCAGCCGCGCCTCCATGCGGTCAATGCGTGCGCTACAGGTGCTCATAGCAGCTCTAATCCCCGACATTTCGAGCTCCATTTCCTGCCTGAACAATTGGATTTCCCCTCGCATCGCACGCAGTTCCTCCATAATAGAGTATGCATCGGGGGCGGTGATTGGGGGGATGCTTTGGCACATAATGTCGGTAGAGGAGGCATCGCGTGGCGGGGTCTCGCACACAACAGGGCTGACAGGTTTGGAGCTGCCCGCTGTGATAACCGGAGTGCAGACTTGCTCTCCCGGTTTCTTAATGGAACACTCGGACGCTCCCCTGACGGGGGTATCGGCCCTGTTGTCCCGCACGACGCTCTTCGTGCACTCGGGGCAACGCCAGCTTGCAGATAATATCGCCTTACTAGGAACGCTTACACAAGCTCGGTGGTAATGGGCCTGACACTTGCCACACCTAACGCCCTCTTGCGTCGAGGTAAAGCGACCGCAACCACCGCATTTGAGACCCGGCATGATGATGACGCTGAGATCACTTGTTGCAAAAGTGATATTAGGGTGATGCTCTAGATGGCGCTAGTAGTGACCCAATATGGATCAATAAACCAAAAACAAATATAGATGGCTCTGAAGCAAACTTAGGCAACTCACTCTACTAATAAAATAGAGGGTACCAAATTCTAAGTCCAAATTTTATAATGTTTTCGGATAGTTAAAAGTCCTTTAATCTCACTTATTTGTTGCTCACTTCAATAATTGTCACTTATCTTTACACTATGTTTATTATTAAATACTTATTATAACTTATTATTGTACTAAAACGAGTTGTTTTATTTGTTTATACAAATTAAGTGGGACGAAGCTACACCGACACAGACGTCAAACGTCAACTATGAAAATATAGTAACTAGCAGCCCGACCCAGCTTTGCATGGGCAATAAATATAGCCTATGTTACTCAGGGTGAATGTAGCTTTCCAATGGTGAAAGAAGTTTTGAAATCTGCACAGTCGTTTTTGAGTTTATTCATTACAAACATACACACACACAAAAATACAAATTTTCCCTCTTTATAATATTAGGGTTTGTAAAATAGTCTTAGAGGTAATCAGATTTTTAGTAATAGTAAAATTAGAGGTAAATCTATGATTATCTCTTAAACAATCTAAGGAGTCCTTTAGATTGTTTGGGCCCAGTAAGTGGCTACATTAATTGCAGGACAGGTCCCTGCTGCCCTGTGGTCGCTGGATAGAGGGCTAAGTACTTCGGTAACCCAGGTAACCTTCGTGAAATGGTTAGCGACACCAAGGCGCTGCTGGCCTTTCTTGAGGAGCTGGGGTGGATCGAGTGACTCATTTGTCCCACCCGTACGTAAAATACGCACTTTAGTCGTGCAGTTGCGGAAAACAGCCAGTTTGAACCTAACCTTGCAGGACAGGTGGTACTCATACAGTCCTCCGAAGTGCAGGTGTGAGGGGATTTGGGGCACTCCAACATGTGGCTCATATTCTAAACAGGGGCATGAAAGTAGTCTGCCTGAGTGGCATTAAATATATACTGTAATTCCTTATGCCTGACGCACCCTATACAATTAGGACTTTGTAAGGCAGTCTAAATGGCTCTGTACAATATTAAGTCTCGGCTTCACTAGGAGACACAAATGTGATGGTAAAGGTGTACAAAGTGACTTTGAGCAATAATTATAAACTTAATTGACTTTTATACATCCCTTAATAGTAACGTATAATGGGACTGACTGACTGAGTGTGACAAACAATGAAATATGATATATGAAAATGGTAGTTTGGGAACAAAAACAAAGCTTTTTAAAAGTATTCACATTTATTTTCATCTCTCATTTATGTGCTTTCATTTTCAAGGCACAGGTAAAACCACTCAAAGTCGACAAAATGTTAAGTCGATGACTTATATGACGAGACAACGAAAAATGTCCTTATATTTAGATTTTTCCTAAAATAAATATAATTACAAAGTAAACTTAAATACTAATGATTTACGGGTGATCTGAATGGCCTCTTAGATTTTTTGCCCATCGCGGCGAGATCGATCGTAATTCCATTAGGTAAAACAGCCTTATTTTCCTGATAGTCTACGAAACCCTTCTCGTCTTGCTCTTCCTTGGCTTTGTCGCAAGGAATACCAGTTTCGTAATTGTATTCACGTTTCAAACCATCAGGATCAACGTACCCGTATTTGCCTCGTGTGATGCAGTCTACACCAATGGTCTCTTCCTTGAATGATCCGTCGTCATTTTCGAATCCCCATGTGATACTGCCGTCTTCGTTCTCATCTCTAAACTTACGAATAATCTGCGCTACAGGTTTTCTCTCCCTCTGGTGTGATGGTGTGTATTTCTGTTGAGGAGCTTTAGCGGGTGCCCTATTAATAGGCTCCTGTGGTCGTGAGTATTGTCTTACAGGTTGAATGGGTGCCTCGTCCTCTTCAATGAAAGGCTTAGGTTCGGGTCTGAACACAGGCCTCTGAGGTCTGCTCGAAAGAGGCTGCAGTCTCACTGGTTGCGGCTTGTTGAGTGGTTCATTCCTGATTGGGTTGAAAGCTTGTGGGGCCAATAGTGGTCTGTATTGTGTAGGCTTGATAGGTTCAAGTGGCTGTCTAATTGTAGACGGTGTGGATTGTGGGTATGGGGATTGATTGTAAACAATCGGAGGCTTGGGTTGTGAAGTGGTTGTGATGTCGTAGTAATCGTTTTGGGGTTCAGGAGTAGAGAATATATTGGGAGAGAAAGCTGTTGGCGTATTGATGTCCAATTCATCTTCTGGTTCTTCAGTGACGGGTTTAGCAGGCTCTTCGAGTGATTGAAGGCTCGGCCGCGGTGAAGCATCTACTGATTTAAATGATGGTCTTGCTAAGCCCGGCCTCCTGATTCTGGCTGGACCTCCTGCACCTGGAGAGGCTTGCAGACGTCCTTGCCTGAAACCTCCTTGTCTGGAACCTCCTAGAGGGATCGCGCCTGGTATTTGTAGCCGTGGCGGAGCCGGAGAGTCATTATATTGAGCATAAGCTGTGATTACACACAGCATACATATCTGGAATAATAGAAAGAAAATATTAAAGTTTTCTGCATTATAAGTATTATTTTAGTTTAGGTGAGATATTATCACCATTAAGTTATAATGCCGCTCTACTTCAACATCCCAGGAAATAACGCAATAATCGCTCTGAATTTTGTTTTAATGAATAAAGTTCATGGGTAGCTTAGCTGCCTACTCATCCTCTTGAAAAATTCATGGACAAGGATAATTAAATATATCTACCTAACGAGGAATTCGCCGGTCGCCGATGTGATCGTATTCCATTAAGTAAAGAGACTTTGTTTAAGCTTAATTTGGCCAGAGGAATGTATATCGCAACCAGTGAACTGGTACACTTTCCAGTGACGTGGGCCTTGTTCTCGAGTAGGTTTACGAGTATAATACGGCTTATCACACCTCCCTCCATTTATCCAAATAATATAGATTTTATCGCATATCTTATTCTTATTCTATTGTGAGTTGTACAAATGCCTATTTGAACTGATTACGAAACTCGAGTTTCTAAACAGACCTACTTGTTTAGGTGCTCGGTACGTACTACGTACCCAGAATATTTTTTTTTTTTTTATAACTACCTATAGTAGAATAAACTCAAGTTAATTCTATTTACCACTACGTTACATTGAAACTACTTGAGACCTCAAAAGCCTTTAGGTCGGTCACTTTTTAATCTGATGTAATTTGGTAGAGATTTGCATTATTTCAATTTGGTCAATATCCTGCGGATTATAGTTTTTATGTAAATTTTACGAAGCATTTAAGTAGGTATACTTAATTGCTGCTAATGTTCTGTTAAATTCTAATTAATGAATAGGTTAGTTAGTTTCTACAACTGCACAGGTTGTCTATAATTGTGTACAAGGACAGCAATCTACATAGGTATGGGAGCATTATGGAGATCTTTGTTTACACATGCACTGGCTACTCGAACATGCTTAGAACGGTTTTAACAACTTGACGAAACCAACCGAACTTATTGGCAGGTTGCTTATTATTTCTGTAACTTAAATGTTTCTCTATTATACACAAACATATTAAATTAAATTGGTATAAAAAAGAATAAAGTTTCTATAGATAACGGGGAAAACTGAAGAATTGTAGATATATGGTAAAATGTATCTAAAACAGCGTCCACTTTTTTCTCTATTGACTTACGATTATATTGATTGATTACCTATTGGATGTATCAATACACGTTGGATATTGATGCTACAATTAGGTTGAATGATTGACAGCTGTGCTACGGCTGCCTGCCGCTGGTTTGATACCCGCAGATCTACAAAGTTTGTTTTTTTGTTTGTAGGAGGTAATCTCTGAAAGTATTGTTCGATTGCTAAAAATTTTTCACCTTTAGAAAGCCGCTTTATTCCTGAGTGATATAGGCTAGAATTTGTGTACGCTGGCGAAGCCGTGGGCAAAAGATAGTAACAAATATTACGACGGTCCCTACGTATATAAAGACATGTCCAAAATAGCATTTTTTTATTATTTCATTATTTACTTTGTTTAATTGATAGTATCGATGAAACAAAGTTTATTGCATTATTTATAATTGGATTGGATTGGATTTTTTTGATTGGATTGGTTTTTATTTATAATTGAATGAAATAATAAAAAATATGCTATTTTGGACATGTCTTTATATACGTAGGGACCGTCGTAGGTACTCGTAGCATGATATTCCTGGTTTTCCAATGCATAGAACTTTTTTAACTATTTTGTTCCGCTTCGGATGCTTTTTTTTATGGTGGGAAAAATCATCCAATGACAACCCCCGCTTTTGGGCGGAGCGGGAGATAGTGTCAGACTCTTACTGACTAAAAGCCCACCCCGTTCCTTCTAGCCTTCATACCGGGGCTCGAGCTGTCTTTCGGATAACCCTGGCCCTAGTAGGCTTCGACCCAGCTGGGCCCCTGCTGTTGCTGACAACTCCTTGAGGCGCGCGGGAACAGTGCGCGCCTTCGACGACTTGGTCTCGGTCCGGACAGTTACCGGAAGGTCGGACAGCGAGCTACCCATTGCTCACTGTCCGCAAGCCCTCCGTTTCGGATGCTGGCGTTTTGGCGCCTCTAACTCGCGTTGGCCATGCCATTTGATGCCTTATTATGGCAATGCAAATATGAGTGAGAGGAGATGTGTGCACGTAAATATTAGAGTCAGATGACGATAAACACTTCATTAACTGGTATTGAAACCAATTACTTAACAAATCGCCTTTATTGCCCATTTATTTCATAGCAAATAAGGTTATGGTTTTTATTAATGTAGGCATGTCAATCATCTACAATCATATCGTTATTGAGAAATTGTCGGCAATAAGGTAGTTCGCTTATTGAGCTAGTGACTTGTTGAGTTGTGACATTGTCGCAACATGCAAATGGGACCAACTCACTCTACTTTCGGAAATCGATGTACGTTTTGCAATAACAAACTTATTTTTATTGAGTCTCTCGTTTTGAGTGACAAGATTAACGACCCCACTTTTTACTAAAACTTAATTAGTTCGATCGCCTGAAATACGTTGCGTTGAACACGCATAAATGTGCATTAATGTAGATTGTATCTGTGTAGACGGTGTAGACATGTAGGTATTCTCATAATTTAATTTATGTATTTAATCTATTTATTTGTACATTTACTTAGGTAGGTAGTATTATGAGTATTAATACTAGCGACCCGCCCCAGCTTCGCACGGGTGGTGTTAGAAATCTTAGAAATTCTTGGATTCTCTTTACTATAATATGCAAGTATTATACACCTAAACGGATTAGGCGCACAATGCCACATTCGCAAAATGACATATTGACGCAAAATGCCACATTCGCAAAATGTCATATTCTCAAAATGTCATATTCTCAAAATGCAATATCGCAAAACGCCACATTAGCAAAATGCTATCTTTGCAAAATGCCATATTCGCAAAATGACTTTTCGCAAAATGCCACTTTCGCATAATGCCAAAATGTCATTTCGAACTCAGTATTTTTTTTATTTGGACGTTAGTATGTTTTTATGAAAAAAAGCCCACTGCAAGAAGTAAATAAGTAATTTTAACAATTTTTTTTATTTTAATTTACGTAAATCGCACATTATGCGATAATTATGATTTTTTTAGAATGTGTCATTTTGATAATGTGGTATTTTGCTAATGTGACATTTTGAGAAAAGTCATTTTGCGAATGTGGCATTTTGCTAATGTGGCATTTTGCTAGTGTGGCATATTGCGAAATGTCATTTTGCGAATGTGGCATTTTGCGTCAATATGTCATTTTGCGAATGTTGCATTGCGCGCCTAATCCACCTAAACTTTCCCCATGAATAGATCGGCTATTGGTGTAAACTGTATAAAAACCCCTTCGGAATTTTTAACGCGTTTATACAGACGCGGTTGGCGACTTTGGTTTTATAATATGGATTTTGGTTTTATAAGGATATAATAATATTGTATGATTTGTAATAGTAAAGTTATTATAATCGATTTTTGATGTTTGTGTGTACATAAATAAATAATGTTATTTAGTTATTAAAACTTCATGCAACACAAATGTACAAAGACGGACTAACCTAACGTAACGTATGTTAACGTTATTACTTCACAGAATTATTGTAAAGCGAATGTTTTTAGTAAAACAAAACACTACGTCGTTTAATATGCTACTACTAGCCTTTTGCTTTTTAGACCATTAGAAACATCCATAAAAATGTCATGGGATACATTCGAAGTAATAGAATTTGAAGTGTAAACACTAGGTTGTCTGCTTCGATTCAAACCCAATACCACCATGTTACACGTTACCATTATGCCACCACTGCATTCTAAACTAAGGCGACCATTACACGGTCATGCAAGCGTCAATCAATCCCATCAATCATGAATGGTGGTTTTCGTCAATCAGTACTAAAAACGTCAATCATCGCATTAGACGGTAGGTGTTTCGTTAATCAAAACATTGACTGTGGTAAAACTGACAGCAAACCTACCGTGTAATGGACGCCTAAAGTATATCTTTCCAGAACTATTTGACCTCATCGCGGAAGGGGTGCTAGGTTCCAGTTGCTGCCGGTATTAGGTACTATCTATAGCATTTATGTAGCGACAAATTGCCCAGCCATTTTACTTATTTCTTTAATGAAATCGCATTGAGTGTGTATTTAGAAAATAAGGAAACTCTCGATTGTTCGTCACGGTCGTGAAAGTTGAGCGCATTGTGTGATCTAGATTGTGTTGTAATGCAGTGCGTGTGTTTATCTTTACGGGTGATTCAAGTTGTGGGACCCGCTAAATTGCTAGAGTCTGTCTAAAAAGTCAAACGACTTGGGTAGGTAATTTTTAGGGTAAAATGAAAACTGATGTAAACTACACTGGTCCAATAATCAAGGTTGATTAAGAGATCTTGAACATTGTTTACTAATCGAAGAACTTTATAAAAAGTATCGAAGATAAATATTTTTTAAATGACTAAATATCTTACGAAATACCCAAGTCGTTTGAATTTTTAGACAGACTATAGTTCTAGCGTTAACACGTTCAATGAAGAACAAGGTCTATTACACCTTGTACATGTCTTCCTTGCGGTATGGTTAAGAAAAAGAGTCTTCCCTGCCGTGCAAAGGTCGTAAGTAACTTTAATTTGGTTTAAGTTAGAAAAGAGATGAATATATAAGATACCCTATCAAAACAGATGCAGTGGTGTAGCGTCTATAATACGGGGTTACTTTGACCTCATACCTTATCCGGAAAAAAAACTTAGTTTCTTAGACGGGATCTAACAAACGCCTCGTACCGTAGAAATGGAAATAATATAAAACGAGTGCCGCTGTCTACGTGTTAAGATATGCTCCAAAACTACGCATTGAAATTTCTTATCTAATTGTTAAATTATTACGTCAGTATTCAAAAATGGCGACCGCATTTTTGAAAAAGGCTACTCCGCCTCGTTTACCGATATGACTGCGTGGTACATGGCTTATTCTTTGAATTACTTGTTACATAGTCAAAGTCATAGATATTTTAAAGTATAATTGGAGGTCGCTCACAATGGGCCTTATCAGAAAGCTTAAAGTCACCCAAAGTAAAAGGGCTATGCCCGAAGTTTCCTTGCGTGATTAAATCAGAAATGAAGATATCCGCAGGAAAACCAAGGTTACCGACATAGAACGAAATTTACCAAACTTACGTGGCAATGGGCAGGGCACATTGCTCGCAGAACAGATAGCCGTTGGGGCCGAAAAGTTCTGGTGTGACGATCGCGTACCAGAAGAAACAGCGTTGGAAGACCTCCTACAAGGTGGACCTATGACCTGGTAAAGGTTGCGGGAATCCGATGGATGCGACACTTGGGAGAGGCCTATGTCCAACAGTGGACGTCTTTCGGCTGAAATGATGATGATGATGATGATGATAATTGGTGCACTGCATGGTGTATAGTGTCTGTATTGACGAGGTCGCGGTAGACCACGCAAGAGAGGGCAGGACAAATTAGACAGATTACGACAGAACGAGAACGAGGAAGCACGGGCGAGGCGATTAGCTCAGGAGTGAGACAGAAAAATCTAGCAAAATAAGAAGATAATTATTTAAAACACTATAACTATGTTAGTCTTTGGTATTACCTATTATCACAATTGCCTGTCTAATAGGTGAAGTGAGTGTGCAGTAAACTAGCAACCTTCCTATAAGGCAAGAGAGACTTTACCTTAGTTTTCAAAGTCAGATTTATATAGAAACACTAACTTCTGCCAGCGACTTCACCCCCATGAGAGAAGAAAATTATCCCAATTGAACAGTAGAATAATTCGCGTCGATGGCTGGATTATATCTCACTAATATGGTACCATAACTTATTTTGATAATACATATTTGCGGCCGTTGACCCTATCTTATCCTGCTAGTCCTTTTTATTCAAATTCGTTCAACTGTTTAGATGTGAAAGTGTAACATACATACATACATACATACATACATACATACATACATACATAGTAACTTACACTTGAGAATACTCTAGAATTAAAGACCCTAGGTGAAAACTAGCAGGAAACGTGCTTACTTCGGAAAGAAATTCGAACTCTTTTAGTTAAACAATACAAAAAAAAGATTGAAGATTATTCTATTCTATTCAAAACAATGTTAGTTTAGATTAAACGAACAGTCATGCTTTTTTTTTAAGAGCACTCTGTTTAGGGCGTGCGCAGATTGATCTGAAAGGAGTAAGGACGCCCGGCGCACGCGGCGCGCGCGCACCTCGCTTCCGCCAGTCAAGGTGACTACGTTGGAATGGCGAACCATAGCCGCACTAAATACCTAATTATTATTTCACTATCTATCAAATGTCAGATTGCTTCAGAAGCTCAGACAATCCATACAAACTGTTATTACTCTATACAATTTATACCACTTCCAGTTTACTAGTTTGGATGTGTTTATTTTAAATGTTAAGCGTTTACAAAGTTGAATGCACTTCTATTTATTGTTAGCTTCACGTAATAACTATAAACTAATTGGCACTCAAATGACGTGATAGTTAAAATATTAATCAAAAGAAACATGACGTTAAAGAAAATATACTTAGACACAATCAAGTTTTTGAAGTATTTCATAATTTTATTAATACGTATTAAAAATGATGACAGTATTTCATAAACACTAAGCTATTATATATATAATACATTGCTCGACTTCATAAGACATAATGGGGGTGACGCAGGTGCTCAAACGCGTTGATGTCTTTTGTAAGAGCGGTAAGAGGCTGATTGAAAAGCACTTTAAAACGATCAGTATTCGATACGTTATTGATAAAGTACTTTTGGAGAATGCCCAATTAAGTTCGCATGTGTCTGTATATCATATAACATGTGCATCGTAACCGTCATGCATTGTTGGCGACAATTAAGTGGCCGCGTAAGAGGCGGCCGCTCAATACTTCCATGACCACGTATTATGTACCTACGGGAAACATCAACAAAAAGTAAGGTTAATTAAGGAATTTAAATATCTTAGAAAAGAATAGGAGTTCTTCGTTCGTTTGCCGTGAAGATTTCATTTCAATCACCATTCATATGAAAAGTGGGGGCCTATAAGGGAAAAGTTATCTAGTATCGATATTAATTTATTATAGAATTCTTGCACGACAACTATGCTGTGTAGACTATATGAGAAAGCTGTATGGAATTTGATCAATACCTCGTATTACTTGTAGAGTTTTCTTATGAGGTCGGGTCCACGAGCGTAAACTTTTTGTTGGCATACAAATGGCGCATTTTAAATCAAAGTACTTAGCGTGTTTTCACTACTTACTCTTTCCAAAAGTAGGAGGAAACAATCTAGGTACGGTTTTTTTAAGTCATAAATGGCTTTTTATACATAGCAAGTCTTAATATAACATCTGCCAAAACTTCATAGCGGTTTGTCGGCAACAAATTCATTAGTCAGTTACTTTAGCATTGGAAGTCAAAACAAGGAGTACTGGGTGTGAGACGATAGAATTGTCTGGTTGTCAATTATTAAAACAGATCAAACCTTTTTTTTTTCGTGCTGGTAAAATCATCTTATGACATCTCCCGCTCCGCCCAAGAGCGGGTATAGTGTCAGACTTTTACTGACTAAAAACCCACTCCTGTTCCTTCGTTGCTTTTCGTACCGGGGCAGAGCAATCTTTCGAATTAACCCTGGCCCCAGTAGGCTTCGACCCAGCTGGGCCTCTGCTGTTGCTGACGCGGCGTCGACAACTTGAGCTCGGTCCGGACAGTTACCGGACGGTCGGACAGCGAGCTACTCATTGCTCACCGTCCGCAAGCTCGCAGATCAAACCTATCTTGATGCTATTGATTCTTGATATCTGGATAATCTTCCTCTCATATAATTGAGGATGGTTTTGGCGGCATCATGCAGGGCAAGCGGAAAGTGCAATAACACACACGCATATTTAAAAAAGTTAGCATCATTACAAGCACAATTTGTAACTTTTGTGAACGTTTAAAACAACAGGACGTAAAACTACATTTGCTATGCATATCCGAGGATTTTGTGTGTCCGTGAAATGGGAACGTGACTAATTTTAGACAGACATGTTAGTTCTTTCAGCATTTTACTCTGTCGCCAGTTGTCAGTGAGAAAGACACACAGAGCTTTTGTCTCAAGGTCTTAACCATACTGCTAATTAATAAGTCATTAGACGACGTCGGCATTGATGACTGTCACCTGTTACACTATAGGACAAGGATTACAAGTTGCCATAGAATCACAAATTCATGGCGAGATTTCGGAATACGGTTTTATTATCGATAGAAACCGCGTAACACTGCGGTGAGTGCGTTCAAACACAGACTTTTTGCAGTGAACGGCCACAATTAAATATAACTGTTGAAATAGAACAAGTTATGCGTATCCAAGTCTGTATCTACAGGCAGTGGTCGAGCCTGTCCGCAGTGGGCCAGTGTCGTAACGTACCCGCGAGCCTTTTGCCGTCAGTTGCGTGCTTTACGTAATTCAGCTGTTAACATGACAACGACTAACTTGCCAAATTATGTGTTAGTACCAACAATTAGTTCCGCTTGTGAATTATTAAGGGCGGTACTTATATCGGTATGTTGTAAGGTTACTGGAGCAATACAGACCGACGCACTGCAGTAATCTGTCACCTCACGATCGACTTCAAGGTTGCCGCGAAATCGACACCTCGAATGCCGCCTGTATGATCGACCTGAATTCTATACTGATATTAATTTACTTGTATATTATTCATTGAATGCTACCAAGAACTTGTTGTGACTAGATATATCTATAGGTACTTAGATAATTTAGTCATTCGTATATTTTACGCGCCCACTTTCACAATGCTTTGTCCTTACAATATCTAAGAGTATGAGCAAGTTTATTTATAGAGGGAGTACTTTTTGTTTGATTTGTTGTTATCATTGTTTTCAAGGTGAACATAAATTGTTAAAATTGGAATTTAAAAAAACAGTAGAAGTGGAAAATAATACTTAATAAATTAAAATATCTTTATGTATAATATAATTTAATAAATTGTAAATAAAAGTTAATAAAGCATATGAAAGGCAATAAAAATAGCTGTAGGTATTTTTATTTTCACCTTGAAATAACTAGGAAGCACTGTATGACAACAATTAAAATATATTAATAAAAATGCACTTTCGAAAATTAAATTTTCAGAAAAAGGGAAATAAATTAAAAACTTGTTGGTATGTAAATGATGTAACCGCCCTTGACGAGGGTGCGTCACGAGACTCACCAGTAAAACACGCATGATGTCCTGTGTCCAGAGTCACGTCACTATCACGCAGCGAACAACCAACAAATAAAGGAAACGCCTCCCGCGCAAGCTATATGAGGTCGCCCACTCTCGCCCTGCGCCCGACGCGACCACCATACATTATTGCAAGGTGACCAACTGTGAACGCACACCCGGACCACGGCAGCCCAATCAAATGCACCACTATACAAATCGGCTACGTTAGCCGCGAAGATACCGCTAAACGATCTAATTAATGAAAAATCTATTGTCTCAATTATTTGTATTCATAACGTGGATTGTAACATTATTTTTATTTAAATGATACTATTTTCATCGAGACAGTTTAACATTCGAATATTTTTCACGCAATCTTTTCCTACGGCTATGGATGTTTCGTGCCCTATAGTTCTGGTGAACCGGATCGGATCTATGCCACTAGTGCTATTGAATGGCATAAAGTGCATGAGGTAAGCTTCTATTCACGCCCATATCGAAGCTACATTATCTAGGAAAGCTATTTGATCTCCCTGAGAGCATCACTACCAGCAATTTGTAATCAATGGTTACCATAACGCAACAATAATTGATTTCAAAATAAGGGAAACACGGTTTTTAGGAACCTCGGTTAGGCTAAGCTAATAGAGATCATAAACCATTTAGAAAAAATCTTCTAGATAAAAACACATATGAATTTTATTTGTCTGTAGTTCAAGAAGTTGTTGAAGGTTACATCTTATACTATAGTATAATAATAGGTACTGAAGAATTTGTTTGCCTGAACGCGCTAGTCTCCGAAACTACTGGTTGGAATTGCAAGATTCTTTTAATGTTAGATAGCCCATTTGTTGAGGAAAGCTATGGGCTATTTATCATCACGCTACGATCCGCGGGAGCGGAGCAGTAACTTAAAGACGCGGGTGAAGCTGCGGGAGATAGCTATTATATTTACATTAATGTATCTATGAGATGCAGTCATCATAAGTTCACAGCACTTGATAATGATCTTGTATTTTTTAAACACATTGCTCCTGGTATCCGTAAGAGATAGAATGTGTAGCTAAATAATGTAAAATAATTTAGTTTGTTTCAAGTGTAAGAACACATAAAATGTTGTAGATTTTATAAGTTACAACCACTGGGCTTGGTTAGCAGATATCTGCATGGCCTAAATGTCTATCAGCTTAAATTATGAATAAATAATTATAAAACTCACACATGCATAAATAAAATCGTAAATTTATTGGGCCAGTTGCTTAAGGTACGTTTGTAATTTGTCTTGCTCGACCTCAAAAAGATCTAAAGTTCATGTTTAATGAAACTAATGTCGTTATTTCGAACTATGCATTTTTATTTACATAACCTGTAATAAATAGTCATGAAGGCAACGTCTGTATCCAACACAGGCACAGATTGATCTAGTATTGTCGTTCATCTAGTACAGGGATGAAGAACCTTTACGTGCCATCAAATATGTATAATAAACAATGTAGTCATGACATGACATACCGCCTAAAAATCTTGCCTTTTTGATTTAATGGACAAAAAATTTAGTATCTAACTTAATTTTTTGTCCATTAAATCAAAAGTTCAAATTCAAATTTCGTGGAAAAAAATTTTTTTTTTGTAAAAGATAAAAATAAAAAACCTAGATATTTGAATTTTTCACATAAATTTTGAGGTTATGTTAAAAAAGTGTAAATTTATACAAAAGTTGTAGATCGTTTTATTACCTACAACTTTGCCATTTAACTTTTTTCCATAGGACTTGTAGTTTTGCCGGAAATCGAGATTAACTCTTTTTTACCCTTAAAAACGCACACCCATCCATTTCCCGATCTCAGATCGCCCAGAAATTATTTTTCCTCTCATTTTTGTTATATTCTCATCCTTTTCCAATGAGTTTCATCCTACTATGATTTAATTTCACTTTTTACCATTTTCAACGGCTTCAGCACTGGTCTAATAGGTTTGCCATCCCTGATCTAGTATCTAAATGTTTGGTGAACTAGACAACGGTTCTTAGATTGGCATGTACTGGCGAAGAGCCCAAGAATTCTCAATCTTGATCCAAGTTAAACAGCTCAATTGAACCAAGAGACCCGATCAGCCTATTCCGCGGTGGAGCCATTGTGCTTTCGGTAATTCAATCTAAATGGTCACAGCATGCGATATGCCAGGTGTGGCAACATCTTGATTGTTACTTTTAATGTTTAGTGTTTAATGACATTGCTATGCTCGAATTAAATGGTATTGCGCAACAACTGCGTTGTGTTTAGGCCAGTATACCTATAGATGTTGAACGTAAGATAAAAAGGTGTTTATGAAGCTATTATACGATATAAAAATGCCTATAAGTCGGATAACTGACTTAAGCAGCGCTGTATATCTAATTGAGTTGTTGTAGTCATGTGGCGCTAGCTCTATGAGCAATGCAGTCGCATTTGTCCACAATGGGAGCTAACTAAACTACTCGTAGCTCAGGAAAAAGGTATTAATACTGTACCTACTAAAACATGACACATGACATTCCTTTTTAGGGTTCCATACCTCAGTCGGTAAAAACGGAACCCTTACAGGATCACTTTGTTTTCCGTATGTCGAGACCATTTTTCTCAGGAACGCATGGAGATACTAAGTTTGAAATTAATATCAAATACTCAGTTTTGCTACCCCTTGGAGCAGTGAAAAAATCAAACTACAGCTAAGTGAACGCAATCTAAAGATTCGTTAATGCTATGTTTATGGCGCATATTTTGATATTCGAAGAACATATGTTAAGAAACTCAAAACCCTTAGGGAAGTAGGTACCCTATGGGTTTTGAGTTCTTTACGAATATCCTAATCCCGTATACCGTAATCCCGTTGACCTAGAATCCTGTTTGGCAAGAAGCAAACTCTATGAAATTGTGTGTGTACTATAAAAAATAAGAATAAAAATAAGCAAGGTTTCATTGCACAAGTAGGTAAAGAGAAAATTCTGAAAACTGTAAATTAGCAGTTTCATTACGAGATTATGTTATTTTTGCGATTTAGAAAATCTTCGGGACTCGATTCAGCAATTGAACTATTTACATAGGTAAGTTAATAGTTACTACGGTGCCACGGAGCGCCGGTCCGTTTCGGAATTAACAGGTTTTTTTTTATTTTTAACTAGCTGTCCTTTGCGGTTTCACCCGTGTCTTTGATTCCTGTTCCGCCTTCTATTGGTTGTAACATGTGTACATAGCATAGAGCCGTCGTCAGTAATATAAATAGGCTATCCAACACCAAAATATTTTTTTCGATTCGAACCAGTAGTTTCGAAGATTAGCTCGTTCAACCAACAAAACAAACAAACTCTTGAGCTCTATAATATTAAGTATTATACTCGCACATGATTACTACGTAACCTGCTCCCCTAGCCAAGTTACAATCGTTTCTATTCTATTCTCTTGTGTCGAACGCTTCGAGTTGGCCACGCCTCAAATTCTTTTGTTCTGATCACGTGAATGAGCGTTGAGATGACGTAGTGCGGAAAATGGTCTATTGCGTGTCTAAAAACGATGGGATCAGAGCAGGTTTTCGAGTAAGTTTATTGGAAAACACACATCTCATGTTAAGCATGTAAGTCAGATGACGATAGTGGAGTCATAATGTGTGTTGGTATGTTGCAGGATAATGCATTTGGGGTGTGTTACATCAGTGTTGTTTCACTTAACGCAGTCGAGTCACGCGCTGGCAGGAAAGTGTATCGGCAGCATCACTACACTACACGAGTGAGAGTTACCGTGGCCATAATAGTTCATTCCCCGCGCCGCGTCGCTGTACATATTACAAGCTTGATTTAATTTTCCGATGCTGGAAATGTGCGGAGGAAAGTGTGCGAAGGTGTTATACTTAATTATATCCTGGTTGTATAGTGCCTCTATAGCTTATATGGTAGTGATGATGAAATTTAGTTTATTAACCAAGGTATCTTTTCATAAAAACTTTCATAATTGCACCGAATTACCGAAGTTTCTCAGAAGTTTTGCTAACTAATTCTAAATATATCTAGAAATACTAGCAGCGTGTGTTAGTAAATTTAGTAATGCTCCCCCGACTGTTATTCGATCATGGTGGTTAATGTCAACAAAGCTTGGCAAAGTGCGTAGGATATAACATTATAGTGCACAAGTGTGTTCGCAAAATATAGGTGTCTCTTTGTTCCTTTATTCACAAGATTCTCAGATTCTCATAGGGACTTCAATACGATAAGCGACCGGAGAGACATCAGCATCAGATTTTTTGTACTTTTTCAGAAGTGGTAAATCATTTAATGACTTCTCACTCTAGGGTGGAGAGAGAGGGCTTGTCAGAATTTGAGGCGCGCGAAGATCACAAGCGGATGGCTGGACGGCGAGCTACCCATTGCTCGTCGTCTACAAGCCCACGCCTACGATATCAGATATGGTAGTAACAGAACACTAATCTTCGATTACCAATCTGTTAGGAAAGCGTCAGTCATCAATTCAATAACAATACACTCTTCTCACGACCATGCATTGTTATAGGTCTGTTACAAGTCGTATGTAGGTGGAGGCTCAATGTCGGTCATGAGCATTTATAAGTCAACATATGGGAATTGAAAGCCTTATTTTGAGGGCTGGTTTGACTCAAAAGGTTTTTTGAAATAATAATACATTATAACAGCCTGGAACTATCTCACTGCTGGGCTACACATGGATGAAAATGGGATTTAAATAGTCACAATATTTTCTAGCTACTTCTACTTCATCGGTTTTGTAATAATGTGTATTAAGTTAGTACATTATGTATTAGATAACTGTTGTGTAGTACGATATGTGACAAGCATACCACCGTAGACGATTCATCGTGATTGATAGAAAGTGGATCAATCTTTCTTTTGTGTGATTGTAGTTCTGAGAACTGTTTGTAAATGATTAAATTATTGTTTTATGAAAACACCGATAGAAGCAAAAATTTCTAAGTTTCCCATTGTCAATGGATGGTTTCCTATTTGTTTCCTTTCTACTAACTTTCATTATAAACGCTAGCAGATTATCTTCGAAAATAAGAACGTTACAAATAAGTAAATAATTCTAAGGTAAAAGTGGTTAACTGAGATTGTAAATATATTATAAAGGACCGAAAAGTGTTGGTTTTCTAGGTCTACCACATTATGTTATCTACTCGATGTTTATTAAAATCAATGTCTGTCTAAAGTAGTTCAAATAACGATAGACCTCTGGTCCGGACCGAGCCCAAGTCGTCGACGGCGCGCACTGTTCCCGCGCGCCTCAAGGAGTTGTCAGCAACAGCAGGGGACCAGCTGGGTCGAAGCCTACTGGAGCTAGGGTTACTTTCGAGAGATAGCTCAGCCCCGGTATGAAGCCACGAAGGAACGGTGTGGCTTTTTAGTCAGTAAGAGTCTGACACTATCTTCCACTCTGCCCCAGAGCGGGGGTTGTCATTAGATGATTTTCCCACCATAAAAAAAAATATGGATAGACCGATAAAGTAGGTCTCATAGAATACGTTTACCACTGTGCAACATAAACATTGTGCATGCTCATTACACATTTAAAGACTTGACATAATTTCACATGTGATTCCCAGTACTAGTGACTGAGTTGCCCGACCGACGCAGCGGTATGGGCCACTCGCCTGGCTCCGTTATCCGTCCTGCATCGCCTTTTTAAATGGCTTTCTGATTCGACACGTATTCTATTTGCCACCACAATAGGACCTGTTACGAGGTCATATTCATATCGGCTAAACTCTATGGATCTGGGTTAGTGTACAACAGGTGAATGACCAGAGAAATTAACTATGACCCGTTGATATGTACTCTGCCGCGAAGGATAAACGATCGATGGTTAGCAATAACAATTTTCTGAAACGATCAGTGGTTTGGCAAGATGTTTCGCCTTGAAAGTTCAACGAAATCAAAAGTTTAACATTCAAGAGTTTGGAATACAATAAGTAAGAGTTACTAGTAAGATAAGATCGGAGTGACTCGATGTGCAGCACCAATACAAGCTTACTATATGGATATGTTTGTGAGCTAAAAATATTTCGTCTATATGATATTGTATAGCACCGTGTAAGAAAGAGAGTTGTCAGTCATTATCAAAGCGTGAAATATGTATGTTTGAAATGTCCATGTGTCCGTGGAACAGCTCATGAGCACGCAAGTCACGTCTGGCATGACGCCTGCGTCGGCCACCGTTACCGACATTTTGTAATGGCCGCCAACCAAGGGACCGCCGGCCCTAGACGAAGGAGTCAATGTCCCGACGATGCACTGCACTCGTGAGTCGCAGGGCACTTGTCAATTAGTGTACGACCAATGCGCTTGTCGGAGCCGCGGTCACCGCAACTTAGGAGGAGATTCTGCAGTATTGCGGTCGCGTATTTTCTGGCATGGTTACAACTCAAGTGTTGTGTAACATAAACGCAGATATTCCCATCTCTATGCATCGTATTGATTAAGTAACTACAAATTTCAATGGTAGCTTAAATAAAATGCGTAAATAAATAGACAAATATTAAAAATTATTAGTTTATTCTCGAATTATTACAGAATGGATGTAATTTATTAATAATTTATGTAATTAAACAATTCAATGTTTATTAGAGACAGATAAAGTCATTAAATGTTTTACATTGATTACCAAATAAGTACATAAGCCAAACATTAATGAAAATGTCATTTATGTCTACGGTTGGTAACTTTATGTTAGGTAACATGACACTATCGAGTCTGTGTCCTACAGTAGGTACTTAGGTTACTTAAATTACTTAATGTTAGGACAATAAATAAACTAATTGGTAAGAAATACAGGTACATACTTCCCTAATTATAATTTTAAGAACTGTACAATTAATCAAATAGACGCGGCAATGTTAAATAAGTAGATGTAAATTGTCAAAGTATTTTGAAGGTAGGAAGTCTGACTGATTTAATGTGAACTAAAATTATAATTTAAGTAATTAAATAGAATGTTGTTTGGCTCCTTAATTTAATCGTAAACCTGTCTGAAAAAGAAGTTCATAATAATTACTAACGTTTTGTTATTTTTTATTCGATATATTTAAAAGGTTATGAGTGTGTTATTATGTAGTTATAATACAGTATTACAATACATATTATGTAAATAGATTTTATACGGTCATGCCGTTGACTGTATTTGTAAGTTTACGAAAATTAACCGTTGCCTTTTTAACATTTTTAACGTAACATGCATATAAATTAAACTTACAGTAATAATTTGATGCGGTCAAAATATATTGTTAACTAATACTTGTTTAATATTGCATTTTGAAAACAGTAACGTAGGCAATGTCATAACATTTCAAACTTATATGAGTATTGTATCATCTTCATACCTATATATAATTTTATGTGTGTTTATTGTACTGCTTGCTCTGTTTCAAAACGAACATATTTTGATGAAATATTTTAGTGTGCGTTTCTTAATGGACCCCTAGAAGATTTAGATACACAATTGGATCCTGTTGATCGTTCCTGCATCTTCAAGGATTTTTTTTAAGACCATTTTCCAAACGCGAAGTTGGGAAATTTGGAAATTGGGCAGGACTACGTCTGTCCATCGTCTACCTAAAATACCATTATTTTCTAGAAGAACTACATATATGATACAGCCTCGTGTGCCGAAGGCAACGTGTTCATGTTTTGGCGATGCTTTAGAGCCATGTCAACTAAACGCCCATCAAAGGACCAGCCTTTTGCGATACTTATCTTCACATAAATGAAAAACTTGAAGTTATTTGCAAGACAGGAAAATATGTGATAGTAAAACATATTAAGTATCGAAGAACTGCTAATCAAATGTAGTAGGAGCATTCTAATACTACTTATTAAATTAAGAAAGTATTTTTCCAATGTCATCAATGTTGGTAAATATTAGATTGTTAAATCAAACCAGTAAGTGTCCGGTGTGATTTGAAATTTAATTTCGTATCCTCATTAAATTGAACCAATTCACATAATTATGGGTTTGGTACTATTGCTAACTTCCACGTTTTTTATTGACTGCATTTAGATAACGACATTGGGTAACCTTTCAATTAAATTGACATACGTTTCTACTTAATTGATATTTTAGGGAAGTCATTGAGTAATTAAATCCAATTACATAATACCGACTAATAAAATATTGCTCAGAGCCCTACTCTTCATTAGTTAAGAATTATTGCTAGTTTAAATAGACTCTTTACTTAATCTAGTATCTTAATTAAATTATTATCTACAACACTAATTATTATGATACTGCATTGTCTTACAACTTTACTTAAATACAACCTGCTCACAGAAATATTTTCCATGATATGTTGTCATTCAAACATTTGTCATACAATCTACTTAAAACTGTAAATTAAATTCGAAAAATTCTCACTATTCACTGTCCGTAGCACTTTGTACAAATGTTATGATCTACACACATTGGTAACTATGTATATTTCGCTGTGATGGCTGCTAGTGCCCTCTGTCGTCGGTGATTGTAAACGTTCCGTTGCACGGTGAGTTGGTGTCAAACGCAGGCCTGAAAACAAAACACGACGTTAGTTTATATAAACTGATCATAGATGGCGCTAGTAGTACCAGTAGTAGTGGAAAACAGTAAGGGTCTTGGTTGACTTCAATAACATGTATACGGAAATTGCAGTGAGTGCATGGGACACAAGGATTGTTCACACCTTGACCTGGATCTAGCTCCTGCGACACCGAGCTTATCGTGCTTATTAACACACTAACGCAACAAGCTACCTTGCTTTATTTATAGAAAGGACACATATGTGTCGCGTTTTCTTAATAGACTAACTTCCGCGTTACTTTCAAATTATAGTTTAAGTAATTAAATGATAAATGAGATTTATTTTGTAAATAGGTTTTTAAACAACACTTTACGGTAGGTACGGTAATTTTTTTTTTACGTCAGTTTAAAATAGATAAGGCCGGTGTTTCGTAGCTGACTACCCTGAGAAGAAACACCGAAACAAACTCAGGGGTCAACGTCTCTTTTAAAGTACATACAGTAAATATGTATTGGTCAAAATCACATGAGAACCATGCAGATTTATCTGAGATGGTCTTTTGAAGAAAGAACCATACAGATTTGGGTGGCCCTGTCCAGTCAATGCAAGCATTTGTCAGTTTTCGTAAAGCTCAACTCAAGACTGCTAAGGAGCTCAACGACTTGACGAACAATACAAAGGAAAGGACATTTGGGGAGGCCGCAGAAAATACTCAAATTGCCAGACATGTAAATACTACTGAAAAGAAAAATAAAAAGCAATCAACATAGTTCTCACATTCACAATAAAAAAAAGGAATTATGAAGTTTACAAAATACTTAGTAAATATTTATGTCAAAAATTAATAAAAATTGAAAAACTATATATTTATATATAAATAAATTTAAGTCAAATTGTAAAATAAAAGTAATCTCCAATGATAATGTAAAAAAAAATACAAATATCAATGTCAAATTGAAAAACTGAACTTCAATGTAAAAAATATAATAAAATCACATTTGAAAATAAGTTTCAAAAGAATAAAAATGACAATAGTTGTAGTGCGCACTGGAGCAGGTTATTTCCAAGCCTTTTCGTCCTCAATATAGTCTTTTATAGTGTAAAAACCTTTTGGCAAAGTTTTACAAATGATTTGAATTTTTTAAGGTTTAGTTGCTGAATATAGCCAGGAAGCTTATTATAGAAGTGTATACATTGGCATCTAAATGAGCCCCCTATTTTTTTGAGCCTGGTTGCAGGAACTACAAATTTGTGTTTGTTTCTAGTATTAAAATTATGAATATCACTGTATTTTTTAAACCTGTCTATATTTATGTGGGCATACAAAATATTCTCGTAAATATACTGTGAAGGCACAGTCATTACATTAATTTCTTTAAATTTATCTCTGAGGGAGTAGGTACCTGGGACTTAATTTATAAATAGAACGAATAGCCCTTTTCTGCAGAACGAAAATTGTCTGTATATCGGCGGCATTTCCCTTATAGTAGAATACCGTACGACATGACACTGTGAAAATAGCTAAAGTAAACCAAACTATATTTCAGAATTATAAATGCTGTATGTGTAGGTTTTTTTAGTGGCCTAGAGGTCCAGAACAGATTGGAGGTGTGGTGGCACAGACTGGAGAGTGTTGGCTTGAAATTGAGTAGAACCAAAACGGAGTACTTGTTCTGCGATTTCGGCGGTGTCTCCAATCCAGTGCCTTTAGCTCTCGCCGGAACGCCAATACCGATCTGTTCCGACTTTCGGTACCTCGGGTCGCTCGTCCAAGGGGATGGTGAGGTGGACCGGGACGTAACACGTCGGATCAACGCAGGATGGATGAAATGGCGACAGGTCACGGGAACCGCTTGTGACCCACGGATGCCCCTCAAGTTGAAGGGTAAAATCTACAAGTCCGTGATAAGGCCTGTCATACTGTATGGGTCAGAATGTTGGGCTGTGAAAAAGACGGATGAAAAAAGATTGCATGTAGCGGAAATGAGAATGTTAAGATGGATGTGTGGTGTGACGAGAATGGATAAAGTGAGAAATGAGTATATTAGGGGAAGTTTAAAAGTGGCGCCAGTGACTGAAAAGTTGAAAGGGAATCGTTTGTCTTGGTATGGTCATGTGAAAAGGAGGGATGAAACGCATGTTGCTAAAAAAGTTATGAGTTTACATGTGGATGGATGGAGGGGAAGAGGGAGGCCAAAGAAAAGATGGATGGACTGTGTGAGAAGCGATATGAAAGAAAAGGGAGTTAGTGATAGCGTGACGAGTGACAGGACAGAATGGAAGAAAAAAACGTGTTGCGCCGACCCCAAATAAAACGGGACTAGGGCAGGAAGATGATGTGTAGGTTTTTTTTTAGTTAGGTAGGACCACCGGTTTCTCTTTCGGAAGTCAACCCATGGCCCTAGTAGGCTTTTTTATTTTATTATTTAAATAATCTAGTTGCAAACGTAGACACAGTGTTATATCTATGTCGTAGCCATATCGTAGAATTGGACATTTTATGATATGACCGAGGTTAGGTTAGTTTTCAGGTTGGCCATTTCATGAAGTGGTGAAATATTATGTGAAATAGCCAATTCTACGATATGGCTACCTCTATATATCTATACTAATATATTCTAGCTGAAGGTTTTATATTATTAAAAAAAAAGTTGAACTGAAGTTTGTTCTTTTTTGTTTAAACGCGCTAATATCAAGATCAACTGATTCGAATTGAATAATTATTATATGTTTTTATTTCTTTATGCACTCAAAAGTATAGAGGCGGACTTAATGCCTTAAGACATTTTTTATCATTTAACCATTGGGTGATGCAGATACCTATTGGAATTCCTATTGGGTTGTATAGCCCATTTATCGAGAACCATAACGAATACAACATCTGCAGTGGAGCAGTAACCACAGACGCGGAAGAAACTGTTGGGCATAGCTAGTCTTTTAAGACAGTGATTGACCTGTTGAATAACTGGTTGAGTGGCCTCTCTCAGGATTATCGTCTGCTTAACCGGACCTGCCCGGAAAATAACTGGTACAAATGGCTTTTCCATCTATGGAATTTTGGGAGAATTTTGTCCTAGAAAACCACCCGGCAGGGTTGAATCTCACAGTATAATTAGAGCTTTCTAGAACATTGAGTTTTTGTCTGTTTCAGTCACAGCACAGTTTTTTTTGGTGCATGTCAGATTTGATTGTTCATACCTACTTAATTGACCACTTTAAATTAATTTGCTGCATAACATCAACGTTAGCTACGCAGTCCATTTATGATGAATTAATCAGCGATAAGATCAATTCGTTGGAGGATTAAGTAGGTAGCATGTTTTTGTCTATGACCAGATTTGTGTGGAACGAATAAATGCATCAATTAAAAGTAAAATGTCAGGTTAAAGTGTAACAAAAAAATTAATTTCAAGCATTCTTGGAACAAGTACCTACCTAAGAAATTAACTAAATTATTAACGGTTTTTCACAGTTCAATCCGATCTACGTTCCGTTCGTTTTTTGTTGATAATTTGGCATTATAATGTATTTTATAAATAAATAGGACGGTTTTTGAGCTTAATAGCTAAATGTAATTACCAAGTTTTTGTGTTTGTAATTTAGCCGTTTGATGAAGTGTCTATCCTTTAAAACTGCTATATTATTTAAGAATGCTGTTTATATCATATAATAATACTACCAGGTATGTTGAAGAAATCTTAATTTGATGTATTTCCACGAGACGATTTTCCTCGATTCCATAATAAAATCGAACGTAAACTTATGTACCTAGCATTTATTAATTAGTGTAACTCCCAGAATAATGTTTTCATTCCGTAACTATTTCTGAGCTTACTCGTTCCATTGTAGCCCTTATCCATTGCCGGAATATTACTTCTCCACGGTTGAACAGCCAAATGGATTTTGGTTGAAATTTGGCACACAGGTAGTTTTTTTCTCCCGGGATTAAAAGCATTCTACGTCCAAATGACACTTGCGATACTTTTTATTCTGGGAGTGTATCCATTTCCTACTTTCACGCGGGCGAAGCCGCTGATAGCAGCTAGTTAGAACTTACATTTTTTTATCAGTGACGGGCTTTTCCTCAGGAGGAGTGGTGTCGGAGAGCAGCAACACGATCCCGCCGCCCACCGCCGCCAGCGCCGCGATCGTCACCATCGGTAGGTGCTCGTTTATCATCGTCTGCAACATACACAACAATCATGAACGACGTCGTCTAATTGATATTATGGTCATTGAAGGGTAACTTTCCAATTAGTTGTCAGGATGCAGGAAATCATTTTTGTATTCGTAAATCATAACTTATAAGTACTTAATTGCATTTTTTAACATTCCTATGAGATAATTTCAGCCTCGCATAAAGGATGTCTGCTCGAAATGGCGGAACATAAAAACAGGAAGTGTCTGACTGTTCTGTTGTTTATTGTAATAAATTAACAACTCTATTTATAGTAAGTAATTAATGTTTTTCTTACCAGTCTCCATAAGTACGGAATGCATATAAGCGCTAGGCCGGCGGATATCTGACTAGCTCCCACACCGAGGTTTCTCACCACCGTCGGGTATAGTTCGACAGTGAATATAGGCATCATCATGTTTGTGGAGCCGATGGCGAACTTCCCGATCATCAGGCAGGCGATCATGATCCAATCGTCTTTGAACGCTATCGATAGCAACTCGCTCGCGATGCAAGCGAGTCCGCACGCTAGCATACTGATGAAGATTGGGATCCGCCTTCCTGCCTTCAATAGGATCGGGATACTGATTGCTATCGCTGGGATTTCCACTACCGCTAGGATTATTGACGTGACATGTAGATTGCCCAAGTTGAAGTTTCCAATGTTTAGTAGTAGTCCGTAGTAGGCAATGGTCATACAGAACCATGATAAGAATAAGCATATCGTCCTCTTTCGTAAAGCTCCTCGGAACAGCATCATGACGCTGGGTAGCTCTGTGGTCTCTTGTGTTTTGTGCAACATCAGAAGTTTGTCAATGTCTGATGGCATTTCTCGTTTGTTGATCTTGGCAGCTTTCTCCAGTATTTCCTTCGCTTCCTGAGTCTTGCCCATGCTCAGCAGCCATCTCGGAGATTCCGGTAAAAAGAACCTGTTAAAATTAAATTAGTTTAATATGCTTGTTTGGAAACCTTGAAGTTTAAAATACTTTAACTGCAATTAGAATAAATTTACGTGAGTAATATAATAACAACTAAAAACTATGTTTCACGTTACAGAATAAAGTTATTGGCTATTTCAGCAATACGGTTTTATTGGCTGTACTGCGACTACAAACTAGTGAAATAGGAATATTGTAATTAAAATTAATGGTTTTCTATATACATAGTAAGGTACACAATGTAACCCACTCATTAAGAAATTATTACCATAATGCAAGTAGTAGACATCCGGGAACAGACAGGCTGAGTTGCAGGTCCCTCCAGTTGGGCATGAGCAGAGACAAAAGTGTCACGATGAGGTACGCCAGAGGCAACCAGAAGAAGTTGCAGACTCCTGCGATGGTCACCCACTTCCCTCCTACCAGCTCCACAGAAAGCACGAAGGCTGCGTAAACCACGGATACAGAGACGAAACCCATGACCAGCCTGACAACGACGTATTGCACGAAGGAGCGCACTAATAGTGACAGGATGGCTAGAGAACTCTGCGCCACCATCATACTCATCAAAATGCGTTTGCGGCCGAATCTGGAATGTTAGAAATTAAGACAATTTATTAATATTATTAATCTTTACTTCTTCATTTAAGTATCTTGTAGTGTCTTTTCATTTCTAAGATCTGCAGAAATATTGTACATTTAAGAAATTATCGAACTTTTGGTGGTGTGGTTTTAATGTCTAAGATGTGAAAAAAAAAATGATAGACAATTCGATATTAAATACAATTCCTTTTTTGAAAAAAAAATGGCCTAGTTGACTTGTTGTATATGAATGACGAAAAAGGTTCTAATTAAAGTAAAATATATTTACTACAGGCTGACATAGTTAAAAAATAATGAAAAGCCAAATAATATTTAAAAAAAAAAAAATAAAGAAAAAATAATTAATGGCTATTTTCATTTTTTTTTACGGAAATCGGCCTGCTTTTACTGCAAGTACTTTAAAAAAGGTATTTAAAATAAGAGAAACCTACTTGAAGATTAAATTGTACTTCACCATTTCCTTTTTATTTTGTAAGTTAATTTTAATTAGGCATATTAACTTAATTACCCATATTGACGTAAAATAATACCTTTTTTTTTAAGTACGTTTGTTTTATTTTAATTGTCATCTTACTTAAAAAAAAACTAATCAGTCCCGATGGGTAGAAAATAAACTAATCATTAACTTTCGATTACACCGTCGGAAATTAAACTTTTTATGAACAAAGGTTTACTAATTACGACATCCTAATGCTGCCATCCGTAAAACTGCACCGACGAGAACGATTATGATATTGATCTGTGTGGTGTACCTGTCAGATATCCAGCCGCCGACCACGCCACCAACTCCAACGCCGACCAAGAACATGACTTCAGCCAAACTCGTGAGATGAGCTCTGTCGCACACCAGGTTCCATTCCGAAATGATAGTGTTGCCCACTTCTGACCTATCATAGTCCCACTCCGTGCATTTTTTGAGGGCGTCTATGATCGGGGCAGTATGGTTCAGTATGCTCTCCACCGTCACCTCTGCGGATAGCGGTCGAACAGTACACCTGTCCAAAGGCTGGCTATAGTTTATCCACTCCTTTATTGACAAGCTTGATAGATTTTCTGGTTTTCGACACCAGAAATCAGTGGCCTTTGCCTGAAAATAAAAAGTATTTTTTTTTTTTATAAATAAATGCAAATTGAATTTACTGCAAGTTCTGTTTATCTAATTATGTATATTATTTAAATAATTATTATCTATCAGGTATTCAGTATTGTACATTCTTAAATTATAATGTAAGAAAACGTAACATAATGTCCTGGCATTACATAATAGAGTCAGTAACTTTAAATATTTCGTCGACTTTTTTGTATCTATTTTATTTAAATAAATTGTCCTGTTTATCAATCAAACTAGTAATTATAGTATTATCGAATGTAACTAGTAGATCAAGGTTATGAATAAAATTGACGTCTTTTAGTTTTAAATTTGTTTTTCCAACCTGGTAAACATTTGAAAGACTCTTGGTCCTGCCACTTTAACATAGACCGAAAACCGTTACTGGACATGGAATCCCTCAAGTGTCGCCAGGCAATCGCCACAACAACCAGTTCTGTGCTTGTTGCGTCTATAGGATTATAAAATGACTGAGCTGCTTTAATGCCTGCTTTAAGATCTCAGGTGAAAGAGGAAGAGGCAAGCACAACGCAACGTTATATTTTTAGTCATTTTATAACTTTTAGCACCTCTTGGTAAATAGGAAATCGACCTCATGACAGATTTATCTAAATTGCAAGAATACATCCAATACCTCCTAAAACTAAGTAAATTCAATTTCTAAGTGTTTACTCACAGTAAATGTAGGCAGGTAAATGTGGAAAGTGCAGGGCAACGAGAACAGAGACAGCAGGAAGGTCATGAGCATCTGCCAGCGGCCGTACTTGCCGATGATGCCGGAGACCACGTCGGGCCCATCGTCGTCCACGGGGGACACTGCCCGGCTCTTCTCCTTGTTGGTCCCTTGGCTTGGGATTACTGGAAACAAAGAAAACTAGATTTAGAAATATATATATTTTTTTAATAATATAAACTAGTACTACACTTGAGCGGAGCGAACGATTGAACGGTTAAATAACGATTTACACACATGTTTATCTGTTTTTCTTCAGCAACCAAGTGCGAAAAATGCGACTACGTTAACGAATAATATTAAAATTAAAGCTAACTACAATGTTGTTGGAAGATGTTTTTCTATTTTCTGCATCTTGTAAGTCTTATTAGAACAATAGTTAATTATTTAATGACCCCTGAAATTAAAAGTAAAATATGTGCTGCCTAATTGCTGGAGGAAAAATCATATTTATCACGAACGTGTAGGTAATACGAGCATCTAATTCTTCAAGTATACGGTCGATATACAGGATTAATTACTTCTTAGTACCTATGTATATAGAGTATCTTTGTTACTCGAATTAATAAACACTTCTTGGCGTTATTTAATACTGGCTTCAAAACAAACGAACCGGGTTTCGTATCGCTAACATGGTTTATATATTTTTTGTAGCAGCACTTTTAAGAAAAAGGTAATTTTATATATCGAACACCAATGGACTGGTATGAGTATGTCTGTAATTAATATATACTCGTAATCATGTGCTAAAAGAAACAGCTTCCGACGAGTCAAGGCTGTGTTGCAGCAGTGAACGATTGTTGTTAAACTGATATGAACTGGTTACCGCGAGATATAAGGCGGTAATTATTCAGATTAGGATTAAATTAACCCCTTTACATCCCCTTTACTAAATAAAGTCCAAAGCCTGTCTGTCACGATAAACTCAAAAACTACTGAACGGATTTTAATGGTTTTCAACATTAGACAGTGATTCTCATATTTCATATTCATATTTAGTTATTTGCTTCCACAATGTGCCTTCAATGTTCTATTTTTGAGGAACGTTGAAGTGTAGGTATGCATAATACAGGCATATTCAAAGATTTCTATCACCCGTGTGAAGCTGGGGCTGGTCGTTAGTAGATCACAAAATAATACCTAATACATTTGATGAAGATCAATTTTCTAAAGCTTTAGTTTCTTGATATGTTCAAGATTGAACATTTATAAGACAAGCCTTAAAAGTGTAAATTATTTGCACGCAAAATAAAATCAGTGGTGTTCAAGTGCATAAAATAAGTCTTAATGACTTTTGTCTCGAGTCGCGTGCGCGTGTTGATACTCCACGTGCTTTTCTCGCGAGCATTTCGCTTGCTTCACAATTAACCGACACATGTGCCCGCGCCGGCGCCTTGACAATGATCTTCACATCATTGCAACTATAACGAATGACCCACTGCTACAGAATCAATGCTAATTTTAGCATCATTATTAATATCTTCATTCATGACATTCGTAATAACAGAATCTATGAATATGATAATGCTGACAACTTTATATGCCAATTCAACAGTGATGCGTTGCCTTCTTAGTAGCACGTTATATTATTAATTGATTCTAATGAATTCTAATTAACGTGTCATATTGGTAATTAAGAATGAGTTCTAATTTATTTATGCGAGTTTTAGTTATTCATTGTTTATTAGGACGAGAAATTTTTCGCACGTTTTCATGAAAATTCAGTTGCGATGAGTGTGCGATATGAAAAACGATGTTCAAGGTTCGTTCCTAAACCGTGGCTGTGACCTTTGCGGGTTATTGTTCTAGGTCTGATAGGATACATCAATTTCAGTGTTATATATCTAACGTAACGTAAGATAGCGTGCGTAGTTTTACAACATAAACTGGAGAGGCGTCATCCGTTTAAACATTATTCTTCATCTCGCGGACAGCGGGCTGCATTCGGGGCCAAGGCCGGAGGGCATATCGATTACGTTGATCGCGATTTGCATGGCTGACTTGGCACAACGAACGAACTGCTTTTCATGCAACAGTTACATATGAACCTCCCTAACTCGAACACCACTGGCCTCGCTGAACTTCGTGTAAACCAAATATTTATTAAACAACCCATTTAGAGTCGTCACGAAAGCTGCTGAAAATATTCAATTACTGTCGTTTAAAACATATCAGCCTCTAGGTCTTAACGATTGTTTTGCTGTTAATTGGAGGTTAATAACTAGATAACATTAACAAGGAAGTTAACCGGGATTACGTGACAAATGATATTATATTATTGTTTCTTACCTAGACTTTTGTTTTTGAAGGTTAGAATTTTTATGCTTTTATCGTACTCGGACATGCACTACTGAAAACTACCGCTACTGTCTATTGCCATCTGTATTTTAAACTAGTTCAGTGTAGATTGGATACTAGAACAAATTAAGGGCGGTCTAGCCGTCTGTTTTATATAAAACTAGGTACTTAACAGGAGAAACAAAATAGTAAGAAAAAAAAAAAACCGGCCACACCGATATAAGTGATTGGTGCCTACTTAGTAGGCTTCAATTGTTATGTCTTGTGTATCCACCTAAGATTTTTCTTTTTTATTTAAGGTGGGAAATCACCTAATGACTCCTATCGCTCTAGGGCGGAGCGAGAAGGCGTGTCAGACTTATACTGACTCTAAATACTGACCTAACCACACTTATGTTCTTTCTTTGTCTTGCGTTCCCGGGGTCCTCTTACGGACTACCCATGGCCCCAGTAGGCTATGGCCTTACTGGGGCCTTACATCCTGATATCTCTTTGAGGAGCGCGTGGAATACTACGCCCTCGATGACCTGGGCGGGCTCGGCCCAAACGGTCACCGTATTTAAACTATCCATTCCTCGTCGTCCGCAAGTACCTGCCTAAGGCTGAATGGTGATGTGAGGCAAAGCATACCTTTGCCTTGGCCATGAATCATTCAGCTGAAAGGCATCTACAGCTGGACATAAGTCTCGTTCTTTATTGAAATGTTATTTAGGTTATGTAATTGAAATGTCGTCTATAGTAGTTTCTTAACTTAAAGTGAGATGAACATTGATTAACTCTTGACAGAAATGTATCGCAGTCCGGCTCAATTGTCCGTCTAGCGTTTGTCTGTACTTCTGTCATGACTATAACGGATCCTCGTGTGCTCATCAACTCATGGATCATCTAATCGTTTCAGTTTGTTTTAATTCTAATTGAAGGTGAAGTAATAAAGATTTTTATCTTAACATAGCGATATATTTAGCATACAAGTTTTTTGCGTTATTACTTTAAATTTTTTGTAGTATAGTTATTCGGGAGTAATGTTGCTGAACGAATTTCAGTTTGAGTTATCCGGAGTATAATAAACAAAACCTCATCTCATCAGCAAAACTATGCGGGCTCATGAAGAAAACGCAAACATAGTCGCGGCTAAATGTTAGTTAGGTATTCGTATCAATCATTTTTACCCGACTACGGCAAAGCCAAAGGAGGGTTATGATTGAGGTTAGGTACATTACATTACCGATCCATTTCACTTGCTATCTTGTGATTGGTGAAATGTCAGGTCGATTGACCACAGATTGAAGTAGCCTGCGGGTTTAATCTACATATTTATATCCGTTTGGACAGTATGCGATCTAACACGCGCTGCCACCATTAAGGTAAGCTACTACCTATGTAGATTACCCTGACCGTGGGTAAGAACTAGAATAGGTATAATATTTTATAAAAGCGACATATTTATTATATACACATGCATTTATTATCAGCTATTCTAGTACATCTGTTGACCACGACCTGCTTTCTAAGTTTTATGTTTTTATCAAGCACTGTTGCAATGTTGCTCAATCGCGAATTGTTACAAGAAATAAATCCGGTGATTAACATTTTCTACGGTTGGTTCGCGACGTGTTGGTAATTGAATTGTCCACAAGCGCCGTCTAAAAAACTAATTAAATAATCTCCCAGTAAATGGGCCGGCTTCCTGGTGGTGTTTAAAAAAATATTGTAATCTGTGACGGTTCCACTCTATTCGTCGCCTCGTAGTGATCATCTTAACCCACCTAGTGACCTGTTAAATTAAATTTACTGCAGCACGCAGGAGATGAGTTCATGTGTAACGCGATAGTTCAGTTTGATAAACTGCAATTTGCATTATACTTGCAGTCATTAAATCATTTTGTCTGTTGTTTTGTTTTGTACAAAGGTGTTATTTACCGATGCTTGTATGACGAACGTGTTTTCTTTCTTTCTTTCAAGTTCCCGTGTCTATCTTCCTGCTTCCGGCTCCATCGTCAGATCAGTTTTAATAGGATTTTTTTTTTGGCTTGAAATCAGCAAATACCTTCTCCTGCCTTTGGTTTAGCGAAAAGGAGTGTCAGACTTTTAGTTTTTAAGACCCAGCTGTTTTTCCAGTTGCCCTGTCGTGTTTCAGAAAGGCCACGGTAACTCTTTCGAACCGTCCTGCAACTCTGTCAGTTAAGGGGTAAATCAAAACTTGGATATCTTTCTGTCAAAGGAAGATATATAAAATCTTTGGTCAAAGGACAGCCGTCCCGTGAGACAAGCAGGTATTGCTAAACTGCTTACACCAAAGTACTTTCTATTTAAAAACTATAGTTAGAGTAAAATGTTTCTATACTTATATACCTACTTACAATTTTATCGCCACTAACGCAAATATCGCGTTGTATTTTTAAGGGCTGTTTGTACAAAAAGGCCCATACCGAAGTTAGTGTTGCAATGGAAGTAAAACTTTTTCATATAAGACAGACTAGGTTATTCTTAAGTTTGAAAATTATCCAAATTCTAAATTTAAATATCAACTTTCACATTTCTTTCGGCGTAAAATTTATGAACCTTTGAATCCGCACGTATCTTATTATACTCTACTGATAAAAGCAATAGATCGATAAAACAACATTGTTAAAGAGCGTAGCAGAGTAATAAATCGTATGTATTGAATCAAACGGTGTCATGCGTGATCGGAATTAGGAACGGTAAAGTATTTTGGTCAGCAGGCTTGTGACATATATCAGTGTCACCAGCGGAGTCAGAGGGCAATAGACAATCTAGACACGTTTACCAAAATGCCGACAGCATAGTTTTTGTCACGGGCGAGATGAAAAACATCATCTGTTTACTGCACCATACCGCGGAAATCTGGTTTATCCGATTGTAAGGTCATTTAGACTGTGTATTGTCACTTGTCACAAACCTCGCATGATCAGAGAAGAGAAGAAGAAAGATAAAACCTTTTTGCATGACTTTTTTGTTTTAAACTGTTTTTCATACTTTTTGCAACTATTTCTTTGGACTATGAATGAAGATGTGAAAAGTGATTTATGTATAGTTGTGGTGAAGGGTTAATGATTTCATACAGGGCAAAAAAAATGTACGAAACAATCATCTAAACAATACTTATTGCCATAAAAGCTGAACCAGAGTCTATTTTTCGCAAAAATATGAATGATGCGAGATGAAAAATGTTGCTTTGTCAGTACCTAAAAGCGATAGAATCTTATTTAACCTCCTCCTTTTTGCTTCGTTTCTCTAATGCTTGGGATCGTGACCGAATTATGATTTCAAAATTTTCGGACGGCAGTTTCGGGAGCGGCTTCTGAGGTTTTTATTTTCAAAGAGGTTAGGATTTGATCAGACCAGGGCCTCAAGTCTGCTATTACAATAGTGTCAGAATAGTCTATCATTGATGTCATAATTGTCGATTTTCACAAGTTTGGTAATCTACTAACATAATGGCGTCATTATGACTTTCCAATGGTCAACCACTGACATTCCATTGAAAGAAGTGACATAGAATGGTAATCTCGTACATATTGACAAATGAATATTTGAAGTTTGCGGTAATCTGCTAAAACTTTGACAGTTTATTTGATCAGTGTTTTACCATTAGAACGTTATTGTGCAGTTATTGGTTTTAATATGCTCGAAATTATCATTCTACCACAATTCTATTACAAGACCATTGACCGATCAATGATCGATCATTATGAATTAGCAGATTACGAACTTTTAGCAAAATGACAATTGGATCGTGTTGGAATGACGAATTTATAAAAATAGCAGACTTGGGGCCCAGGGCCTCAAGTCTGCTATTACAATAGTGTCAAAATGGTCTATCATTGATGTCATAATTGTCGATTTTGACAAGTTTGGTAATCTACTAATATAATGGCGTCATTATGACTTTCCAATGGTCAACCACTGACACTCCATTGAAAGAAGTGACATAGAATGGTAATCTCGTACATATTGACAAATGAATATTTGACGTTTGCGGTAATCTGCTAAAACTTTGACAGTTTATTTGATCAGTGTTTTACCATTAGAACGTTATTGTGCAGTTATTGGTTTTAATATGCTCGAAATTATCATTCTACCACAATTCTATTACAAGACCAGTGACCGATCAATGATCGATCATTATGAATTAGCAGATTACAAACTTTTAGCAAAATGACAATGGGATTGTGTTGGAATGACGAATTTATAAAAATAGCAGACTTGGGGCCCAGCATATTTGTCAATGGCAATTACCTCGAGTTCCTTTCTTTTTAAATAATATAATGCGATCCCAACTGATGTTAACCAGTGATACAATCGATGATAGTTAAGAGCATTAGTTTAATAAAAGCTTATTTACTCTAGCCTTAAAGACATCTAAATTTTCGCCATACCATTAAGAATAACGGTAACGAAGCACCGTTACCGTTATTATGTATTTGTTATTTATTATCTCTTGACGCAACGGTGCGATTTAGAAACCTTTTCACTTAAACCTTCAAGACACTTAAGGTGGTCACCAAGATTGCGGGGAATATGGCCGCAGTTAAAAATCTCGCGGAAGCAATATATTTTTGATAATCTTGATCGTTTTAAATTTTAAGCTCCTGCACTAGAGTGGTGCTAATAATTCGCATAATTTCGAGTCGGATCGCGGCGGAGTGCGACACGCCCGCGTCTGCATTGGGGGACCTCTCCGGAAGTGAGCGTACTCAATGAAACTGATTCGACGATCCTGCTGCCACTCGGTCACTGTTCTGGTTACTCACTTTAATATATCATAGTAAAGTTACGCATTATTCTCTGAATTCTATTTACCCGTCTAGCTTTTATAGCGTGGTTCCCGTTAGTCAGTTATTTTTTTCCTTTCCAGTACCCCACCCTAGCCAAGTTGATAATCTGCAATCGTTAATGCTAGTAGAAAACTTCAAATGTACGAGAATGACGTCATCTCAACGCTCAGGCACGTGGTCAGAACAAAAGAATCAGGGGCGTGGCCAACTCGAGACGTTCGAAGCAAGTGAAACGGTTGTAACTTGGCTAGGGTAGTAGGTCCTTCCTCGCAATAGCTATCGAATAAGCTACATCAAATATTTTGGACGTGATTTCCTACCATAATTCCTTGGAGTTTTATTAAGCAGACTAACAAATATGAAAGTTCTTCTTCTTATTTCCGCATTGACGAACTATCAGGTCCTATCTGCTTCACGTACAAGATTGCAAGTTGCATAAATATTTACATTATATATAATTTCGCATTATTTACTCAACTATATACTTATCAAACATTTATATTAATTAACATTGCAGATAACGGTAAAGTTTAAGTTAATGTGGTCATCTCTATTTTATTGTGTTGTCTATTTGACTTCCTGGTACGTTTTATGAATTCATTCATTTAAATAATGAACTATCTCATAATGTAGGCATTTGTGATAAACCTTTCGACAATATTGAACTATTACTAGTAACTTCTCCTTAGGAAGGAACTGTTGTAGTTTATAACAAGGAAAACACCAGAGCTCACTGAATCGATTGGCCGTGTACAAAGATCTGGCAATGGGCATGCCCTTAACCGATAATTCGCGACGTGAACTTTTCGACCCTCCGGTCGGTTAACATTGAACTAATCAGTGATTGAACTGTCAGTGCCGATCCACGCGATGACTCCTACCGACGCTCCCTTCTGATTATTGCAATATGACAATGTTGCTGTGACTAACATTGTTACAAGAAGTGGCTAACTTCGTCCAGCCAGACTTATCTGATTGGGTTTTCCAGATAGACACACAGGGTTACATTTTTTTTTTGTTAAGACACCTGACGGTCTCGTTCACATATTGGTCGAAATAAATCTATTAATGATCCACAGATTTCATTGTTTTGAGTTGGTTGTAGTAGTCTGCGTGGGCACTTGCCTGAAATCGGTGACATATTAGGCAACGTAATTAAAAACAGACAGTATACAAGGTGCAGTTTTAAAACTGCACAATATTTCAGGAGGTTGTAATAAAACTCATAAATAATCATATAAAAAAACGATACCTGGTCAATAATCAGTAATACTTGTTATTTAATTTTTTAATTACACTAAACTAAATCGATTGATCGATGGCCGCGGGGGCGTGGCTAGGGTGTGGCGTGCGGGATGATGATTGGATGATACATTATTTATGAAACTATCGTTGCGAGTTAGTGTGTGTGAAAACGCCCTTTATTGTTCCGTGTTTGTGTGTGTGAAAAAAAGCGCGGTTATAAAAAAAAAAAAAATTACCTACTTATTTTATTATTGATTCGGGTCGAGAATCACTAACATAATTACCTCCTGAAATATTTTGCAGCTTCAAAACGACACCTTGTATAACCTCGTAAATACTTTAACTAATAGGTACACGTTATGAAAAAATGGGTAGATCAATGATTGGTCTGAGTAATAACAGTTTGCGCAAGCGCTTGACTACATCAAGAGAGCGATGACCCTCTGCAGAATATAAACTTGAAATTAAAGTAATTAATATCTAAAGTTGTTTTTTAATGAAATATTTCAAAAAGTAATTTATATGTAAAATTAAATGAATAAACGGATGAAAATTTTATTTAAAACCTAGTTGAATTTTATTAACTAATTATATTATCATTTAACGTGATACTCACGTTTCTTGTTTAAATCTACTTTAAATGGAATCGTCGAAAATTGCCTAAAGACAATAAAATGTATGGAAATAAATAATAACTCGTTATTGAGATACAATGCTTAACAACTATTACGTAGTTGAAACCTAGTTAAACCTTATTGTTGATACGAACATACAATTTTCCTTTGTCAGGAAAATTACATGAATATTCACATGATTATATAAGAAATAACATGACATTTTATTGTGTTTCAATAGGCTATAATATGGTGGCTGCTTATGATTTCAGATAAGTGTAAGTTGAGGTAAACGGTCAGAGGTTTCCATGCTTGTTATGAAAGACAACATCTTCATAAATACAACTCTTAAGAAGTAATTTATTTTTATATGCTTTATTATCATGTATTTTAAGCAAAAATAATATTTTTGAACTATTACACTGACTTTACCTAAAGAAAATGCGAAGATAAAAGATTATAGATAGCTATACTTAGGGGAAAATCTACAATGGTCGTACTCACAATAATGATCAAAATAACTTAAGCTAAACTTCTCCTTCTGAACTTCTCTGTTATGGGCGATCTCTGGCCAAGTTTTTGCCACAAACATGATCGAAATACCTCTTAGGCTCAGAAGATTGTAGTGTACTAAAATCGCGAAATTAAAACGGTTCATTTTCCTTTTGACTAAGCCACAATCATGACACCGGTTTTAAAAGAATGCTAATTAAGCAAATTAGCCTCGAAGTTCAAAAATAGTATCCCTAAAACAGTGATCTGGTATTTTAATGATTTCTTTATTTATAGTTTCTATTAGCTGTGATACTTGGCTAATAAACTGTTTGTTTTGGATTCGAATGCAAATTCTTCCTTAAGCGAGACTTGCCCACATATGCGGGTCGATATATCTTTTAGGAACCACTTGGATTGAGTGACGAACTGAGACAAGCTAATTCGATAATATCACATTAACTTCCGTCCTTCAATTTAGTTTCGAGGGTCCGTAACGAAATGATCTGACAGTCTTGTGTTATACTTATCCCTCTGATAGTATCGTCAATCCGATAGTTGACACCTGGTTGTTAGTGCCGCATAGGTAATTGGTTCCGCAGTTCAAAATCCATGATTTTTTCGCGTTAGATGAAGACATTAATCATCATAGTCTTGCTGGTCCCACAAGTAGCTTTATGTAACAAGAACATAATAAGGAACGCACATTTATTAATAGAAAGATCTTGTGACCTATTGTTATTATTAAAACGTATACTTGTGACACATAAATTAATTAAAAACACATTACTTGTAAACATTGGACTTATATGCTGGAGCTGCGTCTAAATTATTTTATTTTCAGAAACGTAAATTGCATTGTTATGTGCATTATTCGCTTTTGTCCTTATATTTTATGTCCCGGAAAATATCGCCACGTGTCATCACGGATATTGAAGATACGCGAGTTGAAGAGTGCACTCAAGATCAAAAGTGTACGTTCCCGACACGCTCGAGCACTTAAGTAAGCTGATATCCTAAGAAAACTATCGAGAACTTACCAACCTGTTCTTAATTCGGAAGAGAAATCAATCAGTACTTTCGGGGAAGTGACGTATCAATGACGATCATGACATTTGTCAAGGCCCAAGGGTCGAGCAACCGCGCCTAAAATACTGCCTACTTCCTATTATATATTCGAATGGTAATAAGTAGGTGGCCTGCTCCTTCGGCGGCTTCTGAGTTTTGATTAAAGGACGACAGGTTCATAATTGGCACTAACCTAGACAGAGAACAGACACACTGACCTTTAAAATATGTAGCAACCGAACAAAAATGAATCGGAACAAATATTATTGTTCGTAAATGGTTCCGAATTCTGTGTTTATTTAGTTTGTTTTTCTAAATATAGTCGAGGTTAATGAAACCGATTAGGAATATAACATTTATGCCATAAAGTTGTATGTTGAGGTCGAAGATTTTACCTTGTGGTTAGGACCCAAAATAAAATACTTATTCTTGGAAACTGACATTATTTACAAGGATAGTATCCGATTTAGAAATAGTTTATAAAAGGCGAACTATTTCCTCAGACATATAATAACAATATTTGCCTTGACTACGATATTGTTAACTGCAAAAAAGTGTTTACATTCATGCCAGTTTATTCTCAAGTAACGTGAAAATCTTTGTGAAAACATTATTCAAGCTGACTCTATTGGATGATAGTGAGGTGGGAAAAACGTAAAACGTGAGCCATAGACACTCGCCTCTCTGCCTGAGGCCTCTCTGCATATCTGAGCAGCCTGTGAAAGAGTACGGGGAGCGACCCTTTCATTTATTCACACGGCTCTCCAGGGACAGTGGGAATGTCTAAACGAGCTACTAGATAAAAAGAATATGAAATTTTAACAAGTTGTCTTTGATTGCATTGCTTTTTAAATTGTCTATGTCTCTGCTAGCGTCTGTACCTATTGGGTGTAACGTTGAGTGCATTGACCTTCGATATTTCGAATTCTGATTTTTACCTATAGCACAAAGGTATTTCATGTTCTGAAGCATTTATTATAATATCTACTATACTTTTTTGAATAGGTAGACCATACGTTTTAGTTTTGAATTGTCGCATGTAGTTAAGGCGACGGATGAATTTCCATACAAACGTAATACCACGCTCATTTGCAGTTGGAGCATATTTCCAACATATTATGATGATATTTGGTTATAGACAATATTTATCTCGTTTGTATGGAAATTCATCCGTCGGCTGGTCCCTTAAAAAATAAGTTATAATAGTTAGTAGGTATAATAGCCAGAGAGAGTAGTTTATAAGTTACAATTATTACTAAACATTATGAATAATTGTTATCTGACTAAATAAGTTATTATTATTATTAGCGACATATTCATTGATATCTTATTCATCTTAATGATGTTAAACGAGTGTTTTAATAGTTAGATAATTAATTGCATCGTCTTTGTTTGTTTTAAATGTTTGAAGTTTCCGTTCATTCATCTTCATTAACAAATCATTGCAATTTAAATGCGATCTTGTAACCTAGATTGGCTAGTTTTGTAACATTTTTTGGTAACGAATTAAAGTAAACTTTTATTCTATTGACCAAATTAATATCCACGGAAACGTTATTACAGTGTCATTTTAATATTATAATTTTAAGGAAACAGGAAAAATGAGTCAGTTTTTCCGTTTGCCGACTAAATCTAATACAAATACTGGTTTGTTAATCCCTCTCACGTTATAATATCTTATAAAAGGGGGGTAGCCCGTTGATAACGCTGTCCGTAGAACATACTAAGATTTGCTATTTATCTTGGCATCGTCTTCAATTAAAAATATAGTTGGATTTATGCATTTATGAGTTTTCACAACTTAAAGGAAGTTATGAGAACATGATGAATCGTTTTGAAAACATGATGAATCATGTTTTGATTTCAAATAAAACAAAAATATTTTCAATTATTAATCTGTCGATATTAAATAACGAATTAATAATACGAGTAAAAGATTTATTTTATATAAAAACAAAAACGTAATTAGGTATAAGTAATAAATTATAGCAAGACTCAAAACCAACCATTTGAAAAATAAACTATAAAATTTATTGTACATAGGTATCTTGCACAATTTACCAAATTAATAAATACTGAACACAATAAGACGTCATATAATTTATGAAGAATTATTATGATAGTATTTATTAATTTAGTAAATTTTGCAAATCTTCTTATATACGATTTACATAACATTTAACATGCTTTTGACAATTCTGCAATGGTTCTACAATAAATATAAACAGTCTTTAGGGTCGTACCTAGAATACGTATGATGGACGGGTTATATCTACACATATATATATATATATATATATGTATATATATAATTATAAAAGGAGAAACTGACTGACAGATATCAATGGACGACGAGTGTGTAATTTTGCGCAGGTTCTTTTCATGACGTAAATGAGCAGTAAGAGAGGATTTTCCAACATTCACGCCCTAAGGGAATGAAAAACGGATCCAAATTTTGTATGAAGACATCTATTATCAGGCGGGCGAAGCCGCTGGCAGAAGCTAGTTAGGTCATATGTAGGATAGGTACGGTCAACAAAAGAGTTTGGCGTGCAGGTAATCAATAAAAGTCTCCGCACTACGCAGATAATTTACATACTAGTTTTGAACATTAAACTCTTGTAAGTAGAAGTAAAAGAAGACACACTGTATATCGCTGTAAGTCTGTATACACAGTTTTGTTAACTTTAATATGATGTTTAGTTTCTGTTTTCTACCGCGGTCAAAGACGTATAATAGTTGATTTTTAAATTAATGGGTCAATAAGGTGCAAGTTTGCTAACTTCATAATTATCTTCGTTTATTTGCTTGACTAGTGATAACATAAATAAATCAATAGAGCAGATTAATTGATTGAATGCTCGTGTATAATATGAAAACGGAGGACTTGATGATTTCAATCGGTAACCGACATCACGTTTTCAATCATATGTTTTAGTATTCTTTGTGTTGGTTTTTCTTTTGGGATAAATTAATTATGAACATTGTTTCTTTTTATCTTTTGGTATTTTTAGGTATAACCTTATGAAAAGAAACGACCAAAAATCCTTTTTTATAAGTTTATTCTTCCATATTTTTTTTTATTATTAACAAGATAAATACTCGTAGCAACGTAACCTTTTATAAATGCAAGATACAAAAATGCACTTAATGTAAGAAATCGTTTTTAATTTGAGGCATTGATGATCATGTCTGAACTGAATCATCAAAGAAGACACCATTCTAAATAATTTCAGCCTCGATTTGAAACAAGGACACCAAAAGTAATGTACTTACATAATAAAGGTATAATTTAGCCAAAGTGGTCGGATAGTGTACCTATTATTATGCGAAGTTGCATCAACAATCTTCAAGTGAAGGGCGACACCTAGAAATTGCAGGTTGCACCGCGTGACAGGTGAACGGAACTTGCGGCAATGACGGTATAAGCTGATGTACAGTCGAAGAAGTTAATTGGTGATCATCTTAAGGTTAAATGTCACGTCATAAAATCAAAAGATTTATTTGACTATGTGACATTTAAATAACTTTAATATTAATGACTTAAACTTCTAATTAAATAATCTTTTGGTTTAATGGGATTTGTTGATAAAGATGCAATACCGTTTAATTTTGTTCACTTCAACCTTGTCTTTGGTAACTATTCCACTACACACATACCCGTGTGATCCTAAAATGTAACTTGGAACTTAACTGAAAGAAATAATAAAATAATAATTAGAGGTCCGGTGTAAGATTTTTTTTTACTATTAGTAAGTTTGCGCTTAACCACTATCTCACCTGATGGAAAACGACAATACAGTACGCTTGCCTAGAAATAAATTATTGAACCAGCAATGTTCCTGTTGATTAGCGCCTTCCAACGAACAAAAAACTCTTTAGCTTTAAAATATTAGTGTACGATTAAATTAATATATTTATGTTTTAACCATGTACATGTTACATTATAATTCACCTGCTTTACCTAGACAATACCTAATAAATAAATAATCTCACATATCGTATTTCAATTTATCACGTCCGCGTATTTTGTTCCCATGCTGGTAACACTACAGAAATGCTGTAATATATCTAGTTCATAAATTGTAAAAAGAGAACATTCAAGTCGGGTCACTTTGACTCAGGGTATAACTTTGGCCCAAGCTTATTAACCAATAGGAACACGGGACACTGTGTTCCCATTGGAACAAACAAACTTGGACCAAAGTAACCCGACTATAGGGTACCTAATTTCTAACCTATACTTTCTTTATGACTGTAAATGTTTACGTAAATATATCTAGCATCTTTTGCTTTATACAGTAGGTATTTTTTGTGCCATTAAATTTAAAATAAAATACATAATCATTCTCGTCTACTTGACAATTTTTTGAGTGCTGACTTCTATTAGAAAGCAACTACTTACAAATTGAAATGATATTCCTTAGCAACGATGAAATAGAATTTTTAATTCTTTTTTAGTATTATGTAAATCAGTTAGGACTTTCACTTAGCACTAAAATTGAAACTGGTTACATTTGAGGTCGAGTTACAATCAGTTTTATCCATTGGCAAAATTAAAAATTAAATTTAGGTATTTGAGACATACATGTATGCAAAACACGCATGACATGTATTAACAAAAAACAATTACAATCAATGTCTTTCCTAGTCGAATTATAACGTTTTGAGCGTATTAATTTTGACTGTCCTGTTGGTCTAGTGGTTAGTGACACTGATTGCTATGCCGGAGGTCGTGGGTTCGATTCCCATCCAGGACAAATGTTTGTGTGATGAGCATGATCATAATATGTATGTATTTAGAAATATATAAGTGTGTTTATCAGTTTTCTAGTACGCATAACACAAGCTTTGCTTAGCTTGGGACTAGACGGCTTTGTGTGATAGTTGTTTATTATAATTATTGTTATTGTCATTAAGTTTTTCTTTTGGGTATTGTTATGTAAGTAGTTGTATAAGTTGGCATTTGTACAAGATGTGGCTGAGGGATTGCTCGAAACAGCTACTGTTTCGCTGGATTGTAAAGGACAAGAAGGAACACGGGTGGGTTTTAGTCAGTTAAAGTTTGAGACAGTAGCGTAACTATATCATCTGAGGCCCGTAGCAAATTCATTAGATGGGGCCCCCGATAAATCACGTACGTTGTGATTTCATTTTAATATTTTTTTATATATTTTAGGTTACTTCTTCTGAGCTCGCGGCTTCTAAGACCGGGGGCCCCATCAGAACTGGGGCCCGTGGCATTTTGCCAGCCTTGCCACCCTATAGTTACGCCACTGGTTTGAGACTTCCACTCGCTCTACCCAGAACGGGAAAAAATTATTTGATAATTTCCTGCTACGAAAAACGTAGGTAGGTACGGACTAACTCATTACCTGTTTACCCAACCTGAATCGAACGTAGAAGGCGCTTGCGGCCGCTAGACCAATAAGGTACAATACATAATAAATAGTTGTGCCTACATAATGTACAGTGCTATCGACTGATATGATTTATTGACTGTGGTATTGAATACAGATGATAACCCATTGACGTACATTAGTAGTGAATATATACAAGTTTTTCCTTTACAATAAATAGATAATGAAAACTGGCCTGTGTAAATATGCATTTTTTATCGCAATGTTGTATTTACTGTACTGTTTCTATTAGTAAATATATAAGAACGACTAGCTTTATCTTGCAGACTTGCTGTGTACTAATTTTTTTTTGTCAATAATGGCATTAAACAATGGTGTAGTTTTTGTCAAGTGTTGATTTTAGGGAGTCGGAAACGTACTGCTAGGTTCTTACAGAGATTGCGGGAACGCGCGTTTGCTTGAAAGCGTTATTGTGGCCCTAAAACTTTGGCACATTTAAACCAGTAAAAATCTGAAACGCTTTCTCGCTCTTTTCTAGAGCAGGAGAAGTCACTTGATGATTTTTGACCTCTAAAGAAAGTAATTTGCAGACATTACCTTTTACTTAGAATCGTTTAAAAATTAAACAATGTTACCTTTTTTACTATAGAGCATAATCAGGCATATAATGTTTCCATCGCTTGGGCTTAGGCCTCCTCAGGAGCAGCCCATACCTCTATGGGTCGTAATTCACCGCGCGGGGTCAGTCTGCGTTGGTGGATGTCACGTGTCTTCGAACTTTTTTTAGAAAATGCCAGTTTCCTCACGTATCTTCCTTAATAGTTTTGAAAGCAGTGTAATAAAATAAATTGCACAAACTAAGCACCTTTCTGGGTTATTAGTATGTGCAACCTACAACTCCTAAGTCGGGGCCGTTACCTTAGATACGATTTGTTTGTTTAAATAACAATATCATCGTCGAACTACAATACTGACACGTTTGCAGTAGCCACAATGCGTTATGTGGATGGTCAGTAAAAACTTTATTATCTGCGCAGCCATAATTTTATTTATATCATGTAAATCATGATCAAGGGCACTCACTGTTTAACGTAGAGGTCTTGCCGCGTACGAGTTTATTGCTATTGACATTGAAACTGTTCTTAACTGTAAATAGTTTACAATTTTCGCTTATTAAGGTAGGGACAGACCGGTGCGCTGGGGCAGTGCGACAACAGTATGATGACGCTTTTCCATAGTAATCTGTTGAAGAATATTAGTAGGTACAATTTGTATGAAAACGCGTCGCCGCATTATTGCGTCGCACTTGTTTGTGGGAGCCTTCATGCTAATAAATTGATAGCACTTGTGTCAGCACTTGGTTTGTACCTATGCACCTTAGTTTGTACAAGCTTGCCAGCTACTTTGCCCGCGAGAAAGTAGGTTTCTTCATACAAACTTTGGACCCACATTAAACCCTACCCCTTACCCTTAAAGGGTAAATTTTGGAAAATCCTTTCCTAATGCTCGCCAAAGTCATAAAATGAAACCTTGTGTAAAATTTCACGCTCCTAGTCACGGTAATTTTGGGATTGTTTTTATCAGAAGTTGGTTTAGGTAGGTAGGTACATTAGTGAGCAATACAAGATTAGATTTCAAAGAAAAAACAGGAAAAATATAACCAAAAATCAGGATACAAGGTCAATAAAATAAATTGAAGCTATAAAATTCCAAGAAAACACGTTTTGGAATTTTGATTTAATGAGGACATGATCCCTAACACGTGTATGAGAGCGTGTGTAAATCAAAGTTAGCAACGAAAGACGAATGAAATTAACTCTAATCATAAAACCAAATCAACCTCTTATTTTTTAATTATGTGAATAAATAGTTGGCAAAGTCACATAACCATCAATGTTGGTGTGATATTCGACTATGGAAAATAAAAAACCTCTCTTGACATTTCTTCACATAAAAAAGTATACTGACATTTTAATAACAAATATAGTTAGCATAAGCAAAAGTGCTCTGTAAAATAAACTAGATTATAATATACTAGCTTTTGGCCGCAGCTTCGCCCGCGTACACAAAATATAGCCTATGTTACTCAGTAATAAAGCAGCTTTCTAACGGTGTAAAAATTTTAGCAATCAGACCAGTACTTCCAGAGATTACCTCCTACAAACAAAAAAACAAATTTTACCTCTTTATTATATTAGTATGAATAGGTTAGCTTATACCTAGCTAGGTTTAAGTGAAATAATTTATTAAAATTTTGAAGAAGTTTAAAAGTTTGTTGTTGACCGTGCTTGCGGATACTGTAAGAAATTTATTAAGCCCAAAACTTAGATTTAACGAAATTTCAAAACGAATATTTTACAGGATAATTGCAAACATATATAATATTACCTAAAATATAATTAAAATACTATTATAAAGAGGTAAAGTTTGTGTTAATCTCTGAAAGTACTTGTTCGATTGCTGAGCGACATAAGCTATATTTTATGTACGCAAATGAAGTCGCGGGCATAAATTAGTAGATAATAAGTCACGTAAAATTTTAACATCTTTATTTGTAATAGAGAACAAAATTTGGAAGAGACTTATTGTACTTACGCAAGATTTAAAAATCTTACGGTGTTTGCGATTACCCGGGGACAAATGTATTACTATGTTAGTCATCAAACTGTTATTATTCATAGAGATCAACACTTTGGAATATGCAATTAGCATCATTTTTCTGACTGACTGATTGACAATTCAAGTGTGTGTAAATTGTTCATTTGAAATGATTGTTATGATTTTGATTGGTTTAGTCATCCAAATTTCATTTTATACCTCGCTTACATAGTTAATTCATATCGTTTTATTAAAAACAATGGTTAGCATATTATACTTTACAATCCTTATTAATGGTACTGTCACCATAATTCAACCTTGACTTTAAAAAAATATTTCTTCGGAAGTGTGTACGGAAATCAGCAGCTTCCGTAGTTACCGTGTTTATGTTTATGTTTATACCGATCTGAGTGTGATGGCGACCGGTTATCGGTCGCTCTGTTTGCCATTGAACTGTCCTCCCGTACTTACGTACGTGCGTGCTTTGATTTTTGAATTACGGTTTACTTAGAGGAAATAGTCGAGCAACGATGCGGAACAACGATAGCTAATGTTAATGGTTGATAAATACTAAATCTTTTGTCGGGATCTCTTGTTAGAGAGCAATTGAAAATTATAATAAAAGCGCCTAAAGATATAACGCTTGGGATATTTTATAGTATAGTAAAGAAAGATAGAAAGAAAACATTTATAGACCCGCCGACAGTAAGCACCCGCCCTAGTCTCGCACGGGTGTTAGACACTTAGAAAGTCTAGGCTTTTCTCTATTATAATACGAATGTATTTATACTTTATTTTGATAATTGATTTTGCCAATAACTTGGCATCAAATATTAATTTAAATTAGAATTTAAGACAACAGAGTCAATCTCTAGCATGAATGTACTTACAAACAAAAATATTTCCAATACAGTTTTAAAATCGTTAAGTAGTATCAACTTGGTGCATCAAAATATTCAAGGATTTATGAACAAGGATTTAGAAGTAGACTTATTCCTTAATTGCAATAATATTGACATTCTTTGCTTAACTGAACATTGGCTTAAAAGCCATCAATTGATGTTTAATTTTAGTAATCACCAGGTTGGTAGTTCTTTCTGTAGATGTGATGCCATACGGGGTGGCTCACTAATTTTAGTAAGCAACAACCTTAAATTCAAAGAACGAAAGGATATTGTGAGCCTATCTGTTGAGCGGTCAGTTGAAATAGCCTGTATTGAATTGGAGCAGTTTATTATATTAAGTGTGTACAAACCCCCTTCTGGATTGTATGACTCCTTTGAAAAGGTAATGGATGAAGTATTCCACAAGATTTGCAATTCAAACAAGTACATAATCACTTGTGGTGATTTTAATGTTAATTTATTAGAGAATTCAGGTTTATGTAGTAAAATTATAAGTTTATTTCGGTCCTACAATCTTGTTAACCTATTTTTGGAGCCCACAAGAATAACTCCTACTAGTGCCACATGCATAGATAATATTTATACGGATATTGTACCAAGTCACAAAGAAATAATAAATTTATTAGATTCTGATCATTGTGGACAATTAATTACTTTTCAGAATAAAAATCACATAGCGGCTAAAAAGAATATCATTGTTAACCCTAAAACTACAAGTCGTTTAGAAACTTTTAAAACTAAACTCATTAATAATTTACCAGACTTGTCTACATATGATGATCTCAATCATCAATATGAAGGTTTCTTTAACATGTACTGTAATCAATTTAATTCTACTTTTATACCTAAGACTATTTCGGTTAATAGTAATGTGTCGTTCAGTGAATGGGCTACCACTGGTATTCATATAAGTAGAACTCGGCTTTACGAATTGTATGATGAAAGGATTGTTGTCAATACTTCTGAATTTAGTTTATATGTGCGAAATTATTCAAAATTATTTAAAAAGCTTTGTTCTGTAGCGAAATCGCGTTATTTGAGTTCCAAAATTAAAAACAGTAATAATATTATTAAAACCACTTGGAATGTTATAAATAGTGAAACTGGAAGATCTAAAAGACCATCTAGTGACTATAGACTTGTAATTAATGACAATGTGATCACTTCAGACTCACAGGTTGCCGCGGCTTTTGAGGACTTTTTCTCAGAGATCCCCATATCAACAACAAAATCTCTGAACTCATCACCCACTGCTGCAGAGTCTCTGCTTAAAGAGAATGTAAAAGCTTGCGATTCTGATTTTAATTTCGAACATGTGACTTCTGTTGATATTATTAAGACGTTTCACTCTTTAAATGTAAAAAAGACTGCAGATTTATGGGGTAATTCTGTGGACGTTGTTAAGTCTATAATCAACATTGTAGCTCCTTCTTTAGCTTTTATTTTTAATAATTGTATCGATCGCGGTGAGTTTCCTGACCTAATGAAAAATAGTAAAATAATACCATTATTCAAAACCGGTAGTACATCGGACCCCACAAATTACAGACCTATTTCAGTACTACCTACCTTTAGTAAAATATTTGAAAAGCTCATTCTACAGCAATTACAGAGATTTTTTAATAGACATAAATTGTTGCATACCAAACAGTTCGGGTTTACTAGGGGTCGTTCGACAACCGATGCTGGTGTTGAACTTTTAGGACATATTTATAATGCATGGGAAGATAAATGCGATGTCTTGGGCATTTTTTGCGATTTGTCCAAGGCCTTCGATTGCGTTCCCCATGAAACATTAATCAGGAAACTACACCATTACGGGATCCGGAACTCCTCCTTGGATCTTCTTACATCATATCTGAGTGAAAGGATTCAGAGAGTTGACGTAAACGGACAAAGATCTCCCGGATCTATTGTAAAAATGGGTGTGCCCCAGGGCTCAATTCTTGGCCCATTTTTGTTTCTAATTTACATAAACGACTTACCTTACCTCATAGAAGACAATCATAATATAGTGTTGTTTGCAGACGACACTTCACTTTTGTTTAAACTTAAACGTCAGCAGCAGGTTACTGACGATATAAATATAGCTCTTTCAAAAATAGTACACTGGTTTAATGTAAATAACCTGCTTCTTAATGAAAAAAAAACCAAATGCATTAAGTTTACCATGCCTCATGTGAGGCAAGTAGAAACCAGTGTGCTAATAAAAGGTAAAGAGTTGAGTCCTGAAGATACTACTGTGTTCTTGGGCATTACTCTAGACGCTAAGCTTCAGTGGGGCCCACATATAGACAAATTGTCGAAAAAACTTAGTTCAGCAGCATTATCATACAAATTCGAAATTTAACTGATTTAGAGACAGCCCGTTTAGTTTACTTTAGCTATTTTCATAGCGTCATGTCGTACGGTATTCTATTATGGGGAAATGCCGCCGATATACAGACAATTTTCGTTTTACAGAAAAGGGCTATTCGTTCAATTTATAAATTAAGTCCCAGATACTCCCTCAGAGATAAATTTAAAGAAATTAATGTAATGACTGTGCCTTCACAGTATATTTACGAGAATATTTTGTATGCCCATAAAAATATAGACATGTTTAAAAAATACAGTGATATTCATAATTTTAATACAAGAAACAAACATAAATTTGTAGTTCCTGCAACCAGGCTCAAAAAAATAGGGGGCTCATTTAGATGCCAATGTATACACTTCTATAATAAACTTCCTAGTCATATTCAACAACTAAGCCTTAATAAGTTCAAATCATTTGTAAAACGTAAACTTTGTCAAAAGGCTTTTTACACTGTAAAGGACTATATTCAGGACGAGAAGGCTTGGGATTGACCTGCTCCAGTACTTACTACAACTGTTGATATTTTTATTTTTATCTTCTTTTTGTATTTTTTATTATTATTATTTTTATTTTCAAATGTGCCTTTTCTTTTTATTTTATTTAATTTTTTACAATTTGACATTGGAGATTATTTTTATTTTATTTTACAAATTGACGTGTATACATTTTAAGTACTTAAAGTATTTTTTTTTTTTTTCTTTGACACAAATATTTACTTTGCTAAATATTTTGTAAACTATTAATTTCCTTAGATTATTGTAAATGTGAGGACTATGTTGATTGCTTTTTCTTTTCTATTCAGTAATTTTAACGTATGTCTGGCAATTTGAGTATTTTCTGCGGCCTACCCAAATGTCCTTTCTTTGGTATTGTTCGTCAAGTCGTGGAGCTCCTTAGTAGTCCTAAGTTGAGCTTTTCGAATACTGACAAATGCTTACACTGATTGGACAGGTCCACTCAAATCTGTATGGTTCTTTCTTCAAAAGACCATCTCAGACAAATCTGCATGGTTCTCATGTGATTTGACCATTACATATTTACTGTATGGACTTTAAAAGAGACTTTGACCCCTGAGTTTGTTTCGGTGTTTCTTCTCAGGGTAGTCAGATAGGAAACACCGGCCTCATCTAGCATAAATTGACGAAAAAAAAATTGACGTGTAAAAGTGTTTTTTAAACCTATTTGCAAAATAAATATCATTTATCATTTATCATTTATCATTTATCATTTATCATTTATCATACACTTAAACCTTCGTTATTTAGAAAAAAATCTTCCACATTGATCACTCTATCTATTAATGAATATTTCATGAAAACCCGTTCAGCAGTTTTTGAGTTTATCGCGTTCGTACAGACACGCGGAGGTACCTATAGATAAGCAGCAGTTTTCTTAATATAATGGGTAAGTACTAACTTGTTTTTGTCTTACAAGAGTAGGTCTAGTACCTATAGTATACGCGCAGATTCCGCTTAGGTCTAGGTACCCATGAGGCACAAGCGTTTTTGCTATCATTACAATTTGTTTTTTATATCTATATCAAGGATGCGGACTACCACTAACGGAAAAAAAAACAACGTAATTTTTGTTTTCCTATTCTGTCTATTTATAGACAAAAAACACCTCGTTAAAAAAACAACTGCCAAGTTTTAGTAGCGAAAGGTGCCGCGCCATATTTGTCAGAATATAAAAAAAAGAAATGTCATTTTCTTTTTTTTATATTCTGACACATCAATAAATAAGTTATAATTATAATTTTATATAATATTTAATTATTTAAAAAATACTTATATTCGATACCTTTTTATAAGGTTCTAGTAGTAAACAATGATCAATATCTCTTAATCAACTTTGATTATTGAACCAGTGTTGACTACATCAGATTTCATTTTAGTCTAATAATTACCCAAGTCGGTTGACTTATTAGACAGACTTATATGTGTCGTCAAAGATTTTGTCTAGTAGGATATATTAAATCTTTGTGTGTCTTAACTGTCATTAATGGTCTAGATATTATGCAGATCATAATGTACACATACAAACGTACTAGACATACATATTTGATATTTACTTACTAGACTAGATTTTTATCGAACTTTTTTTTTCAAACTGGATCTTTTAATCTTAATCGTGTTCCTAATAGTCTTTACTTTGTCAGTCACCGAAACTAATGGGTGTGCCAACCTGTTTTTAATATTTAAATAAAAAACTGCCTTACTAATTGTCTGCATACAATATTATGAATACGATTAGCAAAAATTAAAGACATAATATAATAAACGGTCGGACCGAAGAGGTAATCGTTGGTGCGATAGTTACAAGGACTTCTGAAGTAAAGTAGTCTTAGCGATATTCAGATGGGTGTAGATAATAACTGCCTGGAATTTTCTGGATGACATTGTCTGTCGAAAAATCCGTCCGGACTATCCTAAATACTTTACCGGCAATATTTTACACCTTTGCCCTCGCTTTATTTACGATTGTTTAACATTTTGTATTTGTTTCTTTTCGAAACTATTTACAATCATTCTTTGTCAATCATTCAAACTTTGATAGACTAAGTGCTGATTAATTGGAATTTGTTTACCGTTATGACAACTTCTTATACGTGGTACACAAGAGTTAATTTAAAAAAAAATCTTTTAATAAATATTAAAAGTTCAGCTGATATGAATAAAGAAATACATCACATATGTAAGTTTTTATCTAATAATTTTTAGGAGCAAATTATAGTCTCAAAGTCTAGATTATAATTATAAAAAAATAGAAGGAAGATCATTGAACTGCAACTGGACATCAGTTGCAGTTCTTGGATTGTTTTTCGAAAAGCATGCGTCTCAAAACGTGCAAGGAAATACAAACAATGCATATTTAACTGATACGAGATTTAATTTCAGATCTACAAATAAGTAATAATAATCCACAACTGTCACACAACGCCGTCTAGTCCCAAACTAAGCAGAGTTGGTGTTATGAGTACTGGACAACTGATAAACAGACTTAATTTCTCATACATATATAGCTAAATTACATTCAGACACAGAACTAATGATCATGCTCTCAAACATTTGTCCTGGGTGGAAATCGAATCCACGATCTCCGGCATAGCAGTCAGGGCCACTAATCAATAGACCAACAGGCCAGTCAAAATGGGATTTAATAAACAAAACTGAAACCATCAGAGTTCGACTAGAAAAATAAAATTTACATATTTAAGATTTCAATGACGTGCGGTAGTAGTCTTAGAACAATATAACAATGGAAAATGACTTCAGCCATTCTGTTGGATCCTCAGAATGTTTGGTTTAAAAGATTCGACGAAACTAAAGCATCCGGTCGATGATTTCTAATAATATAATAGTAGGTATATTCACTACAGGTAAATCTTTAAGCAAAATGGATGAATACCTGAAAATGCTTTTTATTGTTTCTTTATCTGTGGGGGTGATAAACTGTCAATAACTTTTACACGCTCTGGAGCGAAAGGGAGTATCAGACTTTTACTGACTAAAATCCATCCGTGTTCTTTCAGTTGTAAATACATTTCATAAGGTGAACCCTGAAAAATATGTCAGAACAACAATTATCAATTTGAGACTTAAGAATTTGGTCGTGATTTTATTCCTTCTTACTAGGTATGGAGCAATTGAAAATTAAAGTTATAAAGAATGGATTTCTCTTCTTAAGAACCTGACCTACAACAGAAATTGTTATTTATAAAAGTAATAAAATAAACAACACAAAGAATTTGTCGCAATAAAATAGTATTGCCTAAGGTAAACGCATTAAACTGCTAAGCATGGCGACAGGCACTCACTTGCAGACTGCAATACCTGTGCGTACACTTACAACACACTTTAGTTCGCAACCATTGTATTGTATCGCAAAAAATACCTATAAATCAAACTTTTTGCGCCTTTTACGAAATAACCCAGAACTATATTAAGCTAAGCCTACAAAAAGTTTCATGTTATATTTTTGAACATGTGTAAGTAAGCCTGTTACACTAATGACTATACATTACAGTAATTACACTTAATTAATTTATCTCGAGCATGCAATAAAGGTATATTTAGCAAAACAGAACAATTAACGTTTTTATTTTTAACAACATCCAAATTAAAGTGCTTACATAGTAGGTGTAGCTTCAAAGATATACAAAACATTATCGCGCAATATAGTGTCTTACGATTTGCAAGAGGCTGTATAGCGGTAGAGGTAGGTGTATTGTGAGGTATAGTTTTAAGTTAAATGTCTGTTTAAAAAAGTTAACTGTAAAATTATGCATAACAGGTAACTATACCTACTTAAGTATGAACTAAAAAATTACCTAAATGGCTTACAAGTTAGCAGCTGAGTTATTTCTGGGTATTCAATGATAAATAATAATTATGTATGTGTAACTAAGACACAGCTCAGTAATTTAGAGGAAAATCCCAAACGGAACACAAGTAAGAAAATGGTAATGTTTTTTGCCTATTTGCATTTTGGTTTTCCTTTCCTGCTTAATTATGAACTACACGAGTAGGTACCTGCTACACAAATTAGAGTTCAAAATGTTATTTTTTACAGTGTAAGGACTTAAAATCGAAGGACAACAAAGAAGTAGGTGGAAAGACATTTTGTCGGGAGAGAGTTGGACCAGGGTGGATACCCTGGACAATATATGTGGTTATGGTGGAATATATGGTTATATATGGTTAATTAGAAAGTAATGGGGAAGGCCTAAGCTGAAGAGGCAACTGATACTTAGAGGCATGATTTATATTATAAAACATAATTATTATAAAATAGGTACACTTTACACTTTATTACCTTTTTTAATGGTGGGTAAAATCATCCAATGACAACCCCCGCTCTTGGGCGGAGCGGGAGATAGTATCAGACTCTTACTGACTAAAAGCCCACCCCGTTCCTTCTAGCCTTCATACCACACTTTATTACCTAAAGTGTAAAATTAAGTAACTCAATTATTATAATAAAATTATAAGTAGTAGAATAAAGTATTTTTTATTTTATTTATTAAGTTACAAAAGTGTTTAGTAGGTAGCTTTTTAGGTCCGCTAGTATTTATTAACCGGCCAGTAGTCGGTGTTGCAACATTGCCGGATGGCTATGGAGGTACTAGCATTGTCGGGTTGCGGCGATGCATACGAGGCGCTGATTGCACCCAGCGCTGTGATCAACGCACCCGCTCGACCGAATAGATTGAAATACAACGTAGCCCTTCCACATTTGTATCTAGTAGTAGTAGTAGTTACAGAAATATACGAACGAGTTTTATTGGCTGAAGTACCTAAAACTCTGGAAGATCATTACCTAGTTGTTAGCATGCGTGTGACATAGCATAGCATAATAGCATAATCAGCCTTTTAATGTTCCCACTGCTGGGACTCAAGCCTCCTCTCTAGGAGAGGGAATGGGTCCTGTGTGGGTTGGTGAATGTCATATGTCAAGAAATAAGAAAAAATCAAGGAAAGACTACTAATTTTTATTTTGTATTTATGTGTGTGTGTACGGGCAGAATAAACATGTTTTCTTTCTTTCTTTTTTTATATGTCTTCGAATTTTTAGGATGTTTTCCTTCACCGTCTTGAGAGCCGTGGTGACAAAATATACCTATTTGCAAATTGAAGTGATTTGCATCTGACTTTAATAGTGATAAAGAAAACGTTTTACTTAAACAGTGGAAGTGTATGAAACTGTATTTTGGAAGATATCGTTTGAAATCATTCTAGATTTGTTTTATCTTTAAATTCTGTTATAAACAAGTTGGTCAGGCATTTATTAGTTACAAAGAATGTTGTCCAGTTTAATGACGAAGTTTATATGAACAAAAATAACAATGTTTAAAAATAGATGGATTTATTTATTAATCAGCAAGTGTTTTGATTTCACTGATTTAATTTTATATTTATAATACAACTGACCCCAGGCACCGTGAGACAGGTATTTAAATTGTTATACCTAAAACATTTCAAGTTTGGTAAATGCGAAATATTTTTTTGCCATCATATCAGTTCATCGATTCGTTTATTAATCGAAAAAGCCACGCCTTGTAAAGTAAAATATAGTTTATTTTATGTACGTTATGTATTTATTTAGGTTTTAGTATAAATAGTTTAAAGTTTTTCTATGTACATATGTAAATGTTATCTGATGTAAATAGACTAAAAATTAGTTTATTTGACAGAAAATAAATCCAGAAATGGTTTCAGAAGTGGTGCTGTTGATTTTGTTTTTGGTTTTTAACTTTTTTATTTACAAACATCTACATGTACTTACCAAAAATACGTAATTATTATGGCGTCCAAAAACGACCCACACTTAAACTGACAGATCGCGTGGTGTCTGAGGCTTTTGACATCTTTGCTACAATGGCAACGATGAGGAGAAAAACAGGGAACGCCTAGACGTAGGGAAGCACCTATTGATTGGATTAGGTAACTACTGTGAGATCTAACGAGATCGCATGGGAAATGTCTCACCGTCAAACAAATATATTTTGAAGAGGTGCACATGTGTGCTTAAAATATGATTTGAAATTAATTAAATTGTTTGAATTAATCAATTTTTAGTAGGCCTTAATTGCCGACAGGCTACAGGGCGAACACCTGAAGCCCAAGCCTCTAGACGTCGCCATAGGTATCTATTAAGTGTTTATCCGCAGAATTCCTGGGTATTTATTTCCAAATAAAGATTTCCTTGCTATTGTTTACAATTATCCTACTGCCCTTGTAAACTAAAAAACAACAAAACACTAGGTATAAACAACTAAACGGTGATTTCAAAAATATTAAGTTTTCCTTCCCGAGTTACCTCAGAATACGAAAGTATTGAAATAAAATATTTCAAAACAAGTATCTATTATTTTTCTGTGGTTGGAAAATATCACAGCACGTTAGTATGCATGTCAATCAAAATTAGCAACTCACAAAGTAGCTCGCTAAAATGTTGCATAGAAACAAACCAATCACACACAAACTTAATAATTTTTAATATTTATATGCACCGATTTAATTATCCTACAATGTGACCTTAAGCGGATACGATGTTATTAACTTTATTTTTAAAAGTTATATAAAAGGCCAGGTTATTACAGTAATAACAATAAAGTCAAGTCTTAATTATAAAAATTATAGGCCAGCTGTTAATCTCAATTCTAATTCTGTATAGCGAAAATAGAGTAAAGAATTCATTATTATGCTAAACACGGGGAAAATTCCCAGATTTTTAAGCCTGTAAAAACACCTACAAAAAGCAGCAAATTTGTGAATAGACTGTAAGGGGAAGGCCTGTGTCTGTAACAGTATACATACGAGTACAATAGACACAGACGTTCACTCTGTCTCAAATAAAGCATAGCGTTGTATTTTACTTCATTGTTTCTATGTTCAATTGAGATGAACAAATTCCATTTGGGTTCATGTAACAAAGATTATTATTATAACTCTCACATTGTAAGAAAGTTTTGCTCTAACTCATTTGCACAATGTCAAAAATTCTATAATTTTATCAATCCTAACTAATATTATAAATGTGAAAGTGTGGATGTTTGGATGTTTGTTACTTAATCACGCAAAAACGGCTGAACGGATTTGGTTGAAATTTGGCATGCATATAGCCTTTGACATGGAAAAGAACATAGGCTACCTTTTATCCCGATTCATTCATTAATTACCTAATGCCACGCGGGCGAAGCCGCGGGCAAAAGCTAGTATTTCAATAATTTAGAATATATATATCCAATGTATTTTATAAATTTTATTTATTACGTAATAACATTTTTTTTTTAATTCAATAATGTTACTATGGGTTAATTAGTGCCTGAAATATACGATAAATATAATAATAATTATAAAGAAGTAAAGTTTGTTTTTTCGTTTGTAGGAGGTAATCTCTGGAAGTACTGGTCCGATTGGTAAATTTTTTTCACCAATAGAAAGCTGCTTTATTACTGAGTGACATAGGCTATATTTAATCTCGCGAACGAAGCCGCGGGCAAAATTTAGTACAATGATAAAGAAATTATTGTCGCGGAGGTTGTATTGTGACTTGGATCTGAACGTTTTTTACCTGACTGCCCCAAATGTTTTTATGTATTCTATCACACTAATACCTATTATAAAGGCAAAACTTTGTTGACTGAACGGGTTTGGATGAACATGGTATGTCCTAAAGTAGTACGTGCTACTTTTTACAGGAATGTTTCTTTTGGGTCATTTTCTACTACAACGAACGTAAAGTCGCTGGTACAAGCTAGTTTTAATATGTTTGTAAGACTAATTATGACTGCTGCTATTAGGTGAGTTCGTATTTTTGTAACATGTGAGGTATTAAAATAAAGGACTTTTATAGACGATTCCAAAAATGTGTTGAAAAAATTCTTCGTTCTCGTTCTTAGAATGATGATACGAGAATTGGCATTCAGTTAAAATATTTTTATAAATGTGGGTATTAATGAAAACACAATCGTCATTTTAGCACTATGTACAGTGACTTCAGTTGTATGGTAAAAAATCAACTCGCCTATGATTACTATACTTGCTTACTATACTTAGGTATCTAGATCAAATTATTTTGGCTTACTTTTATTACTAACTTGATAAAGTAGGTATGCAAAACAAATCTATTGTAGCATGATGTTATATGATAGAAAGCAAAAAACTAGATCAGGTTCTGCTTGAAATGTTCTAGAACGTGGGTTGGTAATTAAATACATTATGGTTCAGTTTTTGTGTCCGCAGATTTCTTACTAGTAAAACTCAAAATCAAAAACCCTTTGAAAAAGAGTTTTTGACTTCTTCAGAAGTAGGAAGTCTTTCTGTCGTCATTTTCATTGTTGTACTGATTATTTAGTTACGTTTTCAAGGTGTTATTTTCTTTAACATGCATAATTGTTTTTGTTTTGTATTTTTTATAGGTATAAGAAATGTATCTACTTTAGAATTTAGTAAGTATGGTCATTATAACTTTATGTAATTCATTCCTCTTTAGGAATGGCCAACTCCCGAATAAAATTTTTTTGGCATATTTTTCACCGTATAGTGACGAAAAATATAAAACATACAGATAAAATTTCTAAACAATTTCGTCTTAGACGTAACTATTAATAGAAGCCTCGTATTAAACATATCCAGTTTAAAGTTGGTTTAGATACATGTGCAGACGCTTAATAATTTCAGCAACAATTTCCTCGCTCATGTTCTTTATATTTTGTGTTTTCAAGCTTACGCAAACAAATTAAGGTTTTTGGCAAATTCATTATTTCAGCTCACAGACATGAAATCCGCATTTATTTGTTTGGGAATCAGATAAGGCGTTTAATTAATCAAAAACTGTTTGCTCATGAAAATATCTTTGTTTGAAGTTTTATTTGTTTGGTCTTAATTTCCAGTAAATTTACATAAGTCAAAATAAACAATGCCCCGTAAAAAAAATGTCTGAGTTTATGTTTATTTTTATTTTCCCTTATGTACATACACAATAATTTTATCCGAGCTGTATACTGTAGGTACATAGTTTAGGTTTGTATGTAAAAAAACTAGCTTAGAACTTACATCTAAAACTATTCTTTCAAATTATTATGTGACTTTATATTTTGTCATGCCATTGTCTTGTGGTATAATTTATTTCGCAACGACGTAATAACATTAAATACAATTTAAATATCACTTTATGTATGACTTTGATATATATAGGATTTATATTAATTAATAAAAGTGACGGACACTTACACACTATAAAATTAATACTAGGTTAGTATTTGTCTGTTTTGATTAAGTAACAGGTTTTAGAATTAAAAACGAATGGCTGATTAATTGATAAACCATCATTAATTTTACTTAAGCATGTTTGATTTGGTTCTTAATGAAATTCAACTCGTGATTTGCAACAACAATCAGAAAATCAACAACAGTACATTAACACAGATTACATGAAAAAATAATCTGTAATCTGTAAATATTCTGTTCTCGTAGTGAATGTTTGAAAAATTTAATTACTTGCAATCAGAATATTTTGCATAGGTATTTCTTTCACACATTTTCAATGTTATGGAACAAAACCTATCGAAGAAAATGTGACCATTGTCAGTTTCTGACTAATGCCTCTGTCACAATAAAAATAAATTAAGCATCCAGTGCATATTGTCTTAAGGGGATGCAACTCGACAAACATTTTCACTGTTTTTCATACAACCGCTCTTAAGCGACTATGACGTTTTTACATTTTTTTAATTAGATATTTTGGAAACACAGTATCTTGTGGATATTATCTAGGCTTCTATTGAAATCAATTTATAAATTTGCATAAAAATAATCCAGTAAAGACCTCTGAAAAACTGCTATTTTGTATGAACTTTGACACTTAATAATTTACTCAAAAATTTAAAAAGTCAAATAAGTATAACAATAGAAGCCTTGCAAATTTTATCAAGATTCTAAATGATGATTTTTTTTCAAAAACTTTTAAGTGTTTCAAAAAACACGTATTTCCTGGAACAAGTTTTTTAAAATATTCCAGTAAATCACGGAATTACCGAATGCGAACAGAGTTTTCAGGCGTTATCTCTCTTTTTTCACGATGCCTTTTCGTCAAACATCGTGTTGAGTTGCATTAGATGAAGTAACAAACTTTTAAACTATGCTCGATGTTGACGATAGGCGAGTGGAAAAGTAGCCTCTTAAAGAGCTATCACCACTTAGATACAAGTCTAATACGGAAGAAAGGCTTTACAACGATTGCATAAAGCGGAGGTAATGGTCTACCGAAGAAAATGGGTCAGTGAGCGCTCCGGTCTAACTAGAACCACTATCATTGCTTATGTTATTTCAATCCTCAAATAAAACGGTTTTCTAAGTACATTATCTAAACAATTGAACCTACAAAATCGATTCTTACTGATACGTCATAAGCTGCTGTCAATGTTTATGACTAGTGTCCGTAGGGTACACAAGATTCTTGTTGACAGCACAGTTGGTGCAATGGTTGAGCGTTTCGCTATTGAGCTGCGTGTCGCGGGTTCAATTCCCACTCGGAGCCAAAATTTGTATGGCCTACAGATAGTAGCTCAGAGCAACAGAGTACATGTTTGTGAGCGCACCCAGGTTACAGGAGTAATTCCTAGAGTGGCAACGATTTTTTAAAAGAAAGAAATGTTTAATTGTAGGCTGTTCAGTTTAGAGGCCCACCAGGGTCGATGCCTGCCAGGGTTGCGGGGTTATTCGCAAGATTAACCGCGGCCTAGAAACGTTAAAGCCAACTAAAGGAACACAGCTCGGTTTTAGGCAGTAAAAGTCTGACGCTCTCTCTCGTGTTACCCAGAGCGAGAGAAGACATGTGATGATATCACACCAAAAACAAAGGCTTGTACACTTGTAAAGTCAGAGAAATAAATTAAAATTATTAAATGGACACCATGCGTCAATTTCCAGTGCTATGTCATACAAATGTCAAAGTTGTGATTTAGATATTTAGACAGAACCAGTTAGTGGTTTTTTTGATAATTATTTTTACCTGACTAACCTTTTTATCACCGCATTAAATTAAACGAGTCAAAAGATGTGACTGGCTGTTGGAAATTAAATCAATCAATTTAAGCAGCTTATGCTTTTTTTGAATTATTTTCTTACAGTTAATTTGCGGTGATTTTTGTTTCGGAAATTAAGTTTTAGACAATTTTGTGTTTTTTATGTAAATGTCACACGTAGGTATGTCAAAGAGTGTCGGAAAATATAAGTCAGTTTCCCCGACACTAAACAACATAGCTCAACGATTTTTACTTAATGACTTTAATATAGGCCATGTGAATTCGGCCTAACAAGCAAACAGGACAAATTAACGACAAATTTTGTCCGGAAGGATTTATGTTTCGGCAACAAGCAACCAGCTGGGGATCGGGGAGGCGAGATAAACACTAATTCTCCACTTGTTTCCAAGGTAGTAACCATAAAATATATAATACGTACCATTTTATTTTATACTGTTTTGATAAAAGACGAGAAACTTGCACTAGAATGGTTAAAATAAAAACAAGGTCGTTAGTTACACCAATAATGTAACATCAAATAGAGGCAGCTATTTTTTATGTGTTTATTTAATGCTTGATACGGCCATTCAACTAAGAATATTTAAACTTTTCTTGAGTGTATATATTTTTTTAAAATATCACAGTTGTAATGTATATTGCAATGTATAATTTTCGCAGACACTTAAGTAGTTGTGTAATAATTATTATTTATTTTTTGAGAGGTAATTATTATTTATTTTTTAAAGGCTAAGGTCTAGTAATTACTATAAGAATAAGAAATTAATGAATTCATTGACGGAAAACTGCACAATTACCGAGTGCTATGGGTTACTTGTGAACCCGGAAAACGCACGATTCTGATTGATACGTGTGTATAAACATTGTGCACAATAAAGTTTATACTATTTTCTTCTATTCTACTGACATCTTACGCTTCGCGTGCACTTATTATATAATACAAGCGAAATGAATTAACTATTCTAATGCTTCCTTAATTTCATATTTATAGTTTGTTATCGTTTCGATTACGCTGATTTCATGCTTTAGTTATATAATAAAGCAATATTGTAATACAATATAACTGTGAATCGAATGGGTTAAAATGCAGGTGATTGGTTTTAGAAATTAGTCGGAATCCGTTTATTCCTAGCGCAACTATTTTAATGCGTAAAGCCCATCCATGTTAGGATGATACCTAATGGTTCTCGAAATATATCGGTTCCCTGAAATATTGAAACATATACGGCGATGCATATTTTCAAAACAGTGAGGATTCTTTAAAGTCCTTAAAGATAAACGCAATGGCAGTAGACATAAAATACACAATAGCTGTATTAATTGAATAGGTACTCACTCTTGAACAGACCCATCTTGAAACACTTTCTCATAATGTCTGGAAATGTATTAACTTTATTTACGTCGCCCATATATGGTGAGCACTTCCTTTCACCAGTCTTTAGAACGAATGTCTTTATTATGTCATTAATTGATTTATTGAATTAGGACTTGAATAAAAATTATAAAATTACAGTTACGAAAACTCGTGAAAATGGTTTGTTTAGCGTTCATGTAGCCGGCTCGCTACGACCTGATACATTATCAGACTGAACCGCCGTCGGCGTACAGCCACCGCGCGACCGGCGTGCGCGCACATCTCATTGCCGCGCTACGTATAAATCACACACACGGATTATCTTATTAAGCTTCGAATAATAGTATCAGAAGAGCTCAGTGTTTGTGTGTAAACAAACACAAATAACTATATTTCTATTGGTTGTAATCATGCGTTTATTACGTACGTTTTAATTGATGTCTGAAACGAGATAGACTGTAATAGATCGTTGAAGCGTATCATGTTTGTGCTCTTATTAATTTTATACCAGCTAACATCAATTTAGATTAATAATAAAATATTTGATTACGTAGTGGCTTAGAGGTTAAAGATAGGTACTTTTGCACGAATAGGTAACGAGTACGTGGGTATGGTTCAGGGTTCAAATTAATTGTAAAAGTTCTTACGTTTGTAAATGCATAATTTTTGTACTTTTTTTAAATTGATCTTGAAAACTTTGCAGCTGACCGTGAAGAATGCAAACATTGTGAGGAAAGTTGAACTTGATAAGTATAGCAAAGCCTCACCCACCGGTAGGTATATCTTTAGAGTGTGTAGTACGTTTGACACATTAGAAACAAGACATACTATTAATATTCTTTATTACGAGCAACAACGAGACTTAGGTATTTAGTGTTAGTACAAAAAAAAAACTTACAACTATGCTAGTAATACAACATTAATACACAATAAAATAATCATTACTTTAGCACTCCAGCTGAGACACTGAAGCAACAAAAATCAAAAATCAAAATCAAAAATAATTTATTTCAAATAGACCATTTAAATAATCAAATGTCGGTCAGTCCAAGAGAAGTAAAGCTAAATTAACGATTTACTATATGGCGATCATGCCCAGGATGCCGCTGGGACTGGCTTGCCAGTCTTGTACCCTGCTTACCGGGGATGCACATCTTTTACGCATGAATGCATAAAAGCAATCAACACGCAACTTCCCTTCCAAAAATTTCCGCAAACATCCCTGATGAGCTACAGAAGCCAGGTAGCCCAATAACACCCTGAAAACATTATTATACAGGGACGTCTATGAAGGTCACATATTAATTAAGTTTCAAAGTGGCAAGATAATATATCTTTTAAGGTTTATGCGGTTTATGATAATAAAAAGTTTAGGAGGAGATTTGAAATGAAGTGTGAATGAAGATGTCAATAAAGTAATAAAAGTATGATTTTAAGGATTTTATATTAAAATATGTTCTAAAGGCTTCATACAATACTATAATAAGTTAAATTGAATAGAAAACCTATTCATTGAGCTCCATCCCCACAATACCGCACGCGTAGGGCACTGTATGATCTTTGTGTAAAGTAGGGAATGCAAACCGGTTAATCAGAAAACCGGCTTTTCGACATATTTTTAATGATTAAAAAAACCGGTTTTTTTTTCAAGTAACCGGTTTTTTCGATTTTTTTTTTATTTCTTTCAAATGACACTATTTTTTAGCAAACCTTGTTTTAAAACGCTATTGAGGCTTGATATCAGTCTTAGGTTTGTTTATTAATATTTATGTACCATAGATAGCTACCCCAATTGTACAGTTCTTCTGTTTACGATTATTAAAAATCCAGGCCGGCCGCGTGTTGTGAGAACAGGCAGTGAATGCTGTTAGGGCCAGAATTAAAATCTCGTAAGGACACCAAAATTCTTATTCGCAGATAGAATACCCACCGTTGTTACTCATCATAACATCATCAGCTTAAACGAGTCGCTTTTATAGAAGAAAGAGTAAGAAGATCAAAATCTTTGCTTGTTCGTTACACTGATGAAAAACTCAGGGATATTCTTGCTACCGATGAGAAAATTTTCACAATCAAAGAATATTGCAACAAGCAAAATTATCGGATGTGAGCTTCTAACTGCTTCTAACTGTCAATGGCGAGTACATCACCCACCTTCGGTTTACCGACGACATAGTAGTCATGGCTGAGACTACGGAAGAGCTCAGCACAATGCTCAATGACCTTAGTAGAGCTTCCGAAAGAGTTGGTCTTAAAATGAACATGGACAAAACTAAAGTCATAATAAACAATCATGTAGCACCCACTCCTACCAAGATCGGAGACTCTATACTCGAAGTTGTGAACGATTACGTCTACCTTGGACAGACAATCCAATTGCGTAGATCGAATCTCCGTCAAATCCGACTCGGCTGGGCAGCGTTCGGGAAGCTGGGCGGTATCTTCTCGTCCAATATACCACAGTGTCTCAAGATGAAAGTCTATGACCAGTGCGTGTTGCCAGTGATGACATATGGTGCCGAAACGTGGTCGCTCACAATGGGCCTCATCAGAAGGCTTAAACTCACCCAAAGAGCAATGAAAAGGGCTATGCTCGGAGTTTCCTTGCGTGATCGAATCAGAAATGAAGATATCCGCAGGAGAACCAAGGTTCCGACATAGCATAAAGAATCGCCAAACTCAAGTGGCAATGGGCAAGGCACATTGCTCGCAGAACAGATGGCCGTTGGGGCCGAAAGGTTCTGGAGTGGCGACCGCGTACCGAAAGACGCAGCGTCGGAAGGCCTCCTACAAGATGGACTGATGACCTGGTGAAGGTTGCGGGAATCCGATGGATGCGGGACGCACAGGATCGATCATTGTGGCGATACTTGGGGGAGGCCTATGTCCAACAGTGGACGGCTATCGGCTGAAATGATGATGATATGTAAGCTTCTAACTCCAAAGAATACTCTCAACAGGTTATCAAGTCCTGAATGATCATCATGCGGCATCAGTAATGGTTTGGTGAGGGTATCACGGAATGACCAACGTTCATTTTCGTGACAATGGGCTACTTTAATTTCAGCTAAAGAGTATCAAGACACGAGTACTATCCTAAACGCCATAGCAAAGCCTCTTAAAGCCTCTCTCTATTTGATAATATACTAGGTGTAGCATACACACCAAGCCGAAATAGGGGTGGCTTTAATACTACACAGGGAAAATAACGATTTACGTGTAATTACGATGTTCAATAACTCGACATAGGCCAGACACAGCGAATACAATGCACTCACCCTTGGACTGCTCCGGCGACCGTTGAGTTTCCACCTTGGATTGTCCACAAGCTAGCTTCAGGGTTTCACGTTTAGAGGGCTGTTCACACGCGAAAACAGGTAAAGATTCGATTTCCCATAGGATTTCGACCGATTTAAAACGATGCGCGCGCGGCTTGCTTTTACTCACACGTTCTGTCCCTTCGCTCCAATCAAAAACGAGTACATGTGTGCAATGACAGTTAGTTATACTGCCTCCGGTGTTGCCATCTTGCGAAAAAATTGAACATCGATACATTATGACTTTGATCTTTTGCATTAGAAAAACTTTACGGTAACGGAACATCCCGCCCACCAAAATGCCTATGGTATTTTCTGGTTAACGATGAAAAGGGTTCGTAGGACAAGGATCGATCTTTACAGAGTACGATACATATATATATATATAAATACTTAATCAGCGATAAAAATGTATTACGATAGAAGTTAGATAGGATAAAGATTTGATACAACAAATATTTGATACGATATAAGTTAGATACGATAGAGATTTGATACAACAAAGTTAGATACGATAGAGATTAGATACTAATAATAGAAGATTTGGTACGATTTAAGTTAGTCCTCGAGAGGGAGAGGGTATAACTTAACCAACGGTCTTTGAATGATATGATTTTTCGAGGTTTTAATTACTGCAACTCGGGCTATCCCATCAGCACCGGGTAAAAGTTCCACGACTCTGGCGAGTGGCCATTGAGGTGGGGCGCGATTGTCGTCTTTAATAATCACCATTGAACCTGTCTGCAGTGGTTTTGAATCTTTGGTCCATTTGGCGTGTTGCGTTAAAGAGTGGAGATATTCGTGTTTCCATCTAGACCAGAAATTCTGTTGAAATGCCTGTATCAGCTGCCACCGATTAAGCCGATTTACATTAACATTGGATAGATCTTGATCGGGAACGGCTGTTAGAGGTTCTAAAGTGAGGAAATGACCGGGAGTTAGTGCTGATAGATCGTTAGGATCGGAACTGATTGGACAGAGAGGGCGCGAATTCAAAATGGCTTCGATTTGTACGAAGAGTGTCGTGAGTTCTTCGAACGTCAGTACTTGGTTACCTACAGCATGGAGTAAGATCGATTTTGAGGCGCGTATTTAAATTTCCCAAACGCCGCCGAAATGGGGAGCCGATGGAGGGTTGAATTTGAAATCAATCCTCTCCGAGTTAGAAGCTTGTTGCATGAGGGATGATAGTTGATTCCGTGCCCCCATAAAATTCGTACCACAATCCGAGTGTATCTCGTTGCAACGACCGCGACGTGCCACGAATCGTCGTAGAGCTGCGATGAATCCGTCTGTTGAAAGAGTAGAAACCACCTCGAGGTGAACTGCTTTGGTTGCGAGACACACGAACAAGCATAGGTACGCCTTATCGATTTTAGCGCCGCGATGAGGGCCGAGTTTGATACGGAAAGGTCCGCCGAAATCCACGCCTACGATTGAAAAGGGTTTTACCTAATTGACGCGGTACGACGGGAGATCGCTCATGAAAGGTTGTAATGGTTGGGGATTAGTTCGATAGCACTGAACGCATTTAGCAAGGCGACGGCGAATTGTCCGTTTTGCGGAAACGATCCAAAATTGTTGCAGTAGTAGAAAGTGAGTGGTATTTATACCAGGATGCAAATTAGCTATTTGCATCCGATCCGATGAATAATGTCGATGATTAAAAACGTGAGTGGGTGTTCCGAGGGCAGGAATGCTGGGTGCTTTTGTTCGTATCCTAAACCCGATCGAGAGATCCTGCCGCCAACCCTGAGGATGCCTAGATCATCGATAAACGGGTTCAGTTTCCGGAACGGTTTCGTTAGCGGTTTGTTTGATTTTAGGTTACTAAGTTCCTCAGAGAAAGCACTACTTTGTACGGTTTTAACGATTCGCATCAATGAGTTGTGTCGTTCAACATTATTGAGATACCTGTTACTCACAGCCTTATTCCGATTACGACAATTGTTTATAAAACGATAAATGTAGCCCAATACGTTTGTGATTTTTGATAACGATGAGAAACGGTTAATGAGACTTTCAAAAATGGAAGTTTCGGTTTTGTTAATGTCGGTGGAGTTCAAAACGATTGATTTACGTACTTCGGCGTCTACGATTACCTCCTCCTTATATGATAGGTTAGCTGAACTTATGGGCAAATTAAGATTCACGATTTTCAGCTAGCCAACATGACCCCGCCCACCATAGCGTATTGTGAATGATTTCACTGGGAAATAGTCCGCGACTGCAAATATCAGCTGGGTTATCGCCTGAAGAGACGTGATGCCAGCATTCAGTGGGTGCAATGTCTTGTATGTGGCTGACGCGGTAAGCAACAAACGTGGCCCGACGAGAGGAATGTGACCTTATCCATGAAAGGACCACCGTGGAGTCAGACCATAAGTAAACAGCGTCGATTTTTATACGAGAGAGGTAAGTATCGTGTACGAATTTGTATAAGTCCGATAGAAGCACAGCAGCGCAGAGTTCGAGTCGAGGCAGGGAGGTACGTTTAAGAGGTACTACCCGTGCTTTAGAGCAAACTAGAGAGGTGAGAATATTACCATCTGCATCGATAGCGCGCAGATAAATGACTGCCCCGAACGCAATTTCCGAACTATCACAGAATCCGTGTATTTCGTATGATTTAGAATCCTTGCATGTAAGTTGCCGAGGTATTTTGAGTTCGACCAGTGACTGTAATTGTTCTTGATAAGTGTTCCAGGTACGAATAACCTCATTAGGAGGGGTCTGATCCCAACCAACACCGAGTATCCAAAGTTTTTGGATTAAGCACTTCGCTTGAATTGTGATAGGGGAAAGTAACCCTAAAGGGTCGAATATTCTAGCAATCTCGCTTAGAGTGGAACGTTTAGTACATGACTGATCGGAAGGTTTGATTTCGAATAGGAAAGCATCTGAGGTAGGATCCCATTTGAGGCCTAGAACTTTCAAAGTTTGCGTTTCAGTATTGTCGAGCGATACCGAACCTGTCAGACAATGTTCGCGGGGAAGATCGGACAATAGCTGAGGATTATTACTTGCCCATTTCCTGAGTTGGAAACATCCTCGGTTGAAGAGAGCGATAGTTTGCGATTTAGCTTCTTGAGCGACTTCCAGGGATTGAAAACCAGTAGTGACGTCATCGATATACACGTCCGATAAGACAATTGGTTTGGCAAGTGGATAAGAGTCTTCTTCGTCTTCAGCAAGCCGTTTCAGAGCACGACAAGCGAGATATGCACTCGAGGTCAAGCCATAAGTTACGGTATTCAGGCGATATTCTTGAAGGGGCTCGCTGGGCGAGGTCCTCCAAAAAATGTGCTGATAGTCACGATGTTCGGGTGCTACTAGAATTTGACGGTACATCTGACGAGCATCAGCCATAAATATGATATTGTGTTCGCGAAAACGCAAGAGAATTTCTAAAATATTGGGTTGTAATTTTGGTCCGATAAGTTGCGTATCGTTAAGTGATCGAGAGTTTAAATCCTTGGCTGATCCATCAAAAACAACGCCTAGACGAGTGCTTGCAGAGTCATGGCGTAAAACACAGTGATGTGGAATGTAGTATTTACCCGTGCTCATCTCGTTCGTAGGAACCAGAGACATGTGGCCGCTTTCGATATAGTCATTCATGAAGTCTACGTATTGACCTTGCAAAGAAGTGTCACGTATCAGCCTTCGTTCGGTAGCGTAGAACCTTCGTAAAGCGAGATCCCGCGAGCCTTCGAAAGTTGGTTCTGATTCGTCTCTGAAAGGAATGCGGACTACGTATCGCCCCGATTGGTCGCGATAGTGATCGGTAATAAACTTTTGCTCGCATAGCAATTCGTCTGGAGTCAATTTCGAAGAATTTGGTAGAGAATCCAGTTCCCAGAAGCGTTGAACTAAAAAGTTTAACTCGTGGTCGATGTCGGGCAACGTATGCAACAAAGTACTAGCCGAGAGAGAAGTTTTGCCTTAGAGAAGCCAACCGAATGTTGAATTAAACGCGGTAGGTTGATTGGCACCTCCTTTAATATGTTGATTGAGTACAGAGTCGGCGAAGACATCTGCAGCGAATAATAGATCGATCGGACCTGGAATGTCGAAGCCAGGGTCCGCCAACGGTAGCGACTTAATATGTGACCATCCCGATGTGTTTAATCGCGCAATGGGTTGATCGCCACATATTTTAGCTATGACGTGCATGTCAAGTTTGAATAAAATCTGCTTATTTGTACCCACGGAACAAGTGACGTCACCGATAATTGGCGCGGCAGCTTCTCCCAGTCCGCTAATGTTCGCGGTCGTTGTGGTTGGTTTAAGATTCAAACGCTTTACTGCGGAAGCAGTTATAAAACTGCTTTGACTTCCAGTGTCGAACAAAGCGCGAAACGATTGCATATTGCCTGAAGCGTCCTGAATGTGCACGATCGCAGTGGCCAGCAACACGGTAACGTTCAATTGAGACCTTGAAATCAACGACGATTTGATTTGATTTTATACGTTATTAGTAGAATTATCGCGATGAAGTAAGGTATGATGTTTACGTTTGCATGTGCGGCACGAAAAAATTGAATTGCAATTTTTCAGTTGATGTGATAGCTTCAAACAATTAAAACACCAATTTTTATTTTTAGCGATTGTCATTCGCTCATCAATCGATTTTTTAAGAAAATCTTGACACGTTCTATGTGATTCGTTACAATAGTGACATTTATTCGGGAGGGAACTGATTTTAGTATCACTGGTGCTGCCAGTGGGAGCTTGATCATCGGTTGCAGCTATCAGTGCGTGTGGAGTGTTGCGCTTCGCCTGTGGCTGAGGATTGTTAAGTGAGTGCTTGGGTGCAGGATTAGTCGCCTTGGATGATTCGAAAAAGTGTGTGTCACGTAATAACGCTTCGCATTTAGACCTTAGAAACCATTTGAGTTGTTCGTAAGACGGTAACTCGGCATTTGAATGACTTTCCTCAAAGCCGCGGCGTAAATCTTTGTTAAGTTTCGATAAAACGTGATAAACTAAAACAAAATCCCAGTGTGCGATTGGCAAATCGATCGTTTTTAATATACTCAAATTCTCTTCGAAAAGGTCAAGGGATTTTTGAAATTCGCGCGCATTATTGCTTTGAAAGTCAATGTTTAAAATATCCCGCCAACATAAATATGAAAGCTAGGGTGCGTTTACTCTTGTAGCGAGCAACGAGTGGTATGCGTCGTGATAATATTCGTGTGTCATAGGAAACGCTTTGACTACGGATAACGCATCGCCGCTAAGAGAAGATATCAAATAATGGAACTTCTCCGTATCGGTAAGAAAAGTGGAGTTGTGTATTAACGCGTTAAAGGTATCAAAATACTCTGGCCATAATTTAATATTTCCAGCGAAAGTAGGTAGTACGATTTTTGGTAGCCGAATATGATTTGATGATGAGACATTGTGCGATTTAATCGATTCATTATTTACTAAACTACGGTGAATTTATAACACTTGATAGTACATGTCATCAAAATCCTCCTGTATTTGATCATCTTCACTGTTTGGATCGGTGATGAGTTCCAAAATCTCGATGCAATTTGCTTTAAGTCTTGATGATACGTTAAAAACAAGTCGCGCTGAGAAGTGTCACTTGAAGCTGAAGCGCCTATCTCTAATGCCTTAACTAAGCGTTTATACGCAATAGTTCGCTTTCTACGCAAGGACGGCAAATCCTGAACCGTGAATTCTTCATCCACAGATTTAGACTTGGATTTCTTTAGCATGGCTCTTTTGCGAGTAGAATGTTTACCTATAAGCGACATTCTTCCTTATTCGTTGAAGTCTTGTAATGTATAATGTATTAGGATAGTTACGAGTTCCAAGTTCAAAACGTAAACAAGGATAAATTGATAACACAAAGAATGTTAAGACTTAAAACTTTGATACGACCGAATAGAAAGAATATAATATGCACGGAATTTACGATCTTATTCCAAGCGATAAGAGTCGTACACCCCGCTACGTAATTTGAATAAAATGTTTACAACGAATATATGAACGATTTATAATTCCGATTGACAATAATTTGCGCGGTAAACTATACAGTAAATCGATGGGTAATTCGAGAATGTTCGCCCGCTTGGGCGTTGTGTCACGGATCTACCCGACAAATAAAAAAAAAAAAGTTTCGTATTTGGAATGTTTGCAACTTTGTAAATATGATTGGTGATTTAAATAATAGAATTATTGCAAGCCGATCAAACTGGTAATTGTTAAAGATTTTGCAATAACTCCGTATCCGTATATATCTCCGTATCCGTAGGTATGATCGGTCCGCTAATTGTAGGATTTCGACCGATTTAAAACGATGCGCGCGCGGCTTGCTTTTACTCACACGTTCTGTCCCTTCGCTCCAATCAAAAACGAGTACATGTATTCAATGACAGTTAGTTATACTGCCTCCGGTGTTGCCATCTTGCGAAGAAATTGAACATCGATACATTATGACTTTGATCTTTTGCATTAGAAAAACTTTACGGTAACGGAACACTAGGGGTTTTTCAGCAAGACTCAGCTCCGGTCACAAGGCACGCACTACCCAGTTTCGTGCTTCATTAAGGCTGATGATTGACCTTTGGCTAGCCCAGACCTCAACCCGTGAACTACAAATTGAGATCTATATTAGAGAGCATGGGCTGCATGTAACAATAATTCAAAATCCTTAAAAATTCTTTACGATCAGCAGTGGACAACTTTTCAATGATCACCGCGCGTAAACAGATGACGCGTGGCCTGAACGCTTAAAAGCCTGTGATAGGGCTAATCTACACTAATACTAATACTCGCATAATAAAGAGGTAAAGCTTGTTTTTTTTTGTTTTTATGTTTTTTTGTTTGTAGGAGGTAACCTCTGGAAGTACTGGTCCGATTGCTAAAATTTTTGCACCGATAGAAACCTGCTTTGTTCCTGAGTGACATAGGCTATATTTTATATAGGCGGGCGAAGCCGCGGGCTAAAGCTAGTGGTGAATATTTTGAGTAGAAGTATACAAGGTGCAGTTTTAAAACTGCACAATATTTCAGGAGGTTGTAATAAAACTCATAAATAATCATGTAAAAAAACGATACCTGGTCAATAATCAGTAATACTTGTTATTTAATTTTTTAATTATACTAAACTAAATCGATTGATCGATGGCCGCGGGGGCGTGGCTAGGGTGTGGCGTGCGGGATGATGATTGGATGATACATTATTTATGAAACTATCGTTGCGAGTTAGTGTGCGTGAAAACGCCCTTTATTGTTCCGTGTTTGTGTGTGTGAAAAAAAGCGCGGTAATAAAAAAAAAAAAAATTACCTACTTATTTTATTATTGATTCGGGTCGAGAATCACTAACATAATTACCTCCTGAAATATTTTGCAGCTTCAAAACGACACCTTGTATATTAACTTCTAGCTTAGATTCTCTATGTATGACATCATTCTGAGACATTCGTTTTTATGAAGATGAGATTTTTTTATTTTTAACAGGATTCATATTAGGTATACAATATATTTTTTAATAGATAAGTTTAAAAATATTTATTTAGAATTTCACAAGCAAAAAAAAAATTAAAATTTTCACTTAAAAATAAATTTAAAAAAAAACTAATATTTTAAAACCGGTTACCCGGTTAACCGGTTTTTTTTAGGAAAACCGAAAAAAAACCGGTTTGTAATTTTGGCAGTTTTTGCATTCCCTAGTGTAAAGCTTACCCACAGGCTACAGATGTAGAATGATGAACAGAAGGTTCTAAATAGTGTTTTCTTAACGTCCGTAGAAGCACGCTTATTAAACCTGCGGGCAATCATGTTCGCTCTGACCGACAGTGCCCTCCACTCTCTCTCAATGTCTTCATCTTCCTTAAGACTAGCGGTCAAGATATGCCTCAAACACCATCACAACACTTTTACTTGTACATTGAACACTAGGCCATGAGCACTGGCTACCTCTCACATACACCCACAAGTTTCCTCACGCCACAGACTGAGGCACTGAGCAGTACCATGTCATCTGCTTAACTAATGTTGTTGACGCATATACCATCAATGTAACATCCGACTCCGGTGCTGCTCAGCTCCACAATCAACTGGTCCACGTACAGGTTGAAGAGTTTAGGAGAACTCAGACCCCCCTGCCTCACACCCGACACAATACCATATGGACTCGAGAATTCCCCGTCCCACCTAACACAATTAACCTGGTTCCCGTACCAAAACTTAAAAATATTTATTATTTCAGGTGGTAGTGTAAAAAGCGTTGTACGAAATCAGATCAAAAACACTCGAAAGGTCGAGGAAATAGGCGTAGACCGCGGTGCTACGACAGTATAATACTTCACAGTGTGCTCAACGCTCAAAATAGCACTATGGGCAGACAATCCAGGTCGATTACCAAATTGGTTGTCATGCAATTGAACATGTTTATTTAATTGCGCGTTAAGCACACTGTCAAAACAGTAGCCAGTGAAATAGGTCCATAGTTATTCCTATCCGTCAATAGCCACTACAACTGTTTTCAAGATATTCGGAGATAGGTACGCATGACTCAGACCAAGATTGTATAGTAAAGCCAAGACACGCGGCAAGTAAGGGCTCACATATCAAAAATGCTCGATGCTGAGCCCATCATGGGCAGGAGATTTTCTCTTTGACATTGCTAATAAACAATAATTTGAGTTTTAAAGATAAAGAAAGATTGCCAGATAAGATTAACGACAGTTTTCTTTTTTGTTGGTAAATCATCAAATAACTTCTTTCGCTCTACGGTAAGTCTTTTGGACGATCCCGCAGCCCTGACAGACAGAGATAAAAAGTACCTTTCGGCTTGGTCGATACAAGAATTAAGGACGGCTACCAAGCCTAAAGGCACTTATATTTTATAAAAGAGTAAAAATAAAGAAATATATAAAAAGAAACAAAGTAAGACGCACAATAAATTACAAAAAAAGTAGTTGCCCTGTCGGTTCATGTGTGTGCATTAACAAAAATGTTACACCATAGACAGAATACACTTCTAGGTTGTCTATTGCACCTCCGGCACCGACCGATAAAGACAACATAAATCGTACATTATATGCGAATATGACTTTTTTATTGTCTGTGATCCCTACAGTTTATAATAACTAATACACAGTAAACAAGGTCGGTATTCAATGCTGGTTCCTGCAGTGTTAATATGAAAACAAGGCGCAGACTCCGTGAGCGATAACGATTATGAAAATTCTAAACTGATATTTACTTCAATGAAAATACCTAAATCGATATTTATGTGCCTATAATATCTTAGGAGTTTCCTTAATCAGAACTGAATTTAAAGTATATCCTTTCATATCATAAATTACGGAGTCCCGGTACAAACATTACAAAAAAAGGCATCCGAATCGATAACCTAGTTTTTTTTTTAATCGAATAAGTTGTCCAAAATGTGTGGGATACCAAAGCCACCGGACTAAGGGTATGTGTCACGCGGTGAATCGGACATATTTTGGACATTTGACATACTCATGAACGTAAACAATTGTATTCATGAGTACTTTGACCCCAATTTCAATGTAGTTGTATAGTGTCTCGCATGTTAATGGGATTTACAATATGTACATTAATTAATCATCTAATAGAGTGAGAATCTAGGCAATCCTGTGCACGTAGAAAGTATCGACTGACGACAATAAAGATTTGCTCACAATGATTAATAATGCATTAGGTTGGCCATATGGCATTGAGACTCAGTATCTTAAACAACAGAAATCTGCCTATGAGCTGACTACCTAGTAGTCATCATATACAAAACACATTCCATTTATTCTCCCTGTAAGTGCATCATCACCATTTTAGCCGAGAAACGTCCTCAACTGAACATAGGCCTCTTCCATATGCGCACAACGACCGGTCCAATGCGTTTCGCATCCATCGGATTCAATTGACCGTCACCAGGTCATCGGTCCACCTTGTGGGAGGCCTTCTGATGCTGTGTCTTCCGGTACACGGTCACCACTCCAGAACCTGGCGGCTCCATTGACAATTCGAGCAATGTGCCCTGACAATTGCCCCTTAAGCGATTATTCGGGTTATACCAGAAACCTAAGTACAGCTTCAGCAGTAGACAATAGCGAAATGATTCACATCGATAAAGAAAGAAATTTAACGCCAGCACCTAAATCAAGGTTTGTAATCATAAAACATTCATGGGAGTACAACTTTAAATTCTGCGGTTACGTAAATAATGCAAGAAACCTGCGCATTTCTATCAACCTTCACGATTTATGGCGAACAGTAAAACATTTAACGTTTTAATTTTTAAACAAATAACATTTACAGTCTTCAAGGTGTTAATCTAGTGATGCTTACAAAGCAATCTTGGGAGTTGCTGAGCTAATCTACACAGCTGATAAACGTCTGCCACATAATAATGGTAAAGAAAGATGTCAGATGTCGGTGTCCTAGAGAACGCATTAAGTTTTACGAGTCATTCATTAGTGTAGAAAATTAAGTTATAATAACTGAGGTGACTCAGTTCAAGATAAAAGTCATAATTACGTAATGTGCTTGGATAATGGTTAATTATCATAATTAAATGAAGGGACATTAGGAATTAGGGTTTTATTTTATGATATATAAGTTGTAACTAAACTTTTCTATTATTACACGACAAGAAAGGTACGAACGAGTAACTTATCAAATTCAACACATTCAGAACGGTAAAAGTACCTACGAGTAAGTAGGTTTTTTTTATTTTTTTAAGGTCCGTGTTTTGTTTTGTAAGTATAAAAATGTTTTTTGCATGTGTATAACTTTCCTTGTCTGCGGTTAAATTCAGACAATTCATGTTTCCTTGACCACGGTAATTTACGATTGACTTTTAGTCGTATAGTTACATCCGCATAGGTACATACCTTCAGAGATTTTTTTTAATACTTATCTTTCTTTCAGTCTTTGTTTATATTATCTTGTAATGTTTTATTGACTCTTCGATGGAGATCAGTACCTGTATATACCTATTTTATACGTAGTTACTTTTTGAAACCACAAAGACTTTGAAGTCTTACATTTGATCGTTTAAACTCAGGAAATATAAAAGACTTTATTTATTTTCAGATGCTCCGCCGAATCTTTTTTCTTGTGGCGATTGCCCTGTCTGTTCAGATGGTGTGCTCAGAACATACGTCATCAAAAAACCCAAAAACGCTTCAAGAAGCTGATGAAGACTTAACGCTCGACTTGGATGTAATAGAACACCCAAACCTACATAAAAGAGAACTGAACACAGTGTTGCTATTAATCAAGAATCAAATCAGGGAAATAATTGAAGAAACCATAACCAATGGCTACAGTATATTGAAAAATATTTTATACCAGTTCAAAATGAATCTGCTGAAAAAGTTTGAAAGCTACACGATGGCTAATTTGCTTCGTATTATTATCAATGGTTTTTCTGATATGACGTCTGACGTTGTTCCTGAACTGTCCTTCGATGAAGTTGAAGTAGAGGAACCCGTTCAGGCGGAACCAGTGCAAGTCGAGACATATCAATATAGAAATCCATATTATCCTACGGGTTTGGCAACACTGTTTAGAGATAAGAGACACTAGCATAAGTCGTAGTTCTTAAGGTTTTGTTTATAAGTCTAATATTTATAAGTAAATTAATAAATTATTATGTTGTATTTAAACTGGTCATATTTCATTTCAAAAACTAGTTTTTATGCGTTGAATTAGCTCCAAAAACATTAAATCAAGTTAAACAACGTTTTGAAATTATAATGTCGTTTTTACGAAATCTCAAGCAAGAGGCTATCCTAGTCTATTATCTTTCTAAACGGCATACCTAGTAGATAATTATGATGTATGACCAAGTGACCGTGACTAAATGAATGACTGAGAAAATACGTGACCAAATTCGGTGTAAACAAATACATTTGATGTTATTTGTGACCACAAATGTCGCAGTGATCAATAGACTCGTAAGAAAATCTCAAAGAGGTTAGTAAGCGTAGAAGTGTACTCACAAAGTTATCATGTACATATTATGTTACAATCTCATTAACAAGTGTAACATATTAGCTATTTAAATTAGAGATCAAGTTAGTATTGAGTGGCTTGCGACAATTTTTTGCCGAAACCACGTAATAATTTTACAAAAAAAAAACACAAGTTTTAAACTCGTATCCTTCTGCAAAGTAATAATGCTAGCGAAGGAGGCGTCCGCGATAGTAAGGGAACGTCCATCCATACGCCCGCTGCCGCGGCAGGAGACACCTCGAACATCGGAAATCGCTCTCGATCTCTTGCCACCGCAGGCGCGGGGTTGCAGACGAGCGAGTTCGCTGTCTGCTCGTCCTATAAAGACCGAACCTGAGTCGTAGACGGCGTTTAGTGTTCCACGCACGCTCAAAGAGATGTCAGCAAAACCGTAAACTTCTGAAAAGGATACTCGTGGTACTAGAGTACAAAAGGCAACTGAATGCACGTAGGTGTGGTTTTCTCTGACACGCCCTTGCGCTTCGATTTTCCACCACAAAAAAGCCTTATACTAAATGCTTTGCTTTTTTTAAATATTGGGTGTGTTAAACAAGGCTAGATACTTATAGCATTATAATTAATTCAAAACATTTAAAACTCACTTCATTATTAAAATATTGGTATATTTTTCGTAATTAGATTTGCTTAGCCTCTTGTCTAAGCATCAAAAGTCGCTTTTCAATATCCCACTCAGCACATGTTTTTTGTTCACTGTTCATTCTACATTTAGTCTATTTCTCTTTGGAATGCACTCCCCAGAATATCAGGATGGCAATCAACCGATCAACCGTTAAAGTTTGTGAGCATGTCCGTAAGAAGTTGCCAGTGGTATCGTCACAGCGCTAATTGGTTTTCCTGTTATCAGTTTATACCTATTGCTAAAGTATATTCCTGTATTTACTTTTTGGATTTGAGTATATATTATTATATTTTTATTATTTATAATAAGTGTTGTAGGGGTTAAATGACGCGGTGTGTGTACGGGGCCTAAATGTTGAAATCTCAAGCAAGATATGAATTTAAGAAAAAAAAAAAACATGATTTTAGGTAAAAGGTTACCAAACCCTTTAAATATTTAAATTCATTTTTTAAATTTAAATATCGTAACCACTTCTCTGTAATCTTAGATATTATAGCCTTCAGTTCTACCTCAAACCGACCTTCAAACTAAAACTCAAAATAATTAAATAAAGTTTTGTTAACGTAGACTGAAAGAAAAAAAATATGTGAAAAGCAACAAAATAAAGTTTATTGAAAGTAAGGCAAGTAACTTCATGTAGGTGGAGCCGCGCGCGTCAGCTAGTTAATATTATGAGTGAAAACGTTACTCTGAATGTTTCTTACGCTGTCACGCCTCAACTAACTACTCGACCGATCATCATGAAACTCACGTTGTTTCAGGGATACACAAAAGGACAATAAAACGTGATGAATGCACCTTACGCTCAACCAGAAAAAAAAATTGTTCTCGACAAATCTATATTAATGTGTGCCAGTAACAATAATAAAATATTTGTATGTAGATTCTGCCAGAGGTTTCGCTTGCGTGAAGATAGAATAATATGTTATCCCAAGGAAACATACTCTTGGAATATCCCAAGTTATATTCCAGAACACACTCGTAGTCATAATCTACCCATATGCCTTTTATTCAAAATTATTCAGCCTTTTGAGCGTTAAGGATTAACAAACATACACACAAAGTTTGGCCTATGTAATAATAGTGTGATATTAACTACCAAATGAAAATCCTACAATTACTATCGTAAATATGCGCCAAATCTATTTGGAAGAATCAATATTTACTGGGTTAGTATGACAGCAATGCAAATAAGTTAGAGGCCATTCAGCTTCAGTTTCTCTTCGCATGCATTTTGTTATAATAAGTAAATTGAACATTAAAATGAAATCGAATTGCATAACTGTACCTTGACCAATATAGATTATTTATTGAAGAAGTGTTGTAAAACAGAAGATTACTAAATGCTTCAGATTATCAACTTTGATTACTTAGCGTAGAACTACATTACGATACCTAATAGTATACCTGTATTGCATATAAAATTAATAAAAACTTGATTAAGATCGTTTTCGATATGATAATTATTCGATTAAAACGTTGTGAAATAGTTATTATGCATTCCAATTATAATAATTTACTAACACTAGCTGCGTCTTTGGCTTCACTCGTGGGAACTTATCTGAACTCAGAGATGAATTTATTTGTTCGTAGGAGGTATTTTATTAAAGTACTGATCAGATTACTAATGTTCATAACCTTTCAAGTATATTACATTCAGAAATCAGAAACGTTTATTTCAAATAGACCAATTACATTTTGAATTGTCAAAATGTCGGTCAGTCAAACAAGTGAAGCTAAATTGCACGTTCCAAAGCATAGATCTCTATGGAGAACGTGCAAGAAACTCCATGGACACTCTTTTAAATCATATTGAGTTTACATGAATTTTCGCTACATATTGTTTGTTGCTTCTATTATGTGAATACAATGAAGATAAGTAATAAAAATTAAATAATAATAATAATAACAAAAATAGAAATTGAATTAAGTCACTGGCAGCTAAGAGATGACCAGTCTCAACAGACGGCGCCCGTTCACGAGCATGACGCATGCTCCACTCAGCTCAACCATTTTGAAGGCAGCCGAATGACCCAATAACAAGTGCCACCATAAGCGAGACATTCGAGTGAGCATGACAATCTCTCAACTGCCATGCTTGTAATGTCAAACAAGTTGTATCCTAATAAAAATGCTCCATGGTACCTACTTCACATTCCATAATTGAAAAGAAAAAGTGCTTTTACATTATACAATGCTATTATTTCCAAATATAACAGGAAATAAATCATAAGTCCTATTGAAATAAACAAATAAAATAAAAAAATCCGAAAACAACAATACGAAAAGGCCGGTAGCATCTCTTCCAACATAAACTGAACCGATTCCAATAATTTTTACACCATGTCATAATTTTTCCCAAAAATATTTAAAAAATGTCACAAGTTTAACACCACCGACACCAAGTAAAACACAGGTCACGGCAGGTTATAACGTTCATGAGGTACCACTGCATTACAACTGGGTGCGGAAGCAAAACAGCCCCTCAGTCGTCCGGATGGCTCGGTGACCATGTATTTCTACGGACAACCAGGTAACATAACAAGATTATAACTTTGTGATTTTTCATGATACAGTTATGTAATTTTGTACATAGATTCTTTACGTAGAAATACTAGACACGTGTTTCGGGTTTCGCATATACTAAAACTAATGTTGAATAAAGTATTAGAAATAAAACACAACATGCTCTCATGGTGACAAAACGTGAACTATATTTTTTAGAATATAAATCGGACATCATACATTCAGTAAAAAGGAAAGAGTGAAAAAACATCATCATTCATTAGACGGACTATTCATAGATAATTAACAATAGATGGCGTTAATGGTTTCATTTGTAGGCTTACGGGCTCTTAATAAACTAGTGCGCCTCGCCATCGACGATTGCATCACTGCTTAGGTGAGATTCCAGTCAAGCACTAGTTTATATTAATTAAAAAAAAAACATTTTTATAGCGAATCATCCTGTGTTCCACGGCGAGAGCGAGCTCACCGGAAACCATTAGTAGATTTAATAAAATATAAATTAAACAAAATCGCGAAAATCTATGTAATTTTGGCGATAATTGGGTACACAATACAATTTGGTAAACTCAATTTTTTTATTGTTTGTATCAAAAAGTAACTTTTTGACACACTTGCTCAGAAAGTGACTATAATTGCACTACACTTAGGTATATAATGTAGCTTGTAACCAAACTGTGACCTTTTGATTACCATTATGCACAAGTGTGATAATGTAGTGATAAACTTTTTTGTTAAACCTCTGTTCTCAAATCAAACGTTGAATTCGAAAATAAAATACATTAGGTATTGCGTTCAATAGTACAAATTAGTGTCTTGCTTGCTTATTTTATGTTAATTTGCGTGTAAATAAACTATATACACTTGTATCATAATGTACTATTATCCAAAATCACAATAGAAACAAAATCAAATTCGTTCAATATTAATCAAGTTAGAAACCTTTCATATCTGGTAGAAAGGGAAACTGTCAAATAACAGTATAAGGATGCACATACTGAAATGTGACGTCACCGCCATTAGGTTACGTGTGCTCAAAAGAGATAGCGAAATATACCCACCACGCACTCTCCCTTAAACCAATATTTGGAATGCTAATTGCTGCTTCATTTAATAATCAACTTTGATGTTCTTTTCAGGCAAAGATTTATTTTTAGTGTTATTTGTTGATAAGTGTAAAATATTGTACAAAAATAAGCTCAGGAAAAATACACTATTGCATCAGACATAAGGATTAGGTTTGCTACGCGGCCTACGGGCTTCGGGCTACGCGCTACGGACGGGGTGTTTTCGTAGCACATTATCCTTGTGCCGTTGCACCCCGTAGCATTTAGTCGCTGCACGAATTGTAAAAAGAGGTTCAGGTTATATTTTAATATTCATAGGTCTAAAAAATTCCTGTTTTATTATGATACGGAAAAAAATACACAAAACAACCAATAATTAATTTCGAAAAAAGAATAATGTACCTTTTACGTAAAGTTTATTTGATGTTGTAACTCCAAGTCAATCCGAAGATATCACAGATCAAAGTAACCCGTTTTAAAAAAATACGTTAATTCTTTTATACATTAAGTTTTTTCTCTATTTTTAATTAGCTCTCTAGCATGCACTTAAACGAAAGTTTACAATATTATGTACATTATAAGTATTTCCACTGTCTTGACCTATGGCGTAAAGAGTGTTTGACTAATATTTAGAACTCTAAACCCAAGGTTTGCCAACGATTAACAGAGCGCAGCATACTAAGTGTTAAATTAACGGATCTAGTTCGAAACACTATACTGCGCCCCAAAATCAGGATAGCTGAAGTACTTTAAAAAGCAGTCTAACTCAAATGGCACTTGGTAGAAAAACAGCCAGGGCCAGCTGCGCTAGGTGCTGGTGCTCAGAGACAGTGAGACAGTTTTACGGTAGATCAAGAAAGAGATGGGACCGACTGGATATATTCCGCCAGAATTTAAGGAAGGAAGCACCAATTTGCGAATGATGGAAAGAAAGGATTTTTTTTGTTTTTTTTAGGGAAAATTATTTGTTGTTACGACACAAAAAAAAACTTGTGATTTCGGAAAAACTTCGAGACTCCAATCGGGAATTGAACTCTTTTTATAAAATTTGTACGGAGCCTTCAGGGCGCAAGTCCGACTCGCACTTGTCCAGTTTTTTTTTGTTTTCTATCCTACTTCTGGGCAGCAAGCCGGATTCTTTCTTTCCATGCACTGTTCCCGCACGCCTCAAGGAGTTGTCAGCAACAGCAGGGACCCAGCCGGGTCGAAGCCTACTGGAGCCAGGGTTATCCGAAAGGGCGCTCGAGCTCCGGTGTGAAGGCTAGAAGGAACGGGGTGGGTCTTTTAGTCAGTAAGAGTCTGACACTATCTCCCGCTCCGCCCAAGGGCGGGGGATGTCAATGCATGATTTTTCCCACCATAAAAAAAAAAAAAAAGACGTGTGGCACTCGGGGACTGCCGCGGTAAAGCTATTGCATAGCATTTTTATCAACTTATGCAATTATAATTATTTATTTATTTTATTTATGCAGTATTTTTTTCCTGTTTTTTTTTCTTTGATATTAATTGAAGTTACACTTTCACACATTGAATTGAATTTTGATTGATTGTTCACTCATTTGTTTTCTTATCGGTCACCACGCTCAAAAAACAAATGAGTGGGGGGTGTTAGGTTATTTTCGTTACGGAATTTCTGAATTCGGTCTCCACGCTCAAGGCCCGCGATAGAAGCTATGCAATAGCTTAAAAAAAAAGGTACGAAACCCTAAAAAGATTTTCTAACGGAACTCCAGTTTGACAACTTGTCTTTATTTAGGTTCACATAATTATATCTACTGGCACCGATTGATACTAATATTTTTATGCTAAAAAAATAAGTGATTTATAACGTCTACAAAAAAAAAAAATACATCACAGTTCAATCGCGGTAAAGCCGACCGACCTTTTTGCGCGGTACAAGTTTACCCATGAGCCATTTAACATGTCACGAGATTAACTAGGAAACTGACTAATTAGTTGCCTTTACCTCACCGCCAGTTCACCTTTTAGATATTCAGATAATACATATAATTTAACATATGTTATTTATTTATTTACAAGCACTTGTACAACATTACAGATAATATCTAATGTTATGCATACACTTTCGTAATCTAAAAATGTATCAATTCAACCAAAAGAGAGAACATAACAACTTTGGCTGCTGCGCTGCGTCTCGCGGGTTCGATTCCCGCACAGAACAAATATTTTTGTTGCCTGCAGAGCATGTTCCCGGTCTGGGTGTTTGTGTAGGTATGTGAGCTTACATGTTTGTAATCGCACCCACGATTCAGAAGTTATTCCTAATGTGGGGCGGTGGTTTGTTTTTAATTGTAATTAATTTTACGTTTAGTCTAACAAGTTTAGTTGTTAGTCCAACGTCTTCCAAGAAGACTGCAATACAGTTTTATACTAATGTTAATGAACACTTAAAACTTCTTTTTCATAGACATATACTATATTAGATTTAAAAAAATAAAAAATAAATCCATTTAAAAGCTTTCTTATTTATTAAAATAACAATTGGCATCGGGAATAAGGATTATTTTTATTATTATTTTCTTGAGACAAAACTTCGAAGCAGCATTTAAAAAAGCTATCTTTTTGACCAAATATTTTCGTTATAGATTGCATTTTATCTTATTTTCTGTGATATCGTTACAGGAAATCTGCAAGTCCTATTACTATTTAACTTTAAGCTTTATTATGACTAGAATTATTAAGTCAAGTTCAAAACCAACCAACAAAAGGTTTTAATACTCCCACGGGATCTCTTACTGCGAAGGATAGTTGTAGTGCTGAATTAAATGATCTTATATTCTGCACACACATAATAATAATATTAATAAATCAAGGAAAGGTCAGTAAGATATACGTAACAAGTGCTTTACTAAAGTATATGTTGCAACAAGAGTGTTCTATATCTATCATTGTTTGATGGTTTAATGCAGTTTATTTCCCCAGTAAATATTTTATAACTGTAATCAGATAATGTAAAAATAAATATAAAATAAACTACGTTAGGTTAGGTTAGCATAGGAACCCAAGTAAGTATTGACATAGTAAAATCGACAGTAAATTTATAAAGCAATGAAATATACATATATACATTAATTTATCTGGATTTTTTTTTTGAAATAGACTAATAACATGAAGAGCTGTTATTAACATTATAAGCTATTTCAGAAGTAAGGCTACTTGCTGATACTAACGCCTAACACCTTTTAAAAAACGAATAGCAAATTATACTGTTAACTATATTTCTATTTATTACGACTAGGCGCTACTCGTGTCGTATTGCGGCGGTCCTTATTTACTATGGCTGTTATTTTAATAAAATAGTTATAATCGCAATGAGTGCATTAATGATCAGACAAAAACTAATTTAATAATCCATAGCGTAAATAAAATAAAAATGCATTAAGCTTACCTACATCAAATCGATACCTCCTACGCATAAAGACGTAACATATTTTTTAAATAACGTAGTTTTAAAAAAATGAAATAACTATTAGATTTTATTATCTACATCCAGCATCTGGTACCTACTGTGATTTTAAACTGATTATTGATTATACACCCAGTACAAATATATGATGACATATGGATCCGAAACGTGGTCGCTCACAATGGGCCTCATCAAAAGGCTTAAAGTCACTCAAAGAGCAATGTAAAGGGCTATGCTCGGAGTTTCCTTGCGTGATCGAATCAGAAATGAAGATATCCGCAGGAGAACTAATGTTGCCGACATAGCACAAAGAATCGCCAAACTTAAGTGGCAAGGGCCAGGGCACATTGCTCGCAGACCAGATGGCCGTTGGAGCCGAAAGGTTTTGGAGTGGCGACGCGTACCGGAAAACGCAGCGTTGGAAGGCCTCCTACAAGGTGGAATGACGACCTGGTGAAGGTAGCGGGAATCCGACGGATGCGAGACGCACATGATCGTTCGTTGTGGCGACGCTTAGGGGAGGCCTATGTCCAACAGTGGACGTCTATCGGCTGAAATGATGATGATGATGATGATGACAAATATATTGGTTAAAAGCGTTTTACGAATTACGTATAACAATTACAAAAACTAAAAAAAATGCATTTTTGCCTTACGACTTTATGTGTCATGGGTCGTCCGCAAGAGAACCATGGCGTCCTGGGATGCAAGGTAAAGAAGGAACATTTGAGTGTGTTTTAATCAGTAAAAGTCTGACATCCCGCTCCTCTTTAGGGCGAGAGAAGTCATTAATTGATTTTCCACCTAGAACAAGAACGACCTTACGGGTCGAAAATATTGAAATATGCGAACTAAATAAATTATACACATTTTTATTACAGTTTAACATTATCCAGCAACTCATTGCTAAGACTTGTAGTCAAGTAACTCGACCTAAATACAAAGTAGGTAAGCGCACTAAATAATCTAGCTTAGTTCATGAAGGTCGCAACGAGGCATAATTCACTGGGAATACTTTAATAACATTGAGTTATAGTCACCTGTGAGAACCTTTGAGGTCATTTGTATATATGTATAATGTATGTAGCTTGCCGGGTTTGTTGTGATAAAAGTTGTAGCTGTAGGTAAACTGTAAGCTTGGCTTATAAGACTATATAAGAAATATTCGCTAGCTAGCATAGTTTTAATTGGTTACAATGAAGATAAATTTATTAAGTTATACTATTTACTCTATGGGGAAGTGCACGAACGCACGTATCTCACGAAAAAGGTGATTTCATTTAGTAAAAAGTGCCTACTAGATTCAGCATTGCAATCAGTCTATGTCAAAAACCTAAATCAAATCTCGAACAATACAAACTGGCTTAGTATCTATTTATTTACAGAATATCATTGAAAAACGATAGTCTCACTAAAGAAATTCTTTTCCGAAAACAAAATAAAAAAACACATATTAATAGTAGACTAGGTAACTAGGGGATAAAGCAGTGTCTTTAAGTCGCAGGGGCATGTTGAATTCCGAACGAAATGAGGGTTGCTGATTTTAATACTGAACGTCAGTGACGGATTTATAAAATTAACTCCTGAGCATTGCGAGGGAGTTAATAAAGAAACCTGAGAGAAGTGAGGAATTCAAGCCACCCAAGACAAAGACAGCTTTATCCCCGTGTTGCATACTCTACTTTTTACACCATCTGTGAGATTATTTACAATTTGGTCGACAAAATCATTTAATAGAGAAATATACATTTACACATACATTTTAATTCACAATGTTGACAATTTTTGATGTTCCAAATTCAAATTTTATTATTCCCTAGGGATAGATTTGAGAATGACTTGCTTTAAGTAAGGGTTTGTATGACGTATAAAACGACATTATCGAGCAGGTGGTGTAAAAAATGTTTTATAATCGTAAGCACCTGATTATATTATGTCTTATTTAATTTAATCCATCCTAAATTTAAAAATCATAATCATACAACCAAATTATTGAGCATCAAAAAGTTCATCCACAAGCGCCTGTTAAAATAGTAACTCAAGAAGTTGCGACCGACGCACGACGTCATAGTCAGCACAATCACTCAGGCGCTCGGTACGCCTTTTAAAAATGGAATAGCAATCAGTTTGTTTGTTACAAATCTAAACTTTTTGCTTTTAATGTTACGATGCGATGTGCGCCGAAAACTGATGGAACCTTGTAGGGCCGAAGCCTGGTAGGGTTGGAATGTTTGAAAGAGTTATCGTGGCCCTGGATCTTAAAGGACAATAGAAGGAACACAGGTGGGTTTTAGTCAGTAAAAGTCTAACACATCCTCTCAGTTCACTCAGACCGGGAAAAGTTATTTGATGACATCCCAACTAAAAAAAAACTTGTGATAAATAAATATACTGAAGTCGGTTAATACTCGGTCGGTTTCAATGACTCTAAAGTCCTTTTATTTATTATATTGACATTACCTGATGCCGTTTGCAGTCAGTTGAATTAGCGAAGTCGGGTGAAAACTAGTGTCTGTTCGATATATAACTGGGATCCATAGTCTAGATTACAACACGGTAATTTTGCTAATCAAAATAGCTGTCCATGACAAACCGAGAATTATCTACGGTTATTTTATTCTGTACTTGGGGTTACTTACAAAGTGCATACATATTCTTACTCATGGTTCGATCTCACGAGCTTTTCACGAAGTGACTTAGCTAAAAAAATGTACCAAATGATTAATTATATTTAAGAACTTACGGAATTATCACCAAATCTAATCAATATATCTAGTATTATAGTGTAACTCAGTCAACTAACTTAAAAAATAGGTAAATGTATTGAGTTGGCTATTTTTCCGAACAGTTTTAAGTTAATTAACGTGTAACATTTAAGTCAGGAAGTAGATCATATCCTGGTAACTAAAATATCCATATCTGTCTCACCTAATACATACTCGTATATCCAAAATTTTTTGATTATGATCAACTTCCTCTATAGTCATCATTATGACTTTATTTAGGTCATAAAGCAATACGATCTTGGCAACGATTGACCTTATACTCAAAATGAAGCGAATGTGATAATAATTAATGTTAGATACTGTGTAGGCATCTTTGTTGTTTTCTAAAAAGTCTTTAATACTGTTAGTTACGACATTTAACAACTAATACTTTAGGAACTGGGTATTGGGAACATCATAATCACGATAGTAAGATTTAAGGAGCGGCTTAAATCTAATGGGTAGCTCGCCGTCTGCCTGATGACTCGGGTTCCGTTCGGTAACCGTCTGGAGCCTGAGCCGTCGATAGCGCGTATTGTTTCACACGCGCCTTTCATCTGTTCAGTAAGCCGATGCCCGCTAGGAAAGAAAATCCGTGTTCCTAGAAAGCAAAAGGTATTGAGCCTACCCAATAAATAAACGCCAAGCTGTGAGAGTATGCGCCCACCAAAGAAAATAGTGTGGATTACCTCAAGCGTCGGCTTTGGGGTATTTTGTCTTTTCAATTTACATAGATAATATTTGCAAAATGAGTTTGTTAGATCGCATTACTTTATATGTAGTCGGTATCGCTTCAGAATTTGGTACCAGTGCAACTCACTAACAAAACGAAAAAAAGATCTTTTTATGATTTCTTTTCCAAAAATGAAAATATCCAACAGTATACCCCATATAAGATGCCTCAGTTAATTTATAATCTAAATGAAATAAGTAATACGTAGTATCACTACTCGTCACTAGATGGCGTTAGATGGCACAATAGTCAATAATAATTGAAATAAAAAAAAATCTGGGCCAGTGAGAGTCAGACTCGCGCACTAAGGGTTCCGTACAAAATCACCTATGTAAATAGTTCAATTCCCGAATGGAGCCTCAAAGATTTTTCCGAATCGCAAAAAGTTTTTTTTTTTGGTAACGTAACAACGAAAATGTTTTCAAATTTATTCCTACACCTATGCTATAAGACCCTACTTTATACAAAATTTCTGGTTTCTAGGTCAACGTGAAGTAGTACCCTATGAATTTTTATTCCCTTGAGAGTGTCGAAATATTCGTTTTTTGCGATATAAACCGCAATATTTTTTTTTCCTTATCTCGGACGTTTGTTTTTTTTACAACTCCAAGGGACCGCAGACCGAGTATATGATTTTAATTTCAGTTCGATACCTCAAAGCTTTCACGAGATAAAGGGTCTTGACAGCCAGACAGACATTCAGACGGAGAACAAAGTGATCAATGACCTGTAGATTTTGCTCTTTAATATCGGGGAACATTTTTTAATTTCAGTATTCAATCACAGTTTATACACACGTGTCTGAATGACTCACAAAGAAATAATAATAAGTTTAATAAAAATTTTACACATTATTCAATTTAAACCATCACAATATCAAATTAATCCATGGGTCGCAAGAGGTTGTAGTCACCTTCCGCCATTTCATCAACCGTGGGGTGATCTGGTGCGTTCTGTTTCTGTCTACATCGCCATTCACTTAGATAGTGAGGTTCCGGAAGACGTAGTCAACCGTAATGGGTTTTTTTGGCAAGAGATGAAGACTTGGTGGGCCCCAAGTTCTTAAAACAAGTAGGTACTTGTTACAAGTTACAAGGTAGGTACAAGTTTATTACGTACACAAGAAATAAAACGGAGTACCTACCTAATCCTTTTTATTTCTTGTGTAGGTACGTAATAAACTTAGAAGCTTAAACTTTAGAAGAGTTAGAATCCGTAGATTTTCCTACTTCATACATCCTGACACAACTGCCATAGATATTTGCATGACAGCCGGGGCCGACGGCTTTACGTGCTTTCCGAGACACATAAGCGACCCTGGTAGCGATGTTTAACCTCGAGCTATGATGTATGTGCTCGTTGTTTAGCCAGATCTTAATATACGAATATGTTGCAAGTTTAAAGAGCCTTTGTGACAAGTAAACAATAATAGTAATGAACGAGCGGGTTTATAAAACGGGTTTATCTGATTTTGACTGCCTAATAAAGTCCGCGTCTCGGTCAGCACTGGAAAAAGTGCCTGACGCTGGGTTAGGCTGTGTATGAGGTATCTAACAATATTTTCCGTAAATCCGTAAAGCGGTAAATCATCGAATAGTTGTGTCAGACTTTCATTTACTTAAATCCACCGTGTCCTTTCAGCTACTCTTTCTTTTCCGCATCTAACAATATTGTAACCACAGTTATTAATCACCTTATTATTAACAAAATGAAGCAAGGTTCAATTCTTTAATTAGATCCATTTGTCTTCGAATTAAATCGCTGAAACAAAGCAACTTCATGAATTGTGATCGCTTTAACACTGCGTGACATCTGATTCGATACAACTGATGATGTTATAACAAACGGAACCGAAATATAATCACTTTATTTAATTTTCATCAAAATTGTCAACACTATTATTGACTTTATTTATGAAATAAATTATTGTTATTAGTACAGATTTTTTAGGTTCCGTAACCTCAGTTGGCAAAGATTATAGGGTCACTTTGTTGCCCGTCGGCCCCTCTGTCTCTCTGCCCTAGGTCCCTCTTTCCCTCTGTCCCTCTACCTCTCTGTTCCTCTCTCAAAACCCTATATCTCACGCGCAGAGGTATCAAGCTGAAATTATTATCAAGTACTAATTTCATACAAGTATTTATTTTAATGCGTGGAATATGCATTCGAGATGCGTTTTTTTGCATTTTGAATTTTTTTGTATGAATCCCGCATGCGTGATGAAATCCGCATTATATTTAAAAACAGCCTTACTAGCACTAATTAGTACTACATAGTACGGAGACGCCTGTTTCAGGAAGAAGCTAAGGTACCCCTCGGAGTAGTCCCTTTGGAGACATTGTTCCATTTCAGGCCCATAGCAAGGAGATCTTGGACAACTGGGCTACAAACACTAAGAAGTAGGTTCATAAATGAGGACTCAGGTTGAACAAAGTGAGTGACGACTCCGCTCATGGTCGTAACTGGTGCAGAGGTTGACCATTGCCATTCAGCGTGGAAACGCAGCAAGCGTTATGGGCACCTTTGCGCTGGAAGCAACCAGGGGTAGGGTATTTGTGTAAGTTTAGTTTATGACATTTATTAAATTTTTAAAATGAATACTTTATCCGACTTTTTTATTAGGTGGGAAACTATCATCCAATGACATCCCCCGCTCTTGGGTAGAGCGGGACACAGTGTCAGAATTTTACTGACTAAAAACCCACTCCTGTTCCTTCTTTACCATTGTTCTAGGACTCCGGGGATCTCTTTGCAATCACCCATAGTCCCAGTAGCTGGGTACAACCGTAGGGGCCCAGCAGGGTTTCTGGGCCCCTACGGTTACTGACAACTCCTTGAGGCGCGCGTGGAACACTACGCGTCGTACTTTATCCGACCTAGTAGGCAAACCGAGCAAAGCGAACAATGATTTTATCAAGACCCCATGTCTTGATAAAATCATTGTAACATATCTGGTAAACTTAGGGTGTATGAACTAAACTCTGGCATAACAAATAGCAGAGGACATATTTGTGTGGGAAAAGAGGGGGACGGCTTTGTTCAGAAGTGGATCATAACAGGCGAGATAGACAAATAGTTTGATAATTCCTGCAACTATGTTTATCAGCCGAGGAATCACTAACTTCACTTCACCGTTTAGTATTAGTATGCAAGCTGTGATACTAGTACACATGTCATCGTAGCCCTGACCAAAACGGGCTCAAATGCATTACGTTTCATTTCTAAGAACGAGGCACTACTGCAGCACCTATATATTAGGTCATGGTGATTACTTTTTGTGGGATTCTTTGAAAAAATCACCGTAGCCCTAAAACGCAAAGGCAATGGAAGAAACACATGTAGGTATTAGTCAGTTAAATTCTGATACTCCTTCTAGCTCCGATGACTTCCCACCCTCAACAAAAGGAGCTTACCAATTTACCTGCATAAAATAACAAGTACCTACACTACCTAATTTATTTAATGAAACACAATAATTGCATTAACTGCTTCGTAAATATTTGTAGGAATATCCTTTTACATACATGATGTCACGCAGTAAAACGAAAAACATTAGTTTGGTTTTTAAAAAGACAACGGAAATTGCCAAGTAACACACTATTTACGCAGTGTTGGATCAGTCACGTAGCTAAAGTAGCAAACGGGCCCCGCATTTGGGTGTGGGCCCCGCTCTGATATACGTCAAGATGCCTATGCCATATGAATTCTAACCGCTTACGAATTTTATACACATAAAGGCAACTGCCTATGTACCCATGGCTATGTTAGGGCCCCGAAAATATGTCTAAGAAGTCTTAACTCTTTGTCATTTCAAAGTTCATTTACAAGATTTAGAGGGGTCCCTTGGTAAAATTTGCTGTAGGTCCCAATCTGGCTAAATCCGGCACTGCATTTAGGTAGTGTAAAACCACTCAAGCTTTTAATTGGGTGTTAAGTTTCAACGCTTATTAAGTAAAGGAAGTGGGTTTATCGGATAATTTATACCTTCACCAAAAGAGACTGTATAAAAGTAGATAGGTAATTGCATAGGTAAGTGATTGTCCAAGTCATTACTTGCACAATACTGTTTAAAGTGTATCGTGATCAATGTCACTCGCCGACTCTGACCGTTCATAATTTTTGTCAGCCTTCACACTTTTAATTATCACCGCCCTCGTTATAATTTATCCCTAAGATTCATAGCATTGAAGTTTAATTAGGTACCACATTGTTCTATCGTGATGAAATAGTTTTTTCTAAAGAATTCCGATGCTATTTAAATAAGGTTGTGCACGAATCTTTCTGCGGGTAAATCACAATCCAGAGCGATCACAGTTTGTATTCCGCTCACAATGGCACTTGGTCACGGAGGCAGACTCATGTTTTACATTCATTGTGGAGACACAACAAGAAGGCGTTTGGATTTTATTTAGAAAAGAATATCTCTAGGGACTCTCTCGAAATGTTAATGCGTAATTTATACGACTGACTTTACAGGGATCGTAGTAAAACTGCTATCAACATTATGCTATTGTAAATATGCGAAACCTGAAAAACGCGTCTAGTATTTTTATGTACAGAATCTTTGCACAAAATTTCATAACTGTATCATGAAAAATCACAAAGTCAAGCTTGAAGCTTGTTATGTCAGCGAAAATACATAGTCACTGGGCTGACTAGGCGACTGAGGGGTTGTTTTGCACTTGCACCCAGCTGTTTGCTGGCATCTAATGCCCGCTGTGACCTGTGTTGTACTTAGCGTCAGTGGTATCCAACTTGTAACTTTTTTAAATATTTTCAGAAAAAATATAACATGGTGTAAAAACGATTGGAATCCATTCAATCACTGATTCCGAAAAACTATATTCAGTTTTCGCATAAACAAAAAATAATGTTTATAGTTACAAAACGGTAGTAATTTTTGAGCTGGGGTGAATTAATGAGGAGCGCGGCTCACATACAAATGAGCTCGTTACAACATCACCTCCAGCTGTCAAGTGTATCGGCTATGGGCTGCAATGTTATCTACGCCTAGACTAGTAATGGAAGTCCAGATGTAGGTCTAAGTCACACGTCGATACAAGACGATATTATAATCGACCCTGTAGACACCTTAATATCAAACATAAAAAAAATACAATTTAATTTAATTTTGAGTATTTTTTTTAAATTTATAATTAATTTAATTTTGAGTATTTTAATCTGCTGAGATTATATTTTATAAGAATTAGGAAGACTATTTTATGTGCCTTTCGGCAGCACCTAATATGGACCAAACATTTTATACGATCAATGAACTCTTTGTTCACAAAATGAATAAAATGTTGAATCTAACAACACCCATAATTTCAGAAGATGTATAATGCTATAATATATATAATAATATATAATAGCAAAGCTTTTCAGCGTGAAGTAAAGGATAAATTGTACGTATTCATCTTTTTTTAGCTTAAAAATCTCCTATATTCCTTCGTTGCCTTGCATTCCAAGACCCCAGGTTTTCCTATCAGAAGCGAACCCATGGCCCCAGACATAGGTACTCATCTTAATTCCGGAAAAGGATTAACTGAGTTATTTCTCTAGTTATCTTGAATTTATTACTGTCCCATCAAAGACACTTTCGTCTGACCACAGCATTATTGCTTGCACTCGAAACGAAAACTTCAAATGGTTTGGTTTGGCGCCGCGCTGCAGGTTTCAATCGATTTTTTTCTTAAGTGATCAGGCAGAAACGTCCGTGATGGTACATAATTATTTCGGGGTTGGATTTCCAACCAAGACTATACATATAAAAGTATATATTTAGGCATCTGCAGAGTACAGACGCTCTCCACCTGCTAATTGTAATATCAATAAATAATATCTACATACGTCAGAAACCCTAAGTACTTATACGAGTTATTATGACTCAATAAAGTTACTTATAAAACTAGTTGTTTGTAGGCGTTGCTCGTATTCTTATGAGCATTTTAATAAATCACAGGAAAACTTTAATCTCATAGTTTTACTGCTCAGGATAGCACGTCACGGTGATAAGTCACTACACTCAGTATGTCTAGTCGCTACCGTGGAGGGCTATAAGGCTGTAACACACGAGGGAGATACTATAATATTTATAGTATCCTAAAACATATCTCACAACATCGTCATACATTTGAATAAAGCAAAACATACGACGAAGATGATATTTTTATATTTAATGTGCTCACGTCTTAAAATGGTAGCAGCGATGCAGTGAACGGCAATTTTTATTTAAGTATATGTATATAAAATTACATAAGATTTCATATATAACAGAATCTTAGCCGTATGTCGTAGATTAAGTTCTCGCCTCTCTTCCTGTTATCTTTGTAATATGAAATAGATTAGTCTCCATGACACAGGGGATCCTAGTGTGGAGACAAGTGCCATTTCAATTTGTGAAATATTTTTCTGAACAATAATAATAACAATTATTTAATTATTATTTTCATTCGTATATTTATCTCAGGACCCTGAAGTCTTGGGCCTTTCGAAGGCGTACGAGGGGCTGAAGCCGACTCGCAGAAGCCCTTTAGATAATTATTATGGAACGTGATACACTAAGCATAAGGACACTAAGGATAACCATCGGTTATTATTATTATTATTGTGTATTCATACATCTCAGGACCCTGAGGTCCTGGACCTTTAAAAGGCGTACGAGGGGCCGAAGACAACTCGCAGAGGCCCTTTAGAGAATTTTAATGGAATGTAATAATTATTGTTATTATTATATTGCTTACAATAATATCTTACCTAAATATTTACTGTGTGTGACGGTCTTTAACCATTAATTAAACAAACGATTCTCTTACATTAGCATAACGAGTACAACACAATTTGTCTACGTTTTCTCAGTGCCACCTTGCAGCACTCAGACTTAATTGCATAGTGTTGTTACTCGACTTCTATTTGGATTAATGCTTCTATTTGTAGCTTCACTTAGATATATAATTTTAAGTTTAGCTGCGGGATATTCGCGCAGCTAAACTTCGCGCATTAGACTAGATTCCATTAAATCTTTTACTCCACGTGGAAAAATTCATACATTACAAACTAACTGCTGCCGGTGGCAGGCGGAACATACTCCCAGGATAAAAATGTTATGTGCTATACCAGGTCAAGTAAATCCGTTCAGCCGTTCGAGCTTGAAGTAGTAACAAACATGCACGCTCAAAACTTTTGTCTTTACAATATTAGTGCGATACTCAAGTAAAATTCAGATGCATGTAAATATATACAGGGTCTTTAAGTAGATACGAGTAATATCTATCTAAATAAAAAATAAGTCATGTACTATTATTATTGCATTATACATATAAATAACGTTTCTAAAAGACATAAATCTTGATGATTGTTATAGGGAGTCTGTCTTGACATATTAGGTTTTCATTGGAGATAGAAAAATGGATAGGGCTATTGCTCGGAATTTCCGTGCGTAATCGTATCAGACATTAAGATATTCGCAGGAGGACCAAGGTTACCGACACACTACTTTAGTGGCAGTGCGCAGGGCACATTGTTGAACAGATGGGCGATGACGATGAAAGGTTCTGGAGAGAGGACCGTGTACCTGAAGATGCAGCTTTGGAAGGCCTTCCACTGGATTGAACCATATCCTGGCCGTGTTGGCGAGACTTGGGAAGGTCTGTTTCCAACAGTGGACGTCTTTCGGCCGAAACGATGATGATGATGATGATGATGGTGAGAAAAATGGATACCATGATATCCTTGCTGGCTAATAATAGAGTTCGCAATTCCTAAAATACTTTTAGCACTTTACAACTGCCTATATATATAATGATTAGCGAATTTAACATCATTTTACAGCTGTGATAAGTACTTAAGTAATTATTTATTCTCGTATTTCCATTAACCGTGTGAAGTCAATGTAAAAATTATGTTTTTATATACAGCGACAGCCACCGCGTTGTTGTCGTCCGGAACTGACAAAAACACACCATAAAATATTTAGCCCTGACATTACTTAAAATCTGTGCAAAATTACTAAGCCCAAGTACATTTTTCTATTCTTTAAGCCTTAAGTGGTTCACATGGCGAGATCGTGTGGTATTGGCCAGAGGGTCGGCCACGAAATGTGCGTAAATTCAATGTCACACGCGCCCAGCAATGCTAAGACGTAAATTGTGCAATCGACGTAAAAGATAGAACGGATTTTGTAACTAGACCATCACACACGTCATAAGAGAATATTTTATGGAACTAGTTTAGTTAGATAGTCAGTAGATCTTAGAAAAGAAGACAAAAGATTGCAAGCAGCGGCGATGAGAATGTTGAGATGGATGGTGTGACGAGAATGAATAAAGTGAGAAATGAGTATATTAGAGGAAGTTTGAAACTGGCGCCTGTGACTGAATCGTTTGTCTTGGTCTGGTCATGTAAAGAGGAGAGATGAAATGCATGTTATATTATGCAATACGTGTCGATGGATAGAGAGGGAGACGGAGACTAAAGAAAAAAAATATTGAATTGTTTGAGGAGTGATAAGAAAGAAAAGGGAGTTAGTGATAGCGTGACGGGTGACAGGACAGAATGGAAGAAGAAAACGTGTTGCGCCGACCCCAAATGATATGGGAGAAGGGCAGGAAGATGATGATGATGAGTAAGACTTAGATTTGTTGCAGCCCGGAGTTTCAATTTTAGCCGTGTTCCCAGTTGATCACAAAGGGATACCGAAGAAGTAACTGTAGCAAGAAAAAAACATCACAAGAGCAGTGCAGATTATAAGTACCTACTCTACACCTCTTTTTTTCTTGTGGAAAATCATCAAATAACCTCTCTTGCGCTGGGTGAAGCGAGATGGAGTATCAGACTTTTAGTGACAAAACCCACTTATATTTCTTTAATTACCCTTTGCTTTCCAAGTTCGAAATCTTTCAAATAATCCCTTAGACCCTGCACCACTCGAAAATAAAAACATCAAAAATGATATAGAAAGTGTTTTCCCAACATAAAGGAAACTAGTTTTATAGCGCTCGCATTAATGCCCTAGACAGATTCTATGAAAATATGAATAAATATGTCATTTAATCTTAATCGAGGATTTATGTAGCATTCTTGGTTCCCTTCATTTCCATTGAGATGCTTATGTGTATCACAGTATAGTACTTAACCAAGGATCACTACAATAATAATAGCAACCTTACAATATTTATTGGATCAGTTTATTATATAACATTTATTATTAAACCTGTGATAAAACCAGCTGTTGCTTCCGACTTTGCCTCTTCTCACTTTTAAAATTTATAGCCTATGTGTTAATTCGGTGCGTAAGCTAGCTATACTGGTACCTAAAACATCAAAATCCGTACATCCGTTTCTGTGTGAAGAAGTATTAAACATTTGCTATTTCTTGCTTTTTATCGAGTTCTTGTAATGGCACCCACAATATTTTTATAAAAGAGTTGAAAAAAGTAGTTCATATTCTTGTACCTTTTATAGTCCCAGTTCTTCATCATCTCCTCACTTGGGGTCGGCGCAAGTCGTTTTTTCTTCTATTCTGTCTTCTCAGCAGTCATACTATCAGTAACTCCCTTTTCTATCATATCACTCATCACATAATCCATTCATTTTTGTCATCTTTTTATTCTGTCCCTCTCCATTTAACCTAATGGCATATTTATAACTATTTTAGTAACATGCGTTTCATCCCTCTTTACATGATTCCAGTTAATTAAAAAAAATAACCTGTAAATACAGACCATCTCAAATGCGCAAAAAATGTCAAATAAGAACCCGGAACAGTATCTAAAGGACAAATAGTTTCCTTTCGTTTGAGACGGTAACAAAACCTGTAATGCAGAAAAAGACCAAACATCGGAGCACGAATTGAGAACAACATTTTTGTTCCTGCCTAAATTAATCTGCATAACCGTGACCAGACCAGAGTGCTACAGGGTAATCAATAATAATATAGATCGAATATTTATTTAGATTAGCGACGCACCCAGGTTTCGCACGGCTGCAAGTTTAATTACTGGTTAATTTTCCAAAAAAAAAAACACATATAAACCTTGTCCTTGTCAAGGTTTGTCGATTGATTTGACTAATTTATGAATTAGCCAAATCAATCAACTCGATCTCAATTTATGATTTCATTCATCCGGCAAATGGTTCTTATTTTTATAGATAGACTAGCTTGTACCAGCGGCTTCATCCTTTCGAAAGTAGAAAAAAATATCTCAAGGAAATATACTCCCAGGTTAAAAAGTACTACCCTATACGTTATTTCAGGATATGGGTTATATATTTGCCAAATTTCATCCAAATCAGTTCGGCCGTCTGAGCGTGAAGGAGTAACACACATTACTACATTAAGCTTTTATAGTATTAGTGCGATTGGCAGAATAATGTAGCTTTTATATACTTTGTACATGCGAGACTTTACATCTTTATTACAGTAATAACGATCAAGCACATGCTTAGATATTTATATTCTCGAACACGACCAAGGATTATACGAGTACAATACTCAGATATTGTAAATATTTACTCCTCACTTTTTGTTCGGTATTGATCAGTCATAAACGACGAGTATTTTAGACGAAAACATCAACAGGTACTTATTTGAAGAACACGTGTTTTTCGGATTTGTCACATTTATTGGTTTATATATAAGCATATATTTTCTATACAATCAGCCATATAATGTTCCTCTGTTAGCCTCAGGCCTACTGCGCCCAGTCTTCGAAATTTCGCCCGTTTTCGTCACCATGTTCTCTCTCTTACCGTTTTGAGAGTAGTGGTGATGAAATGATGGCCAGGTTTAGAATCCATGTCATATGTACATGTATAATTTATAAATCGGGTCGTTACCATTGCTTTTTGTATAATCATAGTTAGATTTTTCTAAAAACAATAAGCACTTGGTCCTTGGGTTCTATATAAATGAACATTTTATCAACGACAACGGTGATCAAAGGTCCACAATGTATTATGGCTGATTGAAATTCTGCCATTTCAATTTTTTACTGAAATAATTTTGGTCTTCTCGGCCATACATTGCAAAGTGGAGGTTATGAAAACCATGGATTCATTGAAATTGTTACCTTACCTTTCGGTAGTCAAAAGTCTATCTATCTATCTATCTATCTATAAATTAATTAAAGGTACTTTTTTCTAAGGATGTCAATCTTAATGTCGGGCTTTTTAAAATTAAATATAACATTTTTCTTCTACAAAAGGTGGCAACCCTAATTGAGCCGACCATGTAACATTTCGGTAACGCATATCGATCAAATACATTGATACATTTTTTTGGACTCGTTGTATAGATTACTATTTATAAAATTTACTTAGGAGCTCTGTTGTCTATTTTTAGGAATAGAGATTCAAATAAGGAGCGGTAATCAGATATTATGTATACCAATGTCCGATTTAAGCAATTAAAGTTCTTAAACTACTTTAGCTTGAAAACCTGTTAAAATTAGGCGTTAAAGTAGGGAAAGACGTTGTTCACTCAAAATACTCAATTCAGAAGCTCGCCCTTAATCTGATACATTTATATATTATTGTAGTGTGAACTGTGATATTATCTATCTTCTTGTTGTCGTCTTCTTCTTCATGTTGTCATAGTTTAGGTGACCAAATTATTAATCGTTAAGGAAATGTCTAGTCACCGGCACCCACCGAATTGAATTTGAGTTTTTACTGAAACTTTCTAATATCACATTCATTAGGGTGACCTTTTCTTGATGGTAACTAACTACAGTTCCAGTGGCACATTGTATACTTTCTTCTTTTTGTAACTCACTTTTGCAAAAGAAAAGATAAGTTTTTGCTGAATAAAGTTCATTTCATTTTGAAGAAAAGTTTTTATTCAACTGTGTCATTAGTATATGTTGATATTTTTACTCCCAAGAAAAGAGGGTTTTCGAAACTTGAAAATAAAATAAACAAACTAATAATATTTAATCGATTATAGAAAATAATATCTGCAAATTATTAATTTTACGACACTATTGGCACCTTAGATAAAATGACCGTAACTGTTAATTTTGTTATTACTGCCAATAAAAACTTTAATTTAAAGCCGCGACGAATCCGATTATTAAAATATATTAATAGTGTCATACTGTACATAAATAACAACATACTTAGTTTATTTACACTTAACTAATACAACATATACATATTACAACAAATGAAATAAAATTATATGGAACATTATCCGGTGTGCGTAGTAGACAAGCTAATGAATAAATAGCCAATAAGTTAACTTTGCTTATGTATGGAAAATACTGGACCCAATTTGTTTGTAAACTTCCTGCATTAATGCGAGAATAGTGGCGTAGGACGTAGGTGACTTTGCACTGTATACATAATGGATTTTAGGGTTCGTTACATGTTCTACTGACCCTTAGAACTTATTTCCCACAGTTGAAACCTTTGTGAACATTTCCAAGCGTGCTCCATCGTTGACCAGAGGTTTGATTGTGAGCAAACCAAAACTAACAATAACGAATAGAAATAATACATAATATTTTTTGCTTACATTTTAATGTGGTTTGTGCTTAAATAAATTGTTACTGAAATGTCTGATCTTAATCCCATAATAAAAGTTTTTACAATCACACTGCGTCATTTACGATATACAAAAGTATTGCTTGCATCCGATTTCCTGCTAAAGTAAAAAGAAAATAAATGTGTTTGGATATTATTTATTTCTTGGTTGTCTGTAAAATAAATGTTTTGATCTGATCGAAAAGTTTTCAGGTTAGGTATAAGAAAAATTTTAAGTTGTTTAATTTATTTTAATGTATTTTCATTACTCTACTTATTATGTTTCATTGTTTGCTACAACCTTCTTACTAAATAAGATAGTATAAACCACGTGTTCACCCGGAAACATCAAATTGTATTTTAATGTTATCATAACGGTCAGGCTCTCCAAGATACAATTTAGGGATCACTATCCAAAAATAACTAGTTTTAAAATAGTTATAGATACTGATACCTAACTTCACTTAAGTTTTTTTTAGCCCCGCCTTAAATGTTATGTCAGAATTTTACAGACTAAAACCCACTCCTATGTTCCTTCTTTGCCTTGTGTTCCAGGGCCCCGAGCTTTCCTTTCAGAAGCGAACTCATGGCCCCAGTAGGCTTCGACCCTGCCGGGCCCCTACGGTTTTGCTCACATCTTGAGGCGCGCGTAATACTTTTAAAGTACTTTTTGTAACAATGAAATAATAAACATTATTCTATTCTGGTATTACTTTTTACAAAGTGTGTTTTGGATGTCTTTGGTTCCACATTAATTTAGTAATTTCGAATGATCTAGCTGCAATCAAATCAAAACCAGTTTTTAACTAATATTAGACTATAGTTATCGATGGCCCTAAGGCGACGTTTACGTTCGAATGTACGTGTTCAAACAAAAACATTGTATAAAATTATGTATGTCAGTGGGTTTAAAATTATTGGTTTGATTGTCATCTCAAGAATACGAGCAACGCTCTACAAATGCTTTATAATTAAGTTTTGTAATTCAAAGTCCATTGAAGTTTACTCATTAATAACACATGTAGTACCAACTTAATTATTTTTTTATTTGTACTGCTTATATCAGTTAGTAATGAAACCATTATTATTTTAATATCGGATATAAGATCTTGAGACTTTATTGGTTTATTGTCCTTAGCGTTGAAATTAGAATAAATAATATCTAAATCTATATTAAATTACTATTGTTAGATATTGTGATATCGAAAGGAGATCGCATGAGTTGCTTTTTTTATATAACCAACGAACTGGCTTTTAAATATAATTCGAAGGATTATGCTGTTCTAGAATAGTTTTGAAAGTTAGTAGAAAAAAAGAATGTCTGTTGTTTTTTCAGTGCTGAAGTGATTTTTATATGAATAACATGTATTCGTAAAATAAGTAAGACGGGAGAAATTCTCCCGTCCTCCCTTAAGAGACCCGTCGGTCATCCCTTATGAGAGGATTTTGCATTATTCAAACTGAGCTAATATCAACTTTGCTATTGGGGCATAGCCTATGCAAAGAGAGTCTAGTTGACTCTAATGATTTAGCTATTTTGGGAGTTATTTTTAGTAATCTTTGTTGTGGATTAACTCTGGAGTAGACTCTTATAATGAGAATGTGTAGGGGATCCGATGCGAGTATGACTCCTTGTCCTCTGACCCGATAAGCGTCCGAAGAAATTAGTCATAAAAGTATTGAGTCTTAGAATGTAATCCCAGTCTGGGTGGTTGTCACTCTGGCATCCTAGGTTAGAAGGGTGCAGCACTGTGGCTTTTTTTTTGAGGTTTTGCTGCGGTGGGGTTTAAGCATGACAACGTTGAATGATAAGCGAAAAGTTAGCGCATAGTAAGTTTGTAAATAGATTTTGAATTTTGTTCATCGTTCGTCATGACTTAGGCTCGCTCCTAAAGGGACGACCACCACAATGTGAATTTTTTTCCTCCATAGGTAGGGACCTCTGTGTTAGGTATAGGTAGGTCATGCTTAGTCCTTCGAAAGTTTTTAGAATATAAATGCTTGTTGCCTCAACATTTCTATTCATTGGGGCGTAGCTCATGTGATATCGAAAGGAGATCGCATGAGTTGCTTTTTTTATATAACCAACGAACTGGCTTTTAAATATAATTCGAAGGATTATGCTGTTCTAGAATAGTTTTGAAAGTTAGTAGAAAAAAAGAATGTCTGTTGTTTTTTCAGTGCTGAAGTGATTTTTATATGAATAACATGTATTCGTAAAATAAGTAAGAAAAATATAAGAGTGCGCCGCCCGAAGTGTTTCATTTCAGGAAGTATCCCTATACGTTGGTTACCGACGAGCTGAGCTGCGTCACAATATCTAATTACTTATATCTAATTATTTCAAATATTTTATATTGTTTGTATTATATTTATTTTATAAGTGTGTGTATTGTTGTATATATATATAAGTAGTACACCACGAACTACCTGCGTATTTTATATATGTATATACTACACCATAATCATGGCGGTAATTCCCCTCTTTGAGGAGTAGCTGGAAAGGTGTCACGGCGTCCTCACCTTTCGCATGACGCAGAAAAGTTTGGGAGGTTCCTGCATCAATTCAGGCGAAAGAAACGCCCGGAGGACACGGTGGAACATACGGTGGAGGCGGTCCCCGCTTGTGTGGAGCACCGCCGTGTCCTCGTAGCGGCCACCTCTCGCGTCGGATCCTGGTTCAGGCCATATGTACCGGAATGAGGAGGAATAACTATTTTAACTATTTATTCAAAATAATAGACAACTATGTTAATAATAAATAAATAAATAATATAATCGTTTATTTATAGCATAGGGCAGATTTACAATAAAGTATTTTAAATATTAAAAAGAACACAGTTGCTAATTTGCCTGAACAAGGATGAACCTGTGTTTCAGGCTAGAGAGTGCTAAGCAAATACAAAAAAAAAAATTAACACTAAATATGTTTATTTTAAAAACTTAACTAAATTTAGAAATACGGCGTGTTTTATTTACAAAAAGTAAGTAGGATGGCAGATGGTTGCCTCATTCTGCGAAGCAGCAATACTAACAAAGGAGATGGCTGTATGTGTGAGGGAATGGACATTCTCACGCCCAAGCCGCCGCGACCCCGACCCCGACTACCAGGAACATAGGCGCGGGATTGCGGACGACGAACAATGGGTAGCTCGCCGTCCGGCCGTCCGGCAGTCGTCCAGACCGAGCCCAAATGTTCCACGCACTAGTTAAAGAGATGTCAGCAAATCGTAGGGGCTCTCGTAAATTGTCCCAAGGGAACATAAATATCCTGGGACAAAAATAATCAATCGCGATGAAAATATTGTTGTGGTTATATCGCTATAACATAATTATATTTTCATCGGGATTTATTGCTTTTGCGGCTGATAGCCGTTAATTATAAATTACTTAAATTACTTGTATTACTTAATTGTATTTAGATACTGATTATTTGAAGTATTTAGATCACAGTTATACGAATATTAACGATAAAGCCAAAGTTTGTGTAAATCAATGTTTTTTACTTCTTGACTTGCTTGAACGGCTAAACAGATTTCGATTGTCTTAGTACACGGGTAGACCAGGTCCCGGAATAGTATATAGGATTCTTTTTATTACGAGAGTATATTCCCTTGGGATGAATTTTTACAAACACGCGGCTAGCAGCAGCTAGTTTGTAATATTTGTAACCTACATACCTAATTATCAATCAATACTTTTGAAACAATAAAATTCATGATGGACATCTCACCCATAAATAAAGCGTTTTGGGAACATATTATACGTACAACTAAGGAATCGAATTCCCTGCCATACTACATATATATGCCTAAAGTCTTTAAGTCAAGAATAAATAGGTTACTTCTTAGCAAGCATGTTTCATCGTCAGCCACATCAGCGCTTACCATCAGGTGAGATAGTGTTCAAACGAGAGCCTATGAATAATTTAAAAAAATGTCATAAAATGTACCTAAAAGTACCTAATCGATTTTGACCCAAATTTAACCTAAAATAATAATACAATCCTTAGGCTTTTATCTTACGTTACCTGCAATATTGTTGATATTGATTTATTGCATTACCATGTTAATTAGAATTGAGAGGTATAAACTGTTGTGGTTTCTGATTTGTACACCCACCTAAGGATAAAAACCGCACATGTATTAGCAGATCAATGTTGACTCACTCGGATTCTACGTACAGGTATTATTGAATTTTGAATTTCATGCCATTTTTTTTTCTTTTTTAAATCTCTATACCTATTATTGAGGCGAAAGTTTTTGAGTGTGTATTTTTTTGTGGAAATCATGCAATGACTTCTCCAACTCTTGGGCGGAGCGGGAAGGCCAGACATTTACTGACTAAAACCCACTCTTGTGTTTCTTCTTAGTCTTGCGTTCTTATGTGAAACCATGATCCTAATAGGCTTCGACCCTGCTAGGCCACTACAGTTTTGCTGGCATCATCTTGAGGTGAGTGTGTATGTTTTTTACGTCTTCACACTCGAACGGCTGAACAAATTTCGATAAAATTTGGTACAAGGGTAGACCATGTCCTGGGATAGCACTTAGGATATATTACATGATTATTTTCACTTGGGATAATTTTCTGCTATCACGTGTGCAAAGCCGCTGACAGAAGCTAATTATGTCATAAAACAAAAACAAAAAAAACACATGTGCTGAAATACCTATACAACACGCTCGTAACATCACAGCTGTTGGAACAAAGTTAAGCCGATTACGAGGGTTCGATTGTTGTTAAAACAAAACGTTTCTTTTCAACCAGCGGAGATCACGTTTATACAAAGTATCACACTAATATTATAAGGGCAAAAAATTGTGAGTGTGTGTGTGTTTGTTACTACTTCACGATCGAAAGGCTGAATGGATTTCGATGTAACTTCGTACACAGCCTAGGTATAGTCTACCTTCTAAGTTTCATCGAAATCCGTGTCACCGTTCGAGCATGAAGGAGTAACAAACATACACACACACTCACTTATCACCTTTATAAAAAGTTTGATTATTTATCTTTACTCAAGTTTGCACAGGCTTGAGTAAAGATAAATTTTATTTTTATTAAATGCAAGTATGCACATGCATTTAACAAAAATAAAATACCATCCTTTAAAGTTAATTCATTTAGCCACCTTCACATGTCATCAAATTAGTTTACAAGTTTACTCCTAAATACACAAACTGACTCACGACTAATAAAAACAAAACATAAAAGGAACATAACAATTACAATAGAGCGCCTAAAAATATTGAATTTGTATTATTTTAAAATCAAGTTTAACTGGTTTATCGGCCTTACTATCCGTTTCCTAAAAATAGCTACAATTAAATATAATAAGAATGTAATCAATCTGTACGTCTTTGAAAATAAACTATCTTTAACATCCTTGGAATTTTGGAAAGTACAAGTATCTATCGAAATATCTCTCCGGGTAGATACCCGGGTAGGTATTTACCTGGCGCCTATAATGTATGTCGTCTATAGTAGGCAATCATTTAATCAACATACGGGTTCCTAAAACTTCCCCGCGCACATTCGATGGGAATTTTAAGTGTTTTCCTTTAAAATTTACACCTTCCCACGCATATAAATAGTAAGTATGAGATATTTCCAATGTGTCACGATATTCCACAGAATATCTCTAGATATCTTAAAACACAAGGTCATCCTGCATTGTCGTACATAGAACTTCCAAAAAAAAGACAACTTGAATAACAAAAACCATTAAAATCATGTACTTGTGGTCAGTAAATTATTTTATGTTAATAGTTAACGTGGTTATGGCACATACGCGAAACTCGCGCGAACTGTTTAGCATAGTAAATATTGACAGAAGTTCATGTCTTGTCAAACATGTCTACAAAAAATAGATATTCATTAAGCAAATATAACTTGTTCGACGTCACGTTTGGGTTCCGCAAAACTTCCGTTTTAAAACAGGATGTTTTGCTGACATACTCGTACATTTATCATTAAGTGTCTATGTTCAAGATCTAATTTAAATACTAGATCCTTAGATCTTTCAATGTAAAAGGTTCTTGTGATAAAGTTTTTCCTAAGTAAGTCGGAAATGTTGGAATCTTATTATAAATTATCTACATATTGGTGCATGCTTTAAAATGTAAATTTAAATCAAATATTATAAAAGCTCTCTTAATTACAATTGCATTATTTATAATACTATGTTAAATAATGTTCTTAAATATTCTGCCGCTCTCTAATACCTTATTTATTTATAAATTAATACAATAGTACAACTTACACTGACTATATATTATTTAAGTTTTTTTATCTGCGGATAATGCAGTAAGTAAGAGTTCTATGTTGTAGTATTGCAAATCTAATTCAATTAAATAATAAGCAAAGTAGACTGGTTGCATTATTTCCAAAACGTAACTAATATTTTCATATCATATTAAATTGTAATCTAACTTCTGCAGTTTATTAACCTGTAAGGAACCAACGCATTTAGGAAATAAAAAAACAAATAATTTTCTTCAAACGCTTGATAGATGATATCCCAACAAAAAAATGCATTGTCCATTTTAATGCAGTTTTTCCATGGAAAGCCACACTTCCCAAATTAAACTTGCCGACACTCCATCTCGCTCTACCTATGTGGATCTCTACCAGTGGGAGAAAAAAAAAAGACTCCAGACCGCTACTGAGAAATTCCAAATGGAAAAACCTAATACTACTACCCAACCCGCCACAGCGACGGAAAACATTATACCTTATTCTTATTAATATAATAAAAAAAAGTTCAGACATTTAACGTATAACATGTGTTATACCTAGTCATATTTACCCATTCGTCCAAATAAAGTTATGACTAGAATATTAAACAAGAAATTATTCATGTTCGTCATAAATTTTTACCACATTAAATTAAAGAACCGTTTTTGGTATTTTGGGTTTCCACGCTCCTCAGTATTTCTCAGAATAACTAAAATCAGCTTAATGCATATTTATGTCAATGATATTGTAATCTTACAAAGCCATTAGCATTGATATCGCTAGAAATTCATTATTCGATTTGTCATTATGGTAATCTTTTAGGTTCTTTTCTCCTGGAGTACGATGGGGAAGAACGTAGATAACAATAACATTCATCATCATTATCATTTCAGCCGAAAGACGTTCACTGTTGGTTAGGCTTCCCCCAAAAGGGGGTGATTGCCATAATCGCCACACATGGCAAGCGGGTTGGCGATCACAGTAAGGTTGTTGCAATACACAGAGAATGCTGCTGCCCATTCTCTGATGCGTCCTTTAGTTGCCTCTTACGACAACCACGGGATGAATTGGGACGGTACTAACATCGTACGGTAAGAACATATTATGATACTTATTTTCAAAAATGTCTTTCAACGACTGATCGACACTGCGCGACCAGAGGGCTGGCTTACACTTTGCTGCTTTTGGGCACTTTTGCCCAGATTACTGATATAGAGGAATATATCGATGAGAGGAGTACTTCAATGCCTAATTGTATTGATATTATTGCTTACGCATATGTGCGTAGTTAGAGTAAATATATTTGTAGTTAGTTAATTTATGTACATATATTTTGTGAAAAAAATATTTACAATGATATTTTTATAATCCAAATCAGTTTGCTTGTCCAATTTTTCCGAACAATCATCACATTTTCCTATACTGTTATTTGTGATCATGATTTTACTACTATAATTGCAACGACACACCTACCTATCAATTACAAGAATCTAGGTACATAAACATAGATGGTAAATACGTCCCCAATCAGTAAATATGGAAATCCTATCTGAATTTATAAGCAAACCAAGTACAGGTTTAAATTGGGGTATGCTTGTATCAATTAAATTTTGTTGTAAATATAAATTCCAGTAAAAGGTGCTTCAATGTTAACTAGTGTTAGTTAAGCCTGTACGCATCTTGTTGCATGACTAGACAAGTCGTTAAAAGTTTTAATATATATTTAAAAAAAATGTTTATATTAATAATTTAATAAAGATAGAATAATTTTACTAACAAGCTTCTGCCTGAGGCTTCGTCCGCGTGGAAATAGAATATTATCCCAAGGTAACATACTCTCTGAATAAAAATTATCTTGTGTGCTATTCCCGAAGTCTACCCGTCTATCAAATATCATTCAAATCCGTACAGCCGTTTGAACGTAAAGGAGTAGCTAAGAAAATTTATATGTATATATGTAACACACATCTAAAAACTTTTGCCTTTTATAAAATTAGTGTAATTTAGTACTATGGTCTAGAGTTTAATAAGGGTAACGTCAAAATTAAAAACAATAACAAAATGACAGAAGAAAAACTAAGCCTATCAAGGTTTAATTTTCCCTCATTTTTTTCTCTTACTGAAGTAATAAAACATTGGTATTATTAGTGTTATTTTATAATTTTGTTTTTCTTGTGTCGTATAACTTTAATATTTCGATAACTTAATATATTTGACTAGCTTCTGCCAGCACATTCACCCGAAAAAAAAAAAAAAAAAAAAAAAAAAAAAAAAAAAAAAAAAAAAAAAAACCTATAGGTTTCTCCAAACAAACTTTGGACAACGTTTCATCCATTTGGTGGGTGAATTGAGGAAAATCTTCTCTTCAATGAGTGCTTGAAATAAAAGGCAGCTTCATAAAAAATTACACGCTCCTAATCCTAGTAGTTTCGTCTGTGTGTTGATATGTCAGTCAGTCAGTTTCTCCTTACCTAGATATATATAGATTAATGTGGATATTTTAACTGCTATACGCTACGGTAACTTGAACAAGGTTAGAAGTGAACTTTACAGGATTTCATCATCGTCATTATTTCAACCGAAATATGTCTACAGCTGAACAAAGTCCTCCTCCAAGTATCGGTCACAATATGCGTCTGGCATCCATCGTATCCCCTCGACCCTCACCAGATCATCGCTTCAATATGTGGCGAGGCCTTCCAACGCTGCCTGTTCCGTTACGCGGTCGACACTCCTGAACCTTTCGAGTCATCTGTTATGTGAGCAAAGTGCCTTGCCCCTAATTCTTCAAACGGAGACAGTATTTAACGCAACTTAATCAAAATGAATTAAATGAAGAAGTAAAATTTTTTTTTTCTCTATCTCTTAATTTATATATTACCTGTATTTTTTTTTTGCCGCACTAGATGAGACTGGTTCCCACGACACGGAATCCTAGTATAGGGTCCAGGGAATTTGTATAAAAATAACATTGAAGTCTTTCGTGTATCGCATTATTGTATATTTATTGAACCTTGTCAAAATGAATCAAATAAAGCTTTTATTAATTTATTTGTCGATTAAACTTTTTTATTAAGACTTAGAAGTACCTACTGATTCGATTATAAAAAGCACCACTTAAGCTAAGTTCAACTATTACTAAGTTTGTACAGGCTACTTTATAATCTATCTATATTTTTCAAGCCTTATATTATTTTTACCAAAAATACATGGTTCTTCTGGTTTAGGCCACAAAAGCGAAGGAAAAAGCAACAAGTACTGCTAAAACGAACGTAATATACCTCGATATCTACCGTGTAATACATACGAGTATATACGTTCATTTACATATGCATATGTAACGAACTGCGAAGAAAGACCTTGTGACTCATTCATTGATAACTCGACGTAAGTTTGACGAAGCATTATGCTTATGACGTAGGTACATTTTGTTTTTGTTTTAAAAATCAAAATGTCAATGAACGCATAAGCACGGAATTGTCGCACATAGGTAGGCTCCTGCTTGCCCTTTAAATAAGATACTTATTTTATTTTTATTTCATTACACTAATATTATAAAGAAGTAGTTTGTTTTTTTGTTTGTAGGAGTAATCTCTGAAAGTACTGGTCCGATTGCTAAAATTTTTTCACCGATAGAAAGCTACTTTATTCCTGAGTGACATAGGCTATATTTTATGTACGCGGGTGACATCGCAGGCAAAAGCTAGTAAAATATATTATGGGTACTATTATATTTTATATTGTGTTTTCTCTCTCTTTATAACTTAAAGATTCCCAATGTGCTATGGAGCGTAGTATACTAGGTATTAAACTAACGAAGTGCTAACCGTTAGATGCATAAAGTTGAAACGGGGACTCTGGAGGAAGCACTGCGTAGCGCTACGCGGGGCGCGACGTAGGCCGCGTAGCGCTACGCAGATCGCCCTGATAAGTCCAGTGCGCCCGGGCTTTACCGTGTGCATAAAAATACATTTAAATACCCTTTTCCAATTTGTGATACATGATTTTTTTTAAATATTTATTCAATATATAAATAAATTGAACATCGTTATTTTATATGTTACTAGGTTATTAGTTTTATTAATAAATAACAAACATTATATATTAATTTATTTTACGAAACAAAACTTTAATGAAAATTTCAAGATATTATCCAGTCAATGCCGCGAGTCTTTTGCCGCTTTTGCGAGCCAAATGTTTATTTGCAAGACATACATGTTTACAAGGAAGATTTTATAGCCTAAGCGTCATAAGTATCCGGTCTGCAAGCAAGCATGCAAATCTACACTATAATATTTTTAGAGGTAAATTTTGTTTTTGGTTTGTAGGGGTATCTGAAAGTCCTGGTCCGATTGAAATCATGTTTTCGCCGATAGAAAGCTGCTTTATTCCTGAGTGACATAGGCTATATTTTATGTCAAAACTAGTTATTTATATTATAACTAGCTATTGCCCGCGGCTTCTCCCGCGTAATTATTATAAGATAGTCAAGAATATTGATAAAATAATGTAAATTAAGCTTATATACCTAGGTTACAATAACTTTTAAATAGCATTGGCCGGCTGTGTTATCTGATTTAAGTGTCATTGAAAGCGAAATACTTTATTTGAATTAATTACAATTTAGATATTAATTATGACGTCAACTAGTGACACAGATCTTATACATTATATCTCAAACTTATCAAAATAAATCAAACATCCGATATTGTTATATCCGGTATTATACACGGTTATAATTCTTAAAATAAAACCACAAGTAGTTTTAAAGACGGAATGTCTGTTGTTGTGAATACTAAACAAATGCAATAAAATATGTAGTTTACATTAAAATAAAGACAAATATATCGTCTTATTTGTGTGTATAAAAACCAATCAATACAACTAAGCGGTTGTGTAACAACCAGTATGCGGTATGCGCGCTATTATAAGATTAAAATCTTTAATTTTATGGCGCTTTTTATAAAAAATAATTATGTCTTAGTATATGCTTGCCCAGCAGGGTCGAAGCCTACAGGTGTGGTTTTAGTCAGTGAAAGTCTTACACCTTCTCCCGGTCTGCCCTAGAGCGAGAAATGTCATTGTATGCTTTCCCACCTTCAAAAAATACATATTCGTAATTTCCCAAAAATAAAAAAAGGTACAGTCGATCGGATACAGTTTAGTTATTATCACAAAATAAAATTTACACTAATATTGTAAAGAGATGAAGTTTGATTTTTTGTTTTTATGTTGGTTTGTCGTAGGTAATCTCTGGAAGTACAGCTTCGATTCCTAAAATTTTTTCACCGATAGAAAGCTACTTTATTCCTGAGTGGCATAGGCTATAATAATTTATGTACCTACGCGGACAAAGCTGCGGGAAAGAGCTAGTTTTCTGATAAAGAGAATTTGATCTATACATATTATAAATATTAACTATCGATTTAAACTATACTTAACTATGTCTCTATATATATATCATCATCATCATAATTAGATATTATTTACAATTGACAACTCAAATTAACGCTATTATAGAATAAACAATAAACAAGGAGCACCACCATAAATAACCGTTCTGTCAACAAAAGCTTACAGTAGCAATGTATGAATTAAAACATTTATCATAATTAGTTGTAAATGATCGCCATTGAATTGCAGCAACATCTAAAGATCACGCCGCATCAGATTCGTATCAACAGACTCATTACTCAACTTGATTGATGGCCGACGTTTCTAACAAACACTTTTGTTTATGTTATAAATCTAAACCTATAGAGATTACCTCCGCATACTAAAAGCCTGGAGTCTTGTTCGCTCTCGTCCTGCAAACAAGATATACAAGAACAGAGGTCCTACCATCTCTTAATGCGATCAACGTAGACGCGGGCTTGCGGACAGTGAGCAATGGGTAGCTCACTGACCGGCCGTCCGGTAACTGTCCGGACCAAGCCCAAGTCGTCGACGGCGCGCACTGTTCCCGCGCGCCTCAAGGAGTTGTCAGCAACAGCAGGGACCCAGCCGGGTCGAAGCCTACTGGGGCCAGGGTTATCCGAAAGAGCGCTCGAGCCCCGGTATGAAGGCTAGAAGGAACAGGGTGGGTCTTTTAGTCAGTAAGAGTCTGACACTATCTCCCGCTCCGCCCAAGGGCGGGGGATGTCAAAGCATGATTTTTTCCCACCATAAAAAAAAAATCTCTTAATGCGATCCATTTTACGATCTAAACTGAACTATTAAAGGTATGAAGCCAGAGCCGCTCCGGGCAAAGATAATTTTCGCCGCCCTTTACATACAGAAAACCATGTAAGTCATGACTCTTAAGTCTTAAATATTTCCACTATCCAACCTGAAGTAGGTTGGAAGATGGCACATAAAATTTTCAACCTGCCAACTTTGGTGTAGATGGCTAGGTTGAAAGATTTAGCTTCACTTGTTTGACTGACCGACATTTTGACAATTCAAAAGTGCCTGTAACTGGTCTATCTATAATATAAAAAAATGAATCGCTAAATGTGTTGCTAAGCGCAAATCTCGAAAACAGCTGAACCAATTTCGCTAATTCTTTTTTTGTTGTGTTTGTTAGTGTGAGGAGAAGGTTCTTATGGATAAAAAAAAAATTAGGGTAGAGTGGGGTAGTGTAGGGTAGTGTAGAGTAGGGTAGAATAGGGTAGTTGTGGGGTAGAGTAGGAAAAGTAGGGTAAAATAGGGTATAGTAGGGTGGAGTAGGGTAGAGCGGGAGCGAAGCCGCGGGCAAAAGCTAGTTTGAAATAAACGTTTCTGATTTCTGATAGGAATAAGTAAATTTTGCCACCCCTCATTTTTGCCCGCTCTGGGCATATGCCCGGCTTGCCCCCTTTATATCGGGCCCTGGATAGAGCTATATAAGGTGGATAGCTCCTTCTCTTTCTCGCTGGCTCGCCTGACAATTTAACACGCCATGCTAAAGCCCCAGGTTTTGTAGTAGAAAAATATATGAGGCAATTAGCAAGGTAGCAGAGCCTGTCCAGAGAGTGACAAATGTACATTTAAGTGTGGGTACTCGTGGAGGCTTTAAGGATGTTTCCTCCAAATTACGAGGTGGCGGAGTAGTGCTGGGAAGCGGTGGGTGGTTTTTTTTTTCACGAAAGTTGTACGCACATGAAAGCTAAGGTGTGTGTATAATTATAGTAAGTAGACTTGCACGTCCTTAGATCGCCTATAACTCTTGCACACAACCCTCGCTCACATTTCTGGAATCAGCCGTTTTGGTTTTGTATGTACAATAAGACGCCTTCGTTAGGCTCTATTCCACCAGAGCTACGTTTGACTGCGAAAATCAAGTGATCCTATTGGCTGGCATCGGAAGCATCAATCGCTGCGTATACGGACACATTTTTTGATGGGATCGCACCCTTTTGATAACGCAGTCACCAAATTTCTAGCTAAACCAAAACAAGTAGGTATAATATCTGGATCACAAAACCACCAAATCCGGGGAAATTAAATTGACATTTAAGTTGATTCTAAGCTATCGGTTTTCGTGCTTTTCAAAGCTTTATAGGACTTACCGGATTAATTACATTTTTGAGTCCAAGTAAGTAACTCTTATTCAAAATTATGTAGATTAGGGTGTTTCATATTTTGTCAAATTTCGATTTTCATTTGACTTTACTTGAAATCTTGATACTCGTACCTCTCATGCATATTGTTGTGATTATGGTGATTTTTGGTATATGAACTCTGTGCATGAGTGGTAATAAGATTTCGAGTGAAGTCAAATGAAAATCGACAAAATATGAAACATTCTAATATACATAGGTAAATCTGATTCCAAATTAATTGCAAGTCCTAACTATGAAATTGACTGCCGGCTGCGGGATTGTTTGGAATAGTTACTGTGGCCCTAGAACGAACAGCAACTGAAGGAATACAGCTACGTTTAGTCAGCAAATAGAATAGAATAGAAAAACTTTTATTCGGTACAGACACAGCTCAATGGTTATATACAAATCTGACACTAACTCTCGCTACACAAAAGCGAGTGGGGTTATTTAATCATATCTTACCGAAAAAAAAAGAAAGGGCTTTGGGATTATTTGAAAACTAACCGCGACCCTGGGACGTAAAGAGGCAACTAAAGGCCTTCGCGCTCCTCCCAGAGCGAGAGAAGTCAATTGATGATTTCCCTTCTAAGAAAATTTATAAAACTGAAGCAGCATCACTTGCATAATACAGCTTTAAGCAACGATGCTTCAAATTCAAAGTCAAAGTCAAAGTCAAATATGTTTATTTGTGACACAGGCAACTGATAGTATGCTACATGTAGCTAATTAGGCTTAAAATTGGTAGTTGGCAGGTTACATCCATAGATAGACCAGCTCTCGCTTTTCTTCTGTCGTCTTAGAAAAATCTCTCTTGTGTCTATGATCTCTATGGATAAGTAGGTAACGGAACTAGGACATTAGGCTAAACGTTCAATACATTTTCTTTATTCGAAAGCTTTTCTTTGAAGCCTTCTGATTTATTACCTACTAACAAAAAGTGAAAAACCCGTTCGTAAGCATGGCTTAAATTTCATAAAATAAAATCACCTATACAACACTAAATGATGACTTATTTATTATCTTCCTTACAACTATCATTACAGGTCAGGTATCATAAAAAGTAACATAGACCAGTTTGTTTTTGCTGCTGATTTAAAATAAAAGAACGCCAATTTTCGAAGGGTTTAAGTTCTACCATTACAGGAATCGAATCCACCACACTCAAAGTATTTAGTAGTCGTGCTTGCAGCCACTAGACCAACGCAGCAGAAATATGATATTTATTTTTTAATATTCAATTTGTAGAAATGGGCTGACTCACGCCGTACTTATAGGGTGCTTCTGTTAGGTAACGGTAACAAAAGATCTTGAAACTGAAAAGCCAGGCCACAATCTGAAGTCTGCATCTTCATATGATTTAAAAATATACAATAAACTCTCTTCGACTTCAATTCTAAGCTAAATGATATTTTGCATGCATGACTCACTTGAATAAGGGCAGAGGAAAGATCTTATTCAAGTAAAATAAGTTGAATAACTGGTTATTTAGGTGAATACCCTGGGATCGGCTCGACAATCAGCCCTCACGTTGGACCTTACATATTATATAGGTTATTGATCTACTCATCCTGATGACCACAATGCCTCACTTTATTTAATAACTACAATTTTAATAATAGATGGATGGATTGTGTGAGAAGTGACATGAAAGAAAAGGGAGTTAGTGATAGTTTGACGGGTGACAGGACAGAATGGAAGAAGAAACCGTGTTGCACCGACCCCAAGTAATATGGGATAAGGGCAGGAAGAAGAAGAAGAAGAATTTTAATAATAGAAAACTGAAAAGTTTATATTTGATTGAAAGCGAAGTTCGAATTGAAAAAGTAGTACAATAATTTAATTTTACTATTATTATTCTTTAATTTTCTATTTGACCTGTATTTTTGTATTTAACTCATTTATTACTTTTATTTTGACATTCTAGTATTAATTTGGTTAATTGACATTTTCCTAATTTATTTTTTTGACATTTCTGTTTTATCTAGAATTTTGATTGGTGTCATTTTTGAAATATTCTATTAGTTTTTTTTTCTAATTTTTGTTACACAGTAATTTTTATTTGTTTTATAAGGTGAATAGGTATTGTTCTGATCTATCCAACACTGTAGCGTTTACAATATTTCTTAGGAATTGTTAAATAAATAATTCAATAAATATAAACTTTTGTACGCCTAATGGCAAAGCATAGAGGACCACCAAAAATGTAACATCTCACACTCATGTGTATCTATAACCTGTTTACCTGAATCTGAATCCGATTTCGACAAAATATTTTAGTGTTGGATAGCTCATTTATCGGCTATATAACATCACGCTACGACACATTGAGATGTCAACCAAAATCAAATGTCATAGGTAAGTAAAATAATACAGGATATAGGAGGCGGCCGCACTCGTGATGGAACAGACTTCCCCAGCAGCCTGGATCCCGGCCCCGATTTCCAGCCACCGTAGGCGTGGGCTAGCAGACGGCGATCAATTGGTAGCTCACCGTCCGGCCGTCTGATAACCGTCCCGACCGAGCCAGAGTCGTTGACGGTGCGTTTGTTAGCAAAGCAGTCAGTTAGGCTCAGCAGTGCCGAAGCCTACTGAGGTCACAGATTCGCTTCCGGAATAGGGAAATCCGGAGTCTTGAAACGTAAGGTAAAGAAGGAACACAGGAGTGGGCTGGCAAGTTCGGGAGGTTCCTGTTCCGAATAAAAGCGGAAGTGACGCCCGGGTGTCGCCACTGTGCGGAACGCCCGGAGGACACGGTGGAGCACACAATCGCGGTGTGCCCTGCTTGGGCGGAGCATCGCCGTGCCCTCGTGGGGGTGATCGGCGGCGGAGACCTCTCGCTCCGGGCCTTGGTCGAGGCCATGGTCCGGAGCGAGGAGGAGTGGCAGGCGGTCGCCGACTTCTGCGAAGCAGTAATGCTCGCTAAGGAGGAGGCCGACCGCATCAGGCAACGGCGCTCTCGCCGCCGCCGGGATTCCGATCCCGATTTCCGGCCACCGTAGGCGCTGGCTTGCGGACAGTGAGCAATGGGTAGCTCGCTGTCCGGCCGTCCGGTAACTGTCCGGACCAAGCCAAAGTCATCGACGGCGCGCGCTGTTCCCGCGCGCCTCAAGGAGTTGTCAGCAACAGCAGGGGCCCAGCCGGGTCGAAGCCTACTGGGGCCAGGGTTATCCGAAAGGGCGCTCGAGCCCCGGTATGAAGGCTTGAAGGAACGGGTCTAAGAGTAAGAGTCTGACACTATCTCCCGCTCCGCCCAAGAGCGGGGGTTGTCATAAGATGATATTTCTCATCGAAAAAAAAAAAAAAAAAAGAACACAGAAGTGGGTTTCAGTCAGTAAAAGTCTGACACGCCCTACAGCGGGAGAAATCATTGGATTCTTTTCACATCTAAAAGAAATAAATTTCCGTTGCTTAAGTTAAAGCAAATTTTAACAGACATTAAGGGTAATATCCTTGTTGGCATTAAATTTTTAGGCATAATATTGTTTGGCATAACGTTTTCGCATAAATTTTTTTAGCATAATAATACTGTTGCATAATAATACTTTGGCATAATGCATAGTTTAGCATAACTATCTCTTAGTCTAATATGTTTTGGCTTAAATTGGAGTTGCATACATTTTACAGGCATAATTATTTATGCGTCTAATAATCATGAGCCATGAATATAAAAAGTCATTATTTGGAGTATGTAGCCAATAATTTTAAATTGATCTTTAGGCGATGTTTTTGTGGTGAACGTATTGTTGGTTACTGGGTTAGGTTAGGTTAGGTTTTTTTTTTTGTTGCAGGAATCTGAAATCCATCATGGACGCCCAATAATATATTACAATCAATAAGGTGAAATAGTGTCTACAACTTACTGTTCGGAGTTATTGATTAGGGTTTATTAGTTTTATTCCAAAGAACATTATGTGTTTTTATCATTATGCGTTTATAACATTATGATTTATAAAATTATGCTTCTTTATTATTATGCTAGTAGTATTTATGGCAACAAGCATTATGGCAAAAGTTTTATGCCTAATAATTTTATGCGTAATGATCGTTATGCTAAATTTTGGTATGCAAATGTATATTATGCCAATATATTTTATTCGAATCATTAGTAATAAAACCGACATTTTGACCCTAATCCTGACAATCAAAACATTTCATTGGATGTAAACTAAAATCAACTTTCCGCATTTTCTAATTTATTACGATCGTGATCATTCGCAGTTCAATTTCTTGTTGAAAAATGTGTTTTTTTTTTAAGTATGTACAAGCATACCAAGCAATACGATAAATGCAAATTCTTGATATATCCACACTTTGTATTTACGTTGTCTGAATTTCATGACGATTCGCTACGGCCGCTACATCGGTGGCCCTGTACAAGTTCACTACAAGCGTTCACCACATTTTAAGTGACATTTTTATAGTTTTTTTAATAAACTATAATTAAACTAATTAGATGGACTGTTAGCATAAAGATGCTTTAATTATATTTAACAATGATGATGTGAGTATTTATTAATGATGTTATCATTGCTTGCATACCACGCAATAAGTGATATAATACGCATCTATAAATACAGAACAGTTATAGATTTTCATAAAGTTTAAAAATGTTATGCAACAATAAATGGGTTGATGTATTTTATTGAATCTACCTTCTGTTATTTTGTCCGTTACGGAAATGCCGCGAGTGACGTGCGACACTAGCAATGACTGTATCTAATCCCTAATAATATACAAATATTGACTTAAAATATATAATTAAGAGCTGTAATTTGTGATTCGCGAATATTAATGTCCGACTAATACCGGAAATTGTCGTATTCAAATTAAACTTAAAACTAAGCGCCGACGCGATAAAAATCACTCGTGACGATTAATTGAGCATGATATTTAATATCAAATTAATTTATTTATTCAATTGAGGCCTAATTTCCATAACGCATACACGATGACACTGGACAAACATTGAGCTCAATGACACTCCACTAAAGACACAGTTTATTTCAACTTTTGCTTTTGTTTGCAAGGACAAGTTTATTTACTTCCTCTCTTAGATCAAGTCCTCTATAAACAGGCTTTACAGGTGCTAATTAAATACATCAATGTAATGAAATCATCGAACTTAGCCTTTTGTTATTGTTGAAGGATGTCTTCCTCACTTCGAATAACATTTAAAATATTAATTTTTGTCAATAATGACTAGGTAGGTAATTGTTATGCGCGATTTACTACATACGTCCATTCACCGGAACGGACACTATTGAGACGTCACTCTAATACTTGAACACATTGACTGAAAGCTATGGAAATGGAAACGTACTTGTTGCGCGTTTGCCGTCTACGATGAGCGTGAGGCTGTGGGGCTTCTGCAGCAGCTCCTGCAGCTCAGGCTGAGGATCTGACGAGTTCTTCCTGGACTTCATGTTGTTATAATAGTTCACTAGCACAGGTGTCAATTATTTCATTACAACTCCTTGGAGCACTTTGGAAAAATAATGATAGTTGACAACGTAGAGGTGAGATGCTTCATCCGTGGGACGGAGGCGCATAGCTCGTGGTGCTAGCGAGGACGCGCGGCCTTATATGCGAGACACGCTTGGGTCCGATCAGAGCCGCGCCGCGACTGAGCATAGCGCGGCCGCCGGTCAAGGGTATAACACCGAGCGGGCGGCACGAGCGGCAGCGGCCGGCGGCGCCGTCGCAGCTTCCACTACACACGCATTGTTTATTGTTATTGATTAGAGAGTCGCGGAAAAAACATTCGGATGCAGCATCATTGGGTATTTACCACACAAAATATAACCAATTAATTCAATTCTGTCGAAGCTATAACAGACACTCATTTTTAAATTAAACAAGCAACACGTTTAACATTCAAAGGATTGCATACAATAATTCTCAAATTAATCAAAATAATTTATCTGATCAGCGCCGAGAGGGAGTGGCATCTTTCGCAATTCGTAAACTGCATAGTAATGCAAACTGTAGGTAAACCAACACAGAACAATGTACCCGCATGGGTAACTGTAGGTTTTGTAAAGGTGAATGACTCTAAAAGTAAAGGGCTTTAAGGAAGTAGTTTTGAAGTCTCTGAAAACAACACTTTAATGAACTTATTTATACAACATTACTGTAATCGTAAATAGTTCAATATGTAGACAGTAATAATGATTGTCTTGATTAATGCATACCTAGTACTTGTGTAAGAGTTGAGGTAGACGGTCAATTTTTAAATTAAATGGAATATACCTCTCGATTTGACAACAATATCATTCAATTTAATCGATTGTCAGTCTAGGCACTAATGTAGTGTAATTAGGCAATCATATTAAATCTGAGAGAACATGGTTTCAGCGGCAGGTAATGGCATGTGTTCAATCAATAAGTAGTAGGTTATTTGCGTCGGAGATAAAGCAGTCTTTAAGTCCGAACGAAACAAAGGTTGCTAAGTTTTAATCCTGAAGGCAGTGAGGGATTTATATTATTAACTCCCGAGTACTGCGAGGGAGTTATAATAGAAACCTGAGTGATGTGAGGAATTCAAGCTGTCCAAGGCAAAGACAGCTTTATCCTCGTGTTGGGTACTCTACTTTTTATACCGTCATTACAAGCTTATGACTGGCCTGTTGGTCTAGTGGTTAGTGACCCTGACTGCTATGCCGGAGGTCGTGGGTTCGATTCCCACCCAGGACAAATGTTTGTGTGATGAGCATAATCATTTGTTCTGTGTCTGGGTATAATTTATCTATATAAGTATGTATTTTGTCCGGACCAAGCCCAAGTCGTCGACGGCGCGCACTGTTCCCGCGCGCCTCAAGGAGTTGTCAGCAACAGCAGGGACCCAGCCGGGTCGAAGCCTACTGGGGCCAGGGTTATCCGAAAGGGCGCTCGAGCCCCGGTATGAAGGCTAGAAGGAACGGGGTGGGTCTTTTAGTCAGTAAGAGTCTGACACTATCTCCCGCTCCGCCCAAAAGCGGGGGATGTCAATGCATGATATTTTCCCACCATAAAAAAAAAATGTATGTATTTAGAAATATACAAGGTGCAGTTTTAAAACTGCACAATATTTCAGGAGGTTGTAATAAAACTCATAAATAATCATGTAAAAAAACGATACCTGGTCAATAATCAGTAATACTTGTTATTTAATTTTTTAATTACACTAAACTAAATCGATTGATCGATGGCCGCGGGGGCGTGGCTAGGGTGTGGCGTGCGGGATGATGATTGGATGATACATTATTTATGAAACTATCGTTGCGAGTTAGTGTGTGTGAAAACGCCCTTTATTGTTCCGTGTTTGTGTGTGTGAAAAAAAGCGCGGTTATAAAAAAAAAAAAAATTACCTACTTATTTTATTATTGATTCGGGTCGAGAATCACTAACATAATTACCTCCTGAAATATTTTGCAGCTTCAAAACGACACCTTGTATAAGTATGTTTATCAGTTGTCTAGTGCTCATAACACAAGCTCTGCTTAGCTTGAAACTAGACGGCGTTGCGTGATAGTTGCTAATTTTAACTATCACTCGACATGTTTTGAGATAAGAAAAAAACAAAATACACAATTAAATAGAACTATATTTTTTCTAGTATAACGCACCTGTATTTTCCATTATTTTTTAATTCTTTATTTTTTGTTTGCATAGCGCCCAGTTAAACTTTTGAATAAACTCGTTTGATGCACGTACATTTTAATTTACTTAATTTTTTTTTCAAATGGCTTTAAATATTTTGACTTTAAACATTCCAATCACATTATTCCCGACAGAACGCTACTCGTGCATTACATCCCTAGTTACAAAATGACTTGATGTGAGGGTTGTATAACATATAAAAAGGCCTTATCGAGCAGATGGTGTAAAAAACATATTATGATGAAATCGTCAACAGTTCGATCGACTTGTAATATACACGATAAAAAAAAAATTACCATTAGTAGAAAAATCTTGAAATCTAGCTTCATGCACAATTTAAGAAATTAGATCTGCGACGTGTTACAATTATTACTCAACACACGTAGACAACCAGTGATTTCATACATAATAAGGTATTTAAAGGTTTGCTTCGAGTTAGATTATGTTTTTAACCTATATTGCGTGTCTCACTATCAAAGTTTATAAAAGTAGTTAGGTAGGTTAGGTAACTTAAGATATAAAGATGCTGTTGTATCAAATAAGGGTCATGTTGAACAGTTAGCTTTCAAGTGCAAGTCGGACGGTAAAAATAATGTAAATTGTCTTAGCGCTTCAAATTTTTAGGTTCTCTTTCTCTTTCATTTAAATTGTATTAATAAAATACGTCATAATACAAAAATACTAGATAAGTGCGTGTCGAACTCACGCACTGAGGGTTCCATACAAACTTACCTATGTGGATAGTTTTTGAATTTTTTTTCGAATAGCATTATTATTTTTTGTGACTTTTTTTCTGTTTTCAGATTTATTTCTATATCTAACCTTGCTTTACAACGGAAAGAACCCTATGAATTTTGATTCCTTTGAGAGCGTCAAAATGTACGTTTTTTTGCGACATAAACGGCCGTTTATTTTTTCTTGTTTACTGACAAGTTTCACAGCTTCAAGGAACTCGATACCTCTACGCCTTTCGGAGATAAAGGGTCTTGACAGACAGGCAACAAAGTGATCCTATAAGGGTTCATATAAAAAATAGGATAGTATTATTATATTCGTATATATTTTTTAATTTGCGCTGTAAGTGGACTAAATAATTAAATATGCCTCCGTCACACTTTTTTGTACTGATCGATGTCGACAGAAAAGAAGAATGTCCCATGTATAGTTTCAGGGTCGAGGCCCTGAGGCGCCGGCTTTCGACTGCCGTCTAGTTTCTCCTAGTAATGCACCTGAAAACCAGTAAACACACAAAATATCCTCCGGGTATCAGCACCGCCCGTGTAGTAAATATATTCCGGCAACAATTCGAAAATAATTCAATACATATAAGCCGTACTTACATCTCACGCCAATGCAGGAATCGTACTCGATAATACATACCCCACGGATTGTGCAAAAGTAAACGTGAAACGAAGTTTTCTGACACGCCCTTCTGCTCCGCTCAATTACGAGAAATGTGCCTCAATCAGACAAACAATATAAGTCCCTACATATCAAAAACGATTGGGATAAAACCCCAATCCCAACTAAGTATTAAAGAGGCGTTTATTTTTTTTTCTTCAGTTTATTCGAGTGAGAATCGATGAGTCATAACGGACGAACCAACGGACAAGTTCCACCTCGTTATAACATATCTTACGTTCCAGTTTTATAACCTTACGTCAAGTAGCAGACTTAGAACGAGGAACTTTGTACATGTCAAGTTATGAACAATTTTATATTGTGATTTGTGACCAGTTTTTAATAAGTCTGCATCAGTCTGGTAGTTTGTATCGCTAGATTATGCGACAAGTATGAAGCTATACTTAGAAAATAGTGTAGAATATAGTAGTGCACTCAGGCATTTTTTTTTAACGTAGCTACGCGTACAGTACACCGAAGGGTTAGAACAATTTGCCTGCAGCGCTCTTCCCTTCCGATTGTAACTTAGTTGTCTTCAAGACTAAAGTGAATAGCCTCTTAATATAGATACTAGTGCGATTCACCATCAACGATTGCGTCACTGCTTACCATCAAGTTGGACCGCAGTCAAGCACTAGTTTATTACAATTTAAAAAAAAATCACAGATTAAAAATTGTTCGATCTAAATTGCACATGCAATAAATTTTTTTGAGAAGGGAAGTCATAAAAAGACTTCTCGCGCTCTGGGTTGCAGTGAGAGGGCGTGTCTATCTTTTAGTAATTAAAAAGCACCCGTGTTCGTTAGATATGAAATGGGGGGGGGGGAATTATTAAACAATCAACTGATTGTTTAAAAATTTCCCCTAGACTTTTACTGACTCAATACACATGTGTTCCTTCAGTTGTCCTGTGCGTTCCAGAGCCAAGCTAACTCTTTAAAAAATTACTGCTAAATATAAAACTCATCGGGTGGTTTAAACTTCTGCTATTGTATATAGCAGAAGTTTAAACCTCCCTTATATGTTTTATTATAGGCAAGAAGCTGCTAGCTTTGAAAGGCTTAGGTACAATAGATACACCATATTACAACAACAAATGATTACTGTAGTCTTATATTTATGGGAGCTTTTTGTAACGGAGTGTTGCAAGGCTTCCCACAAGGTGGACCGATAACCTAGTGAGGGTCGCGGGAAACCGATGGATGCGAGAAGCACAGGACCGGTCGTTATGGCGACACTTGGGGAAGCAACAGTGGACGTCTTTCGGCTGAAATGATGATGATGAAGAAGCTACTTAGGTACACAATATTTTCCTATTCTATAAATATGTAAATATTATACTACTGTTTGTTGATCATCTTAAAAGGAAGAATGAATTTAAATTGTAATATCCTTAACGAAAGGCTCATTTTAATGGGGAATTACCAAGATCCATAAGGAAATACGCTTTTTCTATTATTATCACTTCTTCGTAACAAAGTCTAGAGACGTTTACTGAATTGGAATCCCGTCATATACCTACTCACTATTAACATACTCATATCATGACAAATGTCTACATGGTTAGGTATTCAATGGTTAGTTACCTGAATAAAAACAAGGTTTAAAAGTACCGAATAACTGAAGAAATGCTCTCCATTTTTAACCGACTTCAAAAAGAAGCAGGTTCTATGTTCGGCTGAATTTTTTTTTTTATGTATGTTCACCGATTTCTCTGTCAATTGGGGACCGATTTTGAAACTCATTTTTTTGATTGAAAGGTTAATTTATGCTTCAAGTTGGTCCCATAGATAATATTGTTATGATCTGATGACGAACTTCGAAGATAATTATGGAACAGAACTCTTCATGAGATCACAGTAGAACTGTTGTAACAAGTAAAATTGTTTTTTTCTTATCTTGAAGTCGGTTGTAATTTATTATTTTTTTTGTAAAAAAATCTTTACTTCCCTTTCTTTTCGTATTCCATACATCAAAATGGATGGGTATGCTATAATCGGCGGTAAGTTGCTCTTTGAGGAGTGGTCGCGGCAGTGGTGCCACGGCATCCTTTCTTTCCTATTGACGTAGATCCTCTCCGGACATGGGTACCTATTTCGAATTCAGTGGGAAAAAACGCTCGAGAAAAAATGATAAATACCGCAGTGGAAGTCAGTCCAGTTTGGGTTAACCTTTTAAGCGCCGCGCCGCGTCCTCGTCCAAGCGAACAACGGCGGTGACCTCTCGCGTCTGAGACCGAGACCATGCTACGGAGCGAGAGAGAAGGGAAAGTATAGTCACCTTTTGCGATGCAGTAGGTAATGCGAGGAAATGAAGGTGATGGAAACGCCCCGGCCATGGAGAATCGAAGGGCGATTACCGTCCACCGTAGCAGCGAGTTTACGGGGAGCAATATTCTTGTATTTATTCTTTGTATCTTAAACTTTTTAGTAATGACATTCTGTAAATCGTTTTGGATGTCTTAATGCTAAAGTTATCCGTTATTATGAAAGATGTTGGTGCCTGTGATACAATGTTTTTCGAACTCTTTTTCTGTATTTACCACGCATAATTTGACAAAACTGTTTTTATCAATTGAATTTTTCTGTGTATTTTCTGAAATAAACTATTATTATTATATATTTATTATTATTATAATGGGTAGCTCACCGTCCGATAACAACCAAGCCAGAGTTAACGGCACGTTGTGTTTCATCGCCTTAAAAAGCTGTCAACAAAATTGATGGCCCCTCTAGTGCCGATGCTAGGGCTGCATGATTATTCGGAAGCCCTTTGATTACGTAAAGGAAAACAAGGTACACGTCTGACATTCCCTCTTGCTTCTCCCAGAAGCTGTTTGATGACTTTCTACCTCAAAAAAAGTAATTAGTATAGAGAGTGGTATAAGGAGTGGTTTAAGTGAAGAAATTGCTTTTCATTTTATTTCTCAGTGCATTGCTTTTGCAGGCTTCAAAATGGAAAATTATTTCCGAGCGAAGATATTAACCTTTCGAATGTCTTAAGTTACACAGTCCGACATAAGGTAATTGTCTTTCTATTGTGTCTCTAATTACGACATTCAAAGAGTTAATTAATGACAATAGTTGCCGCAACTGCGCTAGGTGCATGCGTTTTGCAGGCTTCAAAATTGAAAATGATTTCAGAGTGAACTTATTAAATGACAATACAGCAAATCTATGCACTAGATTGAGCTCTAGCTCACCGTCCGGTTTGGACAAAACCCTAGTCGACTCGGCGCGTTGTGTTCCACGCGCGCCTCACAGAGATTTCAGCAAAATTGACAGAGCCAGTTAGGGCCGAAGCTTGGCAGGGTTGCGGATTCTTCGAAGGAGCTAGCGTTGCCCTCGCAAAAAAGGGCAACTGAAGAAATACTAAGAGTCTGACACTCCTCGCTCCACCTAGAGCGGGAGAAGTCATTTGATGACAACCCAGGCCTAAAAAACTAGGCGCAATAGGCGTGATGTAATGCTGATTTTTTAACTACGCCTAATAAATTGTATTTATAGGGTTATTGTTTCATACGCAGTCCTATTACAATAAATCGATTATATTCAAAACTTCGTTAAGCACGTGGTTTCCATTCCTGTCGCCTATAAATCGCGCATAAAATTATCCTAAATATCTGAAGTGGACACTTATTGGATGTTATTGAATGTCAAGTATTTGATTTGGCATTCATATAAGCTGCCATTGGGTACCTAAACGACATGGGTTTTGCATATAGGTATGTACATATTATAACGTACATAGGGACTTTTTTGTGTTTCTATTTTAAAGAATGAGTTGTTTGTTCCATACCTAAGTGTCTGCGAACATTTTAGCACGACCCAAAGATGAGGTGCTAAGCTTTGGAGTTCCCAATATATCGATTTATTATATTGCTTCGACTTTGGCCTCAGGCTATCTAGATTTATTGCCTCAATTCCCATCTTCACATCAGACGCGGATTAGAGACCAACTTAGCATTTATATCAAAAGCTCTTTTATCACGACTGGCCTGTTAGTCTAACAGTAAGTGGCCCTGACTGCTATGCTGAAGGTCGTGGGTTCGATTCCCACCCAGGACAAATGTTAATGTGATTATCATGACCATTTGTTCTATGTCTGGGTGTAATTTATCTTTAATATGTTTAGAAATATATAAGTATGTTTATCAGTTGTCTAGCTGATAATAAAGGACATAAGAGAAGCTCTGCTTAGCTTGGGACTAGACGACGTTATGTAATAGTTGTGAAGTATTATTATTATATCATAATCCCGCCTTTTAACCCTCTTCGTGCTTAGCTATTACCTCAGATACATTAAGGGACAAAATGCCCCTAAATATGACGAGCTCACCCTACGTGACGCTGCAACGTTGCCCAGTGTCCCGCAACTTGCCCCCAGTTGCCCCCCAACATTGTACGACGCATTCACACATAAATGCGTCGCGGGATATGTCTTAGGACAATTTGACAAAGTTGCGCTTCGAGGTGCGGCATTTTGGGGGACATTTGATTCCCTGATGTGTCCGAAGTTTTATAGGGACTCATGTTTCAAAAACGCCATAGTCTGTTATTTAGTTTCTACCAGTGGCAGGCCGCGTGAAAGTAGAAATTATATCCTTATGTTACTCAGTGATAAAGCAGCTATCTGCCGGTGAAAGAATTTTTAAAATCGGTCTAGTAGTTTTTAATCATAAAAAAAAATACGAATCATTCCTTATAATAATACACTCGAGAGCAAAAAAATCGCACATCATAACTCTTTTTGTTAAGGCAGATTTTTTCATGAATATGAATAGTTATTGAAAACATGTCGTACACTAATTGAAAGCCTATTTAATTACCTTTCTAATGATATTAAATACAGTGTAAAAAAATATCCTTGAAAGGTTTTAGAGCACAAAATCCAATAAATGGTAAAAAATACCAAATTTCACTTAAGAAAGAATGAGAGTCAAACTTAAAATTCTTGGTCATCTTGTTTGTCAATAAAGTGTATTCTCTCCCTTAGCCTTATTTACAGCTGTTACTCGATTTTTCATCAGCTGTATTAATTTTATCATGAAATCTTAGGGTATAACGTCCCAATTCTCGTCAATGACAAATTTAAGCTCTTAGAGGCGTGGAGAGCCAGGCTTTCTGCACTAAGTCTTCTTTCAAGGTCATTCCAGATATGTTCAATTGGATTAAGATCAGAACTACGAGCTGGCCTCTCTATCGCAATGATTCCAACGTCTTACATGTAGTCGCAAACTGTTCTAGCGACATGCGATCTGGTGCTGTTCTGCATTAAGGAAAAAAAATCTACCATAAGCCACACAAGTGGCTTCACACATTCTTCGAGCACTTTTTTGATGTATCATAAACCCGTCAACCCTCTCGATATCAGGCCAGTAATGGCCCAGTGATGAATACAATGTCAGTTTTAGTGTCCAACATTATGCCACCCCAATTCACCTCCAAAACCCACTTCTTTGCTTATGCAGCATTGTTAAAATTGCCCTGATGACCTTCTGTAGACCCGGCAGCATCAATCATGGTCATCTAGGTCATTCTGCACTTATCAGAAAACACAACAGCTTGTCATTACGCATACATCCAATTTTAGTGTTTCTTGGCAAATTATTGCCGCGCTTGTCGGTGAGCTGTGGTCAATTTGGTTCCATTTGAGGAGTGATGTGTAGTCAGGCCTGCTTCATTCAGTCTTTTCCTAATCGTCCACTGACTTATACTGATATTGCAAACTTCTTGAAGCCTTTGTGTCAGTTCAATCGAGTTCAGTAGCCGATTTCTCAAAGTACTTGTTACAGAAAAGCGATAATCACGCCCTGATCCTATGCGCCACCGGCCATATCCTAGTCGCCGAATATACCCACGGGTCTCTTAAAACCTCTGGTATACCAGTCGAACAGGAAAGCAGCTCAAATTTAGCTATCGGGTGACTTCATTTTGATTATGGCCTGCTTTGGGCAAGGCAATAACTTGAACGGCTTCTGCGGGCGTGGTATCCATACTTTTCCAGTAAATCCATCTGTTTCTAATAGAGACGTTATCACCTTAACGGAAACTGGTTAAAACTTCAAAACAGCACCCTTTTTGTAGCTCTAGGTAAAGGTGCAAGTAGTGAAATGAAAATGGGTGAATTTGGGGAATTGGGTATACCGCTGGTTTTTGTGAGTTACGTGAAGCTCAATGATCTTAATTTTGTGTTTTTATAAAGCTAACTCTGTATGCTTCAATTTTGCTAAATAATTTGTACTCAATATCTTTAGATTAAAGAATAAAACAGTATTAAACGAAATTACAAGCCATGTGCGATTTTTTTGCTCTCAAGTGTATATTTGCAAAAATCTCAATTGTTTTAGCACCTTGTAAATCTCAACCTGTAGGTGTCAACAATTAAGTAAATTATTTTAATCGCCATCAACTCCATTCATGCATAGACAAGTAATTGTTTTAAAATCAAAGAATGCTTTGTACTCTGAGAACTGCAGTGGCCCTGACCTGACCTGGGACTTGAACCTAAACAATGAAGGCATTACTATCGGCGGGTCATTAACATTCAAAATTAACGCTTCACAGATTAACTTTAATTTGATATTAATTAGCGTTTAATTAAACTAAGACTTATCGCTTATTTATGTCATCTTTGTTATGCAAAGAATTAAAATTACATAAGAATAACAAAGGAACGTTACTATTTTTTTGATTACCTTTGGTTTCAATTTCAATATTTTTTTAATATTAACTATTAATAGTGTTTTATTAATCAGCACCACTTAAGGCTGCCATCAGACGGACTGCATCGCAGCAACCGCACCCAGTCCATATATTCAACTGCATGCAGTTTGATCTGACGTTGCGCAGTTGGCGCCACGCATCTAGCCCAAGAGGATTTGATCTTTAATTGCCTCAAAATAAAGTTGACAATGTCAATGTGCGTTTGCTCTTTGTAATTAACTGCACACTGACTGTATGCGTTTAGCGATGGACAGCGTGCGTCAACACTACACAACTGTAGCCGACTACGTAAAGTTGAAGGCACGACTGCATGCAGTTGATATTGACTTCACTCGACTGCAGCCGACCGCGTTCAGTTGATATCATGACTGCACGAAGTCGAACGTACAACTGCATGCAGTTAAATATATCGACCGCGTGCGATCGCTGCGATGCAGTCCATCTGATGTCAGCCTAATATGTGAGCAAAACTGTAAAGCCCTAGAGCGCCAATGCCTTCTAGGGCTACGGGAAAACTTCTGAAAAGGAAACTTGTAGGTGGTCAAAAATAGAGCGGTAGACAGAAGTCATTAGATGAATTCCCGCCTCAAAAAAAACCCTCAACAAAAACTAAATGTTAAGGAAGTTCTCTGGTAAAGGGTCTCAATCTACACATTGCTTTAACCCATTAAATGTAAAAATAGAGACCACCACGGCGTTATTACTTAACCCAATAAAATTAGTATAACATTTAAACATAATAACATAAAAAAAGCTATGCTCGAATTGATAACCCCAAAAACATGAAAATTGAACATAATTATTTTGGTGAAATACTGTAAATGTTTATACTGGTATAATAATATCTGCGGTACCCCTTTAAAACTTACAGAAGCGGCGTGATGTTATATTAAATAAGTAGGCATGAGCAATCCCAGTAGATTTCAATATTTTTTTTACTTTTTTTTTTATTGGTAAAAACTAGTGCTGACTGCGATCCCACCTGAGGATACACGGTGATCCAATCGTTGATGGTGAGGCGCACTAAGTTTATTAGGATCCTATTCACTCTAGCCTTGAAGACACCTAAATTATAATTGGGCGGGAAGACCACAGCAAATAAATGGTTCCAGTCCTTCGAAGTATGCGGTAAGATCTGGGACTGTATTAGCTCAAACAAAAGAACAATTGAAATAGGTTAATCGAAAATATTGCTGAACAAGACACACAAAAAAAACATTCAGCCGAATTAAGAACCTCTTCCTTTTTTGAAGTCGGTTAAAATCTACATAATTGTTAGCTCAAATTGGCAACTAGACAAAAAAGAATAGACCTTTAAAATTGATTTATTGACATATTATCACGACATCAATATAAAAACAACAATCGGTTGTACGTTGTACGGACATAGTTAATAATGTTGCCAACACATTTTCTTGAAACTGGTCCTGTGACTATAGTACCTACATAGACACATTAATTATATGTTATGTTACCATTAATTAATCGATCTCATAAACGAGATCAGATGGCGTAGATTGCTTGTTGTTTTTTCTTGTTTTACTCTAAAACATATATACACAGATCTTTATTTCATAAATATTATAAACATAACTTATTAATTTCCGGCATCCAATCAGTTTAGGAAACCATTGGGCATCGTTTTATGTTGTTCAAGATTGTCAATACCTAGGGAAGTTAATTGGGGCTTTAGGTGTCTTGATCGGAAGTGAGTTTTTTTGAGGTTTTAAATCATCGAATGATTTCTCCCGCTCCAGTGCGGAGTAGGAGGGCGTGTCAGACTTTTACTTTACTAAAACCATACCTATGTTCCTTCAGTTGCCTTGTGTTCCATGACCACGGGTTTCCCTTTCAGAAGTCGACTACGGTATCGGAAATATGATATGGGTAGTTTTAAATAATATATCTACTTTGCACTCATTGTAAAAGCCTTCATAAGATAAGCTATAAAATGGCTATAACTACTCGGAACTTAATCATACTTTTAATGATTATGACATTTATAACTTAACACTTAAAATTTAAAACATGTTAACTGCTAAAAAAATATAATAATATCAATAAAGAAACAGGAAGGAAGAAAACGTCAAAACATAAACATAGATCTTAAAATGCTGATAGCTTTCTTTTTTAAATGTGACGACTATGGTATTTCCAAGTTAACCACCAAATTATTTATTTATTACCTTACGTCAAATTTTGATAATTTATTTAGCTTTGCCAATATTATTTTTAACCGACTTCGAAAAGGAGGAGGTTCTATGTTCGGCTGAATGTATGTTTTTTTTATGTATGTTCACCGATATCTCGGTCAATTGTGGACCGATTTTGAAAATTATTTTTGTGATTGAAAGATCCTATAGAAATATTGTTATGATCTGGTCGTGAAATTCAAAGATATGAAACAGAACTCCTCATAGCAAGTAAAATTACTTTATTTATACGTGTAGGCGATGACTGATTGAAAGAAAGGGTGGGGGGGTTGTATCAAACTGATCTGGTGATGAAGCGGGAAGTTAAATTAATGTAATCTAACCGTGTTTAGGATTAATATAATCGTTATGAGATGCACTCTGGCTATAAGGTATTTAAGTCTGGCTGAGGAGTACTTTTTAGTGGTGGGAACATAACTAAAAAATAAAAAATAATAAAAAAATTACAACAAAAATTAAACCGACTTCAATGAAGAAGAGACAAAACTATCTATTATCTGTGTCTTTCAGTTGCCCTTTGCGTTCTAGTACTACAGATTTCCATCCCTGCTATGGTTGAGGAGCCATATCAGGCATGGAATCCCGTGGTTAATAATCTCTGGGACACGCCCACCGCGTGATCGGCGTGTGTGACACACGTGTGCGCAGTGTAGTTCTAACTTTACACGCCTGATTTGTACGTAGAACGACGTCTAGAAACACTGACTTCCGAAATTAAAGTTATTTTGTACTTTCAGTGTTTTTTTACATTGAAGTCGGTTTTATTTATTTTTTATAAATAGTTTTGCTTAGTAAATTTTATAGCCTTATTAACCTTCATTTCGTAGACGATGTGTATCTGTTCAACAATAATACAGCAAAATAATACACAGCTTATCTAAAACTGCAAAATTGTTAGACAAATCAAAATTAAAAATCAAATGTTAGGTATTACAAAATTAATAGGACAGAGTTGAGTAAAGTTCAAAGACAGATTTAAAGATAAGAGGGTGATATTATTAAAGACATTAGGAATTACAACAAAAGACTGGTTTAAAAAGTATTAAAAATAACTGTAAAAATAGCTAACTGTTATCTAAAAAAAGGTAAAAGAAGTTTTTTCAAATATTAACTTGTGGATCACACATGATTAAAAATAAAGTAATGATAACAACCAAACGGATAGTGCAAAAACAAGAGAAATATATAGAAAGAAAGAGAGAAAACGTTTATTTGTACAACATTTTAGAAGTCCCCCTCCTCTAATATTCACTGTTCTAAGCAATATCCGTCTATTACTACTGTGATACTATATTTTCGGTTACTGTATACGAAGTTTAATTCAGTGAAATAAAGAACAATAGATTTTGCTATCGGGTACCTTCCTTTAAGATTTTTGACATTTTAATATCATACTCTCCATTTCTGCCATTCTCCGTTTTGCTAATGACATGTTCTCTATTCTGCTCAGCTGCTGAGCTCAAACGTATGCTACAACACTAAAACAATGCAAGGCTTGATATTGGAATGAACTTGAATTCGTTGAAGACTAAAGTCCTGACCCACGAAGCGCCAAAAACCATCAAAGCAGACGAGGAGGCAAAAACACATCATGTAGGTGAATACTTTTAAGTGGGCCAAGTAGTCTCTTTTCAGGCTAGGTACGACAATCGTAAGAGGCACTGATAACGCACTGGAGGAGGTACTGTTCCATGAACGTGTTTATGAAGTGCTACTTTTCCATACACTAAAGCGCAAGCCTAACGGCATGTGTATCGTACTGATTCTACTATTCTGTAGGCGCTCAAACTTTGTCTGAGTGAAGACGCTCAGAAGTTCAAACTTAGGTTTGCCAAAGAGCGATGGAACGTATCATTCTGCAAATAAAACAAACCGACTAAATCTGCCAAATTGATGATGAAAACAAATCTATAAGGCTGACGTGGAACTGGATGGGTCATAAATATAGTACCTTTATAGACAGATGAGCCAAGATTATCACACAGTGCGTAGGAAACTCTAGCGGACGATTTGAACCTGTTCTTGACAGGTTAGTCAGCATTCGTTCTTGACAGGTCAGTCGCATTCTTGACAGAGTAATAGATAAAACACAAAGAGAGCTGAAAAAGGATGCTGAGGGTGGCCTTTGTCCTGCACAGCAGTGGAACAAGGTTAGGTAAAAATAAATATGCAAAATGTGATATAATAGACGTACGCTTACGTGTGCCGATGCGCTACCAGTGTAGTGCGTTGATTCCCATACTATTTGCCTACAATTAAAATGACTAATTTCTTATGAAAACATTATTTAAGTGCATTCAAGTAAATCTTCAGAGCAAAGATGGCTTGAGTAATGATTCATCATCATCATCATTTCAGCCGATAGACGTCCACTGTTGGACATAGGCGTCCCCCAAGTGTCGCCACAATGCACGATCCTGTGCGTCTCTCATCCATCGGATTCCCACAACCTTCACCAGGTCACCTTGTAGGAGGCCTTCCGACGCAACCGAGTAATGATTATCAATGAGTAATGATAATTGGGTTAAATAAATCTAACATAATATGTTGTATAGTGGAAAGTCTTTTGTTAAGAACCAACCTACACTCATCTGTTTCGTCCTTCGTCTAACACTCTATACTCATAAAAATATTATAGGATAACCTAAAATTATACGTGTTCAGGAATATTTAGTAATAAATGAATTATGTATTTTTGTCAGGAAAACTTCAGATATAGATCTAAAGATAAAACAACTTGTATGTTGCGGCGTTACTTTACTTATAAAATACGTTTATTGCCTACTTAAATCATGCTTAGTTTGTTAATTTATTTATCCTATAGCAGGCAGGGAATGGTAGGTACCACATGCCGAACAAACTTTGGGCGTAATTATGTATATATTTTAAAATTTCACCACATTTTGGTACTGTAGCTGCAAGATTAACACGGGAGAAAAACTAGCAATGCGACGCTTCGCACGGGTAGTACTATCTAATAATATGTATTTTAAAGCGAGTGTCGAAAATTGCTGCAGCACTAAACTTTGGTACGCAGGCTGCTGACTTACTAGCTTTTGTTTAACATACATACATATAATATGTCATTATGTGCCAACCATTACATTGGTATCATCACAATTCGTGATAGCAATCATTTTCAATTTCTGTACCTAGAAACGGCTGGATCAGAACTTACATCATCATCATCATCATTTCAGCCGATACACGTCCACTGTTGGACATAGGCCTCCCCCAAGCGTCCCCATATCGAACGATCCTGTGCGAACTTTCACTAGTAGATAATTGATGTTCTATTAGGCTAATTTTATTTAAAAAAAGGAACAAGGGTTCCACAAAAAAAAAACCGCTTCTAGAAATTGTAACTAAATGGTATTGTGCTGTTTTGCGAGTGTGACGCGCGAAGCCGCGGGCGCCAGCTAGTCAGCCAACCTAGTCTATACTAATATTATTTATAAAGAGGAAAGATTTGTATTTTTGTATGTAACGAATAAAGTCAAAAACGACTGTGCCGATTTAAAAAATTCTTACACCATTTGGAAAGCTACATTCACCCTGAGTAACATAGGCTATATTTATTGCCCGTGCGAAGCCGGGACGGGCCGCTAGTCTTAAATAAAAGTTACAGAGAAAAATAGTTACAGATTTTAGAGTTTCCTTTGCAGAGAAGAACAGGCAATTGTTTCTGATAACCTTTTCTGACCCCCTCTTGGGTTAAGACAAAAAAGCACTAATGGTACTCCTATATCAAATCTACTATAAATAAACACGTGACATAGATTTATTGCCTTTTTTTGTTAAATATTGAATCAAACCTATGAATACTTTAATGGTCGCAATTTATCATAAAATTGATTAGCAATTAGAATCGAAATATAATAAAATGGCCATAACTAAATGATTTAAAATCATCAGTGATTATCTTGTTACGGTTCGTTCTGAACTATTTAATAATGCTAATAAATATTAGGTAAGTAAATATTTGTTAGCAAAAGTTACGGTTTTCCGACTTACAGTGTTTCATAAGAAGGAAAACCGTAACTTTTGTACAATTAAAACCGCAAGAGGTATCGATATTTTCATTTTATGTTGAAGGTTGTAGTCATTTGTCTATTAGGTAGGTACATCAAATTGAATCACAATGTGACGGTATTAAGGTTACCACGAACTCATAAAGTTGTAATTGTATTATTATCAATTTAATTATCTGAGTTAATGAGTAGGCAGACCCGATCATATGTAGGTGGTATTGATAAAGGTGCTGTTACATAGACGCGAGCCATTTGGATTTCAATGTGATTTTTTGGACACTTTTTAGGGTCTAGCTATGATATTATCCGGGTATGTCAACTAATGTAACTAAAAAAAAGACGTGTGGCACTCGGGGACTGCCGCGGTAAAGCTATTGCATAGCATTTTTATCAACTTATGCAATTATAATTATTTATTTATTTTATTTATGCAGTATTTTTTTTCCTATGTTTTTTTTTCTTTGATATTAATTGAAGTTACACTTTCACACATTGAATTGAATTTTGATTGATTGTTCACTCATTTCTTTTCTTATCGGTCACCACGCTCAAAAAACAAATGAGTGGGGGTGTTAGGTTATTTTCGTTACGGAATTTCTGGATTCGGTCTCCACGGTCAAGGCCCGCGATAGAAGCTATGCAATAGCTTAAAAAAAAAGGAAAACCCGTCCCTAGAATGAAAGGCAACGAAGGAACTAGGAGTGGGTTTCAGTCAGTAAAAGTCTGACACGATCTTCCGCTCCGCCCAAGTGCAAGAGATGTCATTGGATGAACCTAAAAAAAAGCTGCAGTAAGTTTCCAAGCCAGTACATACCGGACAGGCAGGGCTCGCTACTTGACAAGGACGTCGTATACACGTGTGACATATAGTTCCTAATATGTAGGTAACTCTATATATAGTAAAGACATATATGGCCTTCATAAACGCACGACTATTTTTTTTTTAGGTAAGTAGCTAAAAAGAACCTGTTCCTACGAATAGTTTGAGTATCTTGGACTAGGGGATTGTTCAAAGAGTCACCGCCGCATTTTTTTTATGGGTAGTATTTAAACGAGTGACTGTAAATTAAAATTTTAAGTGACAAAAATAATTATTTTGGGTTATAGAAATAATAAGTGAGCGACTGACTGCGAGTGACGAGAAATCAATAGAACAGCGACTTAGAAACTTTAATTTGAGTTACTTAAAATACAAAATGAGAAGCTTCATAATATTTGAGCGACCTAATATGTAATAATTAAAAAATGGTGAAATAAAATCTGCGAGCAACTTGGTCGTAGCGTTCGCCGGCCGCTGCCGCGGCACCGCTCGCTTCGCTCACTCGGCTCACGCGCGGTAGGTCACAGTTCTAACCTAACCTAACCTATTTCACCCAGTTCAAATGATGAATCTACCTGCGACTAGATAATTAGACAATGATGAAAACATTAGCTAGCGTAAATTCCTTATTTAAAACCTCATTTTTAGGGTTCCGTAGTCAACTAGGAACCCTTATAGTTTCGCCATGTCTGTCTGTCCGTCTGTCTGTCTGTCCGTCCTCGCTTAATCTCTGTGACCGTTAGCACTAGAAAGCTGAAATTTGGTACCAATATGTATATCAATCACGCCGACAAAGTGATAAAATAAAAATTGGAAAAAAATGTTTTATTAGGGTAGCCCCCCTATATGTAAAGTGGGAAGTGATTTTTTTTTTAATTTCAACCCTAACGTGTAATATATTGTTGGATAGGTATTTAAAAATGAATAGGGGTTTACTAAAATCATTTTTTGATAATGTCAATAATTTCGGAAATAATCGCTCCAAAAGTAAAAAACAATGTGTCCCCCCCCCCTCTAACTTTTGAACCATAAGTTTAGAAAATATGAAAAAAATCTGAAAAGTAGAACTTTATAAGGACTTTCTAGGAAAATCATTTAGAACTTGATGGAAAGAACAGTTTTTGTACAAAAAAGACAAAAAGTTTGTACAAAATAATTTCTGGACTAAGTTTGTAGTATAATCGTATATGCAAGCATTTTTTTAAACTCATAAGTGGGTACACTTATTGTGACGGACGGGAAACTACGGAACCCTACACTGTGCGTGGCCCGACATGCTCTTGGCCGGTTTTTATTTCTAGTCGCTCACTTATTATTTTAGTCGCTCACATAGTAATTTAATCCGCTCAAGTTATTAAAACAGTATCTCATCATCAGTCGTTAAGTTTTTTTTTAGTCGCTTGTTTTATTATGAATATGTTCGCCGTTGACCATATCTCACCTGATGGTAAGCGATAATGTGGCCGACGTTAGAGCACGCTTGCTGAGAAGCAACCTATTCACTCTTGACAAAGTTCCAACTGATGGAACACGGGTGGGTTTTAGTCAATAAAAGCCTGACAATCCCTCTCCCGATTTCCCACTCCCGAAATAGGAATTTCACTAATAGATTCTTATTGACCTCAGCTATTATTTAGACCCTGAACAACCCTGAACTTTCGGGACTAGACGATCATCTATTACTTACACGCACTGAGACATCTCTGTGTCTCAGACAGCACATTAACCCAATGGTCCCGATTGTCATTTCTACATGTCAGTCAAAGATCCAAGAAAATCTGACAACCTGTCTCATCAAGGGTAATGGCTCGGTAGTTTGATCAGTTGATCTAAAAAACACTTCTAGTGACACCATTATTTATAATAACTAAAAATAAAATCCAACTTTCTTTACCAATTTTATTGATTGTGTACCCAAAAGTAACAGTGTCCTATTACAATTTATTAAATAATTCTACCTACTTAAGTACCTACTCAAAAACATTAAGCAAGGAATGATTATTTTTCACAACATAAACATCTCATCATAACAAGAGGTGACTAGTATTCATTCATAGAATAAACTCTAGTAACCTATCTGCGTGTAACCGCGGCGTGTGGTAACGTTGAAAACAACAACTTACCTACCTACACAAAATAAATGCCATTGAAATGAGTAACAAATAGGGTTTTCCTATTTTGCGTTATTATACACAACTGAAAATTTGAGAGGAACAGGGAAATTTTCTTCACAAAATCAACAACATAAAGTACTTAATAGACTCTCTTTTTATGGCTGAATATAAAATAAATAACTTACTCCTGCTCTGGGTGGAGTGAGAGGGAATGTTGGACTTTTACTGACAACAACAACCCAACAGTGCTACAACTTAGGGGTCTTTAAGTCAAGAGTGAATAGGTTACTTCTAGGCAAGCGTGCTCCATCATTGCTTACCATCAGGTGAGATGGTGGTCAAACGCGAGCCTATCAATAATAAAAAAAGTGTTCTTTAAGCTGCCCTTTGTGTACTAATGCCACTCTTTCGAACCTCGTAGACCCCATACTCACTAGATTCAACTTATTCCGACTTATATGTGTTCGTTGAGGCTTTCAAAATAGCCATGTTATAGTCCAAAGTACCTACTAACTGATATTTTTTTAATCTACTTCAAAAAGGAGGCGATTATATGCCGACTCTATTTCCCTCAATATTTTTACGAATACAAAGAGGTCAGAGAGCTTTTTTTGGGGCTCCTAGGTTAATTAGATATGATACATTACACAATTTTTTAAATACTTGGACTCCTAGTCTACCTAGTCTTAGGGTGCTTTTCCTTCAGAGATGTGCTTTGGTACGTACTACGAATGTGTTTGATATACATCAATCATATTCATGAATCCTTAAAACTAAGCACTGGTGGGATATGTTCAACTAAGCTTAATCTTAACCTTCGTGCATCCAAAAACATGCTTCTTCATATTCCTTCTCACCGTACTGGCTTTATGTCCAATTCTTACGCTGTTTCCACCCTAAAACTCTGGAATGTGCTTCCCCTTGACATCAAAAAAGCTGAAAGTAAATTATCCTTCAAACGTAAAATTCGGAACAACTACTTGAAGTCCTCTCAACCTTAGTTCGGTCTTCGTTCAAAATTGTTATTAAGTTCTCATAGTGATTTGATATTTTTCATAGTATTTATTAGTTTATTATTTTAGCATATATATGTATTTTATTATTATAAATAACTTATTTTAGATTTTTCCATTTGAACTATTTGTTATGTAGGTATTTGTTTATTGTGCAAACCTACCACAGTGTTGTCTTTTTTAACCCAAAGATTGACTGGTACATAATGCCTTGTGGCATTAAGTCCGCCTATGTACCACTATTGGACATGAAGTTTAAATAAATAAATAAATAAACTAAGCTATGTTTTTTTATGGATTAATGCCTACTCTGGATGTGTGCTATGGAAGGGTGCTATGGATGCAATTATCGCGAGTTGTGTAGCTTCGTGCAGAGCAGACTTCCTAGAGTAGGCGCCACACTTTCCCTATCGTCGATACATCGCATAGCTCGAGCTGCGCATCTTCCTTGCACAGACTTTTCAGTGACGAATCTTCGTAGCACAGATTTGCTAAATATATAGCGGGCTATATAGCAGGGAAAGAAATCTTACTTACGAATAAAAAAAATCGGCCTCTCCATACAAACCGTTCAATCAAGGTTTTTAATTTTGTATGATGAGGCTTATCTTTTTATTCGTTTCCTGAAAAAACCGGCCAAGAGCGTGTCGGGCCACGCTCAGTGTAGGGTTCCGTAGTTTCCCGTCCGTCACAATAAGTGTACTCACTTATGAGTTTAAAAAAATGCTTGCATATACGATTATACTACAAACTTAGTCCAGAAATTATTTTGTACAACCTTTTTGTCTTTTTTGTACAAAAACTGTTCTTTCCATCAAGTTCAAAATAATTTTCCTAGAAAGTCCTTATAAAGTTCTACTTTTCAGATATTTTTCATATTTTTTAAACCTATGGTTCAAAAGTTAGAGGGGGGGGGACACATTGTTTTTTACTTTTGGAGCGATTATTTCCTAAATTATTAACATTATCAAAAAATGATTTAAGTAAACCCCGATTCATTTTTAAATACCTATCCAACAATATATCACACGTTATGGTTGAAATTAAAAAAAAAAATCACTTCCCACTTTACATATAGGGGGGCTACCCTAATAAAACATTTTTTTCTTATTTTTATTTTACCACTTTGTCGGCGTGATTGATATACATATTGGTACCAAATTTCAGCTTTCTAGTGCTAACGGTCACAGAGATTAAGCGAGGACAGACAGACATGGCGAAACTATAAGGGTTCCTAGTTGACTACGGGACCCTAAAAAAGACTTGTGGAGAGTTGTTCAGTTTCGTCTACTGTGCAAGCCCCTTGAGTTTGTGGAGGGCTGTCCCTTACATCCTGTATAAGTAGCTTAGCATCAGTAGAAACGATAAAATGGTTTTGTAGCTTAGCTTTCACATCCTCGCCTCATAGCTGCATAGACACAAACCTTACACCTGCCACTGTGTCCAAATAAGAACCGTTTCGTTAAAATACCACGATGTCAGTTTAAGGAATTTAAGAAACTCTTGGTATGGCATTTCTCAGATTCCTTCTCTGACATATAGTTTAATGTACATTATGTTACAAGTGTGCACCTATGGACATGTGTTAGTAAATGGTAAATAGTAGCAGCCCACTGCCACTTAAGTTTGGCGATTCTTCGGTTTATGTCCTCTTGAGTAGATTCGATCATATACAGAATTGGTTTTGAAAAAACCAAATTCCGGATGTTTGTCAATCAATCACGGCTCAACCAGTAAATGGTGGATTAGTACCATCGTAAGATCTTTTTTGTCCTATATGTATATATCTTTTTCTTTGAGGTGGGACTTCATCCAATGACTTCTCCCGCTGTAGGGTGAATCGAGAGGGCCTGTCAGACTTTTACTGACAAAAACCCACCTATGTCCTTCATCTGTTCTTTTCATACGAGGAACACGGTATCCCTTTTAAAAATTCGACGTTGCCCTAGTTGTCATCGGTCCTACTGGGCCCCTAAGGTTAAGGCTGATCTTTTTGAGGCGAGCGTAAAACGCACTACGCGCCATCATGTTGACGGCGACTTGATCCTGCCCCTACGGTGGCCAGGTCCACGGCGTGTCTGTTCCAGAACCCACCAGGCAGGTTGCTTTCACCTCCTTCATTAGCATTACTACTTCGTAGTAGGAGGCGTCTGCATCCCATTCTCACTTGCTCCGATCTATGGCCTGAATCAGGGCTCGACATTAGAGGTCGGCTCCACCGATCACTTCCATGACCACATGGCAGTACTCAGCATGGGCTACATCATGTCCAACTAGCTCTAACATCAAATAGGATAGGGCGAAAGTAACCGTGTGTAAAGACGGTTATATGAGCGTTCCACGTTATGTTCATAAAAACATAAGTACCTACCTACATTTATTCTCACGCATACATGACTCATAATTGTATCATAAGTCGACGTGATCAATCCACTGTACAAAATACGACATTGATAAACAACGGAAATTAACAATCACAGTTTGACGTTGAAAAGGTTACCTTATCCAGCTTTTAACAAAACCCTTTCCAATTTGCACTGAACATTAGGTACTATTACTTACATTATGACCGATTGTTGTAGATTAAGGGCGTAAGGGCAAGTGCTTCGATAGCAACCTTTTTGTTCATTTCCTATTCACATTATTAAAACACTTCTGGTCGAGATAAGCGAAGTTAATGTAGGTAGTGGTACCTACTTAAAAACCATTTGTATAAGTAGGTAGATAGCTAATTAGCTATGTAATAAATAAGGATTTGGTACTGATACTGACAGATATACAAATCATAGCATATGACGTCACAAAAGAAAAAACTTCGTTATGAAAGTGAAACTCTTCGGGTCACAAGATGTGACGTCGACGTCGGATCGTCGCTACGCTTTGTGTGTATCGGGCTTAGGTCGGAACTACATTAGACTGACGCGACGCACACGTGGTCCACGCCCGATTTGTATTTGTACGTAGAGACGCGTCGCGTGGCGTGGATCTAATCTATATTCTATACATATAAATAAAATTAGAGTGTCTGTTTGTAATATTGCCTTGAATATATGGTACATACACCAAAATAACATTTTTAACAATTTTTGTCAGTCTGTCTGTCTACCTGTCTGTTTGTCCGAGCTAATCTCTGAAATGGCTGGACCGATTTTGACGGGACTTTTTTTGGAAGGTAGCTGATGTAATAAGGAGTAACATAGGCTACTTTTATTTTAGAAAAAAAATAATTCAAGATCATGTAGTCCACGCGAACGAAGTCGCGGGCACAGCTAGTATAACTCTATAAGTCTAGTTGCCTATAAAATGAATGGAGAACGACGCGCCCAGATTGGCCCTCGTGTGCCTCATGTAGTTCTACCTTTAACTGGGGTATTATAGTTATTGATTTACCTACTAAACACACAGTTTAAAAAAATCATAATTAATGATTATCATTTAACTCGCCAGTTTTTTTCCTAATGTAGTGTGTAGTCAAGATAAAAACTCTTTGCTGATAAATAGACATGGGTACCTAAGTTTTTTATTTTTATACTGAGGTGTTTATTTAAGTGTCGCTGCACATGGGCCATACGCCACAGCCACAAACACCACCACGAGAAGCTAGAAGCGGCCACAAGCCACTTTACTTTTTTTTAACCCATGTGCGCAGTAGTATAATGGACTTTGTCGAAGATGGTTTAAATGCGCGAGCGGCGTGTGACAGCGTTTTGTATCGGCGTTTAGAGACCAGTGCGAGCCACAAGAAGCAAGCAACTGCGTTTTGTAGCGTGTGGCGGCTTCCGGCGTCAACCATGTGTGGCGAATCCATATAAAATGTATGAAACTACAGGAAATATGCCGCTGGCAGCGTTTTGTGGTTGTAGACTTTGGCCCGTATGCGGCGACGGCGACCCATAAATGTCTAATTCAGCTTCATCTAATAATAATAAAGAGGAAGAGAGATAATATTATAATGACATAATAATAAAGAGGAGGAGAGGTAATATTATAAAGAGGCAAGATTTGTTTTTTTGTAATGTACAGACTCAAAAAGTACAGGACCGATTAAAAAAATCTTTCACCAGCATTCTACAATGCTACTTTATCACTGAGTGACATTGGTTATACCTGTAGGTATTTTCTAGTTTCAGCAACGTCGCTGTCACAGAGACTCAGCAGTCGCAAAAGCTTTGTTGCAACCGTGAGTTCATCATATCGACGGTTGAATGGCAAAATGATCTAAGCGACATAAAGTAAACTTTACAAAAGTGAACTCAAAATTTTAACTTTAAAACACTTTTTTGTAAAGTTTACTCAATGTCGCTTACACCATTTTGCCTTTCAACCGTCGATATGGTGACGCCACCTCGAAGAGATGCGAACTTTGACGAGAAATACTTAAATCTGCGGATGATTTCATCGAGTCATCGGAGAACCTCTCGTCTGGACACGAGTCGCAATGGCTAACCTGGAAAACTTGTTTAAAAAGAAAACTTTGCCCCACACTAGGAATAACTCCCGTATCGTGGGTACGTTCATGTAAAACGTTACATGTTAAATCGTTACACGTAAATTCACATACTACACAAGCAGGGTTGCCAGATCGGAACTTACCAAGTCCGGGACAATTCTATGTTGGGCCATGACTATACTTAACCTATGAATATACAGTGTGGAAAAATAAGCCGGGCCTTGGAGAGAAACCACCTTAAATCCTTACCTAAGTTGGCTCATTTTACTTATCTTCTATTCTATCTTATAATCTAAATAAATTCAGACTTGATAATAAAAAAAAACAAAACAAACCTCTCCTCGTGGTTCGTTGATTTAACAGACTTTTACTTAGCTGGCCTAGCGGTGTCATTTAATGTATTTTTTTTTAATTATTAAATTTTTTGGAATCCGGGACAATAGATCGAATTACTGGATACGGGACAAGAAGTAAAAGTCCGGGATAATCCCGGACATCTGGCAACCTTACACACAAGACACCCAGACTCCGAACACCTGTCTGTAAACCATACAAATATTTGTTCCGTGCGGGAATCGAACCTGCGACACGGTGCGCAGCAGCAAATCGCTAAACCACTCCGTTAACAGTACAGTCTTATCTTCTTTAAATTAATATAATAATAATAATAATAAGTGAGTCTTATTGCACCCTGGTTGGGTGCAACAAAACAATCTCCACTAGTGGGGCTTCTAGGAAGCCTCCGATCTTCAGTGTTGGTTTCTCCGCTGACCATGTCCCACCTTCCATCTTGCGTCACGTGCCCTGTTACCTTTTTTTTTTTTTTTTTTTTATAATGGATAGGCTCGCGTTTGACCACAATCTCACCTGATGGTAAGCGATGATGTGGCCGACGATGGAGCACGCTTGCCTAGAAGCAATCTATTCACTCTCGACTTAAAGACCCCTAGGTTATAGCTATCAGGAAACACAGACTCCGGCAGGTACAGGTACCTGTTCACTGTAAGGATCTAATGACGGCATTGCAGTGGCCGAATACTGGGCCTGGGCCAGGTAAGGAATTTAATTAGTAAAAAAAAATTGTCATCGACACGCTACGCCGCGCTGGTATCTTATGTGTTTTTTTTTATTTTTAGGTTGGATTTTATCTCTACTCTCCCTGCGGAACACGGCACGACATCTTTCGCCGTTTCCACTCTCCCTGATGACCGGGGTAGACTATGTACCCGTCCTACAGGTAGGCCTGGAACACTTGACAGAGGTAGTCGGGCACCCGGAGGTACCGATCTAAAATCTTCCAATACCTTTTTTTTATAGTAGGAAAAATCATCCAATGACAACGCTCTTGAGCGGAGCGGGAGATAGTGTCAGACTCTTACTGACTAAAAGACCCACCCCGTTCCTTCTAGCCTTCATACCAGGGCTCGAGCTGTCTTTCGAAACTAACCTTGCTCCCGCTCTAGGGTGGAGCGCGACTGCGTGTCAGAATTTTACTAACTAAACCCAACTGAATCCTTCAGTTGCTCTTTGGTTTGTGTTCCAGGACCACGGTATCCCTTTCAGAAACCCGTTCTGGCTAGTTTTGTTTCTATGTGTGTCGTGTGTTCATGTTCAATGTTCCTTCTTAGCCTCGCGGCACAGGACACCGCGGATCCCTTTCGGGTAGTACAAATATCTAACTAGGTATTTTATGACATCCATTACACTCTACAAATTGCGTTAATTACCTACTGCGTAATGGTAATCATGTTAAGTATCAGCTAAGTTAATAAGTTGTGCAAAACTTAGACACTACTTGCAGTTCTGCTCACGTAGCTACTTACTCAAGATAAGTACCAAGAACCGCGGCGGCGGAAAATGGTCAAAACACTTCTTACGCTCTGGGTGAAGCGTGAAGGAGTGTCAGACTTTTACTGACTAAAAGCACCTGTTCCTTCAGCTGCGTTTTGCATCCCGTTTATAATGGCCGCGAAAACTCTTCTGAACATTCTGGCAGTCCAATCTCAACCTACCAAGAGCCTATCTTCTTAAATCTAATTATTACTAGATCTTGGCACTTGATAGCTCGTTACTATAGTCACAAAATAGATAGATACAGAAGACAGTAGTCTACATAAAAAGCGCGCGCGAGCAACGCACACATAAATACCGCTCACGGACACGATAACTCGGCTCAATCGCCGGTCGCACTCGTACAATTCGGCGCAATGCGCTGACTCTAGCGCGATCGCCTAGCGTAGGTAAAAAGTGAAGTACATAAATGAGATTGACTTCTGTACCTATCTATTCTGTGCTCTATATTGGTCACTGTCGCGACTATTGAGCGAAGAGTAGTAGGTACACAAACCAACAGACTAAATAACAGCATCACTATATTTAAAATATGATTAACTTAGCCATAATGCATGGCAAATATTATTACCGTCGCTTAATACAGTCTACAAACATTGCGTATGGAAATTAGTTTGAGTGCATGGGCATGCCTAGCTACATAAGTGCTGATCTTAACTAATAGAGCACTTAGCGAGATCAACAACCAAACCGTATTTTTTCCTATGAGGAAACTAAAACGAAGGAAAATAGGAAACACCGTACAAACAGTTTTTTAAAACTTAATAATTTATTAATAGGTATCATTCAAGTTTTTCCTTTTCCCTATTTTAATTGATGAAACAGTAAATTAATTCAACTGCGTAGGTACTGCGGGTAACTTTAACGACTTATTGTAGATATTTCCGCTATCGTAAATGTAACATACATACATACCTACATAATCAGCCTTTTTAATGGTCCCACTGCTGGAAATCAGGCCTCCTCTCTAGAAGAAGGAATGTGCCGTAATCCAACACGCGCGTCCAGTGCGGGTTGGTAAATGTCACATGTCTTCGAATTTTTGGGTCTAGACATGCCGGTTTCCTTACGATGTTTTCCTTTACCGTTTTGAGAGCAGTGGTGATGAAATAAATTTCACAAAGTAATGCTCCTGGATGGGTTTGAACCTGCGACCCACAACTCGTAAGTCGGGGCCGTAACCACTCGGCCACCACTGCATCATCATCGTAAATGTAAAAGGTTTGAATTAGTTTTCTGCAAAGGTATATTATATTATTTTACTAGCTGTACCCGCGCGGCTTCGCTCCCGCTCTTCCCTACTTCAGCCTACTATACCCTACTCTACCCTACTATACCCTACTCTACCCTACCCTACTCTACTCTACCCTACTCTACCCTACTCTAACCTACTCTACCCTACTCTACCCTACTCTACTCTACCCTCCTCTACCTTACTCTACTCTACCCTACTCTACCCTACTCTACTCTACCCTACTCTACCCTACACTACCCTAATTTTCATTTTTTTTTCCATAAGAACCTTCTCCTCATAATAACGAACACAACAAAAAAAAAATTAGCGAAATCGGTCCAGACGTTGTTGAGTTATGCGCTTACCAACACATTTTGCGATTCATTTTTATATTATAGATATGTAGGTGGATATACGAGTAGGTATAACTTTTAGGAAGGAAATCATCCAATGACTTTGATAGCGAGAGGGCGTGTCAGACTTACTGACTGACTAAAACCCACTCCTATGTTCCTTCGTTCTATGACCCCGTGGTTATCATCCGCACAACCCATGGCCCCAGTAGGCTTTTGATATTTTCTTGAAGCGCGTGTGGAACACTACGCGCCGTAGCGCGTCGACGACTCGAGCTCGATTTGGACAGTTACCGGACAGCTGGACGGCCCAGATGACTGATTCTCGATAAGAATTTTTTTAGCTACTTTATATGCCAAGAATTCTTATTTAGTAGTACCTACTTATCTAGTAGGTACTTACTGTACGGGCACGCCACAATTATAGCGGTAAGTCCCCTCTTTGAGACGTGGCTGGAAAGACCTCACGGCGTCCTTACCATCCGTATGACGCAGGTCCTCACCGGACATGGTTCGTTCGGGAGGTTCCTGCACCGGATTGATGCGGAAGTAACGCCCGGGTGTCGCCACTATGCGCAATGCCCGGAGGACACGGTGGAGCACACAGTCGAGGTGTGCCCTGCTTGGGCGGAGCATCGCCGTGCCCTCGTGGGAGCGATCGGCGGCGGAGACCTCTCGCGCCAGGCCTTGGTTGAGGTCATGGTCCGGAGTGAGGAGGAGTGGCAGGCGGCCGCCGACTTCTGCGAAGCAGTAATGCTCGCAAAGGAATCCGGCCGAACGCATCAGGCAACGGCGTTTTCGCCGCCGCTGCCGGGATTCCGATCCTGATTTCCGGCCACCGTAGGCGCGGGCTTGCGGACAGTGAGCAATGGGTAGCTCGCTGACCGGCCGTCTGGTAACTGTCCGGACCAAGCCCAAGTCGTCGACGGCGCGGACTGTTCCCGCGCGCCTCAAGGAGTTGTCAGCAACAGCAGGGACCCAGCCGGGCCGGGTCGAAGCCTACTGGGGCCAGGGTTATCCGAAAGGGAACTCGAGCCCCGGTATGAAGGCTAGAAGGAACGGGGTGGGCTTTTAGTCAGTGAGAGTCTGACACTATCTCCCGCTCCGTCTAAGAGCAGGGGTTGTCATTGGATGATTTTACCTAAAATAAAAAATAAAAAGAAAAAGGTACTTACTGTATCTACCTATATTTGACTAGAAAAGACGTTGACAGTATAGCTAGATGTATATTAAAAGATAATGTAACATCCAAATGACGAAGACTTTCCAGTAGGGTGAACCATCTTTGTGCGTCTGTGGCAACACTTATTATGAAACCGCCCTAACAACAGCATAGTAGTAGGGGAGAGACAGACGCTAAATTTGCAGTTACTAAAGCGCCATGGGGACATAGTGCATTATGAAGATTAGGTTCTAAAACGAAAAAAAGTCTATGACAAGTTTCCATTTTAGCGGGGGAAAGAACGTGCAAGAATTTTCAAAAATGTAAAAAAAAAAATCGTAACCATGAAATTCCCCGAGTATTGATTTTTTTTTTATTCTGAAGGTAATCCCATCAGGATTACGGGAAACCATAATCTGACGGTTTTCATGGGGTGATGCAGCTAAAACCATCGATAAGTGTAAAATTTTCAACGTTCCTAATACAATTATCTTAACAAACAGTGGTAAAACAATTAATCGTTGCTATAAAATATTAACAGAAACCTTACAACGTAACTTTGTGACTCGCCCATTTGCTTGTGCCACGCTCAAATTGTCAGATTATTGAAATATACGCTTTTCTGCGTTACTTGTCTTAATCTGACGCGCTCAAGTTTTTCCGAGGATCAACTTTTTTTTTACTAATCTGACGGGCTGCCCTTAACGAACCCCACCATATTAAGGGTTCACATGTGGTATAATGCAAGATGCAAGGTTTCTTCCCATATGAATTTTTGACGCGCTCGAGTATATCGCAAAATCCCCATCTCGCCACCCATACTTTATAGACGTTTTCAATGTGAAATTTTTGCAACGATAAGCATATCATATTCATTCATGTTGCTTGAATAAGTTCGGCCGCCAGGAGTTGGTTGGGTACTAGATTCGATTCTGGTTTCAGGTCAGACAGTCATATTTCCATTAGGAATTTCACAATAGGTAACCGAAGTTTAAGGGCAAACGCTGCGTTAAGCTACATAATAATACATTAAAGTTCTCCATCGACACGACTACATGCACACCGTCAAAATTGAAATAACGATACTGCGCAGGTAATAATCCGGCTTCCGCTACGGGGACCATCGCTCACGAAACACACGACGTCACGCGATGAGTCCCAGAACGAGCGCCCGCGTGGGCGGCCGCTTAACGCAGCGTTGGCCCTTAACTGGGTGGTTAGGTTACTATTACAAAGAAAACAATCACGTATGGAATAGTAATCAAGTAACTTTATTCTGCTGCAGCAGTCTGCGCTTGTCTTGCCGCCTGTCTTTCCTTCTTCCTCTTCATGAGGAACTTCTTCTTCTCTTCTGGGGTCTTCTTCAATCCCTTCATCTTGCGAGTCTGTAGTCTGTTGATGTCCTGCTTACCCATGTGCACGCGACCCATCTTCGAACCGAAAGCGTCCCTGGAAATGTTCTTCTTTGTGATAGGTTTGAGCTCCCTGGGAACCCTGCAAGCTTCCTTGAACAGGTCGTCTGATCCCAGTCTGGTTCTTCTCAGTTTGAAATCTATTGAAGGACCTGAAAATAAAAGGTTTTGTGTATTAGTTAGTTGGTTGTTTTTTTTTTTTTTTATTATAGATAGGCTCGCGTTGCAAAGGTCCGGCGGTACTTCACACCGGGACAGCTTTTAATGTTATACAAAGCACAGGTCCGTTCGTGTGTGGAGTACTAGTCACATATGGGCTGGTGCTGCAAAATGCCATCTAGTAGTTTTGGACTCGGTGGAAAGGCGTGCGAAGAGGCTGATTGGTGATCCAGATTTGGTTAAGTCCAATCTTCAAAGCCTTGAGCACAGGCGTAGCAGGGAGCCAGCCTTTCGGTGTTTTGCATTTTGGAGAGTGTGCGCAGGAATTGCATCGTGTCACACCATTGGACAAACCATGATACGAAATCATTATCTCTATATGAAAATGTGGAGCATTGATGTGTTAAAATGTAAATAATAAGTTAATAAGCAAAGTAACAAGATTAAGACCTAAAACATATCTTTCTGTTTAACCAGTCATGTAATTTTAAGTTTTCTTAACTATTAGCCTATGTACCTTGTTTCAGACTTCTACTGACTAAAATTACACCTGTTTCTATGTTGTTGCCGTATGCTTTCTAGGGCCACGGTTGTCGTTTTAGACATTCCCCATGGCCCTTATGGTTTGTCTTTTTCTCTTTGAAGCATGCATTAAACACTACACTTCGTTGACGGCTCAACTTGGGACCTTATCAGATAGTCAGATAGACCTATTGCTCGTCATCCACAAGACTGTAGTCTAAATGCATATAATTTGAAGCTCTGACGTTACAAGTAGAGGTTTCCAGGCTGATTATATACTGTGAAAATTTAAAACCATCACAATGGCAAGAGCACTTACCTATTTCCTCCAGCTCAATTCTGGGCGTCCTCTGACCACTCTTCTTCAACAGTATTCTGTATGATCTGAAATATATTTTGCCATCCTCTGTAGCCGTGAAACTGATCACATGCTCCAATCCTTGTAGCCTGATTGTTTCCACCTGAAAGTTACAGTTAAGTTACATGATTTGGCATATTTAGAGATTATTCCTATATTTAAGCTATTGATATATGAACCCCATAAATAAGACCAATTAACCTTTCAGATATTGTCAATTTGAGACACAATAGTAAGACAATAGATGCGCAAACACTGGCGTTCACTTGGGGTTTAATGAATCAATAATTGTACAGAGATATAGATAGCTCTATTAAGGTACTACAATAAACCATCATAACAACTTTCACACAACTTTCTAGAGTTTCTTACCTTTTCTCTATAAAAGAAATCAGTGAAAAGTGATTTCAATCTCTTCAAATCTTGGTTCAAGTCCCATGCTGGTCCATTGAATACCAAGCAAGGTTTAATACCAGCCAGTACTTTCATATTGTGGAATTCTGCCATAGCCTTATAGTTGTCTGCACCGAGTTCTATCATGTCTAAGATCCCATAGTCAAATGTGCGGCCCAGAACTATGTTGTGAGGTCTTTTCTTTGAGTTAGAGCCAACTCCAAATAGTGCTGCTTCTTTCTTGTAACATAGTCTGTAATTAATAATAAAGGTATTACAAACAGCTTGATGTAACCATGTAAGATTTTTGTAACTCATAAGGAGATTCTTGCATGTTCTTCTATGTAGAGATCGACACTTGAGTTTCTAGCATGTTTTTTTCCATAGAGATCTATGCTTTGGAATTTACAATTTAGCTTCACTTTTATGACTAACCAACATTTTGACAATTCAAAAGTGCCTGTAAATGGCTTATTTAAAATAAATGTTTCTGATTTTTAAGCCACATGTGCAATAATATCCAAGTTTGTGATACAATATAAAAGACCCTGTGTGGTATGTGATGACCAGAAACTTTTGTTTCAAGTGATTTAGTCAAGTAGAGTACAATGATTCAGAATATAACCAAACAACAAAATGCAGTCTAATACCAAGGTAAGTATAATAACAACAGTATTTTATTCAATGATAAGCAAAATTGTACAATACGGTTACGAATAATCTTAAAACATCTTAAAAACTGTATTTGTCAACTACTTACTTCTCAATGAGTGTTGCATCTTCAAAAGGAACAAAGTCATTTTTACGGCTGAGGTATGCTGCATCAGGTTTCTTCAAATCATAAATATCTTTCAATAGTCGCCGTGTGCGCTCTGAAGGGTTCCGGCCCTGAAGAAATATGGCTTGTTTCGGCCCTTCAATAGGTTTTGGCTCCTTTGATTGCAACACCTTTTTACCTTTCCTTGTTGTAGGTTTCCTTAAATTAAAGACATAAATCTTGTCAGTTTTTAGCCTAATAAAAGAACAATACTTTCTCTAAAAAAGATTTTCTTACTTTACTCTTTGTATTATACCCATTTTTGGATCTTATTTCTATAAATCACGAACCAAAACTACAAACACGCACGTGGTCCTCCCTCAAGTTCTCCTCAAAAGACGGCTTTAATGTCAGTGTCAAACTACTTTCAAAACAAATGTTGAGTTTCAAAATCGGGTTAAGAATACATGATCATTTTCTTCCACTCTCTACCAACCTAGGCGTAATAACTTCATTCTATCTCTCTCGCAACAAAAATATGTCAAAAATGCGATATCTCAATTTCTGGAACGTAAACGCCTGTCATTATTACTGTCAATGAACTGTCATTCAAATGTCAACTGCAGCTGTCATTTTTATCAACATTTCATTACATGCAGAATTTTCCAGTCAACCTATGCAACTCAATACAACAGTCCGCGTTTAAAGTTTTTATAAAACTTGTTTTACTCAAAGTAATTAAAACAAGTTTAAAAACTTTTTTTTTATCTGATATAAACTAGTACTTGACTGCGATCCCACCTGTTGGTAAGCAGTTATGCAATCGTTGATGGTGGTAGTTTAATGTGAGCCTATTTCACTCTAGCCTTGAAGACACTTAAATTATAATCGGACAGGAATACCGCAGCAGGCAAATTGTTCCAGTCCTTCGATGTACGCGGTATAAATGACGAGGCGAAACGCTTAGTCCGGACCGTAGAGTTTCGATACGCCTTACATCGGTTTGTCCGATGATGCGATACGAATGATAAGATGCAATTCCTGCGCACACTCTCCAAAATACAAAACACCGAAAGACTGGCTCCCTGCTACGCCTGTGCTCAAGGCTTTGAAGATTGGACTTAACCAAATCTGGATCACCAATCAGCCTCTTCGCACGCCTTTCCACCGAGTCCAAAACTACTAGGTGGCATTTTGCAGCACCAGCCCTATGTGACTGCAGTACTCCACACATGATCGGACCTGTCAACTGTGCCATGTATAACATTAAAGCTGTACCTGTGTGAAGTACCGGCCTTTGAAAGAATGCTTAGTTTCCTAGCAGCTACTTTGGCTTTGGACTCAATGAACCGCCCAAAATTGAGGTCGAAGGAAATTTCAACACATATGAGCTGAAGGTGGTCGGTACAATACAATGATACATTCTGAACAATAAGAGCCGAGGTGAACGGGCTCCTTTACTTACTTTCTGTCATTACTACATGGCAGGTTTAAAATAATATTTCCCTATCACATTGAATTTTTTTTTATAAGAATTAACTACCTACCTATTTATTATTTTTGAATTCACTTTTTGAATTATTTGTTTGATTTAATTATCTGAACGTCTATAGTGACCATAAGCTACTATCTCAACATATCCTTCATAGGGCTTTAATATTAAATAAGTATCTAATTAGATCACCATGACAATTATTATTTATGCCGCTAGTGTTTTGGGCTCATTACCAGTCGACAGCAATGCGGAAGAATTTTTCGTCGCTATAGGTACCTATTAATTAGTTTTAACTAGTTATAAGCTTTTTGGGTTTTGTGGTTGTTATACTTAACTAAATTACTGTTTTTTTTTTTTTTTTAAATATTATAAGTCTAAATAACAAAAATGGACGGAATGGAGGGAAGCCTTTGTCCAGGAATAGGACATAACAAGTTAGCAAAACACACCCATTTTTGGGGCAGTCGTGTAAAAATAACCAACTTGTTGATTATTCGATGCAAAGGTAATGTGATTTGTTGAAAACAACGCTTGAAATGTAATGGATTGTTCTATTGGAAGTGAATAGAAGATGTTTCATAAAAACTTAAAATTCTAAAATAAATACCTACCTACTTTCTGTCATATCAAAACTACACGGCAGCTATCGAATATTATTTCCCCACATAAATTCAAATTATTTTTTATAAGGATTAATTAGTTAGATATTATGTAATTATTCATAGAGAAATATATCTACACATTAGATATTAATATTAGATTATGTAATTAGGGGATAAAACGATGTCTCTAAGTCGCGGATATTGTGTTGAATTCCGAACGAAACGAATGTTGCTAATTTTAATCCCGAACGACAGTGAGGGAGTTATATATCTAATTAATTCCCAAGCATCGGGTGGGAGTTATTAAAGAAACCTGAGCGAAGTGAGGAATTCAAGCCACCCGAGATAAAAACAGCTTTATCCCCGTGTTGGATAGGTACTCTAGTTTTTACAGCATTTGTGAGATTATTAAAAAACAATTTAGTAAAACAAATCATAATATAGAATAGATATGTAGATATTATTTTTAAGTTAGGTACCTACCATAACTATCACTCAATATGTTTTGAAATTTGAAACAAACAAATTTGCTACCTACCCAAATATTCTATAGTAAGTTTCAGTTAGGTACCTATAGTCATAGTTATAGTCAATTTTCTTTATCGCTCCCGCTTTTTCATTACTTTTTAATACTCGTCGGTGACCACGGCCATGTTTTATTCTGTTTTTTTTTTGATAGTGGCCAGTTTGAATTTTGGATAAACTTGTTTGATGCACACACGTACGTTTTTGACGTTCCAAATTCAAATCTCATTATTCCTTATGGATCGCCCATACTGTATTATCTCCTTAGGGACAGAATTACTTACTTTAAGTGATGGTTGTATGACATATAAAAGGGCATTATCGAGCAGGTGGTGTAAAGAAATCTTGCCTAACTATAAATATGTACTACCTACTTATATCGTCATCATCATCATCCTGTCCTTGTCCCGTGTGTAAGGGATCGCGCGATCGGTGCAACACATTTTTTTAATAATAAATGATAAATGATATTTATTTTGCAAATAGGTTTAAAAAACACTTATACGTCAAATTTTTTTTTTGTCAGTTTAAGCTTGATGAGGCCGGTGTTTCCTGCCTGACTACCCTCAGAAGAAACACCGAAACAAACTCAGGGGTCAAAGTCTCTTTTAAGGTCTATACAGTAAATATGTAATGGTCAAATCACACGAGAACCATGCAGATTAGTCTGAGATGGTCTTTTGAAGAAAAAACCATACAGATTTGAGTGGACCCGTCCAGTCAGTGCAAGCATTTGTCAGTATTCGCAAAGCTCAACTCAAGACTACTAAGGAGCTTAACGACTTGACGAACAATACCAAGGAAAGGACATTTGGGTAGGCCGCAGAAAATACTCAAATTGCCAGACATACGGCTACGAGAAAAAAAAAGTAATCAACATAGTCCTCACATTCACCATAATAAAAGGAAATTAAAGTTTACAAAATGTAAAACTTCGCAAAAAAAAAAATTAAGTCAAAAAAAATAAAAAAAACATGCCAAACTGTAAAATAAAAATAATTTACATTGTAAAAACTAAATTAATAAAAATAATAAAAAGCAGAATTGAAAATAAATAAAACAAAAGTTTCAATAGTTACAAAAATTAGAGCATAGGTACTTACTGGAGCAGGTGAATCCCATATATCATTTACATTTAATATATAACAATAAAAACTATACTTACTATGCCTATAGACATAAAACAAATATAAATATCTAACAATATCTAATAGCGATAGCGTCAGCAAAATTCCTCCGCATCGCTATCGACTGAAAATGTGCTCAAAGACTGGCCGCTGCCGCTCGACGAGAAAAACCCTAAACTTTGGCAATAATATTGTAATACTGTGACTTTGGGTCACGCGAAGTATCAACTAGGCATTTAGATAAATGGATAGTGTACGATGAACGTTCGGACCCCACAGCCCCTAAAAGTTTTAAGTTTGTAATTTATACCGATGAGGTTGTAATATTTCTGCCAAGCGACCAAGCAACAATGATGCATTGAATGAAATGAAAAGGCTGAGAAATATGACTAGCGAAAACGAAAAATTAAATAAATGGTACTTAAAAACGTTTAAAAAGCAGCTTTTATTTGAATGCCCTAAAAAAACTTTAAACTACCAAAATAAACCAGTACGGTTTGGTACCGGGTTTGGTTCCAAAATTTTATGTTAAAAAGTAAAAATTACCTCTATTTTGGATTTTGATCACTCAAACAGGTGATATCATTGGTAAAATTAACTAAAAACGTAAAAGTTCAGTGAAAGAGCTACTTAAAGGTGGATTTTTTAATCTTTTTTATGAATATGTTGTAACCAAAAGAAATCTATTAGGAGAATATTATTTATTAGTTAGTAATTTACATAATAAATAGGTAGGTAGATATGCAATCTACCCATAAAAATTCAGATGACTGTCGCATCATTGCAAAATAATCTCGATAGCCCTGACTCGAAATTATTTCTGCCAAACAAAATATGTAGTTTATTTACAAAAACATATCTACTTACCTACACATCATTTCTGTTTAGGAAATTCAAAGTCTTGTACAGAGCAGACTTACCTACAAACTAAAAATGTACAATTGTACATTTAACGTAACAATTATTATCCAAGATCATAAAGTTAAACACATTAAAAAACAAAAATGATAGGTAATGATGATGTTTTAATGATATAGGTAAACTAGTGCTTGACTGCGATCCCACCTGATGGTACGCAGTGATGCAATCGTTGATGGTGAAGCGCACTAGCCTATCCTATTCACTGATAGCCTTGAAGTCGTATGTCGAAATTATAACCGGACGAGAAAAACGCAGCTGGCAAATTGTTCCAATCCTTCGACGCCGACATATAAAAGACGAGGCGAAACAATAGTCCAATCCAATTAGCTTAGTTATATAATTTACAAATGAAAATAAATATAAGTAGGTACCTAGGACCTAGGCACATTTCCAACAAAACAATTAATCACTCAAAGAATACGATAGTTTATAGTTAGATACCTACAAATAGTTTACTCATCTATTCATCCATCTTCTCAATAAATGTAGCTAGGTTGTAAAAATATTAAGACCTTATCCAAAACAGTTACCCACCACTATTTTTTAATTAATACCTATCTACAAAAAAATCATCTACGGGCTCTACCCGTATCCGTTAGGTACTTGTGTAGTCAAAAGTAAAAAAAAAACGAAATCCCAAAACGGTCCACGAACATTTGTCATAATTAGTAAATAGATATATAAATTCATAATTAAAACAATCATTTAAAACACTTACTACTAGAAAATAATACGCGCAGTGTTTTCCATTTTGATCGCCATTCATTCATTCATAACACTGGTCGACAAGGTTTTTTATCACGAGATTGTCTATACTTATTTTTACTTAGCTACCTGACGTCATCATAAAACACATATAGGTACAGAACCAAAGTATATTCTATTAGCTACAGAATTGTTGTAACAGCCACTTAAAAGGGGAGTAACCAATACTTTAATTTACTAACCAGCTGAAGACGCAACTTTATAAAGACCATCTACCAGTTTTGTCATATCACTAGGTACTTTTAGTAAGAAGACGTAATAATCAAGAATATTCAACATCTACCGGGATTTCGTGAAATCCCTAATATCCTCATTTCTCTGTGACATATACCTACATAGTATGTAGTAGCTAATGGTGGCTACTCACCATCATGCCGCGTGATCCAGTGTCATGAGTTCATGACAGAGACCACTCGGCACACAAGCGGCAGAAAACAGCATCAGTACATGAAAAGAAGCGAGTGGGTCACCATGTCTTCAGGCCTTTGTCCAACAATTACCTACTTATGGTACATTACAGAAAAAGAAAAGAAAATATTAATTATTTTCGTATGTGCAAAAAAAACAACAAGAAAAAGAAAGAACTGACGGTGCGGCAGTACGCGCATACAAAATCAAGCGTGTCTGATGGGAAACCCAGTTCCGTCAAGTAGGATGTCCTACCAAAATTTCTCCCCACGGACTTTTAGAGTCCCGTGAACATCTGGCCGGATAAAGCCCCGCTAACCATTAAATCCATTTTCTTTGCGAAATATTGATTGATTTACATATATGGCATGTACATTCTGAAGAACACTTATTGTAAAAATATTTCTAAAGATCTAAACCGTTTGAAAGAAATAGGGAAATCAAGCGAAAAAATATCAAATATTTTTTCAAACCTATTGATCTATATATATGATTAGCCGATCCCTGAGGAGCAGGCTTCAGACAGTCATTGTTTTATAGCACTGCTCGAGAATTAGGGCCTTAATCAAGCCACTGGTTCAAGCGGCATGATGGTTAGTGGCCACCATTAGCGTAGCTGTGCTGTAGCGTAAGTTAAATGTCTGTGGAAGTATTTAAATAATTTATTTCTATGTAACCTACATCACACAGTTATTTCCGTTTGCTATTCTAACAGGCAAAACTTATTATGTGGTTAATTTCGGTTTTGTTTAAGTGTTTTTATTTTTATTTTAACTACTCTGCTCACACGTAAGGTTTACAATTAAATTAGGTTCTGTGTTTTAAATATACACCACTATTTTTTTAATTAGTACAAATACTTAAAGGGCTTATTAGAAAAGGCCTTGTTATCTTATGTTTCAACATGTTTTTGTTTTCTACAATGTTTTATACGCCAAAATAAATATTTTTCTTTCTTTCTTTGTATGCTACACACGCCGATCTGGGTGCGTCGGTTTCCATGCATTTTATATGGAAACTAGACTTATAGCGCTACAGTGGATACACGCACACCACAAGACGTCGTTCTAAGTACAAATCAGGCGTGTTACACGTTTGCGGCAGTCTAATGTAGTTCTAGCAGTAATCTACCGTAGGAAGCAAATTCATTTGCTACTTTTTTTAAAGTGGGAAATCGTCTCATGACTTTTCCCGTTCTAGGACAGAGCGAGAGAACGGGTCAAACTTAGAACTTGTAGGGGCCCTATATGGCGGCATCCCAGGCAGAGGCAGTAGGACAGGCCCTAGTATCGGCCTGCTAGGGCTAAGGATACTCATGGTCCTGGAACGCAAAGGGCAATAGAAGAATCTGAGCGACAAACGTTATTTAACGACACAAAAAAATGACCTGCAAACATTATTACAACATTAACACATACCTAGCAACGTTTAACTGTAAAAATATCACTCGATCAGCTGATTGTGTGAGAAGATTATGTGGATTGGCTGACGTCATCGCGCTGCAGGAAACTTGGCTGTTACCTCATGATTTGGCCTACTTGGGAACAATACATGATGACTTCGCGTATACGGGAAAATCTGCTGTCGATACGTCTGCCGGAGTACTCATAGGGAGGCCTTTCGGAGGAATTGCCCTATTGTGGAGGAAGTCGGCTTTCTCAAAGGTGTCAGTTGTGACGTGTGATAGTAATCGTTTAGTTGCTATTAAAATTGAACACACAGATCGTTCTATATTAGTTTTCTCGGTTTATATGCCGACGGACTCGAGTGATAACATAATAGAATTTACTTCTTGTTTAAGTGAGATTATTGCGATTACTGAAAACAGTGACACGGAAACGGTGTGTATATTAGGAGACTTTAACGCTCACCCGGGTGAACGTTTTGCCAGTGAACTGTCAACAGTGTGTGCGGAACAGTCGTGGTCATGTGTGGACATGGAGTTATTACCCGCTGATACTTTTACGTTCAAGAGCACAGCGAACGGTGCGTTACGCTGGCTTGACCACTGCGTGGTGAGTAGTGCAGCGAGACAATTAGTAATGAAAGCAGCTGTTTTGTATGATGTTTACCCATCGGACCACATTCCTTTGATTATTGAGTGTAATATAAATTTAATAATACCTAAGTTAGTGAGCAAAACCTACTCTTGTAATAAAGTAATTTGGGGAGAAAGAACTGTTAAACAAATAGAGGATTATTCAAACTTTTGTCATTCAAAGTTAAGGTTAGTGGATTTTCCTACGGAATTTTGTAATTGCTCGCATGGAATGTGCTCTGATACTAGCCACCACAGACTATTAGATGAGATGTACGATACAGTTATAGGTATTTTGAAAGATGGTGCATCTTTAACGTACGTAGGTTCTGATAACCTGCGCTGTAAAAGGAGACATGTTGTTGGTTGGAATGTGCATGTACGGGATGCTCACAGGGAGGCTCGCATGCATTATCAGACGTGGTTGCTACATAATAAACCCGCTTCAGGGTATTTTTACACCAGTATGTGTAAATCCAGGAAGGTTTTTAAAGACAGGCTGAAATATTGCCAAGATAATGAGCAACAAATTAAAATGGATATTATAGCTAAAAACCAGGTAGACAAGCAATTTGGTGCTTTCTGCAAGGCAACTAATAAATTAAATCCGCGTTCGAGCTTTCCTGTGAGCGTGGCGGGCGTGCACGAGCCAACTGAAATAGCGAACTTATTTAAGCAGCATTTTAAAGCTGAGCCACCTCTTGCAGGCTCGGAGCAGGTTGTCGATGCTGAGGCCATTTGTGGGGACATTAATGTTCGGTTTACCCCAAAGGAAGTTGCGTCGGTGGTAAAAACAATGAAAGGAGGGAAGTCTCCAGGTCACGATGGGCTCAGCATCGAGCATCTGAAATATGCCGGGGTGCACTTGCCACGCGTACTTGCCATGCTGTATAATATGTGTATTAGTCACTGTTATTTACCAAATAGCCTCATGTTTACTGTTGTGGTGCCTATTATTAAAAATAAAACTGGGGATGCCTCCGATGTCTCCAATTACAGGCCTATATCCCTGGCAACTGTTTCAGCCAAGGTGCTGGATCGTCTGCTTGACGCACAATTAGCCAATCATCTTAAACTGCATGACGCTCAGTTTGGCTTTAGGCCGGGGCTGTCCACTGAAAGCGCTATATTGTGCTTAAAGCAGACGGTGCAGTATTACAAGACAAGAAAAACACCTGTATTTGCTTGTTTTTTGGACCTATCGAAGGCATTCGATCTTGTCAATTATGACGTGCTGTGGAATAAGTTGTCAACTGAAACATCTTTACCGGTTGAAGTTATATCAATATTTAAATATTGGTATAGCAATCAACGCAATTGTGTGAGGTGGAACGGTTCCTTTTCGGGCATGTACTGATTGGAATGCGGAGTGAGGCAGGGGGGATTAAGCTCACCTCGCCTGTTCAACCTCTACATGAACCAGCTGATAGTTGAGCTCAGCAGCACCAAGGTCGGTTGTCATATTGACGGAGTGTGTACCAATAACCTTAGTTATGCAGATGACATGGTGTTGCTGAGCCCATCAGTCAGTGCCATGAGGAAACTAGTGTCTACTTGTGAATCGTATGCGGTGGCCCATGGGCTCAAATATAATGTTTCAAAGAGTGAACTAATGCTCTTTAAAGCAAGTGGTTTCTCTTACCCAGAATTTCCGGATGTGTTACTTTGTGGCACACCACTGCTTAGGGTCTCCAAATTTAAATATTTGGGTCATTGGGTCACCGAAGATTTAAGTGATAATTTGGATATTGATAGGGAACGCAGGTCGTTGGCTGTTCGTTGTAACATGCTGGCCCGCAGGTTTGCATGGTGTACGAAATCAGTAAAGATCACGCTTTTTAAAGCATTTTGTCAATCTTTTTACACCTGCAGCCTGTGGGTCGGGTATTCGCAGCGGGCATACAGCGACCTGCGTGACCAATATAACAATGCACTCAGGGTACTGTTGGGGCTGCCGTGGCGTTGCAGTGCGTCAGGGATGTTTGCTGAGGCGCGGGTTGATGGCTTTGCCGCCATAATCAGGAAGAGATGCGCCTCCCTACTCGCTCGCGTTCGTGGCAGCACCAACACTATACTGAGTGTTTTTGCAGATTGGTGGGAGTCCCCCATGCTGCAAAGATGGATGTGCCTTCATGTCGTAGTGTAGTTGTGTGTGTAATTGTTTTGTAAAACCTACTAACACTAGTTTTTAAGATATTGTTACTAACAACATATGGACCTCGTCCGAAATAAATATTTTATTATTATTATCTACCCATTAATTATTTTTGTTTTTGTCATCTGTTTCAATTTAACTTGTGATTTTCCTCAAGACGCATTCGGTTATTCCTAAGCGCTGCGCGATACGTTTAGATAACTAGTAATACGGGTCCATCAAAGCATTTCGTAGTGTATCATTTATGCTACTTACAATTTTGTAAGGAACTCTGCGCTTTACGCAGGTGTAAACTCACAGATTACTCAGTTTTCCTTATAGTTTATCTGTTCCGTGGTTTATCTAATGTGCAGTCTAAGTTTTTTATAGCTTTATTGATTATTAATTAATGTCTGCATTCGTAGAGTTGTTTATTTTGTTTTTGATCATCTCTGGCCAAGTTTGCTTAAGTATCATGAGCCGTCACTCCACGTGTTCGTGGTATTCGTGCGACGCCGGCGAGGCGAGCCCGATTCGCTTGAGTACAGAGTGTTCCTACCACGATCTGTTCGCTGCTCTTCTTCTTCTTCTGCTCGTCTTTGACCGTTATTAAATCTAGTGTTTGAATTTTTGTCATCCAGTCAATGACCAACTTTGTGCACCGAAGGTTAGAACGGGGAGAATGCACATATCAATGAGTTTTCTTTTGCAAGAAGCTCAAATATGAAAAGACTAAACCTAAACCTTTCCCTTGAAGTTGTACAACCTACAAGGATGATTTTAGAATTCCACACTGATCACGTTTATTATTGTTGACGGTATCTACATCTGACCTACGTTTCAGCTTCATAATTTGCCGACTAATTGACTGAAACTGACTGAAGCTAGCATATGTGAGCTCATCACGTGGCTAGCTCTTATGATATGGCACGTGAGTCAAACCGCAAAAAACCAAAAAAATAATAAATTCAACTAAAAATCATCAACATGAGGAATTAAAGATAAACAAAATAAAAAACTGAACAAGTTTGGCCAGTGAATAAACTTGATAAAAAAAAAGTAAATGCCAGCTTCTAAAAGAAACTTAAGTTACCTAAACGATACCTATGTGTGAAACCAATTTAAGAATTGGTGTGGGCAGGTATACAATTAGTTTTTATAGTCCAAATTGCAGAAACGTTTAAAAGAGTTACCTGGCTCTAGAACGCAAAAGGAAAATAAAGGACCATAGGAGGGTTTTAGTCAGTAAAAGTCTGACACGCCCTCTCGTTCCAACCTAGAGCGGTAGAAGTCATTTAATGATTTCAACTCTAAAAAAGAGGTTCTGTCCGTGTCCAAACAGTGCCAATTTGGCAATGCTGTCCATAGGGTGAATAACTTCCATTCTATATCTAAGTTGAAACCAATTGAATGATTCAGTAAATGAACTTTGGTAGTGAATAAGTACTTATCTATTAGGAATTTCAGTCACATTACATTTCTGAATCCCGGGAAAAAAAGCAAGACTCAGAGCTATCTCGAAAATCCCGGGAATAATGAGACTTGAGACTTTCAAAAGTAGGTGTTTACAAAAGGAAGGGGATTTTTTTTTACCCATTTGTCACCCGTGCAGTGGTGACAAAGTCGATGGTAATAACTGGGAGTAGGCGATGTAAATGATGCGACAATTAACGATTTCACCAGTCTAACGATAGAAAAATCCTATATGAAACCTATTTTTGACATAGTCTCCAAAGTCTCGTTTTTTCCGGTACCATAAATATCAGTTTCGAGACTCGATAATGCCATATAATCATCCAGACTTACGGAATTTTTGAGACCGTGAGTTACTATATTACCTAACTACGTTTATGTTAAAAATTTTAGAATAAAAAAACGCCCTTGTAAAAAATATTCACAACATTGTCTACGATCAAGTCTCTGTGGCTCTTCAATAGCAAAAAACAAATACGTCAGCATCAAAATGATATAAACTTAACTACGTACACATTATAACATAGTTCACGAATGAAACCTGTTTGTTACTTTGACGTCGCTTTTTGTTGGTACTCTATACATCAATGAATATACAATTGGTTTACATAATTCTCTTTGATCTACGTAATACTAGCGACCCGCCCCATGTTCCCACGAGTGTTGGAGATCTTTGAAATTAACGGTTTTCCTCTCCAATAATATGGGTGTAGGTTATATTACAATTAATCCTTCCTCATGAATTACTCTGTCGATTGGTGGAAAGTTGAGTTTATCGCATTCATAAAACAGACAGACGCAGTGAGATTTTATTTTAAGCATGATATTTATATATAGGTAGTAACGACCCCGACTTACGAGTTTCTTAGAGACTTTGTCTAATTTACTAATAATAAAATAAACAATATCGTGACGCAAGCTGTCTTATTACAATTATGAAACACTCACAATAAAATTACATAAACTCACCAAAACTCACACGCACACTCTTCAACACTCGCACCGATTCTCCCAACATAAACCACCTCACTCTAATACTCTAAATATGTGTTTTTTTTATTGTGGGTAAAATCATTCAATAACCCTCGCTCTTGGGCGGAGCGGGAGATAGTGTCAGACTCTTACTGACTAAAAGCCTACCCCGTTCCTTCTAGCCTTCATACCGGGGCTCAAGTTCCCTTTCGGATAACCCTGGCCCCAGTAGGTTTCGACCCGGCTGGGCTCCTGCTGTTGCTGACAACTCCTTGAGGCGCGCGGGAACAGTGCGCGGCGTCGACGACTTGGGCTTGGTCCGGACAGTTACCCGACGGCCGTACAGCGAGCTACCCATTGCTCATTGTCCGCAAGCCCGCGCTTACGGTGGCCGGAAATCGGGATCGGAATCCCAGCGGCGGCGGCGAGAGCGCCGTTGCCTGTTGCGGTCGGCCTCCTGACGTCCAGAAGTCGGCGATCGCCTGCCTCTCCTTCTCGCTCTGGACCATGGCCTCAACCAAGGCCCGGCGCGAGAGGTCTCCACCGCCGATCGCCCCCACGAGGGCACGGCGATGCTCCGCCCAAGCAGGGCACACCTCGACTGTGTGCTCCACCGTGTCCTCCGGGCATACCGCACAGTGGCGACACCCAGGCGTCACTTGCGCACGAATCCGGTGCAGGAACCTCCCGAACGTGCCATGTCCGGTGAGGATAGCGTCATACGGAAGGTAAGGCCGCCGTGAGGTCTTTCCAGCCACGCCTCAAAGAGGTGACTTACCGCCATAATTGTGGCGTGCCCAACTCTACAATGTGTGGTATCCCATTTTGCATGTTTTTAATTGTCTCCACACTGTCTCCCATTATACAGGCATACCTATTATGGGAGCCTAGTGGCCTCAAATACTTATAGCCATAATGCGCTCATCGATGTAAGTGGGTTGCAAGTGGGTGGTGTAACGGACCCTACCATAGCACAGGTTAGTTCCTAGTAGTAGATTTGGGATTCGTTCTCTCACCCGTTGTGAACTAAATATTATGTATTTCAATTCTGTAAGTAGTTATAAGTCTGTATTTGAAAGTTAAATCAAATAATAGAAATTTAATTTATTTCATCACCACTGCTCTCAAAACGGTGAATGAAAACATCGTGAGGAAACCGGCATGTCCTAGAACCAAAAATTCGAAGACATGTGACATTCACCAACCCGCATTGGGCCCGCGTGGTGGATTACGGCCCATTCCCTCTTCTAGAGAGGAGGCCTGAGCCCAGCAGTGGGAACATTGAAAGGCTGATTATGTATCTATGTATGACAAGTAAGCAACAAAAAAGTAAAATATATACAAAAAATATAAATGTATTCTTTACTCTGTGATTGCCACAGTCTTTAGTAGTTATATATGGGAACTTATTGTACTCTAAATCACCTACCTATATACTAACAGAGAGTTAGGTACAAAAAAAGAAGATCTCAAATGCCCTTTCTTTTTTTCTTCGTCGAATCGGGAGCTCTTTACTAATCCTATGTTGAGCTACACGAATACTCAAATGCTTGCACTCACTGGACATCAACTCAAATCTGTGTGGTTCTTTCCTCACAAGACCATGATCGCAGACACTAATCTGCATTTTTCTGCGATTTGACCATTACATGTTAGCTGTATGGACTTTAAAAGAGACTATTTTAAAGTGGTTGAGAAATTGAGTTTGTTTCGGAATTTCTTCTCAGGGTCAATCAGCTAGGAAACACCGGCATCATCTCGTTTAAAAAAGTGTATTATAAAACTTATTTGCAAAATAAATATCTATCATTTATCATTCTTATCTATATTTATATTTAATGGACGTCTAAGTTTGTAAGTTTACATAGTCTTATTCGTAAAAGTTCCTATTCGTAGAAGCCCAGGTTTTTCCAGCTATTGCCTTGCCACCGGAGCGGGCCTCGCGGGTTCCGAAAACCCGGACCCGGTCTTCCCCGACGGGCAGTGACGTATCTATAGGGTGGCAAGGCTGGCAAAATGTACGGGCCCCTGCCCCGGTGGGGCCCCCGGTCCGAGAGACCTTGAGTTCAGAAGAAATAAATCTACAAATTAAATTCAATTATTAAGATTTATTAAACTTATTCATAAGAAAAGGATCTATTTCTAATTCTGATACGCCACTAGGAAGCCTACGTTCAGAGATGAAATATAAAAATCTTTGTTTATTGGAGACATACCGATTTATTAATAAGAAAGAATATTTTACGTCTGTACTTCAGTGATTTATCAAAATTAAATTACTAAGTTGACGTTTTTCCTGGGGCCCCATCCAGGCCACGGGCCTCAGATAGTATAGTTACGCCACTGCCGACGGGCCCGGTTTGGGCGCAGAAATAAGACTCACATGATTTAAATAACAACAAATTAACATAGGTACAAAGTTGTGTTTATCTTGAGAAAATTAAATGAGAAAAATAATGCAAAAGGAATCCAAGAGCATTTGATATTTATGTGTATGTAAAAAAAGTTATGCAGTTTTTGAAAAACCTTGTTTTGGAAACCTGCTTGGGGCTTTATATTATTATTACCAAGACGTATTTAAAAGGACAGGCGTGCGAACGAGAAAAATGCATGAAGCTACACACCGTATAACACCCCTTTAACGGTTCAATTTAGGTCGAAATATGGATCGCTTGAAGAGCTCGTGGTGTGACCTCTGAACACTGACCGCTATATAAGCAGGTATTCAAAAAACGACCGGAGTGCTTGGAAGGAAACTAATCATCAAGTCACAAATATACCTAGGTATATTTTTTTTTGGGAGAAAGCCGTCACACCATTCCCATCCACTGCCAACTCTTAGAGCCGAAACCAACAGCGGCGACCATTAGATAAACACCTAGTCAATGAAGCTGGACGAGAGGGAGAGAGGCTTTTTTGAGGTGGAAAATCAAAATGACTTCTACCGCTCTAGGGTGGAGCAAGAGGCCACTGTCAGACTTACATACTAAAACCTACACGTGTTGTTTCATTTGTCCTTTGCCTTCTAGGGCCATGGTAATTGTTTCGAACGTTCCTGCAAGGGAGAAAGATCTATGGGAGTATTTTTAGAAGCCTCTGGAACAAGCATTCTTTTATTATTATTATGAGCCCGTTATGTCCCACTGCAGGACAAAGGCCTCCTTTCCGTCATTCCACTGTTTTCTGTCCCTAGCTACTTCTGGCCAATCCGTAGGAGTCCAACAAGGATTCTATAAAATACTTTTTTCAATGAACCCGGGCACCATCGTCATCATCCTCATCATCATTTCATCCAAAAGCGTCCACTATTGGACATTGACCTCACCGTAGGCCTCACCCACATATGTCGCTATAACGAACAGTCTTGTGTGTCTCACATCCATCGGATTCCCGCGATTTCCACCAGGTCTACGATCCACCTTCTAGAATGCTTTTCATGATCTTAATAAATTATAAAATGTAATACAAATTCACTCGCATGCCTAGTAAACTCTTGTATAAAAAAATTAAATTGGTAACATGTGTGGATACCGTTGTGAGTTACACATACACTACTGACTTTAGATACTTAGAATTTTATTACTTAAGAAACTGCAACTGTTTGTTTTCCCAAAGAAATAAATACAGCAGCATAGGTACTGTTAATACTTACTCCTCATCTAATCTTATCCATAGTACCTACCCATCGCTATTATAAATTAGTCAACAACGATGAAACTCATAATAAATAAACAGATAATTAATTACTTTGAATCACAGTGTTTTACACCGTCTAAAAGATTCCCGCAAACTGGTTCTTAGATCCACAAATTTTCCTGTAACTTTAACGCTACATTAAGATCGAGTTTGGCGCACGTCAGACCGCGTTGTCCAGTCTTGTACGTGTGTTGTGATGTCCAGTCAAGCTTTTGACAGAGTTTTATACGTCAGAGCGACGTCAGAACGCCAGAGGAGTGTCGGCTATCTATATACAAGACACGTGGCTGTGTTTGTCAATCCGTGTTGGAGCGCGGTGCTGATCGCAGCTGCTAACGGTGCGACCGCTCGCTACACGTCTCGCCGTTTGTGTGACATCCTTCTGTAACATCCCACCACTGAAGATCACACAAAAGTAAGTAGATTTTATTTTTTACATATTTTAATGGCTTTTTCAGTAAGCGTGTGTCATGTCTAGGCTTTATCAGGCATTCCCAAAAGTGGTAGCAATTGAACATTAATTAATCGAGCAATTGAATCAAATTAGATGCATGTTAAATAAACTCAATGCATTAATATCTAGCATCTAAACTCAACACATAATTTAATTATCGAATTGTTTAATTTAATAACTTATTATTGAATATTATATAAATTTGAATTTACCAAAGCTTGCAGCTTTGGTAATACGTAGAGCCTGCAAAATGTAACTTTTGTTTCTAATCTCATTTTATCAAACAGGCTAATATTAATAACATTTATAATGTACTCTGAAACAGGTATGGTAAGTACCTACCTATATAGGCAAGTGTCCGTAGATCAGGTAAACATAACATTACCCACTCAATTTCAATAAGATTTTCTCACGCACATTTCCTGAAAATGGTTTATGTAAATAATGAATAAATCATAATTAAGAGTAAATTAAGTCTAATTATTATATCAGTCAGTAGTGACAAATTAAACACAATAATTGAAGGTTGTCCTTGCAATTATGCATCCCAGGAAATGTTCCTGTGCACAATACTCCGAGGCAGTTTCCGCAAAATATCTGCGAATGTCGACTTCTTTTTGCTACCTTTTAAATACCTGCTTGCTATTTATTGGCTTGGTAGAATTCAGGTCGTAATAATAAAAACTACTGACTTCCGAGACATTAAATACATTATATTTCACGTGGGAATTTATCAAATGACTTTCGGCTTTACGTCGAGCGAAAAGTGTCAGTTTTACTGATCAAAATCCAGTGTACCTTCGGTAACGACACTTTGCGGGGGCCACTGAAACTCTTTCGAACAATCCGTAGAGTCAAAATTGAATACAAACTTAAGATCATATTATTATTATTAATTTGTTTATTTAGTTGGATCCGTTAATGAGTTACGGATGAGAAACACTGACACTTAGTTACATCATCTCAGACGATGTGAACTTATCGTTAAGATTAAATACAAAACATTGGACTCACTGTTTGATTATAAGGATCAGTGGTACGGTGACTTAAAATTTCGAGGAAGTAAGGTTGATAAATGTTTACACCTTAACTGTAAAATACGTAATATACCATAGCTATACAAATATTTTGTATACCAACCAAATAACAACTTGAACTCAAAATTCGTTGAAAAAAGTAGTCGGACAAGTTACCCTCAATTACCTACTGGTCATAAAAGTTTGCCTGAATAATTTTGGAAATGTACATTTATTGGTGAAAAAAGTAATTTGTTTCGAGATTGCACATAATGACTCCCTCCTGACGACTCCAAGGGGTGAATGTCCTCATTGTAGTTTTCCATCACGACACGACGTCGGCACGGCGTGTGTCCGACTGGCGACTGTTGCAAAGTTAACATTGATTAATTAGTTGTATGCATAGGAGCTGCATGTAGGTATGTTTGTCTGTAAATAACTATGATCGTTGTTTGTATTTTGTCATTGGTATTAAGTACAGTGATAGATAAAGGAGTATGATTAGCTGAAATTATTGAATTATAGACAGAGTAACAGACGGTTTTCGAAAGGCACCATCAACTAGATATGTGAATTTATCAAGTGAGACTTGGTTGCTTTCAAGAACTGCGAGGTACCTACCTTTTTATATGGGAAATTATTAAATAAGTTCAGCCACTCTGAGTGTAGCGAGGGGGAATGTCAGACTGTTGTATTTTGGGGCCGCGGTGAGTCTCTCGACCGATCCCACAGCGCAACTGCACCAAAATTTTCACTCTACCCGTTACCTTAGTAGCAGTTTATAATGCACCATCGTAATGTATGGTGGACAGTATTATGTCAGTTTCGGACATGTGAACCAAAACTGGTGGACATCCCAGCTACACGCACAAAATGTTTTGGGAACACATTCATTGTGCGTCCAGCTAAGGAGTGGAATTCCTTGCCGGATTCTGTGTTTCCTGATGGCTACAACTCGGGAATCTTTAAGTCAAGAGTGAGTAGGTTAGTTATAGGTAAGCGCGTTCACGCTTCTAGGTAACCTATCAACAATAAGTATAAAACCTTTTATTTTGTTATCCCAACGTTTTAGAGACGTGATCGGACTTTCTACTACTTTTATGCGGCATTAGTAAGTAATCATATTCTATGCATGAAAACGGCCATTGATTGCCAAGCAGCTCTATTCGCAGTAACTATTTTAAATTGCGGTTAGATTCTTAATAGCTAATTAGCACGTTGGCTCGTGGTATTGCAATTCACTAAGGGTCGAACCACACCGGAATAGCTGCGGCCGGCAAGCAGCAGCGGCTGGCTATGCTAGAAGTGCTAGAACTACCGACAAAAAGCGCGTGGCGCGGCGCCGCGAATGGCCTCGCAACCTTTTCTCATGCTCGCCGCGTCGCTGCCATTCCGGCGTGACTTGGCCCTAAGTCTTAATTGACTAGTCAAGTTTGTAAAAGTGCCTACCTATCCGTGCTTAAACTATAATTTATTTAATGATATAGAGGTATAGAACTTTCACTTCTATAATTCTTACAAAATATACGATAATAGGTACGTAAATAGAACAAGGATTTGGTTCTTTGAAGTAATTAAGGGATTTCAACTTTAATCACTTTCAAATACAGGTACCTGCTTAATTGACCTTTGGTTGTTTATGTTAAATAGGTAAAGTAAACCCATTATGAAAAAAACTAGAATACCCAGTTTATCTGGTTAAGTTACTTGTCATTCTAATGATAATTTCACATGATAGAATTAAAAATTAACCACTCATACTACCTCTACCAAATATATGATAAATGAATCCATTGGAAAAGAAATAAATTAACGAAAGGTCAATTTATTCAGTTATTTAACCAATCCGGCTATTAGTATGTTTTTAAATGGAATTGACAATAGTATGTGAATATTGTATTAATCAATAGCTTGAAAAAGTTTCTAATTTGCGGTTTAAATAAAAAATCTAACAAGCAAATTAAACATCACGTGTACAATCATCTAGTCAATTTTCCCCCTATGAGGTGAAGACGTATGGTGAGACTCTAAACACTTTTGTACACAACAGTAAAAACTAAAAACGCACCAAGAACCAATTTAAGCTTCACTGGAATGTACCGATTAGGGGTCATTCAAAAGATCCAAGAGATACATTTTTTATTTTATTAATTGTCTTAACAAGTTATAAATTATCATAAAACCTTCAATGAGGTAATTTTCGAGATACCAGTCATAAAATCTATGGTCTTAAGATTTAAATTGCGTATTTTATGAAATTTAAACTTAATAGCAAATGATGGCAAATTACTGGCTTATTATGTACGTTCACGACGTATGAGTCAATGTTGTCATATCGAGGAATACTTAATAACTATTAATTTTATCTGTTGTCTCGTGGAGGCTTGGCTCCTCGTTCCTCTGATAACAAAGATTGACGCGCCGTGCGTCGCAGACTCCTTTCTGATAGTGAGCATAGACAGTATAAAGGTCAATTAAATTATATATTTCAAATAAACACTCGGTTCGGATGAAATGGAAGATCATGCGATAAAAAATATCAAAACAAATAATTTAAATACAACTTCGGGAACATGAATTTTACCGCCTAAAACAAACATAAACATAGGTATTGATCAAAAGGCTTATAATGATTTTCAAATTTTCCTTATAAAGTGGAAACTAAACATTGCAATTGTTGCTATAAACACAGGTAATTTGTTTTTTAACATGGTATGATGAATGTTTGTGGTAGAAAAAAATAATACAAAAACGACAAGTTTTTATCTGTTCTTTTGATTAATCGTTTATGGCACATGCATGATTCTCGTGTAAGACACACGTGTATAGAAATATGATAGTACAAAGACGCTTAGACTTGCATAGTTCATCGTATGACATCGTTACGTGCACTGAAGCGTAGACTTGGCCTGAGAGGATCATGTAAACAGAATTAACCTTTTAGTAAAAGACAAAGAACTTAATTATTTATTAATATACATATCTATGCTAAGAGCCAAACTCTAGAAGGAACTAAATGGATCTAAAAGTAAATTGATATTGTAAGGAGTAACTTAGGCTACTTCTATTTGAGAATAGAATTAGGGTTCCGGGAAACAAAAACGAATAAACCGAATACCATTGTGCTGTTTTACAAGTTTGATGCGCATGAAATCGCGGTCACCAGGTAGGTAGTTCTAAATACAATTTTCCCTAGACGAAAGATTTCCACTATAAATTCTCACGACTTTAAAGAGTGATAAGCTAAAAAAAAACATTACCATACCGGTCCATTTATGCCTACTTTGTTTTCAATGCCAAAGTTAACTTTTTAAGTTCGTGTCTATTCTTCAACAAAATAAATTTATCTGTCTATAGATGGTCTATATATTAAATAATTAAATCAGAAATCAAGTATTTTGCAATTAATGTGGGTACAAAATAAAATGTAAAGATTGTAAAAAGAGTCATAAGAGTCTTTTTAGTAATAAAAAAGAAGTAGTGAGTAAGAAAATATTTGTATTTATCCAATTATACAACCAAAGAAACAAAAAGAAAGAAAATACAGTTATATGTATAACAGTTAAAAGTATAGGTACCTATGGATCAACAACCTTCCTACATAACACAAAAAGAATAATTTTAATTCAATATATCTACATATTTACGTATGACCTTTTTATGATATAAGTGAGTGCTTGACTGCGAACCCACCTGATGGTAAGCAGAATATTTAGATGATATTATTATTTTATATTATTATTTTTATAATATAATATACTATACACCCTTACTTTTTAATTAGTACACATAAAATGGGGCTCTATCTGTACCAGTCACTAATCATATTTTTGTAGTCAAAAGTATAAAAAACCGAAATCCTAAAATTGACCACGAAAAGGTAAATTCATCATAGAATCAATCAAACATAACAATTGCTAGTAGAAAATACTGCAGGCAGTGTTTTTCCTTAATAATTGTCACTTATTCATTCATTAATCAATCGCCTGCACAATATTTCCATAAATTGAGTGGCATTTTGGGACATAAACCAACGCTAATAACTTTGCTGTTTATGAATATTATTTATTGAGATTTTACTTATAAAATAACAAGGGCTTTTCTCCTTTAAGTATGTGTACTAATTAAAAAAATATGGTGTATTATTTAGATCATTATTCAGAATCGTCTAATGATTTTGACACAGATGCACTGCTGAATGCACAATTGCACAGGCATTTTTTACATATAAATGCGTAAGATTTTAGCAATAAAATATATAATTGGCCACTGCAATAATCATAAATTATATTATTTTATTATTATTCCTTACTTTAATATAATCGAAGCCAATGACGTTTGTCTCATGCTATTCCTTATTAAATGACAGTAGGTAACTGAACAGGCAGCGTACCTAGTTTCTTCCATTTAAAATCGAATCTATGCTTCGGGTCTAAACCATACGTAAAAACAACAACAATTTTTTGTTTATTTGATTCTCAAGCAGCAAATATCGGACGACGAGCAACGGGTAGTTCGCCGTCAGCCCTTCCTATAAGTTCCGAGCCCGAGTAGTGCAGTGTTCCAAACTCGCCTAAAAGAGATGTTCAGTAAAACTGTAAGAGCGCAGCAGGGCCGATACCTGCTGGGGCCACGGGGAATTTCTAAAAAGGAAACCCGTGGTCTTAAAACGCAAAGGGCAGCTGAAGGACGTTGTTTACGTCAGTAAAAGTCTGACACGCTCTCTCGCTATCCCCTAACGCGAGAAGTCGTCGGATGTTTTTTTTGCCTAAATAAAAGCAGCATAATATATTAGTGCGATAGATTAATTTCCTTAAAAATTTAATGATTTATATGCTTTCTAAAGCTTGCATTTTATGGTAAAGATTTCACAACGATTGCAGTTATTGTGTCTTCGATTTTAATGGTCACAGAATTTATTTTGTTCATAAAACAACCGTTAGGCCATACTATAGTCATACTATAGTCTGTAATAATTAGGTTATCAATTTGTCACCCTGTCATTTACTGGGGCGCGTGGTGCTCCTAAAATGATCTCGTGGTGCTCCTCTTATCAATTTTTCCAGTCGGACATTGCACAGTCGGGGTGACGAATTTGACAGCTTCACTATCAGTAGTAGACTATATGTCTTCTCTGGCTTTTCGCAGTCATAAAGTGAACATGCGAGGTGACGCGAGTGGCATAACACATTGATTTTCTTTATTTTTATTTTTTTTGTCTAATATAATGGCTTCCAAAAACGAATATACGTGTACTAACAATATTACTGTAATATGTAAGTTTCTAATGGTGTAGATATATCTACTTCTTTTCCATTAGTTTTTAAACACAATGTACCTACTTATTTACTTAAACGTTATGATAGTAGGATCAGATCATGCTGCATTTGATTAATCTTCTTTTAATTTGTAACACGTTAAATTTAAATTATTATAAAAGTAGTTTGTATGAACTAGACTATTATTTCAGCTAGGTATTATTTTAAAATCCAAATAATGACATTGTGACTGATATATCTTTGTGTTGTCATATGTAGGTACATAATTACAATACAAAACTTTCCCATAATTATACCAAAACAAAACACTACTACAACAGCGATACTTAAATGGAACATAATCATGAAGTCTTCTTACCTACTTGGACATTATTTTAGCCACTTATCGTTGAAATACAACGCAAACACACCATCATTACCAATAAGTAATCTAAACATTTGATTTTCATTTATTTTCAGTGTTGGAGAACGAAAAGAAAGACGTTGAAAATCAGACGGTAGAAGAGGACCCATTGACGAAAGCCATTGGAGCACTCGGAAAATGGCAATTATGGGTATGCTTCGTAGTATTCCTTGTCAAATTCCCTGTGGCCTGGCACCAGATGAGCATCATTTTCCTCGCACCACCGATGAACTTCACCTGTGCCTCCACACAAGATAATGGTTTTGATAGCGTCTGCTACGCTAACTGTACAGACTACGAATATGATCGTAGTGTTTTCCAAGAAACAATAATATCACAGTGGGACCTGGTCTGTGACAAACAATGGCTCAAGAACCTCACGCAGACTATCTTCATGCTGGGCATTCTTGTCGGCAACATGATGTTCGGCCATCTCTCTGACAGGTTAGTTACAGTTTATTGGATCACATGTTGTTTAAACAGCACTTGGTATCAATCTTCTACCAATTGGCACATCCTGCACTTATCGCTGCATGTCATAGTGGGACCAGTTGGGTCCGGATGAGATTACTTTAGCGAATATCGTTTAACAGGTCATTGTGTTATTGTGTACGAAACTTATATTAAGATGCATTTAAATGCATCCTCCGTGTACAAAAGAAACAATTTATTGTTGATATGAGAACTTCACGGGTGATCTGTAATCGGCAGACACGGGTCAATACCACGATCATTGATAACCTACCGTTGCATCCTTGGACGAAACCGCTTCCTATGTATATAACACGCCCTCGTCACGTTTCTAAACATGAGCAACTTGCATGTCTGCGGCCATTAGACATCGATACAATCGTTATAATAAAATTAAAGAGAATAATAAGTTATAAACAATCAAGCTTTGTATCGGTTGGAGAAACTTAAATTTAATTCGAAACAAGTTTTTAAATATTTTGAGAAAAACTGACAAGAAAGGTTATAGTTGAAAGGAATACTAGAATATCAATTTGATGAAACTAACTGTATTGTATATGTTATGGACCGGGTGATTAATGCGGGCATTATAAATAATGTTCGAGCATTATGAATAATGTCTAGCTCTATTGGACCAAGTGATTAATTACTATCTTAACTTCAATATTTATCACATTGCGCGGTCATTATTATATTGCTACATGTCAATTGGGCAATTTGATAATAAAGCTAAAGACGCGGTGCGAGGGCGGGAAGGGAAGCACACAGGGTGTGACAGTTGCATATTAGAAAATCAAAACTTTCCTGAGCAAATTTCAAAAGAACAACGTGCATATCAACAAAGTTTGAAATAACGATGGTCATTTGATCAAAAGTTCAGCTGACCAAAGTCTGGAATATCAATGTTTAAATTATTTATTACACTATTGACCAAATCGTTCAAAGGTCAAAATGGATTACTGGATAAATTATTAATTATCAAATGGATTAACTGAAAAAGGTAAAAATCTCGAATGGACGAAACAACTTGGACGTAGCGCGGTTGGTCACAGTACTAACCTAACCTAACCTATTTTACCCAATTCAAAGTGCAATCAAAATACAATCACATTTTTACGAGAGACTGTAGGTATTATTCGTTATTTCGAACTGGCAAAGTTTTAAGGTAGATAATAGACTCCTTGATATAATTAATCCAAATAAGAGAGTCTGATTATTTTAATGGTTAAATATTTAGTTTAAGTTAAATGACAATACCAATAAAAAAATGGTAATTAAATATGTTTGTATTACTCTGCCCAAAAGGTGATGGGCCGTATGTATAACCCTGGTCAATTTGATTATTTGAATAATTATTATCAAATCGCACTCTCATATTGGGCATTTTTCATAATGACCGGGCATTATGTATAATGCCCAATTTATCATTTGGTCCATAACATATATATTACCAAGGTTAGTTTTGAATGTTTAAGTTCGAAAAAAATTTTTGGTTCTACTTTTTTGAAACATCCCTCAAAATTCGTCACTGATGTTTCTCCTTAATATTTTCCCAGATTCGGAAGGCGCAATCCATTCCTAGCAGCGGTATTTCTTCAGCTAATATCAGGAGTGACTACAGCCTACTCAGTGAACTGGTACATGTTTACAACTCTCCGGTTCTTCCTCGCCGTCGCAACCGGAGGCACCATGGTCACCAGCTTCGTCCTCACAATGGAACTGATTGGAGCCAAGTACAGAGATACTGTGGGAATTATATATCAGATACCATTCAATTTGGGACATCTGACTCTACCCCTGTTCGGTTACTACCTCCGGGATTGGAGCACTTTCCAACTGGCCATCTCCCTGCCATCTGTTCTCTTCCTGAGCTACTATTTCCTGCTGCCTGAATCACCGAGATGGCTCCTGACTGCTAACAGATCAGATGAAGCTGTTAAGATCATGGAAGTTGCAGCGAAATGGTAAGGGATTTTTTGCAATATAATCAGAAACGTGAGCAAATCAAAAGAATATATTTCAATTAAAAGATTTATCTTCTACAGCAAATGTAGATGATACCTAACCAAGAGAGGCCAACGAGACATAAATAAAAACTACTTTCCCTTTTAAAGTATTTCGAAATGTTGTCGTCTAGCATTTTAAATGTTTTCGAGTGTGTGACAGGAATGTCATGCGGAACGTCTTGCATAAAAAAAAACTGTTACGAAAACAATTCATTCCGTAGTTCGAAATTTTCTTTATTATTGGTTTCCTTGGCCGTGCAAAGAATGTAGATTAAAATCTCTATTAATTAAAAAAGAGTGATTGATTAGCTCCGATTTAGTATTGGAAATACAATACGTGAACCGCATAATGGCTTTAGTTGCCTGCAATTAATATAATAAAAATATTGAACGGTGACATATTTATATTTTGACTTGAACGGCAATTAACTAGCACTGATGCAGATAATATTTCCATACCAGATCAAGATATTTCGGCTATATTCCGAAAATATTTATTTTAACCAATCTCATCAATTTCAGGAACGGCCGGCCGACAGAAGGCATAGCGACAACTACTCAAAAGATGGTGGTAGACGTGGGCACCAAACAAGACGAGCACGCTTCCTTCCTCGATTTGTTCCGAACACCAAAGTTGCGCTCGCGCACCATCGCCATTTGCTTCAACTGGTTCGTCTGCGGACTCTGCTTCTTCGGCGTCTCGCAGTACATGAGCCATATCTCTGGAAACATCTTCGCTAATGTCGCCATTTCTGCTTCTATTCAGGTGATTATTTACTTCTTTATTTTTAGTGTTGATATAAATAGCTTCTTGAATTCAAAGTTTTTTCATCCATAAATAATTACTTTTTCAACAATTTTGAGTATTCCTAGAATAGAAAATAAGTAGCCCTCTATAGATTCCAACATCTTTTGTCTTATCTTTTCTTTAGTATTTATTTATATAGGTATATTTTTGCTTTTATAGTTCCCATAGCAGTGGAACTGCCTTGCGGCCGTGCATAATAATACCTACACGGTCGCAGGTCAGGTCTTATGTAATCATAATAATTAGCACATTAAGCATTCAGTATTAGGTACAGAAAATATTGGTTTTCGAAATATGATGATGATTATTCTAACAATTATTCATGTCAGTTTACGCAGTGATAAGCTATCCTAGACCGGGAGTTCACTGGAAAGGCATTAACAATATTATCATAACAAAAACCAGTTTCAACCAAAATCATCTCGTCAAAGCTACTATCAGATATGCACTCATTAAACTTTATTATCTAGAAATCACGCCGTAAACCGACACGATCCACGCATTTTTTATTATAGGTAATCACTGATCATCCTTTACTCGCAAAATTTAATTAACCTTTCGGTAAACAACCTACTCGCAAATTAATGTATAAAGAATGAACAATATAATAATAATGACCTAGTTATCTATAAAAGTAGTGAATCTTTAATTAAAAATACGGTTACAACTAGATGCTTAGCAATTAAACAATGGTAAATAATCATGTCATTACTATTAAGTACGCAATTACTTAACAACATGGTGAAATAAATAAATGTCTATGTTTTATATTCTAACGAGTACTTTGCCCGCGTCGCTTTCCATCTGATAAGATATTGGTCAAGCGCGAGCCTACTAACAGTTTTCGTTCACCAGAATGTTTTTAACACCATAGTCAAGACCAGTTTAGAAAAATAGTTTTTATTATTCATTTTGGTTAAAATTTGTGACAAGTTTGAAGTTGATAAACCCAAAAAAATATATATATAGTATTGGGTATAGTTTTTAAAAATAAATAATGATAAACTTCTGTTAAAAGTTGTTAAAAAAAAATCTTCTCAAAAGTTATTAACTTTGAATCACATTTTGTATAGCGTGCTCAGTGTTACTTAGTAATTTTTGCCTTTCATGGGTCGATATATGGATGATAAGAAATTAAATAGAATAGATAGATATAGTTTTAAATTCTAATCTATCCTAACTAGCCCATATAATGCTGCACATTTTTTTTTGTTATTATTAAAAAAAATCTTTTTCTCCAGGTACCCGGAACAATCATGTCAGTCTACTTGAACAAATACCTCGGTCGAAAAGTCACACTGATCTGCGCTAATTGCGTCACTGGTCTCAGCTGCCTCCTCATCATCGTCGTCCCGCAGTCCGGAGTCAGCCACCTGACCCTCGGCTGCACCGGATTATGGGGGTTGAGCGTCTCCTTCGCCACTGTCTACTTATATGCAGGGGAACTCTTCCCAACTGTCGTCAGGAACTCAGGTGTTGGGCTCTCGTCGACGGTAGCCAGGATAGGTTCCATGATAGCCCCGTTCGTGGCTACACTCGCGCACACGAGCGCCTGGTTACCCCCTCTAGCTTTTGGAATAGTACCATTAATAGGTGCTGGTCTCTGTTTCCTATTACCTGACACACGCGGCAGGAAACTACCTGACACATTAGAAGAAGGTGAAGCGTAACTGAAGCCATGGTTTTAACAAGTATTCATATTTTTTAATCAGTGTGTTGTTGTATGCAAGTGATATAAATGCAGAGTGTGAACAATACCTACCTTATTTAAAGACTATTTAATTTTTAAAGATTAGTGTTCTTCTTGACTTTACCTGTGTTGTAAATTATTGATATTTGTAAAAATGTATTTATAAAAATGTTAGGATAAGACTAGACTATAGAAGGTCTATTTTTATAGGCTGTGATAAATAAATAAATTTGTTAATTAAAGAAAATAATTGTATTATATGACGTGTTTCATTCGATTGTGTTTGATTGTAGGTACAACCTTCTAAAAAAAAAAAAATATTCAATATTGAAATTATTAATATTGATTCAGTTAAAAATTGTGCCTCAAAAATACTATTCTTCACCCAAATATTAATAGAGTTTTTATAATTACTAAAGGGACTCGGGGCCCCGTCTCAAAAAATCATATTTTATTGCACCATTCGTATTTTTGCCGGAACAAAGGCATATTTTGTAGTAGAAAACCAGAGTAAATTGAGGAACAATTAAATACTATCTTAGTGAAAAATCAAAGACAGTTTAATCATCGATATCGTAGAATATATATAAGTACCTAGTATCGCTATTAAATTATACCAGCATAATATTGTAGCAAACGCACTTGAATGTAACAAAACATGCGGGCCCTATTAAACAAGTTTAAATTTCATGAAAGCAAGTAGAAATAAATATGTTTGTCGTCAGGTGACAGGACAACTACAAACGTAACATATTTTATACCCATTCTAAACCACAAACGTTTTTAGGGTTCCGTTCCTCAAGAGGAAAAAACGAAACCCTTATAGAATCACTTTGATATCCGTCCTGAAAATTCTTTTTTTTTTTTTTTTTTCGATGGGAAAAATCATCTTATGACAACCCCCGCTCTTGGGCGGAGCGGGAGATAGTGTCAGACTCTTACTGACTAAAAAACCCATCCCGTTCCTTCAAGCCTTCATACCGGGGCTCGAGCGCCCTTTCGGATAACCCTGGCCCCAGTAGGCTTCGACCCGGCTGGGCCCCTGCTGTTGCTGACAACTCCTTGAGGTGCGCGGGAACAGCGCGCGCCGTCGACGACTTGGGCTTGGTCCGGACAGTTACCGGACGGCCGGACACCGAGCTACCCATTGCTCACTGTCCGCAAGCCCGCGCCTACGGTGGCTGGAAATCGGGATCGGAATCCCGGCGGCAGCGAGAGCGCCGTTGCCTGATGCGGTCGGCCTCCTCCTTAGCGAGCATTACTGCTTCGCAGAAGTCGGCGACCGCCTGCCACTCCTCCTCGCTCCGGACCATGGCCTCGACCAAGGCCCGGCGCGAGGTCTCCGCCGCCGATCACCCCCACGAGAGCACGGCGATGCTCCGCCCAAGCAGGGCACACCGCGATTGTGTGCTCCACCGTGTCCTCCGGGCGTTCCGCACAGTGGCGACACCCGGGCGTCACTTCCGCTTTGATTCGGAACAAGAACCTCCCGAACTTGCCATTTCTGGTGAGGACCTGTGTCATGCGGAAGGTAAGGACGCCGTGAGGTCTTTCCAGCCACGCCTCAAAGAGGGGACTTATCGCCATAATTGTGGCGTGCTCATGACGGGGTTGCGATAGTCGCTGACGCCATTCCACCATGAGATCCCGCCGGAGCTCTGTCCGCCATGCCGTGACCTGTCGCGGCAGAGGACTTTCACCCCGGCGTTGCATCTCCACGCGCATGTCGTGCATGTGTGCAAGAACTGTTGCCTCCAGATCCCACGGTGGTAGGCCAGCCAGAAGGTTCGCCGCTTCGCGGGAAATCGTGCGGTATCCCCGCACCATCCGAATTGCCATGACCCTCTGGCAGGCGTTCAGAATGGCCGCCGGTCGCTTTTTCAGCGACGGCGCCCACACCGGCGCCCCGTAGAGGGCCATGGACCGAACGATCCCCGCGTAGAGCCTCCGGCAGGAGGCGTCTGGACCCCCAAGGTTGGGCAGGAGCCGCTTGAGAGCGGCCCCAGTCCGGTTGAGTTTGGGAGCCAGACGTCGGAAATGCTCCACGAAATTCCACCGGCTGTCGAGGACGAGTCCCAGGTACTTCATCGTCGACCCAACACCCATGTGAACTCCTCCTACCGTTAGTTGGGAACTCAATGGCGGCGCGTTCCGAGAGCGGCGACCGTGAAAACACATCGCCTCGGATTTGTGAAGCGCCACCTTGAGTCCCAACTCCTGGATCCTATCAACGACCATCGCAACCCTGTGTGTCGCTAGAGCGACCGCCGCCTGGTACGACTCTCCCTGCGCTAGAACCAGCGTGTCGTCTGCGTAGCAGACCACGCTGACCCCGTCAGGGAGTTCGCCCCGCAGCACGTAATCTTACCCGATGTTCCACAAGGGTGGCCCTAGTACCGACCCCTGCGGAACACCGCACGACATCTCCCGACGTTTCCAGTCTCCCTGGTGACCGGGGTACACAATATACCTGTCCGACAGGTAGGCCTCGACTACTCGACAGAGGTATTCGGGCACCCGGTGGTACCGGAGTGCCCTCCAGATCGTACTCCAGGGCAGGGAATTGAAAGCGTTGTCCGGAAAATTCTTCGAAATTGAACTGTTTTCATAGGTAACGTACGGAACCCTCAGGACGCGAGTCCGACTCACACTTGCCTATTTTTTTTAGTTTAAGTATAGGTACCAGTGATTTAACGAATGTCAGATTTCTCACATTCGCGAATGCGAATGCGAATATTCAAATTCAATATTCGCGAACGCGAATATTGACTTCCAAATAAAGAGCGCGCATTTCGTGTCAGCCCAGTTTAAAAAGAACTCAGCAGAACCGGTCTTGTACTTCCATTGGAATTCCGCGACCCTCACCAGGTCATCGGTTGTCCCTTGCGGGAGGCCTTCCAACGTTGCGTCTTGCGGTTCGTCGTGGTCGCCACTACGAACCTTTCGTCCCCGTCGACCATGTGTTTTACGAGCAATGTGCCCCACCGAGGACCGGTCGTTATGGCGACTAGGGCTCATCCCGGGAGTCTCGTTCTCGAAAATATCGAGCATTTCGACGATTTTTACGCATTTTCGAGACTGGAGACTGGTACTATTGCACACAGCACGGAACACTTAACAGCAGATACCATTTTGAGTTTTTGCCTTCAAAAATTAAATTTCCAGAAAAGTTCTTTAACCGTGTTAAAAAAAATAGACTCGCTAAGGCAAGTATATATTTGCGCAAACCTACTCAATTTTATTGCGAGGAAGTTGGGTCTTGTCAAATTCTCTGGACAAAGGATCCTCCTTTTTCAAAGAAGGTAACTGTGAAACTTTACTCTCTGTTCTGCATACCTCCAAAAATTCTTAAGCCATTGCAGCAGCGTAGAGGCAGAGAGTGCTTTTTTCTGACGCAGGTTTATTTTGTAACAAATAATTATAGATCCTACCGTTTTGAAATTACTACACTTGAGAGCAAAAAAATCGCACATGGCTTGTAATTTCGTTTAATACTGTTTTTTCTTAAATCTAAAGATATTGAGTACAAATTATTAAGCAAAATTAAAGCATACAAAATTAGCATTATAAAAACACAAAATTAAAAATCATTGACCGTCACGTAACTCACAAAAACCAGCGGTATACCGAATTCCACAAATTCACCCATTTGCATTTCACTACTTGCACCTTTACCTGGAGCAACAAAAAGGGTGCTGTTTTGGAGTTTTAATCAGTTTCCGTTAACGTGATAACGTCTCTATTAGAAACAGACGGATTTACTGGAAAAATATGGATAACACGCCCGCAGAAGCCGTTCAAGTTATTGCCTTGCCCAAAGCAGTCCATAATCAAAATGAAGTCGCTCGACAGCTAAATTTCAGCAGCTTCCCTGTTCGTCTGGTATACCAGAGGTTTTAAGAGACCCGTGGGTATATTTAGCGACCAGGATATGGCCAGTGGCGCATAGAATCAGGGCGTCATTATCGCTTTTCTGTAACAAGTACTTTGAGAAATCGGCCACTGAACACGATTGAACTCACACAAAAGCTTCAAGAAGTTCCCAATGTCAGTACAAATCAGTAGACGATTAGGAAAAGACTGGTTGAAGCAGGCATGACTACACATTACTCAGCAAATGGAACCAAATTGACCACAGCTCACCGACAAGCCCGGCAATAATTTGCCACGAAACACTTAAATTGGATGTATACCTAATGGTAGGCTGTTGTGTTTTTTGATAAGTGCAGAATGACTTAGATGACCATGATGGATGCTATAGAGTCTACAGAAGGTCATCAGGGCAATTTTAACAATGCTGCATAGGCGAACAAGTGGGTTCTGGAGGCGTATTAGGGTGGCATAATTTTGGACACTAAAACTGACATTGTATTCATCACTGGGCCATTACTGGCCTGATATCGAGAGGGTTGACGGCTTTATGATACATCAAAAAATTGCTCGAAGAATATGTGAAGCCACTTGTGTGGCTTATGGTAGATTTTTTTTCCTTAATGCAGAACAACACCAAATCGCATGTCGCTAGAACAGTTTGCGACTACATGTAAGACGTTGGAATCATTGCGATAGAGAGGACAGCTCGTAGTTCTGATCTTAATCCAATTGAGCATAACTGGAATGACCTTGAAAGAAGACTTAGTGCAAAAAGCCTGGCTCTCCACGCCTCCAAGAGCTTCAATGTGTCATTGACTAGAAGTGGGACGTTATACCCCAAGATTTCATGATAAAATTAATACGGTTTATGAAAAATCGATTAACAGCTGTAAATAAGGCTAAGGGAGGGAAAACACTTCATTCACAAACAGGATGACCAAAAATTTTAAGTTTGACTCTCATTCTTTCTTAAGTGAAATTTCGTAATTTTTCCCATTTGTTGGATTTTGTGCTCTAAACCCTTTCAAGGATATTTTTTTAAACTGTATTTCATATCATTAGGAAGGTAATTAAATAGGCTTTCAATTAGTGTACGACATGCTTTCAATAACTATTCACATATATGAAAAAAAGCGCTTTAACAAAAAGAGTTATGATGTGCGATTTTTTTGCTCTCGAGTGTATTTTAATCACATTAGATTCTTTATGATTTGTACAAGCTCAACTTAAAAAAAGCAAAAAATAAACTCGTTAGGTATTGTTATTTTACTAACCACGGAAGATTTGTGTGATAGAAAAATATTAAATTAAATTTAAAATTATAAATCATATGTTGTATTGTCTTTCTATATAGGTACATCCGATCGATACTTTATTACCTTTTGTTTATCAAAAACATTCGCCAAATATACGCATGATTCTTGCGAATGCGAATGCGAATATTCGTTACATCACTAATAGGTACTGTTACTAAAAACGGATATAATATTTACACATTATAAAAAATTATCTCAAACGGCACAGCCTACATGTCATAAGTATGTAATATGCCCGAAAAAGTAGATAATTAATATACCTACTTGATACTAGGAGATAAGACAGCAATCAGTCTAGCAACTCATTTGGCTGACAAATTAGTATTGATATATACACGTACATATTTTATTCACTGAAGTCCTCTTGACAGCGTAGCTAGTTTGAATGTACAATTTAAAATTGAATTTAAAATAAACGACATTATAATCGTAGAGCTTAAGAAAAAGTTGATTTGGCTTCAACACCTACAATTGTTCAAGATATAAGTAACTAGCATGTGGGTATTTAAACATGCGATAAACAGCAAGTAATTAAAGCACTTATCAACTATTAGAGAAGTTATTTAAGAACTGACAAGGTAAGCAGAAGTGTTTTGAGCATTTTACCACCGGAAACGCAACAACTTTGTGTGCTATAACTTGTGATTTAATCAATTCTACAATTTGTGAACAATATTTTGTGATTCGAATTTCAGCAAAACATTATGGATGAAGATCATATAGAAACTGCGATAGGTCGCTTTGGAAAATATCAAACATGGATTTTGTTTTTAATTACGATAGGTAGATTCCCATCAGAGTTTCAACTGAGTAATGTAGTATTTCTTATACCCAGTGTTGAGTACAAGTGCTTAGACAACAATATGACTAACTACTGTCCATGTGAGAACCCAGAATACGACACGAGTACTGTTGTAAGTTCAGCCACTAGTGAATGGAACCTTATATGTGACCGAACTTACTTGGCGAGCTTGTCTCAATCGATGGTGCAAATTGGAATATTAGCAGGCAGCATAATTTTTGGATACGTTTCTGACAGGTATATATACAGATATAATAGATTTATATAATCCTATTATAAAAAGTGATACTTACAAAATTTTCATCATAATAATTAACTATTGCTATCAGACTATACCACCCTTCGGGCTATTCTAAAGACCTGGATAATGTCCAAAACTATTCGATAGACGTTCCTTAAACGAATTTTATTTTACTAATAATACCAGATCACTCTTAACGGTACTTGGAGACTTTATTAGAAATATTCACAAAGAATACTGAAATGTCTAACACAAGATGACGCGAATAAAAATAACATCTACTTTTCGGGTGGTTGTGAAGGTTTAACATACACACACATTTCGTAAATCCTATAATAAAGGGCCAATCTATTGCCATCTAACAAACATGTGTCCAGATTTAAATGAAAAATCCAGTAACATTTAGGGATCGAACACTCTTCCTCAGCTGCAGTAGTCACGCTTGCGACCATAGATCTTCGAGGCAGTTCAAAAATGCTTAAACCTTCTATTTTCTTTACAGATATGGTCGGAAACCTGTGCTCTTATTAACACTAATTTTGGATGTACTATTCGTAGTCATCTCTGCCGTAGTTCCATATTTTTGGATGTTTTTATCCTGTCGATTTTTAAATGGAGTATCCATAGGAGGATCCATGTTGTCTTCCTACATATTAATTGTAGAACTAAGTGGCAAGTCCTTTAGACCTCAAGTTTCAGGACTTATGTATTTGACTTTGTTATTAGCATACTTGACAATTCCCATTATAGCATATTTTATAAGAAACTGGAGAGACTTACAATTAGTGACCTCAGTGCCATGGGTCATAGTCGTTCTATATTACTGGCTTCTACCTGAATCTCCTCGTTGGCTTATTACAGTGGGAAAGAAGAAGGAAGCTATTAATATTCTTACTCACATAGCAAAAAGGTAAATGTATAAATTCTAAATCACGTTCATAAAATAATAATGAATTATGATAGATATATTTTTTTTAATGTTTACAGAAACAATCGACCAACAGTGAATATCGAAGCAATTGTGGAAACAGTTGAATTATCAAACAAAAATCAGCATCAAACTGGGACTTATATAGACCTATTCAGAACTCCAAAAATAAGAACGTATACGTTGATAACTGCGTTAATATGGATGTCTTGTTCCCATACGTATTATGGTCTAAATCAATACATAGGCCTCCTTCAGGGGAACATATACCTGAACGTGCTGCTGTCTGCGGCTTCTCTCATACCTAGTTTAATCCTAGTCGTTGTCTCTACTTTGTACTTTAGGAGGAAAGTTACCATAATAACAAGTTTCGTTACTGCAGCAGTCTCATTGTTAGTATTCATTGTCATTCCGAGTGAGCTCAAAGCTGCGTCTCTAGCATTTGCTATAATAGGTTTGACAGGAGCGTTCGCTGCTTTCGTCCAAGCGTACCTATTTACATCTGAAGTATTTCCAACAGTTATTCGAAATATAGCAATAGGTTTTGCTTCAATGTTTGCAAGGATTGGAGGATTTATTGCTCCATTTGTCGTAAATATAGGAATAGAAAGGATATCTATACTTATTTTTAGTAGTATAGCTTTTGTTGCAGCGATACTTTGCTACTTCCTTCCCGAGACGAAAGCAACAAATCTCCCAAATACGATTGAACAAAGAGAACATGCAAAGGCGTAACAGATTGATTGTTTGCTATTATATGATTTATTGTTTCTCACAGTATTTGTGGTTTATTGGGATATGAAACAAATGTCGACAATTTCGATTCATGAATTACTCACGAGTTATAATGTGAAGTTAGTTTACCACCATGCAAAAATAATCATATCGATTATATTAGTAAGTAGTCTCAAATAATAAATGGATGCAAATTCATGTAAAATTAAACCTGAGTGAGGTTGTCTTATTTCAAATTAAAGTAGTACCCAGGTAACTATTTGCTATAAAGTAAAAAGTAAACTAAGTTTTTGTTTCCTGATCATGAGTTAGTAGTTAGTTTTCCACGTCGCGCCAGAAATACCTTAAGGTAGCAATGAGTGACGTAGAATGCTAAAAACAAATCAAGGCTTGAGTATCTAATCATGCTACTTCTAGTGACCATCGTGCATCGTCGACGCCAAAGCACTGCGGTTTTGTAAATCAAAAATATACATATGTAGTTTAGATTCCTTTTAGGCTATACTGTCATTTTACATAATTTTGTCCAAGAAAATAATAATAATAAAAATGCAATACAAATTGGGTTGTAGGTAATCGACAATTTCCAGATACAGTGCCAGTAAGGAACCCCTACACATCAGCCCCCAGACATCCTTCTTCTCATCCCTCCTTTCCTGTCCATTTTGCACAACCACCTGCACATTCCAGAACTTGAGCAAACACAATGGTAAATGGTAACTCTGTTACTAAATACCAGTCTTACAAAATTAGAGTAGTAGTATTTTTTTTTTTTTTTTTTCGAAAAGAATAAAGTTTGGAAGTTTGGAAAAAACAGTGGAACAGAGTGTAAAGTGTGGTAAAGTCCCACATACCCCCGTTGAAAAGGGAGGATCCTCCGACCCGACAGGTGTTATGGTCTGGTGGCCAACTGCCCGATAAATGATTTCGGGCTGTCGTATATATTCAAATCGCGCGGAGAACTTTGATTGCGCGATGCAGAATTAGTTCTTATGTGACGCCATGGATGTCGCTACAAAAGATTAAAAACAAGGACTGATACCAAGCTTCTTGAGCTGTTTTCAAGTAAAGCACGTGCTACACTGTATTTATAAACATATGTGAATACAAATGGACTGAAACCCTATAAACTAAATCCTTACGTTATTGAAACTTCTACGATTCGGACTAAACGTTTCGCTTCGTCGTTTATACCACGTACATTGAAGAACTGGAACCATAGAAATATAAAATAAAACCGGCCAAGTGCGAGTCGGACTCGCCCATGGAGGGTTCCGTAGCAGCAAGTAACATAATATATAAGTTCTTGTAGTCCGTTGTAACTTTGATCGATGTTTTAATAATAGTGTATTTTTTTAGATTTATGACGTATTAAAAAAGACTACTTACTAGATCTCGTTGAAACCAATTTTCGATGGTAGTTTACATGGTAATGTACATCATATATTTTTTTTAGTTTTATCATTCTCTTATTTTAGAAGTTACAGGGGGGGGGGACACATTTTACCACTTTGGAAGTGTCTCTCGCGTAAACTATTCAATTTAGAAAAAAATGATATTAGAAACCTCAATAGGTATCATTTTTGAAGACCTATCCATAGATACCCCAAACGTATGGATTGGATGAAAAAAAAATTTTTGAGTTTCAGTTCTAAGTATGGGGACCCCCAAAATTGATTGCTTGTTTTCTATTTTTGTGTAAAAATCTTAAAGCGGTTTACAGAATACATCTACTTACTAAGTGTCAACAGTATAACTCTTATAGTTTCGGAAAAAATTGGCTGTGACATACGGACGGACGCACAGACAGACAGACAGACATGACGAATCTATAAGGGTTCCGTTTTTTGCCATTTGGCTATGGAACCCTAAAAATAGGAGAAGTGGCAAGGGGGTGTGTGTGTGTCCGAGCAAAGTGTACAATTTTATCATTGCGGTGTATTTCATAATACCGGCCGCTGCTATTTGCTGCGTTCTAGTGATGATCCCCTAACTACTACAACTATCGACCACAATATCGATTGGTTCGATATCTGAAGTGAAATAATGTAAATATTTTTATTTACTTATTATTTTACAGAGTAGTAGAAAAATACGTAAGCAACTGTCGTACAGTAAGTTGGTTAGATTGTAAGTTAATAGTTGGTGCACATTGTTTTGGTTTCGGATATGTTATATTACGGCAATATCTTCGTGTTATTTCCTTACTTTTTATGATTTTGATATTTTCACTTCCTTCTCAAGCTTCGTATGCGCTATAATAATGAGCGCATGATTCAGAATATATTATGGACTTTTGCTTAAAATAAGGCAACATGTTTTAGCTTTTAATTTTGTTTTGCGTGTCTGTGTGTTGTATTTTGTATTCCTCCGCACCACAAACGAGCGGTTATATTTAACAAGCTCTGTGCCTTCTTATTTTCTAGCAAAAAGCCTTTTACATGGTGAGGTTTAGCAGTAGCTTAAGTAAGAATGATAACTAAAATTAATGTTATTTTTAGTTATCATTTTTATCTTTGTTTTCAGTTTCCCGAAAAATAATTTAAAAAAGCAATGGATTGATACTGCTGGAAGGTCATCTCATTGGTTGCCTAAAAAAATATAGTACCATATGCTTAATTTACTTTCGAACAGAAATGTTTCAGCCTCTAAAAAAACGCAGATTTTGTGAATGGGTAATCCCATTCACTAAATTAAGTCTTGACATTATTTTTGTAAGTATGTTAAAGTTTTTTCTTTTAATAACTGAAAGATTTTTCATGTGATAATTCATAATATAAGTTATAAAACTTTTCATGATTTTATAGAAGTGCGTGTCCCACTTCGCCGATTTTTCGTATTTGATATTGTCGTTCTAAAATGCCTAATGGGAATAAATAAATAGAGTTTTTAGTTTTTTGAAAACCATTTTTATTGTTCTTTTATTAATACATTATTTTCTGGAAGCATTCACTTTTATTTAATTCATTAAACCCCAAGCGAACGCCGGCGTTCGCGCACCTATTGTCTTTCTATTGTGTCTGTAATTTCCACGATTGAAAGGTTTTGCTATTGGGACCCAAAAAAAAGCACGATAGAAAATTTAAAAATCGATAACTTTTCTATTTAGTCAATCACTAGCGTAAATGTAAAATAAATGGCTTTTGCACAGCACATCAATAGTTATATATGTTGTTAACGTATGCGTAAGTTGTACGGTGCAAGGAAAATAAACGCTGTTGTTAGAGAGAAATAAGATTTATAATTATTAACTGTGTAGTTTGGTCTGATTTATGATTTGTGGATGTATGCACGACTACGTAAGTATTCCTGTACGTGTAGTAGTGTCGGTAGTGGAAGGAGAAACTGGAGACACCGTGTTCCGATACATTTTTTACTACTTAGCATATCCCCTCATTTCTTATATCTATGACTGGAACAATTTGCCTGCTGCGGTCTTCCTGTCCAATTATAATTTAAAGCGTCTTCTGGGCTAAAGTGAATAGGCTCCTAATAAACTGGCGGGATTCACCATCAACGATTGCATCACTGCTAACCATCAGGTGGGATTCGGTCAAGTGAGGCACAGGTTTACATAAATTTAAAAAAAATAAACAACACAACATTGACCTTGATCTTCAGGTAAGTAGCATAAGATTATTCTATCTTTGATGCATATATGTATGTGACATTCAACCAGTCATTTTCGTCACGCTATAAATAATATGACCAATTGGCCGTGTATTTACAACGTGACGTCAGATGATACAAAAGAATAAAATTGCCATAGTTGATTGATCATCTCGGCCTAACCGTGAAGAATGTCGAATAAATTTTAAGGCCCTTGAACGCAATAGCCGTTGAAAACTACGTGTAAATAATAAAATCAGTAGCCAGTAGCGTGTCTCGCATGCCGATGTGCTTTCAATAATTGTCACACAATATTTCTTCATTTACTTCCAAATCGAAGGGTATTAATGTGGCCTATTACATCTCGCTGACCACAAACCTATAGAATATATTTCTTTACGAGTCTTTTTTTTAAGTTATTAATATATTTATAACCTTATGGAAATCACAAAGTTATGAAAGACTTAACTACGCTTCAATATACAAGACACTTACTAGATACTGCCAACTACTTCGCCTGCGTGAAAGTAGTATATCAGCTCAAAAGAACAAACTCCCGAGATAACAAAGTGTACTAATGCTAACTGCTATTCTAGGGCACGGTCTTCTCGTGTGCTAAATTTTTCGTTAGGTTCGATTTTGATTCGTCTTTTTATTTTATTAAGTTATCTTTAGGTTATTGATACACACATCCCCCGCCCTTGAGCGGAGCGGGAAATATTGTCAGACTTTTACTGACTAAAAAGCCCACACCGAACCTTCGTTTCCTTTCATACCGGGGCCAAGCCTCCCTTTCAGAACTCTCTTTCTCCCTTTCTTTTCACTTGGCCCCACTAGGCTTCGAACCTGCTGGGCCCCTACGGTTGCTGACATCTCCTTCAGGCGCGCGGGAACAGTGTGCGCCGTCGACGACTTGGGCTCGGTCCGTACAGTTACCGGACGGTCGGACAGCGGCTACCCATTTCTGGACGTCCGCAAGCCCGCGCCTACGGTGGCCGAAAATCGGGATCGGAATCCCGGCGGCGGCTGGGGCGTGAACTCCGTTGCCTGATGCGGTCAGCCTCCTCCTTTGGTAGCATTACTGTTTTGCAGAAGGAGGCGGCTGCCTGCCACTCCTCCTCGCTCTGGATCATGGCCTGTACCAAGACCCGGCAAGGACACGGCAATGCATCTTGCAGAGTATGGGGGTTATTGAAATCGGCCGATAGTTAGCAGGATCGGCACGACTGCCTTTTTTGGGCACGGGTTGCACGTTGGCAAGCTTCCAAGACTTGGACACTATACCAGTCCTAAATGAGAGGCGATACAAGCGCGTCAATACAGGAGACAACTCGGGTGCACGAGCCTTGAGAACAATTGCTGGTATACCAACCTTCGTAACTCAATTCGGGATTTGAACTTCTTTCATTGGTAAGTTTGTACGGAATCCTCAGTACGCGAGTCCATCTCGCCCTTGCCCGGTTTTACTTTATAGTAAAGTTACCCTAAACTAAGTGTTCATAATGCCACGGATATGCCTACCTAATTTGCCGCGAGCAAATTGACCGATTGACGGCAAGCGACGTTAATACCTTGAAATTGCCAATGAAACACTGTAAAATATGCAACACGCGATATCTTTATCTCTTTCTTAATTTTAAACAGAAACGCAAATTCCTTTAAGTACACAATATATAATACTTTTAACGCGTTACCTACCGTGAGATAACAATATAAGCTGCTAATCTTCAGACGCGCCTGAAGCTGATAAATATTCTATGAGATATAAGCCACCACATTTTGTGTGATCATCGCGTGAGTGTGCATCATTCCGTAAGAAACGACACACGGTTTTAATGTTAGATAAAAGACACGAAAAATAATTATGTTATTATGACAATAGAGTCGTATACGGATGAAAGACTGGAAAATAAGTGTAACTAAATATGTGTAGTCATTAAATTGTGTGGTAACTGTGGTAAGTGATTTATGTTACTTTTTTTAATATCTACACAAATATTATAAAGAGGTAAAGTTCGTATTTTATGTTTTTTTATTTGTAGGAGGTAATCTCTAGAAGTATTGGTCCGATTGCTAAATTTTTACACTGACAGAAAGCTGCTTTGTTTTTGAGAGGCATAGGCTATATTTTAAATACGCGGACGAAGACGCGGGCAAAATCTAGTATTGTAATATAATAATGAACCTCTGCACGTATTGGTTTCGACTGTTAGTGCAGAGAGTACCTGTCATAAAATAAATAAATAATTGTGGTCAATATTCCAAACAAATAACATCCGCAGTTAATTCACTGATGTAGTAATGTTTTATTTTGTCTTTCAGTAAAAGCAGCAAAATGGACGAAGATCATATAGAAACAGCAATTGGTCGTTTTGGAAAATATCAAACATGGGTTTTATTCTTAATCACAGTTGGAAGGTTTCCAGCAGAATATCAATTGAATAATGTAGTATTTATAATACCGAGTGTTGAGTACATGTGCTTAGACAACAATGTGACCAATCACTGTCCTTGTGAGAACCCGGAATATGATACTAGCACTATTGTAAGTTCAGTCACAAGTGAATGGGATCTTATATGTGACAAGACATATTTAGCGAGTTTGGCTCAGTCTATGATGCAAATTGGAATATTAGCTGGCAGTTTACTTTTTGGATACCTCTCAGACAGGTTTCTACTTTTTTATTTATTTATATTCATCACTTGCCAGACTGCTTAGTAGAAGGTGCACAATTGTACATCGAAGGACACTGTTATTTATTTATTATTATAAGCACATACATACATGTTCTGTTATGTCATGTTATGTTCGATATGACTATTTTATATGTATCTAAGTCACAAGCATCATACTTTTTCCACCAATACCATGATGTCTCTCTTTTTCATTTCAGGTTTGGCCGGAAATCCGTCGTGTTGATATCACTATTCTTCGAAGTAGTTTTCGTAGCTATATCAGCCTTTGTTCCACACTTTTGGATGTTTCTTGTTTGTCGTTTCTTAATCGGAGTAACTCTTGGCGGAGTAATGCTGTGTTGCTACATACTACTCATTGAGTTGTGTGGGAAGTCGTTTAGACCATACGCGGCCGGACTTCAGGAAATGCCGTTCTTAATGTCATACTTTACGCTTCCAATCATAGCATACTTTGTAAGGGAATGGAGACAATTACAGCTGGTAACTTCAGTACCATGGGTTATAGTCGTCGTGTATTACTGGCTTTTACCTGAATCTCCTCGATGGCTTATTACAGTGGGAAGGAAGAAGGAAGCTATTGAGATCCTTACGAATATTGCTAAAAAGTAAGTCCAAACGGTTACTTATTTAATCTCACGTAACTAGTTACTAACATCAAGTAGGCTAAATAAATAAATTGTTTTTTTTCCTTTCAGGAACAATCGGCCGACAGACAATATAGAGGCTCTTGTTGAAAAATTAGAATTGTTGAACAAAAATCAGCAAAAAACTGGAAATTTTATAGACCTATTCAAAACTCCAAAGATCAGAGTTTACACAATAATATGTGCGTTAATATGGATGTTTTGCTCTCATACGTTTTTCGGCATCAATCAATACATAGGCCGCCTTCAAGGGAACCTATACTTGAATGTGCTACTGTCTGCGGCGTGCCTCACGCCAGGTTTAATCATAGTCATCGTCGCTACATTGTATCTAAAAAGAAAAGTGAGCGTGATAGCTAGTTTTACCACAGCAGCAGTGTCTCTATTAATTTTCATTTTTGTTCCAAGTGATTTAAGAGCAGCGACGCTAACCTTTGCAATTATAGGTTTAATAGGAGCGTATACGTCTTTTGTTCAAATATATTTATATTCATCAGAAATATTTCCGACTGTCATTAGAAATACTGCTATAGGTTTTGCTTCAATGTTTGCAAGATTTGGAGGTTTTGTTGCTCCCTTTGTAGTTAATATAGGCATAGAGTGGGTGTCTATACTCATATTTAGCGGAGTAGCGTTTAGTGCAGCAATACTTTGTTATTTCCTTCCTGAAACTAAATCGACTACTCTTCCAAATACTATTGAACAAAGAGAGCAAGCGAAGACGTAGCAAATTCTGAGTTATGTGATAAGTATGTAAATTTTTATTTAATGTTTTAAGTACACCTATGTTATAACTAACTTGCATATCATTATATGATGATATTTATTTAAAACTAGATTAGTTTATAACTTGGTATTATATTATATTATTTATTGCATTAAAATAACCTCCTAAGAATTACAATGTCTAATATCTTTATTACAATAATCTTGGCTTTGGCATTGATGAGAACTCACAGTTGTATTTGAATATGTCTAAAATCTAAATATTAAATTATTTTTAGTAAGTAGTTCTTAATTAATTTTACATTGTCAATTTATCGAGAAGTTTGTATTGAATATTATGGAAGCCTCCAAAATACCAGGTTATGAATATGAAGAGAAAAAAGTGATATAGGACCCAAAACTGAAACAAGACGCTATTGATCAGAGAATATAAAAAAAATATATCTATAATGGTCCAGAATACAAATCCTAATTTGGCTGCTAAAAGTGACCTTGGAGAACGTTGTGGTGGTGCTCTGTTGTATTGTGGATCGATGAAATTACCTGGAAATAAAAATATATTTACCACATGAGAATTTATTAGATGGTATACTTTAAAAAAAATATAATGACTGAGTTACAAACAATAAATTAAGTAAAAAAAAAAAAAAAACAGTAAAAAAAGATTAAAAAAATGAAATTATGCAAGTTTGAGAGTTACTAGATTTTTATCATTCAGGCATCCAAAACTAGATTTTACTTTTCAATGTTGCTATTTATCTGATATAAACTAGTGCTTGAGTGCGATCCCATCTGATGGTAAGCAGTGATGCAATCGTTGATGGTGCGGCGCACTAGTTTATTAAGTGCCTATTCACTCTAGCCTTGAAGATACCATAAATTATAATCGGACGGGAGACGACAGCAGGCAAATTGTTCCAGTCCTTCAATGTACGGAGTATAAATGATGAGTCGAAACGCTTAGTCCGGACCTGTGAGGTTTCAACAATGTAAGGGTAGATACTCGCCGTATGACGGGTTGTCCGATACAGAAATGAGATGGCGGAATCAAGTCATTCAATTTCCGCGGACACTCTCCAAAATGCAACCTGTAAAACACCAAAAGCCTCTCCTTCGGACCGGATTAGCTTCTTATTAGCCCGAGCACTTGGCAAGTATTTCTCTACAACTGTGCTATCATCTGCATATCTATAGATACCGGGCATCAGCAGATCGTTAATATGCAGCAAGAAGAGAGTTGCAGAGAGAACATACCCTTGAGGAACTCTGGCATAGGCTCAGAAGAGCATCCATCGACAACAAGTTGGAGAGAGCGTTTAGTCAGGAAATCTTTTACTCAGTTAATCAGACCAGGAGGACCAGGACCATCTTTTAAAATTCAAAGAGGTGTTAAGCAAGGTGATCCGCTCTCTCCCAAACTGTTCACAAGCACATTAGAAGAGGTATTTAAGTCACTGGCAGCCTCATGGTACACCAAAGGCATTGACGTCGGTAACAAGAGGCTAACAAATCTCCGATTTGCCGACGATATAGTCCTTTTTGCCCCCACGGCTCAGGAGCTACAATCAATGCTCCAAGAACTGAGCACGGCTAGCCTCAAGGTGGGGACTTGCAATGAACCGGTCCAAAACAAATGTGATGAATGTAGGGTCGAGGTAGATGCGCAGGAAATATATTATGTCGATGACTATATCTACTTGGGCCAGTTAGTATCTTTCGAAAACCGACAGGAAAAGGAGATCGATCGGCGAATCCAGAACGCCTGGAAAAGCTACTGGTCCATGAAGACGCTAATGAAGGGTGATCTGCCGATCTCCCTGAAGCGCAAGCTCATCGACATGTGTATCCTGCCCATCCTAACCTACGGCGCTCAGACCTGGTCTCTCACCGAACTACAAAAGTTTCGCCTTGGGGTTTGCCAGAGAGCTATGGAGCGCAGCATTCTGGGCGTAAAAAGAACAGACCGAATACGAAACGACACGTTGCGCTCCATAACGGGTTTCATAGACGTGGGCAAAAAGGCTACCATGCTCAAATGGGACTGGGCGGGTCATGTCAGCCGCATGCATGGGGACCGACGGCGGGCGTCGCCACACAGAGGGTCCCTACTGAAGTAAAGCGCCGTCGAGATCGGCCTAGAAAGAGGTGGCGGGATGATCTGGACGCGTACCACGAGGACTGGTTTGAGACGGCACAGGAAAAGAAAGTTTGGAAGGACTTGTGGGAGGCCTTTGCTCAGCAATGGGACAGCAACGGCTAGAAATAGAAAAAAATCAGACTAGGGGAAATGCCGTACGCTGGATACTTGCTCAAAAGGCCAGCGTGTCAATCCCTGTCGAAGGCCTTCGAGACGTCTAAGGAAACGGCAATCGCTTCCCGATTCCTCTCGAGGGCCTCGCCCCACAAGTGGGTGGCGTGAACTAGTCCCCAGTAGACCGATTGCGGTGAAACCCGTACTGTCGGTCACTGAGGAGATCTTTACCTTCCAGATATACTGCGAGTACACGCTCCAAAATCTTGCAGTTCGGAGGTTATGTAGTCGAAACGGAAACTAATAGAAGCATATATGTAGTTGAAATGTTTTGCTCTCTAATCTTATTTTTCAATAATACCATTCATAGTTTGCTAAAATAAAAAAGTATAAAGTACAATAATCAAAAGGTTTTTTTGGACACAAAACAAGAGAATGACAAATATCTGTGTCATATCAATGGCCCTTTACTTTTTTTAATTTATCGTTTCTTAAACCGGTTTATCTCAACCACGACGTACGTCCACTGCTTCATCGCCTTGAAGAGGACTAACAAAGACGTAAGTAAACCTGACACGGACCGTGTTGCTACAAGAGAGGATTTGATGTTATCATCAAAACCAGTTCCCGTAATATTATGTAACTTTACTCATTTTGTATTTTTCGATCAAGGCAGTTAACTCACCGTCATTGTGAAATCTTCGAAGACTGTACTCTTTTTCACGCCATCGGTCTCCTAACCAAGTTTTAAGCGCTTCTTCTTCTCGTGGAAGTTTTTCAATGGAATATCTGAAATAGAAAGAAATAGAAAGAAATAGAATTAAATCCGTTTCTGCTTACCGTCACTTTGCACTAAATAACGGCTCTACAATCAAAATTCCTTTCCAATTTGCACAAGTTATGTCATTTAATTAATATAAATCAATACCAGCTTTACGCCAGTCAGTTACACTCATATCAATCTTAATTAGATATTTCAACTATTTTGTAGACACTAATTTACAAAACAATTAACAGCAACCAAAACAGTCGAGTTGGTTGTATTTAGATCTTTTGTTCACAAGCAATGGTTATTGTTATACCAACCGTTTAAAGTAGAAAGAGACATGCATCGGAATTTGTCCACGAAACAAATCCATTTCAGTTTGAGCCGGAGAATCATAGGCCACAGTGACGTCATAGATAGAAGTAAGGCCGGACTCGCGCAGCCGAGAGCACAACGCTACCCAACCAGTGGTCCGCGGGTGTAGCACGTACTCGTAATGCTAGAATAAAAACATGAAAATGAATTGTGATCCGGAAGTGACAGGTCGAAGTAATCACTAACTAATACGTACCTACATTAAAAATACCAACTCAAATTTTAATCTAAAATCCAAATCATGAGCTAAAATGTGGTATTGGATCAATATAGATATATCAAAGTTTAGCAGAGCCTAAAGTGATGACCTATTTTAACGGGAAACGCAAGATTGTATTTTCAATCGATACAGTTAAATATGAAACCAATGAAAATACACTTCATACACTCAATATATTGATAAAAGTATATCCAATTGCTGGATGGTACGCAGTCCCAGGAGAAGGAAGAGTTTACCAGTGTCATTTTTTGTTTGCCAACGTGCAACTAATATTTTAACTGTTGTGTCTCAATTTCCTGCAGCTGTGTTGATGTTAATTACTTCTTATCCAATGGTGCGATTGAAGGGAAATCATGCTGATGAAACCCGGACAGTTATTATTCAATATAATATGTAGGTACGTGAGTAGCTATGTAAGTACTGAGAATGTTAATAGATGGTTACCTAGTAGATACTTAGGTTCCCTGTCACTTCGGTGTAACCGCTGAGGTAACAGCCTATGTGACGTTGAGTGACTTGATTAAACAAGTTATTGAAATATCACTTCCAATTAATTTGTGTCAAGAAAAAAGTACGCCACACATATACATTATGATGTATTCATGTATCTCATACAACACTTGTAGTTAATGATAATGCCTTCTTAAAAAAAACCGGCCAAGTGCGAGTTGGACTCGCCCATGAAGGGTTCCGTAGCAGCAAGTAACATAATATAAAAGTTCTTGTAATGTGTTGTAACTTTGATCGATGTTTTAATAATAGTGTATTTTTTTCGATTTATGGCGCATTAAAAAAAAACTACTTACTAGATTTCGTTCAAACCAATTTTCGTTGGCAGTTTTTATAGTAATGTACATCATATATTTTTTTTAGTTTTATCATTCTCTTATTTTAGAAGTTAGAGGGGGGGGACACACATTTTACCACTTTGGAAGTGTCTCTCGTGGAAACTATTCAGTTTAGAAAAAAATGATATTAGAAACCTCAGTATCATTTTTGAAGACCTATTCATAGATACCCCACACGCATGGGTTTGATGAAAAAAAAATTTTTGAGTTTCAGTTCTAAGTATGGGGACCCCCAAAATTTATTGCTTTTTTTCTATTTTTGTGTGAAAATCTTAATGCGGATCACATAATACATCTATTTACAAAGTTTCAACAGTATAGCCCTTATAGTTTCGGAAAAAAGTGGCTGTGACATACGGACGGACAGACGGACAGACAGAGAGACAGACAGACAGACATGACGAATCTATAAGGGTTCCGTTTTTTGCCATTTGGCTACGGAACCCTAAAAACTGTGGTTTGAAAATATTTTTAAAATGAATCCAATCAGCAACAATGTAACAAAGGCATATTTATTTTTAAGATGGGAAATAATTCAATACTTCTTCCGCTCTAGAATGGAGCGAGAGGACGTGTCAGACTTTTACAGACTAAACATTTTCTTGTGGGATTTTCTGAAACCGCAGGTGACAAGTCTATGTGAATAAGCCACAAATCACAGCGCCTATCAAAGCCAACAAAACCCATGTCATCCATCAAACTCAGTCTAATTTACGCAAGACTGAAAAATTGGACATTTACGCGCCATCCAGCCGTGGCAGCACTGGCAGCCATTTGAATTGCATTATCCTTACTTCCTTACGAATATTATAAAAGCGAAAGTGTGTTTGTTTGATACGTCTTCACGCCTAAATGGCAAAACCGATTTTGATGAATTTTGGTACAGAGATAGTTGGGACCCTGGAGACGGACATAGGCTATTTTTTTTTATATAAAAAGAGTGAGAAAAGGGGGAGAAAGAGGGAAGGTCTTTTATGTACGCGGGCGAAGCCGCGGGCAAAAGCTAGTATTCCATAAAATCATAATAGCATCGACAGGCCTATAAAAAAATTTCGATGCTATCTCATACACAATTTGGGTTATTTAACTTTAAAAAGATAATATACGCTTAATGAAAAACGAAGGGTTTTTCATTAAGCGTATATTATCTTTAAAGTAATATATACTTGTCCAGTCGACCCTAATTAACTATGAGACCACATTAAGCGTATATGACACACCTTGGATCCGCTGCTTAGGTCTTTGTGGAATGTTTATATGATATTTATATAAATAATATGATATTTATTATGATATTTATATAAATAAACAAAAAGCTATAAAGCAATACGTCAGTGACTTAGTAATTATTCATCATGCACTCCGAATTTGAATCGCAATTAAATGCCTTTTACATTATAAGATAAGGCTGTGAACAAATATTGCAAATGATGCACAAGTCCAGTGAACCTTGACAAAGACAGCGAATCTATCAAACCGGAAAAACGGTGACCCTCATTGACAACTAGATTCACTGATTATAGCAGTAGTCATGGTCAAAACTTTATGCATAGAAAACAAGAATAATAAATACCTGCATGTTATTAGCATGTGCAAATTTTTCGCTGCGACGGACGTTTTCTTCACTTAAGTCCGTTCCTTCAGGGAATAAAACTAGCCTGTAGGTGTAATTCAGTTTCTGATAGTAATCTACAAACTGAGACAGACTGACTTGGTCTTCACGCCAATTCCTCTTCACGTACAGGAAAAAGTTTAGTTGCATAATCCAGCCTGCAAGGTTTTACAAATACGGTAAAGTAAGGTCTATAACACTGCGTTTACTGAATATATTTAATTCCAAAGTAGCAAAGTAGACAAATACAAACAATCAAAATGAATAATTAAACATAATCAGCTGGCTATGAACTTAAATACAAGGTTTTACGCATAGTTTAACTCACCCATGCCAGGAATGTTCTTAATTTCATCCTTCAAAACGAATTTTATTTTCGATTTGCCTCCAATATCCAGAGCACTATTAGATGTACTGAAATTTTGATCTGTCTGTTTACAAGAGCACAATTCACCAGAAGGATTTTGCATTGCGTGGTATTGAGCTATCGATACGTAGTTCCAATCAACTCTTGTGCGATGGTTCATCACAATTATGGTATTTTCGTCAGGATTCACATAATCACCGAAATGATGCAATTGGGTGTTACAGCAACATTGAAACAGCGCCTGAAATTATAAATTCAGCCGATTATAGTATCCAGTTACGATAGTAATTTTTCAGTAAATATTTCATAGGATTACTTCTTACCACAGGATATAGTTCCCACAACGAAAATAATGTATCAACTAATTTTCTATATAATCTATGACTAAAAAACATCAGGTACATAACAGGACAGTAAAGAATGAAGAAGCCTGAAATCAGAATATAAGAAGAAATAAGATGCTTTTAATAGGTAGATAGATAGTATAACTTTATTTTTTCCAATGTAAGACTTACCAGCTAGAATGGTGTAATACCAAGCAGTGCAGAGCAGGAGGCCCACCGCCATGGCGCCACGGCACCGCGCGAGCACTGCCGCGCCGGGAAGCCATTCCGGTGACGATGTCAACGTAGCCAGATTAGAACCCCTACGTGATCCACTAAGCCGTATTACATGACACCTTGCCGTAGAAGAATATTCCATACTATTCAGCTACCTTATTATGTTATTTTATTGTGTTACGCAAGTTAAACAGTTTCGTGTTATCCATTTACGTTATCTTAGTTTCATTACACCTTTCTTTCAGCAACGTCCCGGTCATTGCTTGTCCTTAGGTTTGGTGAACTATTTCTACCTAAGGCTTCGGCTTCTTCAATTGAATTCATAAGTTCACAATCTTTGGTTTCTGGTAATAATAAACAAAGGAGTCCCGCTATCATAGGAAAAATACCAAATGCAACAGGTGCACACCATTTGCCATAAGGTCTTAACCCAGCCGCGAAAGGCGCAATCATAGCTCCTAATCGTGCCATCATTGAACAAATTCCTATAGCTGCGTTTCGTACTACTGTTGGAAACATTTCGGTACAAAATAAATATAGAACAATAAAAATAATATAACAAAGTAATTCACCGATACATCCAATTACCACTGATCCTTTGCCTTCAGGGACAAAGCCAACTATAAATAAACATAAACTGCTTATAATATTTGCAGCAACAACGACAGATTTACGCTTGGAGAACTTGATTAAGGGAATGCAAATAATACACCCGACCAGACATACACTGCCGGTGGCCACGACGTTGATAAAAACGTCGCCAGTTAAATGGCTGATATAATAAGTGACACCGTAGAAACAGTAGCTACAGACTAGCCAGGCGAATGACATTATGATGATATTTTTTCTTAAGTTCGGAGTGCGAAACAAATCCAGTACTGTGTTATTTGGTTTTGCATGTCTGTGCTCAAATTGGTATGATTCAACTTTCTGTCTTATCTCTTCCGTTGGTAATTTATTACTGAAATACATATCTGAATATTAGATTTTTATCTTATTTTAATGAAATCAGGCAGTGCTTGTTTTAAACAGTATTTATGGAATATTATACTTACATTTTTGCAACCTGTTCCATTAAGACAACTGCTTGCTCTGTTTTGTTCATAACTAATAACCATCTTGGTGTTTCTGGCAATATACAAATATATAACAAAAGCAAAACATTAGAAAGGGATATAAAAAGTTGAAAATACGTGTAATCTCTTATAAGATAGCCAACTGCTGCAAGTAAGATGTGACCAGTAGTGAAGGGCACGTGAAACAAAGCAGACACCACATCTCTATATGCACTCCCTACATATTCCATAATTATCACAAAAGATATAATCATGATACCGCCATTTGCGAAGCCAACGAACATCCTGACGAATGTGAAACTCCAATAATCTGGCATAAACGATGACATTATTCCTGCGAATATTTCGATTATCACTGATATTATTAAAGTTGGTTTTCTACCATATCTGAAATTAAATAAGCCTGTTAAAGAGCGCAATATCAATACATATTACATTTAATTACATACCCCATAATTTAGCTTGAAAAAAAGAACAATAAACATAATTGTGTACCTGTCTGATGCTATCCCAAATAATAAGCTCCCACTCAGGACACCAAATTGAAAAATTGTTTGAGTTAAATCTTTAAGCCAATCATTTTTACATATCAGATTCCATTCGGTGACTATAGTTCTCGTGAATACAGACTTATCGTACACAGGATTATCGCAACATGTTGCGTTTGATCCTGGGCAGGTATAATGCGCTGGTGGAGCAAGGAAAATTATTGACATTTGGTGAAACGCCACTCCGAATTTGCTCATGAACACAATAAAACACAGCCAATAATGAAACCGTCCAAAGTTTCCTATTAAATTATTGATTAATACCATTATATCAGAATGTTCATGGTCGGATCAAAAGTTATAACTACAAATCTCATTGTTTTGTGTTGTGAATAAAATATCTATATAAAGATCACTGTTTATATACAATGTCGTGTATTGCTATGCAGGTAAAAACGGGTTGGTCTCGCTCAAGGTTGGTTTTCACCGCAAAGCGTGTTACTTTAAATGAGTGCATTTGACGATCACTATACTCGTACATCCGTGTAGTTTTATTAACGTGGCGAGGTCGTGCACTTACATAGAAGTAGTGAATGAGCATATTGCAAGTAAATTGATGTCATCCACCACAAAGTACTTACACTATAATAAAATTCAGTTCTGCTTGTAATCTTAGAGAATGTCAAATAGTCTGCACCAACAAAGCTTTCTCGGTATGTATGCAACATAAATATTATTTTTCGCAGTCGACAACCGTTTTATCAACAAGTTATTTTAGCTAAACAAAGATGAAAAAAGAGGTTTCGACTTCAATTAGTCTTCGAATTCCAGAATCCCGTTCTCTAAACTCAGGAATCTCCGCATTCTGATGTAGGTATGTAGAGGAAGATAAATTATAATTTTCAAATGAAATAAGAGCTACGATTATTTCACATTTTGGGAATACATTCATTGAATTGGGAATACATTCAATTTATTTTATTGTGCACACCGATGCACAGTGAAAATATTCCCAAAATGGGTCAGTGGGTCGTCTTAGGGGCGGATTTCCAAAATGAAAGTATTTCTAAAATGTACACGTGTGTGTTTTTTTTCTCACTCTTGTTCCTTCTTTGCCTTTGTTCCAGGGCACCGATGACGGGATCACCCATGACCCCAATAGGCTTCAACCCAGCTAGGCCCCTACGGTTTGCTGACATCTCTTTGAAGCACGCATGGATCACTACGCACCATCGACGACTCGAGCCCAGTTCGTGTTACCGGACGAACAATGACGAGCAATGGGTGGCTCGCCGTCCGCAAGCCTATGCGTACAGTGGCTGGAAATCGCGATCGAGATCCCGGCGGCTGGGCGGCTGGGCCGAATAAAAAGGCTGTATTGTCTACTGACAAAATTTAAAGTATTACATATATATAAATATATTTAATAAATGAACTTCAAAAGAAAGTTCGAAAATACAACTTTTTTTGTGGTTTTATAACTAATTCTGATTTTAATTTATCTATTTAGAAGAAAAGTACAAATATAAGTAAATATAATTAAGACAGATATTAATTAATTACCCTAGGATAAAATAATTGTTTCAAATATTATACAGTTTGACATTGGATTTCAGAAGCGTAAAATTCACCTGCTATTTTTTATGTGTTTGACTTAATTTATTGTGCCATTGTTATTATCCTGATCTCATTATTTTGTAATACAAAAAACTTAAGAAAATTAGAACTTCTTGGGCTTGACTACATGTTCCAAAACGTCACGTGACTATTAGGTCAGAATAGACACTTTGGAGTTTTAACCAAATATGTTTGAAAATCCGTCTGTGTGACGCATCCATGTTATAGCGTTATTGTTAAATGTGTAGGTACCTACTTTATTTAGTGTGAACTATGACGACGTGAGCAAACGTGACTAACACAGCGAATAAATTCAACGGCATATCCTACAATAGGAAGTATATCATTTAATTTCAAACGAACATGAGTTTTTCATAAATAGTAGCATTCCGTTAAAGCCATTCCTTCGTGTTGTTTCATCTATCGGTCGTTATAAATTATCTAAGCAAATATACCTTATAGATAATGTGATATCGAAAGGAGATCGCATGAGTTGCTTTTTTTATATAACCAACGAACTGGCTTTTAAAATATAATTCGAAGGATTATGGTGTTCTAGAATAGTTTTGAAAGTTAGTAGAAAAAAAGAATGTCTGTTGTTTTTTCAGTGCTAAAGTGATTTTGATAAGAATAGCATGTATTCGTGAAAGAAGTTAGAAAAATATAAGAGTGCGCCGCCCGAAGTGTTTAATTTCAGAAGTATCCCTATAAGTGCCTACCGACGAGCTGAGCTGCGTTACATTACAATAAGATGCCAGAGTGCTGGGCCATACAGATACTGAGTCCAGTTTATCACACTTTTGTCTCAAACGATACTATAGGTACAGCTGTTTCTTAGACAACACTACAATTCGTTTTGGTAAAAGTAGTTTTAATAGAAGTTCGTAGTCTGCAGTAACGTCTACAACTTAATCGATTAATGCATAATGGGCTTTCGAACTTTCTATAGATAGTTACTATTACATTCACGTTTTTATCAAATTTTACCTGTGTATGTTAGGTAACGTTATATACATCATCATTGGAGTTGAGTTCACCGTGCTTGTCGCCATTAAGTAATGGGTCTTGCGTTTTATCCTATTCAGATATTTTTAGTACTTAGTAGTTTACTTTGATAGTTAGTGTAATCACAAATAATTTACGTATGATTACTAATAGTTATACTAACGACAACTGTATGTGTTTACGCGATTGCTATCATAATTTCGTGCTATTTCCTTGAATTATGAAAGTACCTAGCTATGTAGTTACTATGTTCCATTATTCCTCTAACTGGAAGTAATTTTACACAATAGCATATGTTTTGTTTAACTTTAGTTTGTGCCAATTATTATAGCTCTTATTTGGTCTTTTCGACAAGATTTATTTACCAAAATGTCTTAAATGAGTACACTTTACAACTGAATAAAATACAGATAAGACGTTTTAAAATGTTAATCTGTAACAGGAAAAATATAAATTGTTTTATTACATTTTTACTGTGATAAGTTTGAGAAGAGAAAAGCAGATAATGCGATGCGAACCTTGCACGAGGCACTAGGTTAGTAAAGCACGTGACAGCAAATTATATTATCTATTTACATGCTACTTAGGTACGTATTATAGTTAATATAGTATAAACTCAGTTTAGATGAATCCAGCCTTGGAAAAATGCTACAACACCTGTATAGTAACTTACTTTATTCGTAACGAATTAACAAGCTTAAAAAAGCAAATAAAAAAAGAAGTAAGAAACTCATTTTATATTTCTTAAAAGGACATTGACCATTCTCAATTCCAGGTTGAACTAAGTGCTGCCTAGAATGGATACATAATGAAATATGTTTTTCAAAATCTAGACAAGAAGTTTCAAAAAAAAAAAGATGAAACAAGCAATAGTTGTATTATTGTATACCCAAGTAGATACAGGTATTTTATTTTATGTTTTAGTGTTATTAACAACAATTTAAAAGCGCCTCAACGCTATCGGTAACCTAACAACTTGCATGACTCTTCAGAAGCAGCCAAAAGTATTTTCTGGCAGCCTGTTTGTTATAGGTACTAAGTTGAAATCTGTTTTACACGGAGCCTAATATGATATTTGTCAGTAAACATTTTAAGAACTCAAAATTATTTATCTTAAATTACCCGTAAAAATAAAATAAAAATAAAACTTAGTAAACCCAAGACCGAATTTTTAGCATATTATCAAGCTTAAATTGATGTGAAGAACTATTCGGAAGTACGCCCACGTCTAGGCTGTACTTGATCCAAACCTGATCAATATCCTTTTCATCTTGAGTTTTTCGTTTAATCTATTACTCCGTGTAGTTCTGTGTTACACAGATAGGTTACCTAGACCTTTATCTTTTATCTTAACAACAGCAAAGAATTTACAGATAACAATATCGATAGGTATATAATTTATCTCATCTGCAATCACCTCAGGACATCGTCAGGTGGGACAAGGGATCATCTCGAGAGGGTAGAAGTTGATACCTACAGATAACAATCTATAGATACCAATATCTATGCTTTCGAGATGATCCCTTGAAATGACTAAGTATATTATAATGATAAGTAATGGATTTGCTAAAACCGAGATATCTTCTCGACTTTAATCCTAATATTCGATGAGAAAGATGATTGAGATCGATATTGTGACATGACTTTCTTCGATACTTGAGAATTTGATAAACCAAATATCCTCGTTTATCGTCTATGACTCTTTCCAATGTTCATGGTCTAAACTATAAAAATAAAAACATTTAGTAGCAAAAATGATAGTGCCCATTTGAAAAAACATAAAATGCCTAAACTTCTGCTCTAGGTATCTCTTGATTCTGCATATTAGCGTCAGTACGAAACTATAAAAGTAAATATCAGTAGGTGTTGAGTATCGTTATCTTAGCTTCCACTTAACAATTTGATGGAACTGTAAACTGTCAAGATTAACCTTCTTTCGAAAATTTTAGTTCATAAGACGTTATGCTTGTGAAAGATACATGTATAATAATATTGGATCTCGTTTTATCTCTTCTATACTAACTGTTATCAAAGAGAGCCAAACATGAGAGTTCAAATATACATAGATTAAAGACGTATGCATTATTTTATTATCTGCAATTATACTAAGTAACAACTTTAATTTTATCAACAACCTTGTAAACTGTGAGCCAAAACAATTTATTTGTTCTCATCGCTATCGCTGATTAAAAGCAAGAAGCCATTACCAACACCTTGCAGTTTAATGACTTGAAGTACCTACACAAATAAATTAAATTATTTAATCGAAATGTCAAAGTAGTCAGTCTACTGAAGTTAATTTTAAAATCAAACCAAGTAATACGAAAATTAACTTGTATTGTTTTCTTCGATTCGTCATACATTCCTTGAAATATTTTTTTAGATATTACATTGAATTGTTGTACTTACATTTTACATAGATTAGGCAATCTCGCTTTACTAGTTACCTATACAAAATATAAAATTCTGTTCGTTAAGTTGCTGTTAGTTAGTTTCCATCCATACAAATAAAAAAATTGACAAGTTTGTTTTTTTTTTTTGTTTAATCGCATACCTGCACAGGAATGGTTCCTAAAAATGGAGAAAACCATTAAAAAAATATATAAAATCAAAATCGGTAATTTTATATGAAAATTGTCTCTCAAAGGACATCCCAATTTTTACATTAAGAGACGTATACAGTCAGCAAATTGTAGTTAAAAAAAAACATAATTATCATTTCTTCAGCCAAAAGACATCCTCTGCTGGACATAGGTCTCCCATCTTGTGCTTCTAGCAAGCAATGATTAGAAAGGCCACACTTACAATATATACCTACTCATGTTTATTTTTTAATATGTTATTTCATTACTTACTTACTAATTTTAAAATATGCAGTTACTTACAGCTTTTTTATGCCTATATATAATAATAGAAAATATTTTAACATATGTACAGATGATACAATTATTATTTAGATACTGTTAGCTAGATACTACCTATTCATAAAAGAACATCACAATACTTTATTTTCGTGTACATTCTTTAACCTAACTACTGATGCCCCACAGTTCCAAAAAGGAGGACAAGATTTATACCTATATACATTTTGTTAAAAAAAATCCTATTGTGTATAATCTACATTAAATAAACAATTGCAAACCACATAACAAAGTATTCATTAATATTTAGTAGTTCATTTCCTTATGCTACGCCAGTCTATAAATATATAACTCGCAAAATTTAACTAAATATTTGCTATTATGTTTAACTACACGAAAACAATCACAAGTTCGCAAGTGACCTCGTCATCATAAATCAATTAATTCTAATGAATACTTAATTACTACTTGCAGCATTCAATTGGCGTTTATTATACAAATTTCTTTACTTCTTCACAATTTTCGTCTTCTTTCCAAACGCTTCTCCCTCCTCTATTGTGGTTGTGAGTTCGCAACCTTTAGTTTCGGGTAGCACTATAGTTATACAAGCTGCTATTAGCGGTAAAACCGCAAATGCAACCGGAGGCATCCACAATGCTTTCGCTCTCGTTTCTATCACAAAGGGTGCTATCATAGAGCCGATTCGAGCTGCCATCGATGAGAAACCGAGAGCAGCATTCCGAACTACCGTCGGGAATAACTCTGTACAATATAAATATACAACTACAAAAACAATAAAACTAGCCACTACACCTACGCTCGCACAAATCACAGAACCTACACCTTCAGGTATTACCGCAAGAACTAATAAACAAAGTGCACATATGAGGTGAAATATTATCACAATGGACTTTCTTCCTATAAATTTCATAAGAGGTATAGACACAAATGTGCCGAGTAAGGTGACGCTAGCACTGCATGCTACATTGATGAAAGCATTACCGCTAAGCTGACCCACATACTGCGAAACACCATAAAAACAGTAACTACACGTCAGCCAGTTAAACGACATAGCTATAATATTTTTCCTAAGGTTTGGCGTTCGAAACAAATCTAAGATATTCCCTTTCTTTAATTGGTGCTTCTCCAGAGATGCTTGGTATGCTTCGATGTCCGCTCTAATATTTTCGGTTGGACGATTATTTCTGAAAAAAATATAATTGTTAAATGTATGTTCCTTCCTTAAGTAAAAATATAACATTTTGCAGGAGAATGAAACTTACATTTTAGCAACACGTTCCAGTACTTCAATAGCCTCTTCTGTCCGTTTTACGGCTATCAGCCACCTTGGCGTTTCAGGCACCAGGAAGAAATACGATAGTAGAATAATGACCGGAGCAGATATCGATAGTTGGAAATCTGAATAGTCTCTGAAGAAGTAAGCGAATACCGGTAGCAGCATGTGGCCCAAATTAAATGGTACTTGATACATAGCTGAGATGAGATCTCTGTACTGTGTTCCGACGAATTCCATCACAATTACAAATCCAGTGACCATAGTGCCTCCCACAGACATGCCGACAAAGAATCGTAAGAATGTGAATGTCCAAAAGTCTGGAACATACGCAGCCGCTACTCCACAAGTCACTTGGATGACCACAGCAACTAGAAGAGGATATTTCCTCCCAAACCTAAAAAGCAAGAACATTGTTTCTAAAAATGACAACAAAGCCCTACATTTTAACTGTAGGTACCTAATGTAAATCTACACATGTATTAACAAAAGCTAAATAAGGAAGTTTAAGTTACCTGTCAGATGCCATTCCAAAGAAAACACTTCCCAATAGTGTTCCTAATTGGAACAAGGTCTGCGTAAAACTTGTAAGCCATCTCCTTTCGCAAATCAAATCCCATTCCATTATGATGGTTCTGGAGAAAATTGAAGTATCGTACGTTGGGTCTGGACATGGACATGTATTATTCATTTCCGATGTGCCACAGCTATATGAAACTTTTGGAGACAAAAACAAAATGGCCATCTGATGAAAAGCCACCGGAAATTTTGTTAAGAATATCAAAAGGCATAGCCATAGATGATATTTTCCAAATGACCCAATTACCTTTTGAATTAAATCTTGTGAAACCCCACTGGGTGGTTTTACCCCTGAAAATAATGAAAAACATGTTTAAGATCAAGGTTCACACTGACGCAGAGTCAAAGCGTCAATCTAAAAATTAAATATCATTTGACTTCTATCGCTACAACGTAATGCGTAAACAAATAATTTTAGCGAGTTGAAAGAGACACTTGTGACTTTGTCAGTGATAGCTTTAATAGGTATAGCTTTGTTTAGATACGAAATCATAACTTCTAACTTTTCCAGCTCTGGGTGGAGCGACAGGGAGTGTCTGTCTTTTACTGACTAAAACCTGTTCAGTTGGCTGTTGCGTTTCAAGGCCGCGGTGACTCTCTCGAACCATTCCGCAGCCCTGGCAAGCATCGGTCTTATCGGGTCCCGTCAATTATGCTGTCATCTCTTTGAAGCGCTCGTGGAACACAAGCGTCCTTACCGGAATGGCCGGAAAGCGCGATTGCTTGTCATCTGCAAGCCCGAGCCTACGATGACTGGGCATCGCCCTGCGACTCCTGATACTCGGGAAGTCTCACGATTTTGGCCATGTCCTTTCCATATCATTCCATATCACACTTCTCAGAAAGAGGAGACTGACTTTCCTTGCCCTCTTACTCCGTACCATAGTGTGGACCAGAGCCACACTATGGTAGAGGACACGGTGGTGTTATGCCCAAGCGGGGTAGACCTTCACCGTATGCTCCATTCAGAGGACAACCTACGGGTGCTCCGCACAACAGTAAAATCCGGGCGTCACTTCCCGCCGAATCTAAAACTGAGTGCGGTTAGGATCTCCGTCAGGCGGAAAAAGAGGACGCCACGGCGCCTCTCTAACCACTCCTCAAAAAGGGGATTGTGGCGTGATCACGACGGTTGTGGCGTGCACAGTAGTAGGTATAGCCTTGAGTTCAATACATACGAATTTATTCCATGTCTCTTTTGGACTAAATATGTGCCTACTGTAGGCCGCACGTTAGTGGTCTTCCCCTTTTTCTCGACTACTATACGTCAATATTCATTCTAAGTATCCCACCTATTAATAATTTCTTCTGAAATAAGCAGTACCTTTGTGCTCTCCTCTCTTCGTTATAAATGTGTTTTGTGTGTGCTTAAATAAATAGATAATAATCTTTTTACCGGGCCTTACATGGGCCCTTTGTAGATCACCTTGCTGATCTCTTCGGAGAAACCAGTGGTTTTGTCTGTGCAACTATGGAAGTATAACATTGTGAAGGACGTCACGGTTGATATCAGAATGCAATCAACCAAATCAATCTAACACATTATTTTTGGTTATTTTCTTATTTAGCTAACGGACACTAAGTATTTGCATAAACTCAACCGTAGCCAGGATTATCCACCAGCACCTTGCTCTTAATCTTATGGAGTCGGAAGTAGGTACGGCATGGTAGTAAAGTGACCGACCCATTTCTAGACAGTGGCAATATCATGTTGTATTGGGATCGATCTACCACCACTGACAGGACCATTGCTACCAATAAGCCTGATATCCGGCGGGATCTCATGGTGAAATGGCGTCAGCGATTATCGCAACCCAGTGCTGGGTACGCCACAATTATGGCGGCAAGTCCCTCTTTCAGGCGTGGCTGGAAAGACCTCACGGCGTCCTTACCTTCCGCATGACGCAGGTCCTCACCGGACATGGCACGTTCGGGAGGTACCTGTTCAGGATTAAAGTGGAAGTGACGCCCGGGTGTCGCCATTGTGCGGTATGCCCGGAGGACACGGTGGAGCATACAGTCGAGGTGTGCCCTGCTTGGGCGGAGCATCGCCGTGCCCTCGTGGGGACGATCGGCGGCGGAGACCTCTCGCGCCGGGCCTTGGTTGAGGCTATGGTCCGGAGCGAAGAGGAGTGGCAGGCGGTCGCCGACTTCTGCGAAGCAGTAATGCTCGCAAAGGAGGAGGCCGATCGTATCAGGCAACGGCACTCTCGCCGCCGCCGCCGCCGCGATTCCGATCCTGATTTCCGGCCACAGTAGGCACGGGCTTGCGGACAATGAGCAATGGGTAGCTCGCTGTCCGGCCGTCCGGTAACTGTCCGGACCAAGCTCAAGTCGTCGACGGCGCGCACACCCAGCCGGGTCGAAGCCCACTGGGGCCAGGGTTAGTTTCGAAAGACAGCTCGAGCCCCGGTATGAAGGCTAGAAGGAACGGGGTGTGCTTTTAGTCAGTAAGAGTCTGACACTATCTCCCGCTCCGCCCAAGAGCGGGGGTTGTCGTTAGATGATTTTTCCCACCCTAGATTGACTAGAGCATCCATCGCACAATAATATTAATTTACGATTTATTGATCCCTCATGACGAGAACCTTGAGAAAACTGAGAAAAACAAACAAACTATCTTGACTGGGCTCGCGATGTTCACGGCATGTGGGAGGTGGATACAGCAGTAATTTTACCGATAGTTGTACGGTTGTACCGGCCAATGGCTTAATAATTGCCAAGAATCTCGACTAACAGAAGTATGAGGGGGCTCTCGTTCACGAGCCTTGACCACCGGTATCTTGAACCCTATTCCCGATGCAAGTTCAGGGTTAAAATATATATTTTTTTATTTTCAAATGTTAATATCTATTAAATATATCAAATATCAAATGTGAATTTCAATTATGTGTAAATAAGTTAAATATAGGAAATAATATTGCAATATTATTGTTTAAATGTTGATAGTTAAATATCAATAAAAGGGTACGGTGGTAAAATTATATTATCAGAATAACAAATTTGATGACGACAGAAAATGGGTATTCCCATATAACAATATTCTCTTACCGTTTATCAATATACTGGTCATTGTCCGAACCTACACTTTGACCTACTAGTAACTGGGCGTTATGCTTCATATGACGGCAATATACAATACAAGCTTATAATTGTTAGGTATTTATCAGTTTAAAAATAGTAAGTATAATTAAGGATCATACGAGTACATTATTAAGACTTATGAATTCATTTTAAGTAGATATAATTAGTTTATCTTGTCTCAGATTCTTTTTTAATTTCATCATTTGTTGCGAATTCGTCTCTTTCATTCTGTTTTTTTAAACGAAAAATTATAAACAGTTTTAGTCTCAAACTTCATATTATGTGTTCAAATCAAAACGATAAGCTCTAACCTACAAGTCAGCTGATTGTCTTCTTAGTAGTGACTTTATTCAACGGAACGTAAATGACTGAAATACTAAGTACCTACTTCGACATTTGATTAACAATTTAAACTGGCATCAACTACTTTCAATTCCATACTCTTGACTAGTGTTCTCGATATCGTATCGAACAATGAAGAGAAAAAATAATATCACGCATTGAGTCCAAAAGAATCTAAAACTCACACTAGGTTGTAAGCTCATACCGGACATAGAGGGAACGTGCCTACGAGTGAGAGGTAACTGAAATCATTTTCCTTCTTTACAAAATTTATTTTTATTTTTCCCAATTTGACTTAAACATAGTTTTTAACTCACTAAAGTATGGCGAGTTAAAAGTTTTATAGGGAGAAAAATCTTGTTCATCTTTGACATTCCATTTAAGAGTAACATTGGTATAGACACAACATAAAATATTCATTTTTTTTTAACTTTGAAATTATTTAAAACCTGGGAAAACAGCGTTTCAGAGTCACGATAACTCTTTCGAACCGTCCCGCAGCCTTGAAAGGCGTCATAAAGACACCCTGGACTAGTTAGTCGGTATTTCTGAAGTCGAAAAACCCTTGAAGAACGGGTACCGACAAGCCAAAAACAACACGCTTACTCAACAGAATGGTGAGTTTTGCTCTCGCTCTGTTTGAGCAGAGGCCTTTCCTTAGCAGAAGGAAAGATTTAAAGTTAGTATTAAACCCTCGAGCGCCAATTTCTTTATACCAAATTTAAGTAGGTATTTTTGAACCTGCTGCTTATGAACATACGGTGTTCGGCTGGCATTTCAGATGTTTTCTCTAAGCCCTTATAGGTACTTATCTTGTCGCATGGTAGGTATAAGTAAGGATTTATTAGAACTCCAAAGATTGAATATCCGATATAAAAATCTACTAGTAACCGTAATACTAATTGAATCCGCTATATAATTTTAGAATAATTTCGAACAGAGGCGGAGTTTAAAGTTAAATAATTTGTATGATTGATTGTAGTTTCCACAATATAAGTAGATAATCATTTGGTACTTCAACAATGGAAATAAAGTCAAATCACTTCCTATTTGTATTTTATTTACTTTTCAATTCATTAAAATCTAATCGTCATCATCGTCGGCCTTATATTGTTCCCACTGCTGGGACATGTGCGCCACGCCGGCGCGCCGCCGCCGCCGCCATTTTGAATCAGCGCGGGCCGCATGGGTCGAGTCGACACGACACGATCAACTAGTCGTGTTACCTTTACCTGTCGGACAGGTACATAGTCTACCCAGGTCACTAGGGAGACTGGAAACGCCGAAAGATGTCGTGCGGTGTTCCGCAGGTATTGGTACTAGGACCGCCCTTGTGGAACATCGGGTACAACTACGTGCTGCGCGGCGACTTCCCTGACGGGGTCAGCGTGGTCTGCTACGCAGACGATCCGCTGGTTCTAGCGCAGGGAGAGTCATACCAGCCGGCGGCCGATATAGCGACGCGCGGGGTTGCGATAGTTGTTGACAGGATCCAGCAGTTGGGACTCGACGGTGGCGCTGCACAAGTCCGAGGCTATGTGTTTCCACGGCCCTCGGAACGTACCGGGTTCCCAATTAACGGCAGGAGTTCACATCGGCGTCGGGTCGACGATGACCTGGACCTGGGACTTGTCCTCGACAGCTGGTGGAACTTCGTGAAGCATTTCCGACGTCTGGCTCCCAAAGGGGCTGTTCTCAAGCGGCTCCTGCCCAACCTTGGGGGACCAGATGCCTTCTGCCGGAGGCTCTACCCGGGAATCGGTCGGTCCATGGCCCTTTATGGGGCGCCAGTGTGGGCACCCTCGCTGCGTCAGCGGCCAAAGGCCCAGCTGAACGCATGCCAGAGGGTCATAGCAATATGGGTGGTGCGGGGATACCGCACGGTTTCCCACGAAGCCGAGAGCGTCCTTGCTGGCCTGACACCATGGGATCTTGAGGCAACAGTCCTTGCACACATGCACGACTTGCGCGTGGAGATGCAACGCCGGGGCGAAAGTCCGCTGCCGTAACAGGTCGCGGCATGGCGAACAGAGCTCCGGCGGGATCTCATGGTGAAATAGCGTTAGCGACTATCGCAACCCAGTGCTGGACACGCTATTATTATGGTGGTGAGCCCCCTCTTTGAGGCGTGGCTGGAAAGACCTCACAGCGTCCTCACCTTCCGCATGACGCAGGTTCTCACCAGACACGGCAAGTTCGGAAGATTCCTGCACCGGATTCGTGCGGAAGTAACGCCCGGGTGTCGCCACTGTGCGGAACGCCTGGAGGTCACGGTGGAGCACACAGTAGAGGTGTACCCCGCTTGGGCAGAGCATAGCCGTGCCCTCGTGAGGGCGATCGGCGGCGGCAATCTCTCGCGCCGGTCCTTGGTCCGGAGCGAGGAGGAGTGGCAGACGGTCGCCTCCCTCTGCGAAGCAGTAATGCTAGCAAAAGAGGAAGCCGACCGCATCAGGCAACGGTGGCGCTCGCAGCGCCCCAGCCGCCGCCGGTATTCCGATCCCGATTTCTGGCCACCGTAGGCGCGGGCTTGCGAACGGCGAGCAATGGGTAGCTCGCTGTCCGACCGTCCGGTAACTGTCCAGACCGAGCCCAAGTTGTTGACGGCGCGCACTGTTCCTGCGCGCCTCAAGGAGCAGACAGCAACAGCAGGAGATCAGCTGGGTCGAAGCCTACTGGCGTCAGGGTTAATTTGAAACATAGCTCAAGCCCCGGTACGAAAGGCAACGAAAGAACAGGAGTGGGCTTTTTGTCAGTAAAAGTCTGAAACTATCTTCCGCTCCGCCCAAGAGCGGGGGATGTCATTAGATGATTTTCACAACGCTAAATTTAAAAAAAATCAACTAGTCGGTCGTGTAAGTGATCCCAATCAAAGTGGACGAAGTTTTTGTGTGTACAAAATGGCGGCGGCGAACGACGCCGTGGTAAAAATTATTTAAAAAACATTCCGTTGTGTTTCAAGCTTTGGTGATTTTACCGTTTAATAAGTAGTAAGATACAAAATATTAATGAATAGTGAATAATTGATCTCAATTAGCCAAAATAAATATTGATTTGTTAAATATTTTACAAATATTGTTTTATTTCATTAAACCTCTACATGACCTGATTTTTTTACAAAAATTTTTTTCTAAAGTCATGCCGCCGCGCCGCCGACAAAATTGTAGTCGGCGCACATGTCTATGCTTTTTTTTATTTATTTTTTTTTTTCCCCGCTCTCTCTATGTCTAAGAGTGGATTTTTTTTGGTGGGAAAATCATCAATGACAGCCCCCGCTCTTGGGCGGAGCGGGAGATAGTGTCAGACTCTTACTGACTAAAAAACCCATCCCGGTCCTTCAAGCCTTCATACCGGGGCTCGAGCGCCCTTTCGGATAACCCTGGCCCCAGTAGGCTTCGACCCGGCTGGGTCCCTGCTGTTGCTGACAACTCCTTGAGGCGCGCGGGAACAGTGCGCGCCGTCGACGCCTTGGGCTTGGTCCGGACAGTTACCGGACGGCCGGACAGCGAGCTACCCATTGCTCACTGTCCGCAAGCCCGCGCCTACGGTGGCTGGAAATCGGGATCGGAATCCCGGCAGCGGCGAGAGCGCCGTTGCCTGATGCGGTCGGCCTCCTCCTTAGCGAGCATTACTGCTTCGCAGAAGTCGGCGACCGCCTGCCACTCCTCCTCGCTCCGGACCATGGCCGGACCGGCACATGTCTATGCTGGAACTCAGGCCTCCTATCTAGGAGATTTTTTTTTTAAATTTTATTAGATTATTATGTAAAATCTAATATAGGAAGCTAATGGATAATCCGTTATAATTTCATATCGGTAACCGTATTAGAAACCGGAATGCCATTATGATCACTGAAAGCCCAGTCGGAGTCGTTTATGAAACTGCATATTTTATGATATGTGAATTGCTAATTAATTCTTACTGATTTAATCTTCATTTTAATATTATACTCCGTCTGGCGTAAGATTAATGACACTTTATTGTAGGGAAAACACTAACACCTGCAACACAGTTTCTACTAGCGCAGGCATTAGGGAATCCTATAATGTCCCATTATAAATTAAATTTTCAACACACTTTCTCGAAAACTGACTCTTATTGCACTACGAGTAGGTTCAATATACCATCTATATCACCCACGTGTTTTTTTTTTATTTATCACAACAAGGGCATTTTTCTTTCCTCATTTCGTCACGATCAATGTTGATTACCTTTTTTTTTTTTAAAGCAATGAGGCGTAGATTTTTAAGGTTGTAATTGATATTTAATGAAAATTTAAATAGTGTGTATGAACAAATAATATTAGAAATTATCAACAAATAAACTATCGTCTGTGTTCTTAATCACATTTTTTTTGAATTTTTATTTTTAATATTAAGTAGGATGTATAACGGTTTGATACCTTTGCTTCTCCTTCAACCTAACTGCAAAGGTAAAGCGCGGGAAAAAATTCTGTTAAATATTAATTTAATTGTATTTTTTATTTGTGTTAATTGTGAAAAAAAAATGAATTTAAGATTTGAAGACAGTTCTTTAGGTGGTACGCCACGTAAACTATGTAATTATAGAAAGATATTATGGTGACAGAATTATAATTCTTTATTTACTTGTTTTGTTTATAAGCGGTAATCTCTGTAAGTGAAAATTGATTTGATTTTTTTCCGATTGCATGCGAAAATTTTTTCACCGATGTCTTATCGGTGAAAAAATGTTGCTTTTTATTCCTGAATTTTGCCCCTTCATTCCCGAGTGACAAAGACTATAGTTTATGTTTACGGGCGAAACCGTGGGCAAAAGCTAATTGATTATAATTATTATCATGTATCGTTTATTTTTGGAAATATTTATTTTTATTATGAACTAATTGACTGAGTAATTAAATATTAAATAATTTTATATTTGTATATTGTAGTAACGGAGTTTTAAGTTTCAGTCACTAACAATAATATGGGCATTAAAATTGATCTGAATTAAATGAATTTTATTTATTTATTATTATACCTTTAATCGTATCCAGATGGATGGATGAACGGATGAATGGATGAATGGATGAATTTTTATATCCATATTATCATTCCTGTTATTATGTAGGTAGATACTATTGTTGTGCGGATGAAGTCTCTGCGTATCTGATCACAGGTGTGTGATATATATTATATATGCACACAAAACGGGCAGTTTGTTTTATTACTCGCTTTATGTATTTATTTGTTCGATTTTCATATATACAAGGTGTAAGGGACAGCCCTCCACAAACTTTAAGGGCTTGCTCAGTACACGAAACTGAACAACCATCCACAAAAATTTTTTTCAGGAAACGAAAAAAAAATTCGGCCTCTCCATACAAACTGTCCAATCAAGTTTATAATTTTCTATGGTGAGGCGGATTTTTATTTTCGTTTCCTGAAAAAAATTTTTGTGGAAGGTTGTTCAGTTTCGTCTACTGAGCAAGCCCTTAAAGTTTGTGGAGGGCTGTACCTTACACCTTGTATATCATAGGAAACTGAAAAAGGTTTTGAGTCTTGTCCAACTATATTAACACATTAACGATAAAATCACTTTAGCCTTCGGTAAACCAGGTGACGGTCAAAATTTTCAGGATATATAATATCATTACAAATAATTTTCTTTCAAAAAAAAATGGAAGATGTTCCAAATATGTATAAGTACCTATATTATTATTATGTTTGCTGCAGATATACACGCTGTGTTATCAATACACAGACACTGCAAACATTATACACTACTCAACTTATACAGGGTTATTTTAAAACACTAACAATCTGTATTATTAACATCATAAACAACCACTTTTGTTCTATGACTTTTTACAAAACATAATTAATTTACCAAAAACAAACCTTCAAGATTTCGTTATTCTATCTATTTTTGTATAAAAATCTGATGAACCAATGTATGATAATTGTTTTAAAGTCATAGAAAGTCGTTGTTTATTATATTCTTAACATAGTCCTGAGTTGCCAGTGTTTTACAATTAACCCTGTAGAATTAAAAAAATTGCAAACTTTAAAACATTTTCTCAGTGTCAATGATATTTCGCCAAGGCTATAATATCGGGGTCAACACTCCACGTAACAGTCAATACACTCACTTTCACCACAATTAAATTGCTTACCGTTTCGCTCCTGCATTTCCATTTTATTTATGTTATTTTGTATTTCAACTATTATCACTACTGTAAGATGGTTTTATCACGCGTAAGTTTGCATAGACACTTAGTTTAGTCGCTGCGGGGTTCTGTTCGACACGACCCGCTACTGCAGACTAACACATTACTTCATTGTGGAGCCCGAGTTGCGCCCGCGCAGCACAACGCAGCTGTACCGCACGCCATGCCGTTCTCTTCGTTATCAATGTTATTGTACTAATCGCGAGGAAATGTCAGTTTATTGATATTATGGTGACAGCGAGAAACTAAAAAGATAACATCGATCAAATAACATGTTTTTCAATACCGGTGGTATATCTGTAACTGGCGAATGTGTAGGTCTTTTCTGACTATTTGGGGCCATCCATAAATTACATCACACGTTAAGGAGGAGGGAGGGGGTCGACGAAGTGTTACATTGTATGACGTCACATTTCAAAATCTATTATAATCTAAGTGTTAATTAATTAAACCCCAAGCGAACGCCGGCGTTCGCGCATCTATTGTCTTACTATTGTGTCTCAAATTGACGGTATCTGCAAGGCAACACTTGAAACTATCCTTACGAAAACCTCAAAAACTAGTCAATCGTTTTTTGTTTAAATTGATGTTAATTTTATTAAAAAATAATTTAAATGGAAACAAAACTGATTTAGGAACCGCTGTTTTCATTCAATAATTTCTCACAAATGTAACCAGTTGCGACAAGGACGCGGGGAGGGGCAAAAAATCATGAAATTCGTGTGAAGTAATTTATGGATGACCCCTTTCTGTGTAAATTAAAAGATGCGATGCAATGCGCTGCACACCCCACCCTTACACACAAAACGTTTTGGGAACACATTCATTGTGCGTACAGCTAAGGAGTGTAATTCCGAGCCTGGAGTCTGTATTTTCTGACAGCTACAACCTTTTTTTTTATGGTGGGAAAAAATCATCCAATGACAACCCCCGCCCTTGGGCGGAGCCGGAGATAGTGTCAGACTCTTACTGACTAAAAGACCCACCCCGTTCCTTCTAGCCTTCACACTGGGACTCGAGCTATCTTTCAAAACTAAACCTGGCCCCAGTAGGCTTCGACCCGGCTGGGTCCCTGCTGTTGCTGACAACTCCTTGAGGCGCGCGGGAACAGTGCGCGCCGTCGACGACTTGGGCTTGGTCCGGACAGTTACCGGACGGCCGGACAGCGAGCTACCCATTGCTCACTGTCCGCAAGCCCGTGCCTGCGGTGGCCGGAAATTGGGATCAGAATCCCGGCGGCGGCGGCAAGAACGCCGTTGCCTGATGCGGTCGGCCTCCTCCGACAGCTACAACCTGGGAGTCTTCAAGTCAAGAGTGAATAGGTATCTTCTCGGCAACTGTGCTCCATCGTCAAACACATCATGGCTTTCCATCTTTTCATCTTCATCACAAAATATAAGGACTATTGAGTACTGTTTGTGATGTTGCGCATTAGTCGGATTCGCGATATAATCGCTTTTGACGCAATTCGGAACGCGGGGTTTGTTAGTTGTTTGTAAACATTGCGAATGCGCACGGTGTTGTCGCGAACCGCGATCGTTTAGAGTATTTTCGAACGTTTATGAATGTTTTATCACTGTGAATGTGGTGATTGTGATTGATACCTAATACCTACTGTTGTTGTAAAGTATAACTTCTGTAAATTAGTGTTTAAGAACTGTGACAGTGAAAGTTGTAGGTTTAGGTGAACTCCTTGCGCCAAAAAAGACTTGTGTTTTGATAAACTTATATAAAAATGCCTCCCCGTGGCGATTTGCCTATTTGGAACTTTTTGAGAAGTCCTGTGAAGGCAGTAAAACTGCTGTTTGTAAGTAATTATTTTCGCCGAGAACGGTCGTAATCGTCAATTCGATATAAGCCAAGCCGTATTTTATTTAAAAAGCAAAGAAAACACGATATAACGCACGAACAATCTAACAAAATTCAACGAATTCACTCAGAAATGACATATCTCTACAATCGACATGTCATCTCTACTGCTCAGAAGCACTCGTCATGAACTCTAACGTTATCCTGCGACAAATGTCGAATTCGACAACCCAGAATAGCAACTTTAAACATTTGTCTAAAAAATGACGTCATTAGAAATTTTTGTCGAGTTCGACACCATCTCTAAAATCGAGAATTGACCCCAAATGACATTATCTCTACAATCGACATGAACTCTAACGTTATTCTTCGACAAATGTCGAATTCGACATCCCCAGAATAGCAACTTCTAAAATTATTCGAAAAAATGACGTCATTAGAAATTTTTGTCGAATTTGACACCATCTCTAAAATCGAGAATTGGCCCCCTGGATTTATCCACTCCCACTTTTTTGTTCAGGCGATATCTCTTAGGAATTCGCTCCCTCTGAAAGTCATGATTGTGACCATCCGTTTTCATGAATGCAATCGCAAGAAATTGGTAGAATCATCACAGCATTGATTGACTGGATTTGTTTTTGAAAAGAAAATATTTGTATGCTTGTTTATATGTATATACATGTATGACTGTATGTATCTAAATATGAATTTATTTCTTTTCTGTTTATTAAGTTGCACCAGCCGTGTTATTTTTTTGCACCACCCTGGTAGAAAGTGCCTAATACATTAAGGCGTATAGTCCCTTGAACCATCTGGTCGAAATTATGTGAACGCAACTCTCGCACTCGCCTAGGCGGCAGTACGCAAATCTGTGCATTTATTTGCGGCCAGCAGCGCCCGAAAAGCGCTTTAACTCCATTTTCTCTGCGAGATATTGATTGATTTACATATGCAATGTTCACTTTGAAGAATATTTAACCACCAATTTTTATGTGTAAAAATGTTTCTAAAGGTCCAAGCCGTTTCGAAGGAGTAGGGAAAAGTTGCGAAAAGTTGCGAAATTGCTAAATATTTTTTTTGACAAAAGTATTAATTGCACGAAAAAATCAAATGTTGATATTATTGTTCATGAATCTATAATAAACATATATTTTTTTCAAACCAATTGACCTAGCCGTTACGGAGGAGTAGGCCTCAGAAAATCACTGTTTTATGGCACTTTTCGGGCGCTTGGCCCTTAAGTCCGCCTTTGTATAGTGATATTCACTAGCATAAAATTTATAGATAAATAAGTACCTCTCTATTTTTTTAAATTAGATAAATCTTTAAGATTAGATGTTGCTATAGTTATCTCAGATCTTCGTTCTTCAGCTTACTGGACTTATTGTAATGAGATCTACTCTGGCTATAATAGTAGTTTATGTGACTAGGGGATAAAGCAGTGTCTTTAAGTCGCGGGCGGCATGTTGAATTCCGAACGAAACGAAGGTTGCTGATTTTAATCCCGAACGATAGTGAGGGATTTATAAAATTAACTCCCGAGCATTGCGAGGGAGTTAATAAAGAAACCTGAGTGAAGTGAGGAATTTAAGCCGCCCAAGACAAAGACAGCTTTATCCCCGTGTTGCATACTCTACTTTTTACACCATCTGTGAGATAATTAAAAGACAAATTGGTCAACCAAATCATATATCAGAGAAATATAAGTATTATATTTACAAGTTCATCAAACAAACAAAATTCACTACTCCAAGATTCTATAGTTTCAATTTTCTATAATGCTCCCGTGTCGTCAGTACCTACGCACGTTTTATTCTATTTTCTTTTTTTTTGTTAGTGGCTAGTTTGAATCATAGTGATTACATACTCTTTGGTTTGAATTTCGAGTCAACTTGTTCGATGCGCCTACATTTTAATTCACAATGTTGACGATTCTTGATGCTCCAAATTCAAATCTCATTATTCCCTAGGGATCGGCCATACTGCATTATCTCCCTAGGCATATAATGACTTGCTTTAAGTGAGGTTTTTATGACGTGTAAAACGACATTATCGAGCAGGTGGTGTAAAATAGTAGTTTATGTGACTAGGGGATAAAGCAGTGTCTTTAAGTCGCGGGCGGCATGTTGAATTCCGAACGAAACGAAGGTTGCTGATTTTAATCCCGAACGATAGTGAGGGATTTATAAAATTAACTCCCGAGCATTGCGAGGGAGTTAATAAAGAAACCTGAGTGAAGTGAGGAATTTAAGCCGCCCAAGACAAAGACAGCTTTATCCCCGTGTTGCATACTCTACTTTTTACACCATCTGTGAGATAATTAAAAGACAATTTGGTCGACCAAATCATATATTAGAGAAATATAAGTATTATATTTACAAGTTCATCAAACAAACAAAATTCACTACTCCAAGATTCTATAGTTTCAATTTTCTATAATGCTCCCGTGTCGTCAGTACGCACGTTTTATTCTATTTTCTTTTTTTTGTTAGTGGCCAGTTTGAATCATAGTGATTACATACTCTTTGGGTTGAATTTCGAGTCAAATTGTTCGATGCGCCTACATTTTAATTCACAATGTTGACGATTCTTGATGCTCCAAATTCAAATCTCATTATTCCCTAGGGATCGGCCATACTGCATTATCTCCCTAGGCATATAATGACTTGCTTTAAGTGAGGTTTGTATGACGTATAAAACGACATTATAGAGCAGGTGGTGTAAAAAAATTGTTTCAATTGTTATAAGTACCGACTATACTATAAAACTTGCAAAATAAAAAACTTTACAAAAAAACAATAAAAATAACTTCAGTTTACGAACAAAAAAACCGAAACCGACTTTCGAAATTCAATGTAGGTACATATTATGTTGTAAATAGTTTTACGTTTTTCACTTTTTAATGTTATTTTATTAGATGCCTAGAGTATAAAATGAAATGAAACAAATAAACACATAATATAAACATTTTAATGAAATAAGTATACAAATTCAACATTTAAATAAAAAAAATACTGAAAATACAAAAAATATATCTACATATAATCTTGTCATAGTTTCATCAACGATAAATTAATATAAAGTAACATTAGGTATAGGTATTTTGTCCGTCGAGCAGTTGACGATTTGGCAGAGGCTCAGCCACATTTCAGCAATTATGTTAAAGCCCCATGTAATAGTGGGTAGCCTATTGAAGGAACTCATTGAATAGGTACATGTTTAATTTTATCAGTATTATAGTTTACTACTTATATAGGGTCCTACTTCATCAGTCCAAGTTCTTAAAAGTGATTATGAATACCTAAATATCGTAAATCCAAAAAATGCGGATGAAGCAGACTAGAAAGCGTAGAAAGGGGTTTTGTAGTGACATTTGGAGGATGTCTAACTCCAGTATTGCAATATTGGCTGTGATAACTAAGTGACGCTAAGAACATTGAAATGAGAAGAAACTATTATCTATTATTATTGTGCAAACCTATCAGTGTTGTCTTTTTAGGGTTCCATAGCTAAATGGCAAAAAACGGAACCCTTATAAATTCGCCATGTCTGTCTGTCTGTCCGTCCGTATGTCACAGTCACTTTTTTCCGAAACTATAAGAACTATACTGATGAAACTTAGTGATTAGATGTATGTAAACCTCATTAAGATTTTCACACAGAAATAGAAAAAAAACAATAAATTTTGGGGGTCCCCATACATAGAACTGAAACTCAAAAAAATTTTTTTCATATAAACCATATGTGTGGGGCATCTATGGACAGGTCTTCAAAAATGGTATTGAGGTTTCTAATATCTTTTTTTTTCTAAACTGAATAGTTTGCGCGTGAGACACTAACTACCAAAGTGGTAAAATGTTTGTCGCCCCCCTGTAACTTCTAAAATAAGAGAATGATAAAACTAAAAAAATATATATGATGTACATTACCATGCAAACCGCCAACGAAAATTGAACACAACGAGATCTAGTAAGTAGATTTCTTTTTTAATACGTTATAAATCTAAAAAAAAAATACACTATTATTTAAACATCGATCAAAGTTATAACGAACTACAAGAACTTTGACTTTGATTGACTGGGAGAGAATGCCTTGTTGCATTAAGTCCGCCTCTGTACCACTACTGTACATGTAGTTTAAATAAATAAATAAATAACTTTTTATTATGTTACTTGCTGCTACGGAACTCTTCATGGGCGAGTCCGACTCGCACTTAGCCGGTTTTTAACCCAAAGGTTGGCTGGTAGAGAATGCCTTGTTGCATTAAGTCCGCCTATGTACCACTACTGTTCAGTAGTTTAAATAAATAATAAGAAACTTCTGAGACCCCTTTGTTTAGTCAGTCTGACCTTTTCCCAACTATAAATGATAAATGATAAATGATATTTATTTTGTAAATAGGTTTAAAAAATACTTTTACACGTCAAAGTCTATATTGGGATCTACCAATTTGAACACCACAACCCAGTTATTGAACCTTCAAATATTTATTTTATGATGCAATGCATGACCCAGCTTATATTCATCTCCAAGATGTAGAGACCTTTAGGAAGAACATCAATCAAGTGCTACCTATAGCATTTTCTTCATTCGACTTCGATACAAATTAGTTAGGATAGGCATTTATTGCCACTAAAGCTTATCAGGTTTTTATTGAATCATTCATTAATATCCGTTTTTAATATGTCATGTGGAAAGTACAACCTATTTACAATATTATACAAGTAGCGGCACATACATGGTACATCGAAGGTATAGCTACCAAAACTATAATGTGACCCACAAGATGACAAAAATATGGGAAACTATAATAGTATGGCGGACATGCCCTGTGTTACAAACGTTTTCAACTTTGTTTTAGTTCAGAAGAAATTTAAACCTATGGTGCCTGGCAGTTCATCAGCAATTAACAAATTCGTAGTGGCTTGTCTTACCTTATAGACCGTAGTCTATAAGACAAGCGCATTCTTTTACAAGATACGATGCCACTGACAGCAGTATCGTAGCGAGGCCTGGGCGAAGTGGGTCCTCGCCCACTGTCTCGCACTCAAAAGGGCCTCATACAAGCGAGGGCTCTTTAAGAACGAGGTTTTTTTTAAAATATTTGATTGAATTAATGGTAAGCTACGATGTGGTCGAACACTGGGTTGCGACAGTCGCTGTCTCGTTTTCGAATTTGTGAAAGAAAAAGACCTCGCTGATGTCCCTTGGCCCATGTCTAAATTAGTCCACGCTACACCTCTGGCTGACAGACAGACAAAGGCTTAGAAGGTGTAGCAAAGCCTTTCCGTTTTCTTAAGTCCAATTTTAAAACTGGGCGGGGCCTGGGTGCTTCTTAAATAGAACTTTATTTAATTTATTAGTCCACTATTTAGTTTATTTTTCCTTCTTTCCAAATGCTTCACCCTCCTCTATAGTAGTTGTCAGTTCGCAACCTTTAGTTTCGGGCAAAAGCATTGTAATGAAGAAGGCTAAAAATGGAACCACGGCAAATCCAATCGGAACTACCCATGGCTGAACATCTTTTAAATCCACAACAAAAGGAGCTATCATGGAACCAATTCGCGCACACATTGATGAAAAACCCACAGCAGCATTTCGAACTACAGTAGGGAACAGCTCTCCACAATACAAATAAACAACAACGAACACTACAAAAGAACTTATGACACCAATAGTCGCACAAATTACCGACGCTATACCTTCTGAAAATGCTAAAATAATTAAGCAAGCAGCACATACGAAATGACATATCAATAAAATAGTCTTTCTACCGAAAAGTTTCAGAAAGGGTATTGACAAAAATGTGCTAACTGTGACTAACGAGGAACTAGCCGCTACGTTCAGAAATATATTACCACTAAGTTGTCCTACATACTGCGATACCCCATAATAACAGTAGGAACACATCAACCAATTAAATGACATGGCCAGGATATTCTTTCTAAGATTAGGAGTACGAAACAGATCGAGAGTAGTCCCTGTTGGTAATTTATTTTTCGCTGCTTCTGCTGCATAAGCTTCCACATTTGATCGTATGTCAGCTGTTGGACGTTTGTTCCTGCAAAAATAAAAACAAACTTAAATGTGGTGATGTTGTGTTGTTCCGAAGGATTTTACTAGGGAATGCAAACCGTTTAACCCGAAAACCGAAAAACCGGATTTTCGGCATATTTTTAATGATTAAAATAACCGGGTTTTTTTCAAGTAACCGGTTTTTTCGAGTTTTTTTTTTATTACTTTCACATGTCACTATTTTAAAAATAGTGACATGTGAAAGCAAACATAGTTTTAAAACGCTGTTGAGGCTTGATATCAGTCGTAGGTTTGTTTATAAATATTTATGTACCATACTGATAGCTACACCAATTGTACAGTTCTTCTGTTTACGATCATTAAAAATCCAGGCCGGCCGCGTGTTGTGAGAACAGGCAGTGAATGCTGTCAGGGCCAGAATTAAAATCTCGTAAGGACACCAAAATTATTGTTCGCAGATGGAATACCCACCGTTGTTACTCATCATAACATCATCATCACCAAGGTTCATTTTCGTGAAAATGGGATCAAGATACTATCCTAAACGCCATAGCAAAGCCTCTTAAAGCCTCTCTCTTTTTGATAAAATACTAGGGGTTTTTCAGCAAGACTCAGCTTCCTGTCACAAGGCACGCACTACCCAGGCTTAATGCCTTACAGCGAGTGTTTCGGACTTCATTAAGACTGATGATTGACCTTTGGCTAGCCCAGACTTCAACCCGTGAGAGTCGAACCGGGCGGCGGTCGCTCTAGCGACACGCGGGGTTGCGATAGTCGTTGGTAGGATCCAGGAGTTGGAACTCGAGGTGGTGCTACACAAATCCGAGGCTATGTGCTTTCACGGCCCTCGGAACGCGCCACCCCGTCAAGTTCCCAACGAACGCTAGGAGTTCTCATCGGCGTTGGGTCGACGATGAAGTACCTGGGACTCGTCCTCGACAGCCGGCGAAATTTCGGGGAGCATTTCCGACGTCTGGCTCCCAAACTCAACCGGACGGGGGCTGCACTCAAGCGGCTCCTACCCAACCTTGGAGGTCCAGATGCCTCCGGCCGGAGGCTCTACGTGGGGATCGTTCAGTCCATAGCCCTCTACGGGGCGCACGTGTGAGCGCCGTCGCTGCAAACGCGACCAGCGGCCATGCTGAACGCCTGCCAGAGATTCATGTTAATACGGATGGTGCAGGGATACCGCACGGTTTCCCGCGAAGCGGCGAGCCTTCTTGCTGGCCTACCTTCGTGGGATCTGGAGGCAACAGTCCTTGCACACATGCACGTTATGCGCGTGGAGATGCAACGCCGGGGTGAAAGTCCACTACCGCGTCAGGTCACGGCATGGCGGACAGAGCTCCGGCAGGATCTCACGGTGAAATGGCGGCAGCGACTATCGCAACCCAGTGCTGGGCACGCCACAATTATGGCGGTAAGTCCCCTCTTTGAGGCGTGGCTGGAAATACCTCACGGCGTCCTTACCTTCCGCATGACGCAGGTCCTCCCTGGACATGGCACGTTCGGGAGGTACCTGTTCCGGATTAAACCGGTAGTAACGCCCGGGTATCGCTACTGTGCGGAACGTCCGGAGGACACGGTGGAGCACACAGTCGAGGTGTGCTCTGCTAGGGCGGAGCATCGCCGTGCCCTCGTGGGGGCGATCGGCGGCGGAGACGTTTCGCGCTGGACCATGGTTGAGGCCATGGTCCGGAGCGAGGAGGAGTGGCAGGCGGTCGCCGACTTCTGCAAAGCAGTAATGCTCGCAAAGGAGGAGGCCGACCGCATCAGGCAACGGCGCTCTCGCCGCCGCCGCCGGGATTCCGATCCCGATTTCTGGCCACCGTAGGCGCGGGCTTGCGGACAGTGAGCAATGGGTAGCTCGCTGTCCAACCGTCCGGTTATCTCCCGTTCCGCCCAAGAGCGGGGGTTGTCATTGGATAATTTTTCCCACCATAAAAAAAAGACCTCAACCCGTGAACTACAAATTGAGATCTATATTAGAGAGCATGGGCTGCATGTAACAATAATTCAAAATCCTAAAAAATTCTTTACGATCAGCAGTGAACAACTTTCCAATGATCACCATGCGTGATGCGTGAGATGACGCGTGGCCTAAACGCTTAAAAGCATGTGTTAATCTACACTAACACTAATAGCGGACGAAGCCGCAGGCAAAAGCTAGTGGTGGATATTCTGAGTAGAAGTATATATTAACTTCTAGCTTAGATTCTCCATGTATGACATCATTCTGAGACATTCGTTTTTATGAAGTTGAGATTTTTTTATTTTTAACAGGATTCATATTAGGTATACAATATATTTTTTAATAGATAAGTTTCACGATAAGTTTATAAATATTTATTTAGAATTTCACAAGCAAAAAAAATTAAAATTATCACTTAAAAATAAATTTCAAAAAAACTAATTTTAAAACCGGTTACCCGGTTAACCCGGTTTGTAATTTTGGCGGTTTTTGCATTCCCTAGATTTTACTGTGGTAACATAGCCAAGTATTTTACATTTTAGAACTGGTTTCACTAAAAAAGTTAATGCTCTTTCTTCCCTTCTGTAACTCTTTAAGGATCTTAAAAGAACCAAGCCGTTTCCAATTTGTTTAAAAATACTTACATTTTAGTGGTATGTGTCAAAACTTTGATAGCTTGTTCAGTTCGGTTCTTTGCTATTAACCATCTTGGTGTTTCTGGCAAAGAATAAAAATAAATGGCAAATATGGCGGTAGGAATAGAAAATGCCAACTGAAAGTCTCTAAAAGCCCTGAAATTGTAGGAAATTAGGGGCAGCAATACAGACCCTAAATTGAAAGGTATTTGATATAAAGCTGAGATGGTTTCTCTGTACTCTGGGCCAATAAATTCCATTATAATAACAAATCCGATAACCATTGTTCCACCCACGGACAGTCCGACTATGAATCGAAATATTGTAAACAATGTATAAGTTGGTAAAAAAGCACCAGATACTCCAAATGCAAATTGAATAACGCAAGCCGCAATAAAGGGGTTTCTCCTGCCATACCTGGAAACATTATTAAACTATGTATTATATTCAAATACGTTTTAAGACCATGTAGTCTAGTATCTATGATTCACACTGTGTTTACTGTACACGGACGCGTAGCTTTATAGGCGCTTCACGGTATGCCAGCCAATTTGAGCATCAGAGTGTGCTGAATCCTACCCACGAGGTGTATTACACGCGGACGTTTTCAATCATTTATGACAATGCCGTCAGATGACGAAGAAGTTCCCGCCATTTTTAGACAAATAAAAACGTGCTTTCGCTGATTGTACGTCCCGACACGTCATGAAGCCTTCATGAAGCTTGCACGCAGCGACGCGAGCATGACGTTGCCGCTTCGTCAACACCGATTCATAGTTTTGTATGTAAGCTGCGAGCAGGCGTTTACGAAATGTATAATGACGAATACGCGTCTATGAAACTACGCGTCCGTGGACAGTCGGCTAAAGATTGACAGTTTACGTTAAACTCATGTAGGTAAACTAAGTTTTCACGGCTGAAATGGTTTCTGTGTTCAATTCTCAGTGATGATGCTTTAGTACTACTTAGTGGAAATATAGTAATTTACCCCCCCCCCCCTACACGTAAAGTGGGAAGTGATTTTTTTTTTCATTTCAACCCTAACTTGTGATATATTGTTGGATAGGTATTGAAAAATGAATAGGGGTTTAGTAAATCATTTTTTGATAATGTTAATATTTTCGGAAATAATTGCTCTATAAGTTTAAAAAAAATGTATCCCTCCCCCTCTAACTTTTGAACGGTAAGTTTAGAATATGAAAAAAAATTAAAAGTAGAACTTTATAAAGACTTTCTAGGAAAATTATTTTGAACTTGATGGGCTGAACAGTTTTTGAAAAGTTGTACAAAATAATTTCTGAACTAAGTTTGTAATTTAACCGTATATGCGAGCATTTTTCTTAACTTAGTTTACTTATTTTATCTATATCTTCAACGTATTTTCTTTCAAATAAATAAAGAATGATTAAAATCGGTTCACGCAATCCAAAATTACCACCGAAAGCCCAATATACGTAACCCGTCTAGTTTGTATTAATTAGTAACCCAATTCCCCGAGAGATGGCGCTGTACTTTGGGCTACTTCACGCTGTTAAGATTTTTCCTGAGTTAATGGGGTCGGGACGGGTATGAGCTATTATTACGAAATGTTCGGTTGGTCTCTCGTTGGCATTGGTAGTATTAGTTCTTGCTCGTCTGTCGTTCATTATTATTAATAAGAATATTTGGTGTAGTGGGAAAGTAAATTATATTGTGGGTTTATTTTTTTAACTTAAACGAGGAAAAAATTGGTTGATAGTCGTCGTAGTTTAAGGGTTCTGTTACATTGTGAGAAATTGGGTTTAATTAAATTACATTGTGGGTAAAATTTTACTTCTTGGGGATATTTAGCTCTTAAGTGGGGTAACTTATTGTGACGGACGGGAAACTAAGGACCTTACACTAAGAGTGGCCCGACACGCTCTTGGCCGGTTTTTTTGAGGTTGAATATCATCAAATGACTTCTCCCAATGAAAAACTTGTCAGATTTTTGTCTAAAAATCTCCTATACCTATACTTCAGTTGCCCTTTGCGTTCAAGGGCCACGGTTCGCTCTTCCAAACGTTCCCACAGGGGTAGCTAACCGCTCCGGTTACCATCCATTTAGGGTCCGAATCACATTTATCGGCATCGATTCCTATTTTGTCTCAATTGAAAATAGCTATCCATACTTTAATCCTAATCCACTGTTATCCATACGAATATTATAATGCGAAGTTCAATTGTATCTGTTTGTTGTATTTTTACATCATAACAGCTGAACGAATTTTGATCAAAATTAGTACTCGGGTAGACCGTATCTTGGATTACGACTTAGGAACTTTTTATCTCAAGTAGCTTCCGGCTTTCACAGGGGGCTAGAACTCTATAGAAATCTTATAAATGCAATAACTTATCTGACTGTCTGTTTTTTATCGCTTGAAGCCTAAACCACTTGATCAATGATCGATTTTTTTTTATAGAGTTTATCGGATCTTGCAGAAGCACATAAAATACTTTTTATCCCGGATTTTGGTTCAACTGGTATGATTTTTTAATAGACGCGAGTGAAGCCGCTAGCAGAACATTATGTAGAATGACTATCGATATATGTAATAAAAAATAATCTGGTTTTATCATTGACATAGATAGGCTAGGACAGACCGCGCGTTCTTTTAGCGCTCAAAATTAATCCGTATTTGGTTCTTAATCTTCGGGAGTGGTCGGCAATCTCCAGAAGCAGTTGTGCGCAAGCAGCATGAAAGCGTATAGCCAAACGTTCGCACGGCCCTAACTTTACTATTTATATCTATGTTTATATCTATTCTAATTAAATTGATAACAAACTGCATCTCACCTGTCAGACAACGCTCCGAAACCCAAGCTACCAATAAGTGTGCCTCCCTGAAATGTTAACTGTAAGAAAGATGCTTTCCATTTTCGCTCGCAAATCAAATCCCATTCCGTGACAATGGTACTGGTGAATATTGAATAATTATATTTTGGTGAATCGCATGGACAAACATTTAATTCTTCTTTACTGTCACCACATGCATACTTCACCGGGGGCGCGTAAAATACAATGGCCAGTTGATTGAATGCGATGGCAAACTTTGATAAAAATACTATAAAACAAAGCCATAATTGATATCTGCCAAATGGTCCGGTGATCTCAAGGATCAAATCCTTAGGCCTTGGTCGCTCATCACTAAAATCATAAAAAAATGCATTGTTTCAATTACTGCTACGAATTAAAGACTAAAAGACAATCAAACATCTAACCAAAGACATTTACTTACGTATTTTTATTTTATACAAAAAGAGTAAAATAATAATATCTAAACGTGTCGTTAACTTTTAGTTATCTACTATTTATTTAGCTAAAGTAATACGCTTGAGCCAATGAGGCATGATTAGTGATTTAAAATACGTAGAAGAAATCTCTTCCCACCTCTGTTATTTGATTATGGTAAATATTATATGCTAGATATAGAACCATGGATTCGCACCATTTTTGGTAAGGCAACATAATACGGTTGGATTAGGAATAACATTACCTTTTATTTGCTATATGTATAATTCGATTAAATTACAGATGAGAGTTTTGGTAGCAGGCAACCCTCCTATTTGCACCAAAAAATGCAAAGCAACCAAGTATATAATATTTATCATAAACAAATAACAGAAGAGATTTCTTCCATCGGATCTCATACTATGAGTAACAAAGAAATAAACACAATACCAAATTCATAACATTTTTAGTAAGTAGTAAATAAAAAGCATTAATTTTATTTTCAATAAATCATCGATGATGCAAAACTGATTTACTGTTTCTTTCTCAGAGCATTATGTTCCAAAGATTAGGTATGTGGCTGTGGACACTACAGTAGCTTCTAAAAGGTATAAAAATGTTTATTGGTATCTGTCAGAATAATCATTGACAATATTATATATTATTGCCAAATAAAAAGATACAGCAATCGCAGAAGTTGCTGATACTAGTTCCCAAACTACGCTATCGCTTGTATTTTGGGGGATACTGAATTCCTATCTTCTAATTAAAATGTTATGAACCTCTTTGTCTACATTAATTGTCTTGTCTTGTTTGCTTTACTCTAGAACCACATTGCGACTTACTTCATAGTTATGTGGTAAAATATAATAGATAAAAGGAAAAAACACGTATTTGAAATACACTACAATCTGAACGTAGTGACATTTTCATGCCATGTCACGTTACTTCGTTAGACTCCTTTACCAATTTCAAAAGTATATCTACAAATCGATACTGCCTCGGTTGGACAACGGGAAAACTTTCTTACAGCCGCCACGCGGTATCTAAAGTCACCACGGCTAACGTGTAAGAAGTGGGCTGAAAAGGTCGTAGGCTAAAATAGTAAAATATATATTTTTTTTATAATTTTTTAACTCAATTGGGCAGAGAATGAGTATCTGATTGAAATGAATCTGTAATAATAAAAATAATTTCTGAATTAAGTAGTTTTAAATTAAGTACTTACAAACATAAAACTATAGTATAATGAATTAAGGAACAACTAGTGTGTAATTTTTAACTAGTGATAGTTATAGTCTAACAACGGTGACATTCTATGGTTTTATTAACATAATATTAAAGTAGGTACTAAAAATATAATAATCACATTTTAAATAAATTACATCCAGACACAGAACAAATGAACTAGGTCATCACACAAACATTTGTCCTGGGTGGGAATCGAACCCACGACCTGCGGTATAGCAGTCAGGGTCACTAAACACGAAGCCAACAGGCCAGTCAAAAGTAATAAAAGTGGTAGTCAAGAGTACCTAGTTCCAAAAAAGTCGGTGATAAAAAACAAACAATTGAGAAACACCGACTTTCGAAATTAAAGTTACTTTGATCGTTTTGGAGTTTTTTTTTTTTTGTGAAGTCGGTTTTTTTTTTGAAAAAAGTTTTTTATTTTACACTTTTTAGTTGCCATACACTTATAGCCAGAGTACCTTTTTCTCATGACAATTCCAATTATTCTAAACCCTGCTAGGATACATCGTTTTATTATGGAGTTCCCGTGTCTACCTTCCACCTTTCGGCTCCAACATCCGATCAGTTCGATAGTACCTACCTTATAGCCAAAGTGCATTTCATGACAATTCTAATAAGCCTAAATACGGCAAGGATACATTGATTAATTATGGAGTTCCAGTGCCTATCTTCCGTCTCTATCATCATCATCCGATCAGTTCGATAGTACCTTATAGCCAAAGTGCATCTCATGACAATTCTAATAATAGAGGATACGTTTAAAAAAGACCTTCACCGATTTGTTTATTGGATAAAAAGTATTTTTCATCCCACCATCTCGGAAAGAGAGTTTTTGCTCTTCGGTATCTGAGAGCAAAAGCCGTTTTTATTCTCTAGAGAGATAAAGTAAATTAAATTTAGAACATCGCGTGTACTATGTTTATGTATTCAAAACATCATTAAACCTATTTACCTCCATGGTACCAAATTCGTCATACAACTTTTTTTAATTTGTTAAAAACTCAGACTCAGAACCTTTTTGGTGTACTTTATTTTACATTTAGTCATTTCCTCGCTGAGGTGGAATGAAAAGTTACGTGTTGCACTCGACTGCAAAGATTTTTCACCTCGTGCTCTTTTGATTCTCTCGCTAACGCTCAGGATTCTAATTCTTGAGTCACTCGCTAAGCTCGTGATTCAATTTTAGAATCCTTCGCTTGCTCGGTCATCAAAATTGAGCACGCGGTTAAAAAGCAACTTTGCACTCTTGTATAACAAATAACTATTATATCAAATCGAATGTATTAAATAATATAACGCGGGTGTATATTTATGTATAGTGTTGCATAAGAAATTCCTGGCCAAACTATTATTAATTAAAAATTGAACATTGACTTTTTTTTAAATGCACCCATGTGTTTCACGAATAAAAATACTAGAGGTAGCGCACGTTAAATTTGCGTGAAGAAATAGCTGGGGGCGTGCTTAATGTTGCCAGCCTAACTGATCTATTTTCCCCGCATATAATTAATAAAAACAATCTTTCGTAACTCATTGTAAGAACAATGCACAATAATGTATCAACACCGTCCCCACCCTTGTAGCACTTTAAAACCTATGTTAATCGAAGGGCCACAGTCATCCCCACCAACTGTGTTCCCACGTTGTCGTCGTGGTGGGGCTTGCGTGTTTCAGTGACCTTGAGGGCTATGCCGGTAGAGCTACTCATGCCGGAAGGCCTCAAGCGAGAGACCAGACCAAGAGGAACATACGGCGGAGTCCAGTCGGACCGCCCGGAGGGTGCGCTGTCCAGAAGCGCTGGCACAACAGCTGTTGGCGCCTTCTGGATAGCGATGTCGGGGAGATAGGGTTCGCCTCCGGTACGTGTCTGTTCAGCAGACATGACCAGGATGGCGAACGTGCAATGGGGACCCCACCCCATTTAAAACAAAAAGGCAAAGCTGTGTCCAGCACCATCATGAGCGCGAATGATAAAAATATATCTACCCCAGGAGGGTACCTGCTTGCAGGAGAATCCCTCCCCGAGCAGAGCTCGGGCTGCCCCTCGTATTCTGGGGGGGGCAATCATCGCCTCGGGTCTTTGGACCCTGTTCCGTCCTCCATGGACGCACAGAGCCAGGGTGGCTCACACTTCGGCAGCGCGGAGTCCCTGGGACCAGTTCCCAGCACGTCCGCGATGCCGGTGGAGGCCGGCCGTAGGTTTGGCCTCAGGGAGGTGAGTGAAGACGCGGCGTCGGATTCAGATGCCGCGTCTTCACTCACTTCAGACGGGAAGGAGGTGGAGGAGGAGGTGCGGGAGCCCCTCCTTTTGATGGAAGTGGAAGAAACCGCATCCAACAGAAGGAGGGCGTTCATGCGCTCCGCATCCGACGACGAGACGGGACCTGCCCGGAAAATCTCGTCGTCGGGGCGGGGTAAGGCCCGAAAATCGGGCAAAGGGAGAGGGAGCGCTGAAGAAGCGTCCCGGCGACCCCCGGAGGTCGCAAAAGAGCAGGCCAGCGTCTTGGTGCCGAAATTCCCTGACGAGTTACCAGAAGGGATGGAGGAGGCGCTGGCAAGGTTTCGGGAGGTCGTGGCAGCCGCTATCACCAGCGTTGCCAATAAGAGGGAGAGGGTGGCCAAAAAACGCTCCGTCGAGCTGGCCAACGCTTCGATTGAGGGGGCACTGGGGCTCGTCTTCGAGCCCTACGAGCGCACCCTCAGCGGGAGGTTTGGCCGGCTCGAGGCAGCCGTGGCCGCTCTCCAGGGCTCTCCTCCCGAAGGGGGGAGCAGGCAGGAGCAGGGTCGATCTCGGCCCTCGCCCCAGGCGGGGAGCGACGTCGTTTCCCTGCTGCGGCAGGAGCTGGTTGCCTTCCGGGAACAGCAGCAGAAACAGCAGCAGCAGTTCCAGGAACGGATCCAGAGCCAGTTCTCTGTGTTGGAGGGCATTGTCCTGCGCCCCCCTCTCGTGGCCTCCGGCCAAAAGAGAACGGCGTCGTACGCTGCCATCGCCGCGGCCACAACTGCAGCACCCAGGGCGAGCCCGTCAGAGCAGGCCAGGCACAGGGCTACGGCGTCGGAGTCTGCGAGGCCGGTCCCAGTGGCCAAGCAGCAGCAGCGGCAGGGGAAGCCTGCCCCTCCCCCGAAGGGTAGGGTGGCGGCTGCCACCAAACCGGCGAGGCCTCCCGCCGCGGCGGCGACTGGGTCGCGCCTGCCGCCTCCTCCGCCTGAAGACCCTTCGGCTGGCGCCGAGTGGACGGTCGTCGGCGCCAAAAAGAAGGCGAGCAAGGCGGCAAGGGCGGCCAAGAAAAGAAGGCGGCGAAAGGATCGCAAGAAGCGGGCCATGGCCGCCAGACTTCGCGCCCCGACTTCCGCAGCTGTAGTGATCACACTACAGCCAGCTGCGGAAAAGAAGGGCGTGAACTATGACATGGTCATGGCAAAGGCGAAAGAGGCGGTGGTGGGCCACCTCGACGAATACGGAGCCTCAGGGGGCTTCCGTATGAGGCGTACCGCAACCGGAGCTCGAATCCTGGAGGTCCCAGGTGCGAACAGTGGACAAGCCGCTGACGCCCTGGCCGAAAGGATTAGGGCGTCCTTAGATGTCGAGGAGGCCCGAGTGTCCAGACCCACCAAGTGCATCGACATGCGCATTATGGGTCTGGACGACTCCGTTAGGGTGGAGGAAGTGGTGGCCGCCATCGTCAGGGCGGGAGGGTGCACGACCGATCAGGTCCGGGCGGGCACCATCCGCGCTGACAGCACGGGCATGCGAGCCGTTACGGTGAGCTGCCCCGTGTCGGCGGCCAAGGCCATCACGACCGAGGGCCGAAGGCTATTGGTGGGTTGGGTTTCGGCCCAAGTCAAGATGCTGGAACCCAAACCTCTGCGGTGCTACCGCTGTCACGTGGGGCACCACGTGGGGGCCTATTGCGCCGCAGAGGACCGCAGTGACCGCTGCCACCAGTGCGGACAGCCCGGGCACAAGGCCGTTGAATGCCGTGCAAAGCCGCACTGCTACGCATGTGCGGCTGCAGGCAAGCCGGCCGACCACCGGGCTGGGGGCAGGTCCTGCGACCCCCCCGCCAAGGCCAAGGGCAAAGTCAGGCCCATCCACCCTGACACCCTCACCGCAGCAGCCACCGTCTTGGCTGCCGCCGCTGTCGCCGCCGCTCCCGCCGCGGCGGCGCCCTCACAGGGGGCTCGGGAGGAGACAGTAATGGAATGTCAATAAGGACACCATTACGTCTCCTCCAGGCGAACATCAACCACTGCGCCCCCGCCCAGGATCTGTTGCTCCAGAGCATGGCGCAGTGGTCGATAAATGTCGCCGTCGTCTCCGAGCCGTACTACGTCCATCCCCGCTGGGTTCAGGACCTAGACGGCTCGGTGACGCTAATTTCGTCGGCCGCCGCCGGTACCCCGCCCCTCGAGGCTGTTGCGAGGGGACGGGGTTGCGTGGCAGCACGGGTTGGGGACATTGCAGTGGTAGGCGTCTACCTGTCCCCGACCAGACCTCCCGACGAACTCCATGTCTCCCTTATGGAGCTAAGTGCCGTCGTCGCTGGGTTTGGTACCCTCCCCGTGGTCGTTTGCGGGGACTTCAACGCCTGGAATACGGCTTGGGGTTCCCGGCGCACGAACACACGGGGTCGGATGGTGGAGGACTGGGCCTTGGAGCTGGGCCTGGTCGTCCTGAACCGGGGTTCTGTCCCCACGTTGGTGCGGAGGCGGGGTGAATCAGTGGTGGACCTTTCGTTCGCCAGCCCCGCTCTGTCGCCGCGTGTCGTCGACTGGCGCGTTATGGAGGAGGTGGAGACGTACTCCGACCACCGGTATATCCGGTTGGACGTCTCCACCGAAACCTCGGCCGCGCCGGTCCGACAGAGCCCTTGCGGTCCGCGGTGGGCGCTTAAGCAGATGGACCGGGAGCTCCTCCTGGAAGCCGCGACGGTACAGGCCTGGGTGCAAGCACCGGACAGGCCTGTCGACATCGACGTCGAGGCGGAGTGGTTCCGGGAGGCCATGTCGCAAATTTGCGATGCGGCAATGCCCCGAGTCCGTCCAGGACGTGCTAAGCGCCAGGTGTACTGGTGGTCGCCGGAGATCGCTGCACTGCGCAACACGTGCAATCACGCGCGACGCCGGTACGCCAGATACTGCAGGCGCCGCATCCGCCCGCCGGATGCGGAGGCCAGAGAGGCAGAGCTGTACGAAGGTTACAGAGAGGCAAAACACACCCTCCGAGCGGAGATTAAGCGGGCCAAACTCGAGGCCCGCGACGTGTGGCTGGGGTCTCTGAACGTGGACCCGTGGGGGCGCCCGTACAAATTGGTACGGGAGAAACTGCGCCCCTGGGCTCCCCCGCTGACTCAGAGTCTCCGGCCCCAACTCGTGGAGGGTGTGGTAAGCGCTCTGTTCCCTGCGCGAGGGGAACACTCCCCCCCGCCTATGGCTCCGCCTCCGCCAGCGGTGTCTGACGCGGACCGCAATAGCGACGACGACGATAATACTCCAGAGGTGACCGAGGCAGAGATGAGAGTGGCGGTGCAAAGGCTGAGTGCCAAGAACGCCGCCCCAGGACCCGATGGCTTGCCTGGGAAAGCCTGGGTCCTGGCCATGGAGGCTCTCGGGCCTCGACTGAGAGGGCTCTTCAGCGCATGCTTGGAGAGGGGCCAGTTCCCACTTAGCTGGAAGACGGGGAAACTGGTCCTCATCGCGAAGCCAGGGCGCCCTGCGGACTCTCCGTCCGCGTACCGGCCCATTGTGCTGCTCGACGAGGTGGGCAAGCTCTTTGAAAGAGTGATTGCGAGCCGCCTCGTCGCGCGCCTTTCACGGGTGGGGCCGGACCTTTCGGACGGACAGTTCGGCTTTCGCAGGATGCGCTCGACGGTGGACGCCATCATGCGCGTTCGAGCCCTCACGACGGGGGATGCGGTGTCCCAGGGTAGGTATGTCGTGGCAGTGTCCTTGGACATTGCCAACGCTTTCAATTCCCTGCCCTGGAGTACGATCCGGAGGGCACTCCGGTACCACCGGGTGCCCGAATACCTCTGTCGAGTAGTCGAGGCCTACCTGTCGGACAGGTATATTGTCTACCCCGGTCACCAGGGAGACTGGAAACGTCGGGAGATGTCGTGCGGTGTTCCGCAGGGGTCGGTACTAGGGCCACCCTTGTGGAACATCGGGTACGATTACGTGCTGCGGGGCGACCTCCCTGACGGGGTCAGCGTGGTCTGCTACGCAGACGACACGCTGGTTCTAGCGCAGGGAGAGTCGTACCAGGCGGCGGTCGCTCTAGCGACACACGGGGTTGCGATGGTCGTTGATAGGATCCAGGAGTTGGGACTCAAGGTGGCGCTTCACAAATCCGAGGCGATGTGTTTTCACGGTCGCCGCCCTCGGAACGCGCCGCCATTGAGTTCCCAACTAACGGTAGGAGGAGTTCACATCGGTGTCGGGTCGACGATGAAGTACCTGGGACTCGTCCTCGACAGCCGGTGGAATTTCGTGGAGCATTTCCGACGTCTGGCTCCCAAACTCAACCGGACTGGGGCCGCTCTCAAGCGGCTCCTGCCCAACCTTGGGGGTCCAGACGCCTCCTGCCGGAGGCTCTACGCGGGGATCGTTCGGTCCATGGCCCTCTACGGGGCGCCGGTGTGGGCGCCGTCGCTGCGTAAGCGACCGGCGGCCATTCTGAACGCCTGCCAGAGGGTCATGGCAATTCGGATGGTGCGGGGATACCGCACGATTTCCTGCGAAGCGGCGAGCCTTCTGGCTGGCCTACCACCGTGGGATCTGGAGGCAACAGTCCTTGCACACATGCACGACATGCGCGTGGAGATGCAACGTCGGGGTGAAAGTCCTCTGCCGCGACAGGTCACGGCATGGCGGACAGAGCTCCGGCGGGATCTCATGGTGGAATGGCGTCAGCGACTATCGCAACCCCGTCATGGGCACGCCACAATTATGGCGATAAGTCCCCTCTTTGAGGCGTGGCTGGAAAGACCTCACGGCGTCCTTACCTTCCGCATGACACAGGTCCTCACCGGAAATGGCAAGTTCGGGAGGTTCCTGTTCCGAATTAAAGCGGAAGTGACGCCCGGGTGTCGCCACTGTGCGGAACGCCCGGAGGACACGGTGGAGCACACAATCGCGGTGTGCCCTGCTTGGGCGGAGCATCGCCGTGCCCTCGTGGGGGTGATCGGCGGCGGAGACCTCTCGCGCCGGGCCTTGGTCGAGGCCATGGTCCGGAGCGAGGAGGAGTGGCAGGCGGTCGCCGACTTCTGCGAAGCAGTAATGCTCGCTAAGGAGGAGGCCGACCGCATCAGGCAACGGCGCTCTCGCCGCCGCCGCCGGGATTCCGATCCCGATTTCCAGCCACCGTAGGCGCGGGCTTGCGGACAGTGAGCAATGGGTAGCTCGCTGTCCGGCCGTCCGGTAACCGTCCGGACCAAGCCCAAGTCGTCGACGGCGCGCGCTGTTCCCGCGCGTCTCAAGGAGTTGTCAGCAACAGCAGGGGCCCAGCCGGGTCGAAGCCTACTGGGGCCAGGGTAATCCGAAAGGGCGCTCGAGCCCCGGTATGAAGGCTTGAAGGAACGGGATGGGTTTTTTAGTCAGTAAGAGTCTGACACTATCTCCCGCTCCGCCCAAGAGCGGGGGTTGTCATAAGATGATTTTTCCCATCGAAAAAAAAAAAAAAAAAAAAAAAAAAAGGGCCACAGTCATCTCATCATTTTATTGTGTGCCCATATGAAGAAACCAGAATCTCTAAGTATTATTTATTTATTTATTAATACTTATTGCACAAAAAACTGTACAAAGGCGGACTTAATGTCTTAGGCATTATCTACCAGTCGACCTTGGGGTGGTGCAGAAACATAAAATGGTAGGTGCAACTTCAAGGCAAACAAACAAAAAGAAAATTAAAATTAACATAAATACATAATTATATAAGAAAATACTTATTTATTTACGTACAAATAAACAAAATTATTATGAGAAATGAATACAATAAATCACTGCTGTGATGATTCTGCCAAGTTCTTGCGAATGCGTTCACGAGCCATTACCTTAAAGGAGAACCGGCTGGGTGCCATCCTGATGTTCAACGGGAGCGCATTCCAGAGAAAGATAGCTTGGACAAAGAAGGAGGCTCGGATAAACCCAGAGCGGTGTGAGGGACATCATAGAAGACGATTAATCGTTGATCGGAGATTTTTACTATGGGCAGAGCAAAGAAATTGAATTTGAGAAGTCAGATAAGAAGGAGAAGGTTTGTCTAGAAAAGAAAACAGGATAGTTAAGGCCCTTAGTGCTCTACGCTGACGAATAGGTTATGATTTTTTATTCATTCCTTTTGGTCTCCTAGAATATCTATTTTGTTATTGTCTTCTTACTTCTAGGACCCTACTTGGCCTGAAAATCAGGCAAGTAGGGCGCATATCATGAATTTATATTATTTATATCATACATCGTGTCATAGGATCTGAAAGTGGCACATACGTCTATGTTATAGGCGCCGACATGCAATTAATATATCCCCGGGCGACTACTAAAGCAACTGGATCGGGAGCTGCAATCTGGGTGCTGCAAAGGTATAGACCTAGGTGCAAGCATCGGACCGGCCTGTCGACATCAACACCAAAGCGGAGTGGTTGTAGGAGGCCATGTCGCAAGACTGCGGCGTGTCAATGCTCCGAGTCCGGCCGGGACGTGCCCGGCGTTAGGTGTACTGGTGGTCGCCGCAGATTGCGGCTTTGCGCAACGCGTGCAATGCCCGCTGGATGGCACCCCAGTTTGTGGAGGGTGGGGTGAGCGCTCTGTTCCCTGCGTAACGTAGATCACTATGGCGACGACAACGACAATGCTCAAGAGTTGACCAAAGGTGGAGATGATAGTGGCAATACAAAGGCTTTTTTTTCGTGGTATGAAAATCATCTAATGACACAAAAACCCACTCCTATTCCTTCGTTGCCTTTCGTACCGGGGCTTAAGCTATCTTTCGAATTAACCCTGGCCCCAGTAGGCTTCGACCCAGCTGGGCCCCCTTTTTTTATGGTAGGAAATCATCCAATGACAACCCCCGCTCTTGGGCGGAGCGGGCTATAGTGTCAGACTCTGACTGACTAAAAGACCGACCCACCCCGTTCCTTCTAGCCTTCATACCGGGGCTCGAGCTGTCTTTCGAAACTAACCCTGGCCCCAGTAGGCTTCGACCCAGCTGGGTCCCTGCTGTTGCTGACAACTCCTTGAGGCGCGCGGGAACAGTGCGCGCCGTCGACGACTTAGGCTTGGTCCGGACAGTTACCGGACGGCCGGACAGCGAGCTACCCATTGCTCACTGTCCACAAGCCCGCGCCTACGTTGGCCGGAAATCGGGATCAGAATCTCGGCGGCGGCGGCGAGAACGCCGTTGCCTGATGCGGTCGGCCTCCTCCTTTGCGAGCATTACTGCTTCGCGGAGGTCGGTGACCGCCTGCCACTCCTCCTCGCTCCGGACCATGGCCTCAACCAAGGCCCGGCGCGAGAGGTCTCCACCGCCGATCGCCCCCACAAGGGCACGGCGATGCTCCGCCCAAGCAGAGCACACCTCGACTGTGTGCTCCACCGTGTCCTCCGGGCGTTCCGCACAGTAGCGATACCCGAGCGTCTCTTCCGCTCGAATCCGGAACAGGTACCTCCCGAACGTGCCATGTCCGGTGAGGACCTGCGTCATGCGGAAGGTAAGGACGCCGTGAGGTCTTTCCAGCCACGCCTCAAAGAGGGGACTTACCTTAAATGTGGATTCCGCTCAGTCAGTACATGCAATTGTCCTTTTATCCTCAAAACATGCGACATTAAATATCTCGGGGTTATAATTGACAAAACACTTTCCTTTAAACCACATATTGAAAGTTTAGTTAAAAGAGTGCGAAAACTATTCTTTATTATTAAAAAATTACGAGCAATTGCAGACTCAAAACTGATCACCCAAGTTTATCTGGCACTCGGACAATCAGTAATTCAATATTGTAATACCTCGTAGGGTGGAGCTCCAAAAACTTATTTGTTACCTCTTGAAAGAGCTCAGAGAGCCATTTTAAAAGTAGCCAATTTTCATCCATTCCTCTATCCCACAGATTTGCTATATACATAAGTCCTGCAATGTACTGAATGTTCGCCAGCTTTTCATCATGCGTCTGGTATTAAAACAACACACCATGCTTTCCTACCACCCTGAAGTTACTAGTAAGAGAAGGAATGATATTGTATGCAATTCCAATACTTTTTTTTTTCGAAATACGTCTTTGTAAAAAGGTTTTTCACATTTTTAAGCCTATTTCTGTATAATGGATTAAATAGAAAATTAGGTTTGTATAAATTAAATTATTATAGCTGTAAAAAGATTATTGTGCAATACGATCTCCTTATAGTTTGTAAATAAAAGATGTTTTGCTCTTAATTAAATGAAATGTATGTTATTTAGTATACTGAATTTAATAATTGTTAATTTATTACATAAGATTTTTTGTACTTTTTAGCCTGAAATACAGGTCCAACCTAGTTCAGGCAACAAATGCAATGTATGCGTTAAAATTGTTTTTGTATTTTAATTTAAATGTGCCACTTTTATTAAATAAACGATAGTCTATTCTATTCTATAATTATGGCGTGCCCCGCACTGGGTTGCAATAGTCGCTGACGCCATTTCACCGTGAGATCCCGCCGGAGCTCTGTCCGACCTGTCTGTGACCTGTCGCGGCAGCGGACTTTCACCCCGGCGTTGCATCTCCATGCGCATATCGTGCATTTGTGCAAGGACTGTTGCCTCCAAATCCCACGGTGGTAGGCCAACCAGAAGGCTTCGCGGGAAATCGTGCGGTATCCCCGCACCATCCGTATTGCCATGACCCTCTCTCCGTAGAGGGCCATGGACCGAACGATCCCGGCGTAAAGCCTCCGGCAGGAGGCATCTGGACCCCCAAGGTTGGACAGGAGCCGCTTGAGCGCAGCCCCAGTCCGGTTAAGTTTGGGAGCCAGACGTCGGAAATGCTCCCCGAAATTCCACCGGCTGTCGAGGACGAGTCCCAGGTACTTCATCGTCGACCCGACACCGATGTGAACTCCTCCTACCGTTAGTTGGGAACCCAACGGCGGCGCGTTCCGAGGGCTGTGAAAGCACTTAGCCTCGGATTTGTGAAGCACCACCTCGAGTACCAACTCTTGGATCCTACCAACGACTATCGCAACCCCTTTTTCCCTGCGCTAGAACCAGCGTGTCGTCTGCGTAGCAAACCACGCTGACCCTGTCATGGAAGTCGCCGCGTAACACGTAGTCGTACCCGACGTTCCACAAGGGTGGCCCTAGTACCGACCCCTGTGGAACACCGCACGACATCTCTCGACGTTTCCAGTCTCCCTGGTGACCGAAAAATCCGCCAATTTACGAATTTTGATACCGCTAGACTAGTCTATTTTAGTTATTTTCATAGAATCATGACATACGGTAACTTACTGTGGGGACGGGCTGCAGACTCAATCTTTATACTGCAGCAAAGAGCCATCAGAGCTATTTACAATCTCCGCCGGTGCGATTCTCTAAGGGAACTATTTAAGGATATTAACATTTAACATCGTGACGGTGCCTTGTCATGGTCTATTTGAAATAAATGATTTTGATTTTTTTTTTTTTGACTTAAAAAAAATACAACCGAATTGAGGACCTCCTCCTTTTTTTGAAAGTCGGTTAAAAATAACTTTAGTTTACAAACAAACAAAACCTGAAACCATCGATATATATGTACTACGCACTAGATAAGCCGTGCTGAACACTCACTTCAAACGAATCCGTTGCACTGAATTCTAGGCAAATTGACAATGATGACTTTAGTGCAATTTTGACGTTCATACAGCGTGAGAGCGGCGCTTATAAATTCAAAAGAAAGTGATTTTGGGACGTTAATAATAATTTAGTAGTCATGAAAGTAAAATAATTGATTATTCAAGCAATTTAATACCTAGCTTCAAATATCGTAATAGTACGTTAGAAATAATATTATTTTATTTAAAAGCTTTTCCATTTTACAATCATAGACTAACACATGCAGATGTTCCCTCCCACAAAAACCGGGTTTTTACCTACATCTGCTTTAGTGAACACGAACTTTGCATGATGTTCTATTCCGTTTGTTTTTTTTTTAATATTTTATTTACATAATATTTTATCTTTTTTGTATAAATAATAGGTATTAATGAATTCCTTCAAATTCAATAATTATGAATAGGAATACGTCTGTTTTTCGATACAGTAAAAACTCAACAAGAAATGCCAGCAAATCATTGAGATCAGTTTCATCGCTAAGTTTTGTGGTTAAGTATTCTGTCACTCGTAAGCACTGAGGTATTACTTACCTACCTAGATATTATGTATACATAGATTAGTATTCAAATATAAATTAGGTTTAGTTGAATTTGTAGTCATGTGTAATCTAAGTGATACATCACTAAGTGATCATTACTGTTATTGAGATTTAGTCCTTCATAAACTATAATTATATTTCAAGTTTGTTCACTCTGGTCAGCCGAAAAGAGAAAAATTGGTAAAATATCTTCAAGAGAATAGACTTGAAAACACGTGGCTTCCTACAAAATATCCATTTATCTGCTCTGCACACTTTCAAGCTGATGATACTAAAGCTGGAAAACGTTTTCTAATGAGTCGGCTATTCCTTGCAGTAATGCTATTCCTTCAGAATGTGCCTTCAAACTTTTATAGCTTTCCCCTACATCATTAATCCAAGTGCAAATTTCTGACTCCGAATCAATTTTTGATTCGCCCCGAAAAATTAAGTTGAAAATAGATTTAAAAAAGTTTTAGTTTTTTATGTAATTTATTTCATCACCACAAAATTGCTCTCAAAACGGTGAAGGAAAACATCGTGAGGAAACCGTCATATTTCGAAGACATGCGACATTCACTAACCCGCACTGGGCCAGCGTGGTGGTTTACGGCCCATTCCCTCTCCTAGAGAGAAGGCTTGAGTCCCAGCAGTGGGAAACATTAAAAAGCTGATTATGCTATAGTTATAGTTGTTGTTTATTTTGTTACTAAATATTAGCAGCGCAGTCCTGACCATCATTCACTAAAGAAAGCTGTCCTTTAGAATGACGATTACCATAAATGGTTTCATTATTATACACGATTTTGAATTCACTTATTTATTAAAGTAGTAGACGTAGTTTTCTGAATTTACACTAACGTGGACTATTGGCAAAATCTTGAAATAGAGTTTTATTGTAATGAAGTATTGTAGGCAAAAAACTGTGTCACTTCTGCGGTATAAAAGTCTATATGGATAACATGTCATTACACTATGTTGAACTAAACGCGTAAGTACTACGAAATTCATGGCGCTTAAGACGTTTTGGTCGCGAAAAAAGTATCCTCTAAAAGCTATCAGCGCTTTAAATTTTAATAGTTCTGTTAGCCGACATAATGCCAATGTAGCGCTGCAGCAGATTTTCGTTATAACTTTTCAATATTTTGACAAATAGTTTCCATGAAAGGGCCTGTCTATCACTAGAATGTAAGTCAATGCCTGAAACTGACTTTCGAAATTCAATGTATTTTGTTGTAAATAGTTTTACGTTTTTCACTTTTTAATGTTATTTTATAACGAAGGCGAGGTGAAAAGTTCTCGGCCTGACCCAGAGACAGTACTCCGATCAGCAAAATGTTGTTGATCCTGGCTGGATGTGCTTTTAATTTGTTCATATGAGAAGTATCAACTTTTTCTCTCAAGAAGTTTGTGTGCAGGAACAGTTTTTTTTTTTTTTATAATATATAGGCTCGCGTTTGACCACAATCTCACCTGATGGTAAGCGATGATGTGGCCGACGATGGGGCACGCTTGCCTAGAAGCAATCTATTCACTCTTGGCTTAAAGATCCCTAGGTTATAGCTATCAGGAAACACAGACTCCGCCAGGGAAATCCATTCCTTAGCTGTACGCATAATGAATGTACTCCCAAAACGCTTTGTACGTGTAGGTGGGATGTCCACCATGTACCGGTGGCGCAACGCCGTACGTCTTGTGGTCCGATGATGGAACGGAACAGTACAGTTACAGTAAAGGTCTAACGTGTTATTTGTAAAAATGGGAAAAATTGAATATCGTATGGTAATCAAATTCTTTATTTTGGATGGATTAACCTTAACAGAAACTTATCCAAAGTTGACACAAGTTTACAGGGACTCTGCTCCTTCTAAGTCAACCGTTAAAAAGTGAACATCTGAATTTAAACATGGTCGCACATCCCTCGAAGATGACTCACGCGAAAGAAAGCCGAAAACTGCTCTAAATCCAGAAACTATCGACAAAGTGCATCTTACTGTATTGGATGACAGACAAATGGGTATGAAACATTTGGCAAAAAGAAATAGGGTTATAAAATCTTTGCGCAATAAGGGTGCCGCATTTGCTGAATGCATTTTGATACAAGTGGGGAAAGTTTGTCATTGCAACTGAGGCGAAATTCACCCGAGCCGTATAGGCGAGGGTGTTATGGAGCCGAGTGCTGCAGTGACAAATCTCCAAGTGTATCAAATGACGTTTTTTAATACACTTACGAAGAAATACTTACTTTCTCTAAAAATTACGACGCATTTTTGTTCATTTTGTACTACAGAATTTTTTTTCAAAGTTGCCATACATTTTAGTTTTGATTTAGATGACAGCAAGCTATCGCGAGTGTTTTTTAGCTTAATCACAATATATGACGGCGCCGGTACCATCTAAAGAATTCTCTTCAAATCTTAAATTCAACATTTTTTTCACAAAATATAACACAAATAAAAAATAATATTTAATAGACTTTTTTCCCGCGCTTTACCTTTGCAGGTTGAAGAAGAAGCAAAGATATCAAACCGTATACATCCTACTTAGTATTAAAAATAGAAATTCAAATATTTTTGAAACTAGGACACAGGAAATGTCAATTTGTTGTTAATAACAAATTATTGTGTAAATATTCTTATTTATTCATGATATAATATTCTGTTCATAAAACACAAATATTAAAACCTTAAAAGTATCCACCTCTTTGCTTTAAAAAAATAATAATCACGGTTGACCGTGACGAAATAGGAATGAAAAAAGCCCTTGTTATGATTAATTTAAAAAAAACCGGCCAAATGCGAGTCGGACTCGCTCATGGAGGGTTCCGTAGCAGCAAGTAACATAATATGAAAGTTCTTGTAGTTCGTTGTAACTTTGATCGATGTTTTAATAATAGTGTATTTTTTTAGATTTATGACGTTTTAAAAAAAAACTGCTTACTAGATCTCGTTCAAACCAATTTTCGTTGGTAGTTTACATGGTAATGTACATCATATATATTTTTTTAGTTTTATCATTCTCTTATTATAGAAGTTACAGGGGGGGGACACACATTTTACCACTTTGGAAGTGTCTCTCGCGTAAACTATTCAATTTAGAAATAGCAGCAAGTAACATAATATAAAAGTTCTTGTAATGTGTTGTAACTTTGATCGATGTTTTAACAATAGTGTATTTTTTTCGATTTATGACGCATTAAAAAAAAACTACTTACTAGATTTCGTTCAAACCAATTTTCGTTGGCAGTTTTTATAGTAATGTACATCATATATTTTTTTTAGTTTTATCATTCTCTTATTTTAGAAGTTAGAGGGGGGGGGACACACATTTTACCACTTTGGAAGTGTCTCTCGCGCAAACTATTCAGTTTAGAAAAAAATGATATTAGAAACCTCAGTATCATTTTTGAAGACCTATCCATAGATACCCCACACGTATCGGTTTGATGAAAAAAAAAATTTTGAGTTTCAGTTCTAAGTATGGGGACCCCCAAAATTTATTGCTTTTTTTCTATTTTTGTGCAAAAATCTTAATGCGGTTCACAGAATACATCTACTTACAAAGTTTCAACAGTATAGCTCTTATAGTTTCGGAAAAAAGTGGCTGTGACATACGGACGGACAGACGGACAGACAGACAGACAGACAGACAGACAGACAGACAGACATGACGAATCTATAAGGGTTCCGTTTTTTGCCATTTGGCTACGGAACCCTAAAAAATGATATTAGAAACCTCAATATCATTTTTGAAGACCTATCCATAAATACCCCACACGTATGGATTTAATGAAAAAAAAATGTTTGAGTTTCAGTTCTAAGTATGGGAACCCCCAAAATTTATTGCTTTTTTTCTATTTTTGTGTGAAAATCTTAAAGCGGTTCACAGAATACATCTACTTACTAAGTTTCAACAGTATAGCTCTTATAGTTTCGGAACACGGACGGACAGACAGACAGACAGACAGACAGACAGACATGACGAATCTATAAGGGTTCCGTTTTTTGCCGTTTGGCTACGGAACCCTAAAAACACGAGGGTGATAAACATTGCATGTCGAACCTATTCGTAGTGCGCTATGAGCCTGTTTTCGAGTAAGTGTATTGAAAAAAAATTTTCGCAACAATCTTTGGACCGTTTCAAAAGGGATCGGACTGATTTTGTGCAGCGATATGTAGTAAAGGGTGAGACAAGGGACCACCACTATATTATACGCCAAAACTGAAAAAGCAGTCCAAGCAGTGGGTGGAAGCTGGTGGTGCAGCGCCAAAGAAAGCGAAGACGATCGCAATTGCTTGAAAGCTCATTGTCAGTGTGTTATGGGATGGACGAAAGGTATGCTTCCTTGTTAATTGCATCAGGTTAATTGATTTTCTTGTAAAAGAGAAAACAGTTATAGGTGAATATTATTTCAACTTTCTTGACCAGTTGGATGCCAAAATTCACTAGAAAAGAACTGGCTTAAAGAAGAAGAAAATCGTTTTTCATCAGGACAGCGCACCTGTGCGCAAGGGTGCGTTGGCGATGGGAAAACTTCGGGATTTGGGGTTCGATTTGCTCGGCCATCCCCAATATTCTCTTGATTGGGCATCATCTGACTCCTATTTGTTCCCAAAACTTAAAAAAAATTCTTTCTGGAAAGCGCTTCACATAGAATGAAAAAGTTGAGAGGCCCATAGATGACTATTTTTATAACCTACCAGACTCACACTCCCAGAAAGTAATAGTGACGTTAGAGAAACGTTGGACCAAGTGTATTGAAGTTAAAAGAGACTAAGTAGAAAAATAAAATCACTTCTTAACTGAAAAGTCTTTCGATATCAGGTCGAGAACTTTTTCTCCGCCCTAGTAGATGCCTGGAGTACAAAATGAAATGAAAGAAATAAACACATAATATAAACTCTTTAATGAAATAAGTTTCATAAAACAATAGGTATACAAATTCAACATTTAATTAAAAAAAAATACTGAAAATACAAAAAAAAAAAATAATCTTGTAATGGTTTCATCATCGATAAATTAATATAAAATAACATTAGGTATGTTTTGTCCGTCGAGCAGTTGACGATTTGGCAGAGGCTCAGCCACATTTCAGCAATTATGTTAAAGCCCCAAGTAATAGTGGGTAGCCTATTGAAGGAACTCATTGAATACATGTTTAATTTTATCAGTATTATAGTTTACTACATATATAGGGTCCTACTTTATCAGTCCATGTTCTTAAAAGTGATTATAAGTACCTAAATATCGTAAATCAAAAAAAGGCGGATGAAGCAGACTAGAAATGTTGTAGGGTTTTGTAGTGACATTTGTAGGATGTCTAACTCCAGTACTGCAATATTGGCTGTGATAACTAAGTTGCGCTAAGAACATTGAAATGAGAAGAAACTAATAGATATTATTATTGTGCAAACCTACCAGTGTTGTCGTTCCAAAGGTTAGCTGATAGAGAATGCCTTGTTGCATTAAGTCCGCCTATGTACCACTACTGTAGTTTAAATAAATAATAAGAAACTTCTGAGACCCCTTTGTTTAATCAGTCTGACCTTTTCCCAACTATATTGGGGTCTACCAATTTGAACTCCACAAGCCAGTTACTGAACCTTCAAATACAGGAAAAGTTTTTAACCAATGCGCAAATTTTTACATGATAAACTTGAATACATTTTAATAAACACGTATTTTTTATTTTGATATGTGTTAATAGTAAAAAATTAAGTTATCGCTTACGAGACTTGTTTACTCAGAAACTTATTTTATGGACGTCGCTTGCCAGTCTGTTGACCGGTTGCCCGACGCGCCAGCTGCTATCAGCTGAGTTGTGTAAAGGACCTATTACACTGCGCTGAATATCGCGTGCGATATTCCGACTCGTATCGTATTTTTCATTCATAGAAAGACAGTCTAACCCTTATTACATTACGCGATACGTCGAACCATAGACTAGACTGTCTTTCTATGAATGAAAAATAGTACGATCGCACGCGATATTCAGCGCAGTGTAATAGGTCCTTTTAAGTACTCGCGCGCGCTTGGCATGCGGTTACTGACCGCAGTTTCGCGATACAATTTTTATAAGTTTAGACTGTGTAAAGTTATTTGCAAACGTAATTCTAATTTTCCTTCATACTTTCATGGGCTTGGGACCATCAAAATGCAGGAAATAAATCATAATAAGTAATACGTTTTAGTACATTCAAATTAAAACATTTAAGTATGATACTTACACATGATACAATTTAGATTGAAACAATTGCATTTTGGCGTATTTAAAAAATTTGAATCAACTACGAGTATCTTACAACAATGTCTAATCAAAAAGAACCTAACACACTAAGATTGTTTACAATTTCTTACCTCTACATTTTGTTATTCACATAGTAGAGGATACGGTTAAGAACGACCTTCACCGGTTTGTTTAATGGATGAAACGTATTTTATGATAAATTTAGTATATTAAATAATATAACGCGGGTGGGTCGCCTGAGAAATTCCTGGCCAAACAATTTTTTTTTTTTTTGACAAATGCGCCGGTGTGTTTAACGAATAAATTTAATACTAACCGAAAGAGTGAAGCCTTTAGAACATAAAAATGTTGGGTTGCCTATTTATTTCCTGGCATAACTATGGGTTGCCAGGTATAAATAGGTATGTATAAACAGGTGTGTTTATTTTGATATACAACAAATTCTATATCGAAATAAACGCTGTTTCATTACGAATACGATGTTATAGTGTTGTCTGCAAAAAAATCTGGTATGAAAAACGGTTGTGCATTTTTCTAAAAAAAAAGTAAATTTTCAATTTTGAATTAATAATAGTCTGGCCAGGAATTTCTTAGGCAACCCACCCGCGTTATATTATTTAATACGCTAAATTTATCATAAAATAAGTTTCATCCATTAAACAGACCGGTGAAGGTCGTTCTTAATCGGATCTTAAACTAACAGTATTTAAGGTATTCTTCGAAGTGACCTCCTTTTTCTAGGCATAAACGTGCACGTTTAAATAAGTTTGTATTTAGTTTATTTAGGACACTCACATCACTTTTCACAGTTTTCATTTCATTGAAAGCGTTATTTATTTTTTCTTTCAAGTCATCTAGGCTAATCTAGGCGTAATATTCGTGGTGAGTAAAATTTGACATTGTGGCTACGCTAGTACGCGGCACACGCGCAGGGACGGCGAAGGGCGCGTTCGTCCGACCTCCGCTTTCGCAAGTGACGTACAGCACGTGCATGCACTCGTTTTGTTCATCAAACGCCGGCGCCGCATGCCCCCGCCCCCTTTCCCCCGCACCATCGTCTCGTGCGCTGGGCCAGCGGCGGGCGGCTTCGCGTTTTCATTCATGCTCATTCATAGTATTACTATTAAATTATATCCACGTTTTGCTTATTTCAAATTGGGACAAGGTGGAAAATCGAGAAAAAAAAAAGTCATAAACTAAAAATGGAAATGTGTTCTATAACTTACACTGAGCCACCAAAAAAAATTTACGCAGTGGTTAAAAACTTTTCCTGTATTTATTTTATGATGCAATGCGTGACCCAGCTAATATTCATCTCCAGGATGTAGATGTCCTTTAGGCTGAAGATCAAACAAGTGCTAGCTATAGCATTTTCTTCATTCGACTTAGATACAAATTAGTTAGGATAGGATAGGCTTTTATTGCCACTAAAGCTTATCAGATTTTTATTGAATCATTCATTAATAGAGTGCGTCTACTGAAAGCGTAACCTGGAGTTTATACGTCATACTCATCTGATCTGCATCATCGTACGGGTTTTTTACGCACTCACGCGCGTTGGTGCGTCTTGTAAATTCACGCAGGCTCTGACTCATTTCATACAAAATCATACGATAATCGTCTTAGTAAAATTCGAGTAATTTTTTTGTTTTCAGGTTTGACAGACAGTTTGGAGTTATTGGTACTTTGCTGTCGATATAAAAAAATACATTAATTAATATCAAATGCTGCAGTGACAAAAATAATAACAATTAATTTTGTAAAATCATGGTTACCCTAGTTAAAACAGAGGTAAGAAAGGGACACACCGACCCTTTCTCGTTGTCTTGTTCAGTACATTTTTCCCCGTTTGCTTGTCAATATGAACTTAATCTTAATGAAAATAAAGAACACTTTAGAGTGTGTTTGCTGCGTAGGCAATCTAGATTATCCGTAGGATACATGAAATCTTTGCTCTGGTGTCTTGCTATATTTCACTGGGACACCATGGTGGCGCAACCAGTGGCGCTACCATGGTGTCCCGGTGAAATATGGCTCTAAGAGTATGTCACTAATATTTAATAACGTCCACCATTAACCTTACGTGTTTTTAGGTACAACTACCTCAAGTAGTTTTGCACATTGTTTTTTTTTTAATTTATGGACCACTAGTATTTTTACTTTTTTTCACTTTTATTTTCACTTTGGATTCAATTCAAAGTTTCAAGTCCACGATAGTTAGAGTCTCTGCCACATCAGGAGTCGTTTAATTTTGTTCCCAAAGATAAAAGTCATCACAAGATCGTGGTCACGATTTCGGGTGACCACAGTGGCAAATGAACAGACTACGCGTCTTTTCACAATACTCGCGATTTGAGTAGGTACATGGTATCGATGTCGGCTGGCGACGCGACGGTTCGCGAGCACAGAACGGCGCACGGGATCGCGGGAACACGCACGTCCGCCACATGCGATGGCGTAGCGTAAACTAAAGAGCGAATCAGATTCAAGCACGCGTGCGGCATACGCCGCCATGCTGTCTACCTATCTCTTTCTCGCATCACCTTGCTCGCTCGTTTTGCTAGGTTACCACGCAAATTTGAAATTACGGAAAGTCTATCATTTTTTTTTTTTCAAAATTTTACCTACCTTTTTTAATTCAAAAATGGAATGTTTGAATGAAACCTAATACTCAAAAAAAATTTGGAAGTTGATAAAAATGACTTGCTGTATAAGTAGCGGCACATACATGGAACATCGAAGGTATAGCTACCAAAACTATTATGTGACCCACAATATGACAAAAATATGGAACCACAATAGTATGGCGGACATGCCCTGTGTTACTAACATTTTCAACTTTGTTTTAGTTCAGAAGAAAGTGAAACTTATGGTGCCGGGCAGTTCATCAGCAATTGACAAATTCGTAGTGGCTTGTCTTCTTTTACAAGATACGATGCCACTGACAGCAGTATCGTAGCGAGGCCTGGGCGAAGTGGGCTCTCGCCCACTGTCTCGCACCCAAAGGGGCCTCACACAAGCGAGGGCTCTTAAGAACGAGGGTTTTTTTTTAATATTTGAGTGAATTAATGGTAAGCTACAATGTGATCGAACACTAGGTTGCGACAGTCGCTGTCTCGTTTTCGGATTTATGAAAAAAAAAAGACCTCGCTGATGTGCCTTGGCCCATGTCTAAATTAGTCCACGCTACACCTCTGGCTGACAGACAGACGAAGGGCTAGAAGGTGTAGCAAAGCCTTTCCTTTTTCTTAAGTCGAATTTTAAAACTGGGCGGGACCTGTGATGCTTGTAACGTAGAATTTATTTAATTTTATTATTCAATTAGTTTCTTTTTTCTTCTTTCCAAATGCTTCACCCTCCTCTATAGTAGTTGTCAGTTCGCAACCTTTAGTTTCAGGCAAAAGCATTGTAATGAAGAAGGCAAAAAATGGAACCACGGCAAATCCAATCGGAGCCATCCATGGTTGAATATCTTTTAAATCCACAACAAAAGGAGCTATCATGGAACCGATTCGCGCACACATTGATGAAAAACCGACAGCAGCATTTCGAACTACAGTAGGGAACAGCTCTCCACAATACAAATAAACAACAACGAACACTACAAAAGAACTTATGACACCAATAGTCGCACAAATTACCGACGCTATACCTTCTGAAAATGCTAAAACAGTTAGGCAAGCAGCACATACGAAATGACATATCAATAAAATGGTCTTTCTACCGCAAAGTTTCAGAAAGGGTATAGACAAAAATGTGCTAAGTGTGACTAACGAGGAACTAGCCGCTACGTTCAGAAATATATTACCACTAAGTTGTCCTACATACTGCGCTACCCCATAATAACAGTAGGAACACATCAACCAATTAAATGACATGGCCAGGATATTCTTTCTAAGATTAGGAGTACGAAACAGATCGAGTGTAGTCCCTGTTGGTAATTTATTTTTCGCTGCTTCTGCTGCATAAGCTTCCACATGTGCTCGTATTTCAGTTGTTGGACGTTTGTTCCTGCAAAAATAAAAACAAAGTTAAATATGGTGATGTTGTGTTGATCCGAAGTAAGCATCAGGACCCCTGGACCACTAGCGATATTTGATGTTTGGAGAATACCAAAATTTACTACCTTTTTGCTACTATTTGATACCTACCTTCAAATATTTGGTACGTTTATTGACAACGAGAAAACGCCTGAAGAAAGTGGCTAGTCTTTTTGACGTCAGGATGTCTGGTCCATTTTTTTTTTTTTTCAAAGTTCTAGACAACACAGCTAATTTATCTTTTTATAAATATTTACTACTTGTGTAATACCTCACCATATATTTCGCTAATTATCTTAATAAAAGTGTTTACTATCTTTTTAGTACCTCAACATATATTTTTTTCAGGCTGTTTTGGCATACCTGAAAGATGCTATTCCTCAAATTGGATAGTTATTTTGCCATGCATCATGAAATATTTTTTAATGCGTAACAATTTTCTAATACGACAAAAAAAAATGAATTATATGTTGAGGTATTAGAAAGGTATCAAATACTTACAAAAAGATAAATTAGTTTTGTTGTCTCGAGTCCAATCAACCTGATGACACTTTCTTCACGCGTTTTTTATGGAGGTAGTAACTATTTGACATTAGGGACAAAATAGTAGCATAAAGGTAGTGTATCTTGGTATTTTCTAAACATGAGATATCTTATGCCACATAATAAATATCCATTTTCAAAAAAATACTTCACACCTAACTTTTTTCAAGTATGCCAAATAAAAGTTGAAAAAAATATATGTTGAGGTATTAAAAAGGTAGTAAATATTTACAAAAAAATAAATTAGCTGTGTTGAAATAAACCATGAAAAAAAAAATGGTCCAGACATCCTGATGTCAGAATGTCTGGCCACTTTCTTCAGGCGTTTTCTCGCTTTCAATAGCCAAGGGTTTGACGTTAGGTACCAAGTAGCAGCAAAAAGGTAGTAAATTTTGGTATTCTCCAAAACATCAAATATCGCTAGTGGTCCAAGGGTCCTGACGCTTACGATCATAAGGATTTCACTGTGCAAACATAGCCAAGTATTTTAGGTACACTTTAGAACTGGTTTCATTGAAAAAGTTAATGCACTTCCCATCTGTAACTCTTTAAGGATCTTAAAAGAACCAAGCCGTAACAAATTTACTTAAAAATACTTACATTTTAGCGGTATGTGTCAGAATTTTGATAGCTTGTTCAGTTCGGTTCTTTGCTATTAACCATCTTGGCGTTTCTGGCAAAGAATAAAAATAAATGGCAAATACGGCGGTAGGAATAGAAAATGCCAACTGATAGTCTCTAAAAGCCCTGAAATTGTAGGAAATTAGGGGCAGCAATGTACACCCTAAATTGAAGGGTATTTGATATAAAGCTGAGATGGATTCTCTGTACTCTGGGCCAATAAATTCCATTATAATAACAAATCCGATAACCATTGTTCCACCCACGGACAGTCCGACTATGAATCGAAATATTGTAAATAATTCATAGCTTGGTAAAAAAGCACCAGATACTCCAAACGCAAATTGAATAACGCAAGCCACAATAAAGGGGTTTCTCCTGCCATACCTGAAAACATTATTAAACTATGTATTATATTCAAATACGTTTTAAGACCATGTAGTCTAGTATCTATGATTCACACTGTGTTAACTGTACACGGACGCGTAACTTTATAGGCGCTTCACGGTATGCCAGCCAGCTTGAGCATCAGAGTGTGCTGAACCCTACCCACGAGGTGTATTACATGCGGACGTTTTCAATCATTTGTGACAATGCCGTCAGATGACGAAGAAGTTCTCGCCATTTTTACACAAATAAAAACGTGCCTTCGCTCATTGTACGTCCCGACACGTCATGAAGCCTTCATGAAGCTTACATGCAGCGACGCGAGCATGACGTTGCCGCTTCGTCAACACCTATTCATAGTTTTGTATGTAAGCTGCGAGCAGGCGTTCACGAAATGTATACTGACGAATACGCGTCTATGAAGCTACGCGTCTGTGGACAGTCGGCTAAGTTTTGACAGTTCACGTTAAATTCATGTCGTTTTATCTCATTCTCGTCACCTAAGTTTTCACGGCTGGAATGGTTTCTGTGTTCAATTCTCTGTATTGTACCTATACACTCAGATAAAAACTAACGGGCTGCTAATAGAATGTAACTAAAGGTAATATATTACTTTCGATATACCTATGTACTTAATAAAAAATACATTGACATAGATAGTAAGGCTAGGACAGATCGCGCGTCTTTTAACGTTCCAAATTAATTCGTATTTGGTCCTTAATCTTCGGGAGTGGTCAGCAATCTCCGGAAGCAGTTGTGCGCAAGTAGCATGAAAGCATATAGCCAAACGTTCGCACGGCCCTAACTTTACTATTTATATCTATGTATAGATCCAATTAAATTGGTAGGTAAAAAACTGCATCTCACCTGTCAGACAACTGTCCGAAACCCAAGCTACCAATAAGTGTGCCTCCCTGAAATGTTAATTGTAAGAAAGATGCTTTCCATTTATTCTCGCAAATCAAATCCCATTCCGTGACAATGGTACTGGTGAATATTGAATAATTATATTTTGGTGAATCGCATGGACAAACATTTAATTCTTCTTTACTGTCACCACATGCATACTTCACCGGGGGCGCGTAAAATACAATGGCCAGTTGATTGAATGCGATGGCAAACTTTGATAAAAATACTATAAAACAAAGCCATAATTGATATCTGCCAAATGGTCCGGTGATCTCAAGGATCAAATCCTTGGGCCTTGGTGGCTTACCACTAAAATCATAAAAAATGCATTAGTTCAATTACTGATACATAAATGAAAATTTTATTAAAGACTAAAAGACAGTGAAACATCTGAACAAAGACATACATTTACGTATTTTTATTTTATACAAAATGATTTAAAATTAATATCTAAACATGTCGTTATCTTTTCTAGTTTAGATTCTATACTATTTCTCTTTAGCTAAGGTATACGCTTGAGCCAATGGGACATGATCTAAGATCGGATATCTATGTCTCAGTTACTTATAAGAAATATCTTCCCTCATCGATTATTTGATAATGATAAATGATTTGATTTGATATTGTATATATATCTATATTCTCGATATACGTACATAATATTTTTTTTACACCACCTGCTCGATAATGTCGTTTTATACGTCATACAAACCTCACTTAACCTTTCAATCGTGGAAATTACACACAATAGAAAGACAATAGGTGCGCGAACGCCGGCCGGTTCGCTTGGGGTTTAATGAATTAAAGCAAGTCATTCTATCCCTTATGGCCGATCCCTAGGGAATAATGAGATTTGAATTTGGAGCATCAAGAATCGTCAACATTGTGAATTAAAATGTAGGCGCATCGAACAAGTTGACTCGAAATTCAAACCAAAGAGTATGTAATCACTATGATTCAAACTCGCCACTAACAAAAAAAAAAGAAAATAGAATAAAACGTGCGCACTGACGACACGGAATTATTATAGAAAATTGAAACTATAGAATCTTGGAGTAGTGAATTTTGTTTGTTTGATGAACTTGTAAATATATAATACTTATATTTCTCTAATATATGATTTGGTCGACCAAATTATCTTTTAATTATCTCACAGATGGTGTAAAAAGTAGAGTATGCAACACGGTGATAAAGCTGTCGTTGTCTTGGGCGGCTTAAATTCCTCACTTCACTCAGGTTTCTTTATTAACTCCCTCGCAATGCTCGGGAGTTAATTTTATAAATCAGCAAATTAAAATCAGCAACCTTAGTTTCGTTCGGAATTCAACATGCCGCCCGCGACTTAAAGACACTGCTTTATCCCCTAGTCACATAAACTACTATTTTACACCACCTGCTCGATAATGTCGTTTTACACGTCATACAAACCTCACTTAAAGCAAGTCATTATATGCCTAGGGAGATAATGCAGTATGGCCGATCCCTAGGGAATAATGAGATTTGAATTTGGAGCATCAAGAATCGTCAACATTGTGAATTAAAATGTAGGGCATCGAACAAGTTGACTCGAAATTCAAGCCAAAGAGTATGTAATCACTATGATTCAAACTAGCCACTAACAAAAAAAAGAAAATAGAATAAAACGTGCGTACTGACGACACGGGAGCATTATAGTAAATTGAAACTATAGAATCTTGGAGTAGTGAATTTTGTTTGTTTGATGAACTTGTAAATATAATACTTATATTTCTCTAATATATGATTTGGTCGACCAAATTGTCTTTTAATTATCTCACAGATGGTGTAAAAAGTAGAGTATGCAACACGGGGATAAAGCTGTCTTTGTCTTGGGCGGCTTAAATTCCTCACTTCACTCAGGTTTCTTTATTAACTCCCTCGCAATGCTCGGGAGTTAATTTTATAAATCCCTCACTGTCGTTCGGGATTAAAATCAGCAACCTTCGTTTCGTTCGGAATTCAACATGCCGCCCGCGACTTAAAGACACTGCTTTATCCCCTAGTCACATAAACTACTATATCGTGTTTTGTATGATTTACGAGTTATGAAGGTTTGAAAATTTGACGAACTCTCAGGTATGCGCTACTTCGAATGCCGTTATTGAGCTTAATTAAGGAAGTTGAAATTAAATAAATTAAGTAATTGATTTTATTCATTTAATGAGGTTTTTAACTAAATATTCGACAAAGAAAAAATTTTTAATTTAATTGTATAAAAATCTTTTTTTTTTAAGTTGTTAATCTCAAACTTAGACCACTTTATTTTTTTCGTTTTTTTTTTTTTTGTAATTAAAGCTCTTAGGGTGAATTGTACCAACTAACTTTTACCTTTAACTAACTGGTACCTGTCAGATAGCTGTCGGCTGTCATATTTCTCATTAAGAGCGTCCATCTTTCTCTAGATATTTTGGAAATATAGATATCTTGTGGATATTATCTAATTATCTATCTTATTTTCTGGAACAAGTTTCGTGAAATATTCGAATGAATAACGAAATTACTGAATGCCGACCGAGCGTCCACGCGTTATTTCCCCCTTATTTAACGTTGCCTTTTTATCAAACATTGTGTTGGATTGCGTTGAATGAAACAACAAGCTTTTAAACAATACTCACGTTGATGATGGATGGATTGAGAAGGACCCTCTTAAGCGAAAATATGGGTCTTATCAATGTGACGATTGCTAAAATGACGTCATAAATAACGATAACTTTAACTGCCCGAATTCGGAGAGTTATAGTTACGGTCAAGAAAGATAATGAAGTTAGAAAAAATCTCACAGAGAAAATTTCACACTAGACGAACTATTTTGCATCGGGGCTCGTAGTTACGGCCAAGAAAGATGTCCGTGCAATGAAATAGTCTCTGTATATCATATTTTTTTAAGGTAGAAAATCATATGACTTTTCCCGCCCTTGGGCGAAGCGAGAGGGCGTGTCAGACTTTAACTGACTAAAACCCACTCCTGTTCCTTCTTTGCCTTCGTTCCAAGGCCCTGGGGCTCTCTTTTGCATCACCCATGGCCCCAGTAGGCTTCGACCCTGCTAGGCCTGACATCTCCTTGAGGCGCGCGTGCAACAATACGCGCCGTCGATGACTTGGGCTCGGTTCGGGCCGTTACCGGACGGTCGAACGGCGAACTACCCATTTCTCGCCGTGAGCAAGCTAAGACCCAATCGGGTCCAGCCACCGGGATTCCGGCCCAAAAGCGTCGGAATCCCTGTGGCTGGGACGTGAGGGCCGCTGCCTCGCGCGTGCGGCCACCTTCTTTGCTAGTTTTACTGTTTCGCCTCCTCGCTCCGGACCATGGCCTGTACCAAGGCCCGGCGTCTGTGTGTCATCTGCTTTGTACTTTTATAACTTATTAAAATATTACTGGATTCAAATAAACTTCTGTTTTTAATGAAACACTAGTTTTATTAGATATATATTTTATTTTATCCACACATTATTTCTTATACTACATGAAAATCTATTATGACCTCCATATCGTAACCAGTCCGTAGCAGCTTCTAGTCCTGAAGTGTAGGCAGCTGGCCCACACCTCTACATCTCATTTCCTGGCGCACCTTTATCCACCTACCAGTAACCAATGATTTACAAAGATTCGAACAATACCAATTATAACCACATAAACGGAAACGTTTCAAGATACTGATAGTGGACATTCATCTTGAAATACGTGTTATAAAGAAAAAAGTTGTGGCGCTACCTTTCTGTACTTCTTTTCATATTTCCAGAATATTTAAATTATTTTGCCAGTGGTAGTACTTGTCCATTGGCATTAAATTCCTTTTGAATGCTTTTCCACGCTTTTTCTTTTGGCTTGTCTAGATCCGTCGGTTTTTTGGACATCAAAACATTCTTGTACTTTTCTTTAAGGATTTGTAATTTAATAACTTCTTCCTTGATAAAATTAACACTTCTTTTAACTTTAACTTTAACAGATCATTTCGATGCAACTCATCCTTAGGGTGAGTTGCACTCTTAGGGTGAGTTGCACAGGTTGCATTTCGGTTGTCCATCGAAATGACCTGTGCAACCCACCCTGGTTGCACAGGTCATTTCTATGCCCCTGGTGCGAGTTGCACCCTTAGGGTGAGTTGCATCGAAATTACCTGTTAAAGTTAAAAGGGTGCCCAGTGAAAGGATAATTAATTTCCCCGAAATATATGTGGGTATTATTATGGCAATGGTCGCACTTCGAACCGGGTGTAATTTTTCCCTGAAAGGTGCCAATTTCGACATTGTATTTTTTGGATAGATTGTAATGTTTACAAATCATTTTCCTGTAAAAATACTTTGAATATACAAATTTCAGTGAAAATATTGAGCATTTAGGAGAAATAACCAATAGCAATTTGTAGAACTTCATTACAAAATGAGTACATTTCATTATTAGACTGCACTAAAAACGAGTGAGAAAATAATAATTTTAATATTTTGGGAATATGAAAAGAAGTACAGAAAGGTTTTTCTTTATAACACGTATTTCGAGATGAATGTCCACTATCAGTATCTTGAAACGTTTTCGTTTATGTGGTTGTAATTAGTATTGTTCGAATCTTTGTAAATAATTGGTTACTGGTATAATAATGTAAAGGTATAATCTTGTTTAAAGGAGGGTGGATAAAGGTACGCCAGGAAATGAGTTGTAGAGGTGTGGGCCAGCTGCCTACACTTCAGGACTAGAAGATGCTACGGACTGGTTACTTTGATAGATTTTCATAAGTAGTATAAGAAGTAATGTGTGGATAAAATAAAATATATATCTAATAAAACTAGTGTTTCATTAAAAACAGAAGTTTATTTGAATCCAGTAATATTTTAATAAATTATAACAGTACAAAGCAGTACAGGCCATGGTCCGGAGCGAGGAGGCGAAACAGTAAAACTAGCAAAGAAGGTGGCCGCACGCGCGAGGCAGCGGCCCTCACGTCCCAGCGTTCACGCGCGCCTCAAAGAAATGGTAGGCCTAGCTGGGTCGAAGCCTACTGGGGCCATGGGTGATGCAAAAGAGAGCCCCGGGGCCCTGGAACGAAAGCAAAGAAGGAACAGGAGTGGGTTTTAGTCAGTTAAAGTCTGACACGCCCTCCCGCTTCGCCCAAGGGCGGGAAATATCATTGTATGATTTTCTACCTTAAAAAATAGATGATATACAGAGACTATTTCATTGCTCGGACATCTTTCTTGACCGTAACTACGATTATAACTCTCCGAATTCGGGCAGTTAAAGTTATTGTTATTTATGACGTCATTTTAACAATCGTCACATTGATAAGGCCTATATTTTCGCTTAAGAGAGTCCGTCTCAATCCATCTATCATCAACGTGAGTATTGTTTAAAAGCTTGTTGTTTCATTCAACGCAATCCAACACAATGTTTGATAAAAAGGCAACGTGAAATAAAGGGGAAATAACGCGTGGACGCTCGGTCGGCATTCAGTAATTTCGTTATTCATTCGAATATTTCACAAAACTTGTACGCAGGAGGCGAGGCGGTGCGGAGTGGGTGCTGGGTGGCTCTAATGAGCTGTGACCTTAACAGGCCAGTCAGTTACACAGCCCTGAAGTAGGTCCTTCTATACCCCTAAATATATATTATCAATTCAAAGTTATTATGACATTAGCATAGGAGTTTACGAAGCAACGAAAAGAAAATTGGGATACCTGGTAAAAATGTTAACACCTACTTACCTTATAGTTTCTTGTATGGACTGTACAATCCACATTCTAAATGATGTTGGCCCGTACCTCTAAAGGTCTTCCAATTAAGTTATCATAAATATTTTCTTTGAACCATAATTCATATTATTTGGCGCAGTATTTTGACTGTCTTGTCACATTAATATTTTTTTTGAAAATAAGTGTCAATTAACATTAAAACTAAATTACCAAAATATCTACTTGGATATTAATCAAAAAGGTTTTTTAATATTGTCTGTGCGATAAAAGAATGAATAAAATTGAACACGCCATATCTTCGAGTAAATAATCAGTCATCATCATCATCATTTCAGCCGACAGACGTCCACTGCTGGACATAGGCCTCCCCCAAGCGTCGCCACAACGAACGATCATGTGCGTCCCGCATCCATCGGATTCCCGCTACCTTCACGAGGTCGTCAGTCCACCTTGTAGGAGGCCTTCCAACGCTGCGTTTTCCGTTACGCGGTCGCCACTCCAGAACCTTTCGGCCCCAACGGCCATCTGTTCTGCGAGCAATGTGCCCTGCCCATTGCCACTTAAGTTTGGCGATTCTTTGTGCTATGTCGGCAACCTTGGTTTTCCTGCGGATATCTTCATTTCTGATTCGATCACGCAAGGAAACTCCGAGCATAGCCCTTTCCACCTCTTTGGGTGACTTTAAGCCTTTTGATGAGGCCCATTGTGAGCGACCACGTTTCGAATCCATATGTCATCTCATATACTGGCAACACACACTGGTCATAGACTTTCGTCTTGAAACACTGTGGTATGTTGGATGAGAAGATACCGCGTAGCTTCCCGAACGCTGCCCAGCCGAGTCGGATTCGACGGTTGGCCTCTTTCTCGAAATTAGATCTACCCAACTGGACTGTCTGCCCGAGGTAGACGTAATCGTCCACAACTTCGAGTATAGAGTCTCCGATCTTGATAGGAGTGGGTGCTACATGGTTGTTTATCATGACTTTAGTTTTGTCCATGTTCATTTTAAGACCCACTCTTTCGGAAGCTCTATTGAGGTCAGATAATGCGCCTTCGCACAAGGCTATCATTATGAACGAATTTTTGACCAAACACTCAACCAAAGAGATTTAAAGAGATACAATAGAGCGGCTATCAGGAGAAATGTCTTAGAAAAACTGTCATCCTATCTCTCAGTGACGCCATCTAGCTTTGAATACCAATCACGCGAATTAAAATTGTCAAAATTTGAATAAATTTAGCTATTGCTTGGTAGGTGGCCAGGGGCTTTACCATGATAATATGTTAAAATGTCAGTAGTACGACGTTAAGAGCTCGTGGTTGAAGCTTCAGTGTGTGCCAGTGGCGTAGCTTGGAAAGGGGAGGGTGGGCCATGGCCCCAGGCGGCATACGAAAGGACGCGGCAGAAAGCGCCAATTTATTTAACTGGAAAAAAATCCTTAGATATTCGAAATTGCGAGCGCAATGTTACGTACGTGCCAAGCAAATTTTGATGTCGATGTTAAGTCTACCGTGCATGCTGCAGCAGATATATTGCTTTTTATTAATCCAAGTTCATTCTCTGACGTAACAATGTCGGACCAAGCTCAACCATGACTTGGCACTGTGTTCACGCTGACGCGATTAAACACGCGCATACCGACCTTGGGCCAATGCTCGTAAGCACAAGGCAAGTGACGTGATTCTTAAGGTGTTGTGGAGGTCTCAGTTTGACCACATTGGCCGAATAGGGAACAAACCCCGTTGGTAGTAAAGCGTTTTGGTCCCCGGCAAACTCGAGTGATTCGAACTTCTGACGTCCCTTACCTCCGCCAATGCTGAAACCCGACGGGTCCCTGGCTCACACCGCTGAGGAGAAAGCAAACTTAATTGCCTCTCTTATTGCGGAATCTTCGCGTCTGAATTCCGGTGACGCACCGCCCCGTTTCTCCTGATGGGTACGTGACGAGTATGTCGGATATTCGTATCCATCAGAAAGACGTACGTTAGAATAAAGCTAGTGGCCCCGACGGGATACCTGCAGTCGTTCTTAATACAGGTGTTCTTAAACATAATAACAACAAAGGGCGGCGTATTTCTGGTCCGATTATTCCCGATGTCCACCACTTGTCTGGCCACCACTGGGGGACAGCGAGACAACTTTAAAACATTATTCTCGTTGTCCACCACTGGGGGACAGCGTCACAACTTTGTAAATTATTTCCATTCGCCACCACTGGTGGACAGCGACACGGATTTTTTAAAATTCCCTATGGCCGCCGTTGGGGGACAATGGCACAACTCTTTTGATCCGATTCCCACTGGCCATCAATTTAAATTATTTTATCTAGAGACCATTTGGTTTTATGCTAAAATTACTTTTATCCAATTCTAATGCTTACGTAATAATAATGACATAATATTTCTTTCCTTGTATAATATAGTTAATTTAATTAAATATAGGTAATTCATTAAAATTAAATTTTATTTTCTTGCTAATGCTTATTATTATTATCTATTGATACTATTCACTTCATCAAGATATTTACAAAAAGTATTGCTATGAGGGAAAGTACAGACGCCAGCACATCAAGTTACTACAAACTGTAAAATTTTCTTATTTGATTTTGAACGAGTTACTTTCAACGTTTTAAGGTTTAAAATCATTTGGATAAAGGAAACGGGCGAAACTGGGCTTGAACGTTACACAAATGAATTGTTTATCAATAATTTTTTTATTTTTTTTTTATTTTCAATCATTTATTACCAAGCCATTTTAATATGGGATAAATAAAATATTATTTAATCAAAATGATACTGACTTTCGTTACTTTCACTTTTTAACAATGTTGCCAAATGAAATAAGGATCACTAATCGATAATAATCGATAAATCGAATTATTATAAAAATAGAAAACAAAATAATGAAAATGAATCAATCTTTCTTCTATAGATTAGGTTTCAAAAACTTTTAAAATGAGGACTTAATCATATTATCTATCATCATTTCTAAGAACGTCATAAAACGAATTGATCAACGAATCGATTTGACAGTCATTATACTTTTTTACACACTGACAGGGCCTCAAGTCTGCTATTACAATAGTGTCAGAATAGTCTATCATTGATGTCATAATTGTCGATTTTCACAAGTTTGGTAATCTACTAACATAATGGCGTCATTACGACTTTCCAATGGTCAACCACTGACACTCCATTGAAAGAAGTGGCATAGAATGGTAATCTCGTACATATTGACAAATGAATATTTCACGTTTGCGGTTATCTGATAAAACTTTGACAGTTTATTTGATCAGTGTTTTACCATTAGAACGTTATTGTGCAGTTATTGGTTTTAATATGCTCGAAATTATCATTTTACCACAGTTCTATTACAAGACCATTGACCGATCAATGATCGATCATTATGAATTAGCAGATTACAAACTTTTAGCAAAATGACAATTGGATCGTGTAGGAATGACGAATTTATAAAAATAGCAGACTTGGGGCCCAGCTTGTAAGAATAACTTATAAAGAAGCAGAAAGGATAGTTTTTGTTTATAATATTTAATTTTTATTCCTCCGTCGAGGAATAGGATAATAAAACTGTGATTATGATTGTAATGTTCTAGTCGATTTTAAAAATTGTAGCCTGTCAACCAGCTGTGGAAATTAAGTCGGTTAATTACCCACTTCAATAAAAAATAAGCAATCAAAGCTATATTATATAATACTAAGTAGTAGGATCATTTTTTAATACTTGAGTGAAACATTTAATAAAAGTTGATTCAAGAATATGACTATTATTTACCTACCATATAATTTATAAATATTTAAATTAGTCTTACCCTTAGCCCTGCTAAAAATCAAATCCGTAAGTATATTAAGCTATCCCTTACCGGTCTCTAGATTAAACAATTTAAATTGATGGCCAGTGGGAATCGGATCAAAAGAGTTGTGCCATTGTCCCCCAACGGCGGCCATAGGGAATGTTAAAAAATCCGTGTCGCTGTCCACCAGTGGTGGCGAATGGAAATAATTTACAAAGTTGTGACGCTGTCCCCCAGTGGTGGACAACGAGAATAATGTTTTAAAGTTGTCTCGCTGTCCCCCAGTGGTGGCCAGACAAGTGGTGGACATCGGGAATAATCGTTTCTGGTCGATCCCAAGCGGCGAAAACCCACGCTACGCCACTGGTGTGTGCTAGGTAAGGTTAAACTTTTCAGCAATAGATGGCGCTATCATAAAATCAGCAAATGTTCTAGAACTATTCATGGAAATTGTTGAATTTTAATTAATTATGTACTGCGTAAATACCAAGAATATTTACAAAAATAAACCGAAGTTAGGTCCAACAATTTTACCATAACAAGATTTGCAATAGCGTAATGCGCAACTCAGCATATTTTCTCAGAAAATGTTTTTCTTTTCGTGCCTAAAGCGGATACAAACATGATTTGACAGGTGTCATACTAGACTGAGCGACTTGTTACTACAAAGTAACAAGTTTCGGATTTTGACTTTTGTTCGCTATGTCGTCTATTGGTAGTACAGTACAATTCACGAATGATGGCGGTCGTGAAGTTTGCGCAGAAGGCTGCGCAGTAAAGTGTTTTAGGAACCAATGGTGAAGTGCGTGTGCGAGAAGAGTGTAGTATGCGCGAACGTTCGCAAAGGCTAACTTCACGGCCGCCATCATTCGTGAATTGTACTGTATATATTTAATGTCATTGCACTCAACAAATACCATCGAGCAGCCACCATATTCGCCAGATATGGCTCCAGCCGACTTTCTTTTTCCTAAACTCAAATTACCACTTCGTGGCACCCGTTTTCAATCTGTAGAAGACAAAGGAGAATTCGCGGCGAGAACTGAACTCAATTTCGGAAACAGCGTTTAAAAAATGTTTTGATGATTGGATTATTCGTTGGCGTAAGTGTATCGTTTCTGAAGGGGCATACTATAAGGTGATAAAATAAATTTGGATGAATAACAAAAATTTTGTGTATTAGGTAATGATCTTTTCCCGGTACTTTCTTGACAGAGTAGTACCTATACCAAATACACACAAGTTTCAAGATCCAATGCAGGTAAGATCAGATAAAAAGATATTAATAAAACCAATGTTTAACTTTTGCGTTTTATTTTGTTTATAATACACATCTGTTTCCAATTATTTGCCTATTTACATAATATTGCTAAAAGAACTAGAGTAATAAAATAATAAATTGATGTGCAGAAAGCATGTTCCATTCACACAGTGTGAGTTTTAACAGGATTAATTTGACAGTTACGTCAATTAAGAAGGCTACTAAAAACAGAGAAATCGATCAGATCAAACGGATCGGAGCCTAACAGAACGGTCTGATCAGTTGCGTGCAAAAACAGGAGTCACATAATTTCAAACAATTCGCTTCAGGGCATGATTTACCTACTGTTATTCTGCATAGTACCTAAAACGCCCACTGAATGATACGGGAAGTCGGGAACTAGTCAATCCATCTGATCAGATCGATCACTCTGGCCGTGCGTCATCGCGTTGTGGACACTCGATCTTCATGGATTTGTTACTCTTTTGTCGTAATTTAACGCTTCATCTTGATAGTGTCACCCGTACCTTAATCACGGCTACCAGAGTAATCCCTGTTAACTCCTCGACTGGGAATGAACTAACTCGGTTAGAATACAATATCACTCGCATAGTTTCCGAAAACGTAGGTAGGGTTTATCCGTAATCCGGATCGAATACTAGATGATCACAACTCGAAATAAAAGTTACATCAATCTTCACAAAATAAAACACCGTCTTGTGCCTTAAAAAATAAAATTATATAGTCATCGGTTTAAATAGTAAAGATAGAGCCGTCCGAACGTTTGGAGATACACGTTTACCATATAGGAATCATTAGCGCCACCTAGAAATATGATTTATATTATAGAAAATATAATATACAAAAAAACCTTTAAAATCATAATTATTGATACAATTAAGGTACCTATGTTAAGCGTGCCGCTCTTAAGTTACATATCTCTAGCAGTTAACGTGATTTAATTTTTGCCATAGTACCTACATGGCTGCTCTCGAAGGTTACCGGCCCGAAACAAATTAATACGGGCCAATATTTTTAACTGAAAAAAACGCATGGCCAGCCCTGTCCTTGCTATCTAAATACCATTGGACATAGCTCAGAATTTTTACATTATGTAATAATAGACTTATGCCAGTGGATAACTCCCTCCTAAAATAAAATTATCTATTACCAAAATATTTACATCAACAAAATAGGAAAATTAAATAACTACTTCACTTATTTACTTTATGTCATGTGAAAACCTAAATATACATCACGTACCTACTCATAATTATCATAGCAACATATCAATATTTTATTAATAATATTATTTCTTACTTTAACAGATAACATTGAAATATCACATGATGAAATTTTTAAACACAACGCATGTTAATGGCAAAATAAAATACCATAGCTTTATAAATAAAATTCGACTTCATTGTTACCGTTACAAATTATATTAACATTCTTATAAGGAACAATCAATAAAACGCACGTTATTAAAATAATCAAACCGAAGCTGAAAGAGATACGTGACAATAATTTACATTATTGTGTAAGTTATTATGAATACTAAATCGTCATATAAAATCACAGCTTCTACTGGTGTCATTGAGCGCTAATTTGCCTAAATGAGGATATATTATCGGGATAATTTAAGTACACCTATTTATTTATTGAAAGGCACTAAGACCCTAATCTACAATAAAATTTCTGTACATGGTATTGAATTTGCGTTTGTTTTTATTAAATTTTATGTACTTATAGCGCTCAGGCAACATTTGACGCACGACTAGCCGATATTTATGTACAATTACTAATTTAAAACCTAGTACAGCCAGATAATAACTCTTTAGGAATTTAATGGAATAATATGAAAGATGAGCTCTTACTACATTAAATGCAATTTTACTCAGTGAAATACTTATTTACATGACTAAATTAATATTATAAAGGAAACCTATTTGGAAAGAAGGTTCAAGTGTTAACTGTACATTATTATGGATAGTATAATTATATCATTACAAATATTAATAACATACTTCTGAATTTCAAATAATAAACCTATAAAATAGCGTTTTATAGGTTTTTACTAAGTAGCATTTTCACAGAAACGTTAACGTACAAGAATTGTACCAATCAGATTGGATGAAATCTACTGTACTTGTCTCGTTTGGTCGATTCTTGCACGTATCCGTTTAAATTGAAGCGTACCCATAAGTTACATAATTCTTACTGTTACATTATTATATGAAAAGATTACTAAAGGTTTTAACAAAGTTTGTTAGGTTTTGTTTTTCAGAAATGCAACAATTTGATACATTAGGAAACATTGATTGACATGATATACAAGAGAACTGCTTGTGTATTTTAAACAGCTGCATAATACTTATTATATTTTACTTTTCTAACTAGCATGAGGCAATAATTGCATGTCAAAAGTTACACAGCATTTAACCTTGACATCTCCATATATTTGAAGTGGTAAGGGAGGTTTTCGTAGTTCTATGACTACTATAAACGTGTGGTTAGTCGTACTTCAGTATTAGGTGTGGGTGCAATAGTAATAATACAGGCCAGTTATTTCTTGTACTGCATTGTAAAAAAAATAACCAAAACTTTTGAATAAAAATAACCCAACCAAGACTACTATTAACTTTTTATTCATTTTTTTCTTGCACATTTTCGGTTTTACGACGTAGGAACTAGAAGAAAAATCATTTTTCTAAGCCTGCAGATCTTGGATATATCCACACGCAATACAGATGCGGCCTCACATTGCCCTAAACATGATGAGTTATTGAAATAGGACTTCAGTACTAACACACAACAAGAGAACAGTCAGTAAGATCCCCAGCTACAATAGGATCTTTTCTTTCTGCTAATATTAAAAAACTCCTCCCAGTAGCTTCGACCTCATGTCGGAAATGGTCTACAGGGATAGTTAAAACCGGGATAAAAATAACCCTAATTTAGGATAATATGGTATGTTGTATGATGGTACGTAGTTTCTTCCGTTTGGTATTCGCGACAAGACTAATTTAGTAAATAAGTTTCAGCGCGAAAGAAACTCTTTTCCTATTTCTTTTTTTAAACATATGGCCTTTCATACTTACAATACTAGCTAGTAGACCATGTCTTAAGCTATATTTTACCCGGGTGAACCCGCTAGCAGAAGCTAGTTTACAGTAATGCAATTGCAATAAAAACAGTTTTAATTTTACTGTTGTACCGCTCAGTCCTGCATTCCCAGATAAAATACATTACACCAAAGAACTATTGTAACGATCACATTATAATATGTGTTATTCAAGTTAAGCTTTAACATCAATTCTCAGTCATAAAATATTTAACTGCTACAAGTTTGTACTAAGAACTCGTAATCTGAAATATTAAAATGTGGGCTTTTTTACCAACGTTTTTGAAGTTGCAGTAACTGTCCAAATAAATAAATAATTTAATTGTACTTCCTGTACCTACCGATATTATTTGGAATACACATAATGAAAACAAGTAATCACTCCAAGATTCCGCAATCCACACTAACAAGATAACAACGTCCACATAATGTGTAATGCTAGTTCTCACACAAGAGCTCTGTGATAAATATGATAGAACCACAAGTTTTATATAATTTAAGACGATGTTTAATGCTTAAATGCAGTTAAAAACCTAAACAATTATCCACCTTATTGCTTAAGAACTACAATCCTCGTCAAATACCCAGTTCTAAGTATGTACAATATGACAACTTTAGAACGCGCTATTAGCTGTTTACGCATTCTGTCTCGTTAATACTAGAAGATATTGATACATTTGTAACAACAAAAATTTTCTGAAAGCCAGTGTCAATTAAAACTAATTTTATTTAGCTTTCGGCAGAGAAATTAGTTTTAAGAAAATAATATGATTGTAATCAAAAAAAGGTTTTTATTTTAAAATAGGTATTGGAGTATTTCACAGGGATCACTAGGGCAACTATGCTAACTGTATCTTATATTTTTTTTGTTTTATATGTAAATGTTTTTTTAATTACATTTTTTCGAATAATATCGGGAGCAATATTTTTCAAAACTTATTGTACAAGTACACAGTGGCACCTGAAGAACTTGTAATAATTGTTCCTTCAAGAAACTGAGTGTAAATCTTTTTGTCTCTATCGGTGAGCATATTTGCCGTGCTGATCCCTGTTCCAAAACTATCAATGACCAAGAAAACTAAATGACGCTGTTCCAGATTTTTCAACTGAACATAGCATGTCTTTGAATACTTTAAAATATATTATCATGAATCATAGGACAGTAACACAATAAAACCACTTTTTGGAGATTCAAAAAAAGAAACAGATTCTAATACATACATATAAAAAATAAAACAAATTTCTAGAATTCAGAGAAACTCTTAATAAAAAAAGAAACTTATAGTTTCAAACTCTAAGAGTAATATTATTGAATATCTAGTACGCAGTATAGCTTTACACACTTAGGTACTATAATGTCGACGATTTTTTATTTTTGATACAAGATTGCAAATTTTTAAAGCAGGGCCTAATTTTAAACCCATGTATTTCATCATCATGTCAGAGTTTAACAATAATAATGCTTTCCCGTCTATTTCCTGTAACAAAACAAAAAGTGACATTAGTGTCAATGTCTATTATTTATTAAATGATTGTTAGTTTTGTTTTAAAATTATTACATTATTATTACAAATAAAAAAAAAACTTTTTAATTAGATCTTAATTACAGCTATTAGTTACTGTAAAGTATTCGCGTTAAGAAAATAGTGATTCATCGTTGTCACTCAGCTTAGCTACGCCCCTTGGCCATAGTAATTTAAAAAACCGTGTTCACATTGACCAGTTGAAGACGCGTCCATACTTTCTGAAGGGCTTACCCTTTAGAAAGTACTGGGACGCCATAATTAAGGCGGTAAGTCACGTCTTTGAGGACTGGCTGGAAAGACGTCACGACGTTCTCACCTTCCACATGACGGAGGTTCTCACCTGTCATAGTATATTTGGGAGCTTCCTGCACCGGATTCATGCGCTTTTCACTTTTATTTTTAAGAATAGGTGAGGTATTCATTTTTAAAATAGACATAAGATGCGTCAGGTGAAGTAATCTTTCTGAAGATTTTTTCTTAGGTGTAAAATCATCCAATGACTTCTCCCGCTCTGGGACCGAGTGGGCCCTCCCACTCCGTCTATATCAGTCTTTTACTGACTAAAACCCACTCCTACGTTCCTCCTTTGCCTTGCGTTCCAGGGCCCCGGTTTTCCTTTCAGAAGCGATCCTATGGCCCCAGTAGGCTTCGACCCTGCTGGGCTCCTACAGTATTGATGAAATCTCTGAGGCGCGCGTGAAACACTACGCGCCATCGACGACTCGAGTTCGGTCCGGGTCGTTACCGGGCGGCCGGACAGCGAGCTACCCATTGCTCGTCGTCCATAAGCCCAGTGGCTGGAAATCGGTGTCGGGATCCTGATGGCTGAGGCGTGAGGAAGGCCGTTTCGCAGGAGGCGACCGCCCACTGCTACGACCATGACCTGTACCAGAGCCCAGCGCGAGGCCGTTGCCGCCGATCGCTTCCACGAGGAAACGACGGTTTTCCGCCCAAGCGGGACACACTTCCACCGTATGCTACTGGCAAATGCGCTTAGACGATACTACTCGTGACTTTTCTATTGAATTGTATGGAGTAATGTTTTCAATTTTCGTCCATAGTACGATGCTCCTAGAAATACAAATAAACAGCCAGACGGCGGTTCGTAATAAAGCTCTATACTCACATGCTTCCTAAATAAATCGGCGTGAGCGGCAAGGGCTTGATCGGCGGCTGCAATGAACCCGATGACGTCCTCCACGGACCAGTCGGCGGGCGGTGCAGACGGTGAGGGCGGCGGCGGTGCGCCCGTGGTGGACGATGCGGGCTCAGGCCGCTCGGGCGACACACGCGCCAGTTTGCCACTCGAGCACTCGCCGGACCCGTTCACACTGCTACCCGTCAAGCTCTCTTCCTATAATAAAACAACGCAGATTGTCAGTACCTACCTAACAAATAATCCCCTCGCCTACCTAGCAATAGTACTAACGCGCTGCAGCATAGCGAACGAACGAACGGAACGAGAACGGAGGGAGGCTGGAGCATGAGTGAAACATTCTAATCGCGTTTGCTTCGCGGCAGTAACGTGACAGTATCGCGTTTGCATCGCGACTGAGAATAGTAGTGTGAGCGTTGGGCAAACAACTAGCAATCGCATCGCGACTGTATCGATGCGAACGCGAGACAGCATAGCTAGAAAAAATCGCCGTGGCCGAGGAGCCTTATAGAATTTTGGTCACAATGGCCAATTTCACCAAAGACTAGCTAAGCAGATAGGAGATATTACAATTGCTCAAGTGTATCAACAGCCCAATTACACTCTCTGATCTTATATTATTTCAGACGACGGGATGGCAATCCGACACAAAAATGATAATGCTTAAGACCAAAGGCTTTTATTTATTTATGTTATTTATTAGGAATAGGAAACCTCGAACCCTCACAAGATCATTGAAGCACTGCCTAGTATGTGTTTACTATGAATGGGGATAAGTTTATAATAGCTAATGAAACTACATCATAATATCAAGTCTAGTCAAGTACTAGCATGATCATACATTTTGATCAAAGTGGGCAACCTTGTCATTGCAACCGAGGCGGAATACACGACCAAGAAACAATTGCCCACAAGTTCAAACCCCGTTTTTCGACACACTTTATTTTCGAAATAATAACTAAATCTTTTTAAACATAATAAGAAAGTTACAAATGATTGTGAGAAATTCCTCATGGCTTTTTTTTTCGTGCGCCTTGACGGATAGTAATGCCAAATACACGTACCTAATTGTATTTTGACCTAAAAGTGTTGAGCCATAACACATAGCCCCGTTCGTCGAAAAATTAATATTCAGATTTCATTTAATAATTTTCTCTACAATAAATTCCCTGTCTTTTTAGTGGTTTTTATTTAGTTGCACATCCCAGTGTCTGTTAAAATAAATAAGTTTCTACACACTACCTGGTTTCTGATTCAGCTGAAATTAATATGCATTTATGTATATGTGTAGACATATAACAATTAATATTGTATTGTCTATGTGTAGACAATACAATAGGTATTAATTATTGTTATGGCATGAAGTTGATTCTATCATCATGTCATAGCATGGGATTATTTTTTACATTAAAAAAACGTAACCTAAAATTGTCTGGTCCACACTAGGGAATGCAAAAACCGCCAAAATTACAAACCGGTTTTTTTTTTCGGTTTTCCTAAAAAAAACCGGTTAACCGGGTAACCGGTTTTAAAATTAGTTTTTTTTTTAATTAATTTTTAAGTGAAAATTTTAATTTTTTTTTTTGCTTGAGAAATTCTAAATAAATATCTTTAAACTTATCTTGAACTTATCTATCAAAAAATATATTGTATACCTAATATGAATCCTGTTAAAAATAAAAAAATAACTAAATTAAAAACTTCATAAAAACGAATGTCTTAGAATGATGTCATACATAGAGAATCTAAGCTAGAAGTTAATATATACTTCTACTCAAAATATCCACCACTAGCTTTTGCCCGTGGCTTCGCCCGCGTACATAAAATATAGCCTATGTCACTCAGGAACAAAGCAGGTTTCTATCGGTGAAAAAATTTTAGCAATCGGACCAGTACTTCCAGAGATTACCTCCTACAAACAAAAAAAAAACGAATTTTACCTCTTTATTATACGAGTATTAGTATTAGTGTAGATTAACCTTAACACAGGCTTTTAAGCGTTTAGGCCACGCGTCATCTGTTTACGTATGGTGATCATTGGAAAGTTGTCCACTGCTGATCGTAAAGAATTTTTAAGGATTTGGAATTATTGTTACATGCAGCCCACGCTCTCTAATATAGATCTCAATTTGTAGTTCACGGGTTGAGGTCTTTTTTTATGGTGGGAAAAATCATCCAATGACAACCCCTGCTCTTGGGCAGAGCGGGAGATAGTATCAGACTGTTACTGACTAAAAGACCCACCCTGTTCCTTCTAGCCTTCATACCGGGGCTCGAGTTCCCTTTCGGATAACCCTGGCCCCAGTAGGTTTCGACCCGATTGGGTCCCTGCTGTTGCTGACAACCCCAACGCCTACGGTGGCCGGAAATCGGGATCGGAATCCCGGCGGCGGCGGCGAGAGCGCTGTTGCCTGATGTGGTCAGTCTCCTCCTTGGCGAGCATTACTGTTTCGCAGAAGTCGGCCCTCAACTAAGGCCCGACGCGAAAGGTCTCCGCCGCCGATCGCCCCCACGAGGGCACGGCGATGCTTCGCCCAAGCAGGGCATACCTCGACTGTGTGCTCCACCGTGTCCTCCGGGCATTCCGCACAATGGCGACACCCGGGCGTTACTTCCGCTTTAATCTGGAACAGGTACCTCCTGAACGTGCCATGTCTGGTGAGGACCTGCGTCATGCAGAAGGTAAGGACGCCGTGAGGTCTTTCCAGCCACGCCTCAAAGAGGGGAATTACCGCCATAACCATTTCACCGTGAGATCCTGCCGGAGCTCTGTCCGCCATCCGTGACCTGTTGCGGCAGCGGACTTTCACCCCGGCGTTGCATCTCCACGCGCATATCGTGCATGTGTGCAAGGACTGTTGCCTCCAGATCCCACGGTGGTAGTCCAGCAAGAAGGCTCGCCGTTTCGCGGAAAACTGTGCGTTATTCCCGCACTATCCGTATTGCCATGACCTTCTGGCAGGCGTTTAGCATGGCCGCCGGTCGCGTTTGCAGCGACGGCGCCCACACCGGTGCCCCGTAGAGGGCCATGGACCAAACGATCCCCGCGTAGAGCCTCTGGCAGAAGGCATCTGGGCCCCCAAGGTTGGGCAGGAGCCGCTTGAGTGCAGCCCCCGTCCGGTTGAGTTTGGGAGCCAAACGTGGGAAATGCTCCCCGAAATTCCACCGGCTGTCGAGGACGAGTCTAAGGTATTTCATCGTCGACCCGACGCCGATGTGAACTCCTCCTACCGTAAGTTGGGAACCTGATGGTGGCGCGTTCCGAGGGCCGTGAAAGCACATAGCCTTCGATTTGTGTAGCGTCACCTCGAGTCCCAACTCTTGGATCCTACCAACGACTATCGCAACCCCGCGTGTCGCTAGAGCGACCGCCGCCCGGTACGTCTCTCACGGGTTGAGGTCTGGGCTAGCCAAAGGTCAATCATCAGCCTTAATGAAGTCCGAAACACTCGCTGTAAGGCATTAAGCCTGGGTAGTGCGTGCATTATGACCGGAAGCCGAGTCTTGCTGAAAAACCCCTAGTATTTTATCAAAAAGAGAGAAGCTTTAAGAGGTTTTGCTATGGCGTTTAGGATAGTATCTTGATACTCTTTAGCTAAAATTTGAGTAGCCCATTTTCACGAAAATGAACCTTGGTGATGATGATGTTATGATGAGTAACAACGGTGGGTATTGCATCTGCGAATAATAATTTTGGTGTCCTTACGAGATTTTAATTCTGGCCCTGACAGCATTCACTGCCCGTTCTCACAACACGCGGCCGGCCTGGATTTTTAATGATCGTAAACAGAAGAACTGTACCGGTGTAGCTATCACAATGGTACATAAATATTTATAAACAAACCTACGACTGATATCAAGCCTCAACAGCGTTTTAAAACTATGTTTGCTTAAAATAGTGTCATTTGAATGTACTAAAAAAAAACTCGAAAATACCGGTTACTTGAAAAAAAAAACCGGTTATTTTAATCATTAAAAATATGCCGAAAAACCGGTTTTTCGGTTTTCGGGTTAACCGGTTTGCATTCCCTAGTCCACACTAATCAGAAATTAAATATTTTACTAACAAAAAAGATTGCGATCCCATAAGAAAAAATAATTAAGGGGTCTAATTTCACTATAAATGCATTATAGTGAAATTAGATAAAAATAACTAAAAAATTTATAACATCACTTACATATAAAAAGTTAAAGAAGTAAAAAATGTTATTCATTAGCTGCCACAAATTAAACAAAAACATTACACCTCTTAACACGTTAAGTGCGATACCAGGTTTATATATCTTATAATTCGTCTAGCTTACAGTGCGGCTAAGAAAAGTATAGACTTCCTTGTCGTGCGGAAGGCATAACTTCAATTTATTTCGGTGTAGGAAAGAGATACCAGTCACCCTATAGTGACTGGTAATTACATAATTATATAATTATCGGTCACTAATTACCAGTCACTATAGGGTGACTGGTAATTAGTGACCGATAATTATATAATTATGTGATTGTACTCATGATTACAGACAACTTTCCCAAAGAAACTTTTTTTTATACTCATTATTTAACTTATATTATTTAACCGGAACATGACGGTACCTACACTGATTACATATGTTATGGACCAAATGATAAATTGGGCATTATACATAATGCCCGGTCATTATGAAAAATGCCCAATATGAGAGTGCGATTTGATAATAATTATTCAAATAATCAAATTGACCGGGCATTATACATACGGCCCATCACCTTTTGGGCAGAGTAATACAAACATATTTAATTACCATTTTTTTATTGGTATTGTCATTTAACTTAAAATAAACTAAATATTAAACCATTAAAATAATCAGACTCTCTTATTTGGATTAATTATGTCAAGGAGTCTATTGTCTACCTTAAAACTCTGCCAGTTCGAAATAACGAATAATACCTACAATCTCTCGTAAAAATGTGATTGTATTTTGATTGCACTTTGAACTGGGTAAAATAGGTTAGGTTAGGTTAGAACTGTGACCAACCGCGCGTGAGCCGAGCGATGCCGCGGCAGCGGCCGGCGAACGCTACGTCCAAGTTGTTTCGTCCATTCGAGATTTTTACCTTTTTCAGTTAATCCATTTTGACCTTTGAACGATTTGGTCAATAGTGTAATAAATAATTTAAACATTGATATTTCAGACTTTGGTCAGCTGAACTTTTAATCAAATGACCATCGTTATTTTAAACTTTGTTGATTTGTACGTTGTTCTTTTGAAGAAGACTATAATGTCTTTTGCCGCCACAATTCGAGTTTTATTACCAGGTGTATAGAACTTGTACCGCAGGAATGGAAAGTATAGAAAAATCACTGCCGCACGAACGTGTTAACAGGGTTGTTCTGGATTTTAAATTTAGAATTTTATATGGATATAGAAATTTTATTAAAGATATTATGTAGTTATGTAAATAGATAAAGTGAGAAATGAGTATATCAGAAGAAGTTTGAAAGTGGCGCCAGTGACTGAAAAGTTGAAAGGTAATCGGCTGTCTTGGTATGGTCATGTGAAGAGGAAGGATGAAGCGCATATTACTAAAAGAGTTCTAAGTATACATGTAGATGGATGGAGAGGGAGAGGAGGGCCGAAGAAAAGATGGATGGATTGTGTGAGGAGTGATATGAAAGAAAAGGGAGTTAGTGATAGTTTGACGGGTGAAAGGACAGAATGGAAAAAAAAAACGTTTTGCGCCGACCCCAAGTAATATGGGATAAGGGCAGGAAGAAGAAGATGTAGTTATGTAAATAAAATTATTTTTGATTATCAGTTTATTTTAGATAGCTTTGGTTACCAATATTAGAATTTTAAAATTTTATAATTTTAATATACAACCATTTCTAGGGTTCCGTAGTCAACTAGGAACCCTTATAGTTTCGCCATGTCTGTCTGTCCGTCTGTCTCTCTGTCCGTCCTCGCTTAATCTCTGGGACCGTTAGCACTAGAAAGCTAAAATTTGGTACCAATATGTATATCAATCACGCCGACAAAGTGGTAAAATAAAAATTGGAAAAAAATGTTTTATTAGGGTCACAAAAATCACTTCCTACTTTACATATAGGGGGGCTCCCCTATATGTAAAGTAGGAAGTGATTTTTTTTTTAATTTCAACCCTAACGTGTGATATATTGTTGGATAGGTATTTAAAAATGAATAAGGGTTTACTAAAATCATTTTTTGATAATGTCAATAATTTCGGAAATAATCGCAAAAAAAAAAACAAAAATACCGGCCAAGTGCGAGTTGGACTCGCCCATGAAGGGTTCCGTAGCAGCAAGTAACATAATATAAAAGTTCTTGTAATGTGTTGTAACTTTGATCGATGTTTTAATAATAGTGTATTTTTTTCGATTTATGACGCATTAAAAAAAAACTACTTACTAGATTTCGTTCAAACCAATTTTCGTTGGCAGTTTTTATAGTAATGTACATCATATATTTTTTTAGTTTTATCATTCTCTTATTTTAGAAGTTAGAGGGGGGGGGGACACACATTTTACCACTTTGGAAGTGTCTCTCGCGCAAACTATTCAGTTTAGAAAAAAATGATTTTAGAAACCTCAGTATCATTTTTGAAGACCTATTCATAGATACCCCACACGCATGGGTTTGATGAAAAAAAAATTTTTGAGTTTCAGTTCTAAGTATGGGGACCCCCAAAATTTATTGCTTTTTTTCTATTTTTGTGTGAAAATCTTAATGCGGTTCACATAATACATCTATTTACAAAGTTTCAACAGTATAGCTCTTATAGTTCCTACACTGAGCGTGGCCCGACACGCTCTTGGCCGGTTTTTTTTATTTCAGATATCCAATATTTATATTTTGGTCATGGTTATGGAGCTCTACAACATTCCTGCTTGATAAGTAAAAATCTTGCCAACAACAAATTTTACAATTTTTAAAACAATATTAGTAAGATGTATGTACTCACACTTTTAGGTCTCTTGACACCTGCTGTAACATTATTAGAAGTTGATTCTCCACAGAGAGTACAAGGCCGACCTGCAGCCTCCCCTGTGTCTACCTCTATCATTCCAATACAGCTGCCAACACCACTAGATACTCCTTTCAGCCAGTTTTTAAGTTCTTCTATTGTCAGCTCTGAGGGAACTTTCACTGGATAGTTTTTATTGCCTGATGAAACCTACAACAATTTAAGTAAACATTGGCATAATTCATAATAAAATGTATATGAAGTCAATAACAAACAAGGCTATTGCTTAACCATCTATAGTATGAATGTCTGTGTGTATATGAGCTTAACACAGTTCCGGGAACAAACAATAATTTGTTCATGTACCGAGAGCCTGCATTCTGAGTAGTTGCTATACAAAGTTTGTTGACTTGTATTCACACCCACCACTCGAGTCTAAAGTTGTAAAAATCTAAGAGTTGGAGATTGAATATCTTTAAAATTTGAGTTGGACTTACTCAAATTTTTTAAGATATTCAATTAATATTATACAACCCGGCTTCTGAGTTCTCGGCACTGAATGTGTCAAAAATGTACTACTGTTTAAACAATATTCAATCTTACCTGTACATTAGTTATATTAGAATAGCTACTAGATGCTGTAAGTATTGCTCTTGTCAGCCTTTGTGGGTCTGGGTGGACACTGAGCAATTCTTTCACTAGTGCTTCAGCTGCCCCTGAAGGACCAGAGCCTGAGACGGAACTCGGTAAAGCACTACTGCCGCCAGTACAACTACTACGAATCCGGAGAGAAACTGTTGCTACTGGTGTAGCTGTAACAGAGCTATTTGAGTTCCCAGCGCCAGTAGATCCACCTTCTGGTAAAGCTGGGTTGGGCATACCACTTGGTCTCATTTTGAATCTGTAAAATTTATAAAAAATTGTATATAAGAGTCCATCTTCTCTAATAAAGTAATATACTAGACTATCTGTAATATGTACATGAAAGCAGGAACTAATTACTGCTTTTGTAAATGAAAATGACTGTAAGTTAAAGGAAGAGGGGTATGTATTACAACTGAAATATGAAATTATCTGGATATTTGTTGTGTTTTGGTTGACATTTCAAAGTAGGTTATTGCACCGGTTTTCGTCCATCATATCGGAGTTGCCAGCTTTGTGATGCGAAATAAATATCTTGAAGTACCCTTACATAAATGTATAATATTTGTTTCTATTGCTTATATAGTTTTCTTTAATTTAACATCACATGACAATACATCACTTTCATGGCTTTTCTTATTATATTTTTTTTTTAATTTATTATTAAAATATTTTTGTAATATTTTTTATTTTTAAAATATTTTTTTGAAAAAGTAGGGATTTCGCTAGTTTTCGTCGAATAAAATTGGTTTTCGTCCTAGTGTGAGCTAGTTTTCGACCACAGTGTAGAAAAAGGAGTGTAGCCTAATTATTAAGTAAAAATCGAATTATATATATTTTATTTAATCAACAACATATCTACTATCTTGTGTTTCCAGAGATTAGCACGTATAAACAAACAAAAGACTCGCTTTATTATATTATAGTAGATAATTATTTTTTTTTAATTGATATAAACTAGTGCTTGACTGCGATCCCACCTGATGGTAAAATTAACAAATTAGAAAAATTCTGTCAGAAACATGTGTCGCAATAACGGTGTATCTTCAATTATTTCTTTTAAGATTTCAAAAGAATAGCTATTTCTTCATTTTCATCCACCCCAGTAGTCATTTATGGACGAAAAGTAAAACCAACTTTTTAAGCTATTTTTGGTTTTCGTCCACATCTTTTAATTATTTTTTTATTTACGAAGCACTAACAAAGGAGTGGACGTAAACTAAATTATCTAATCTACTAGCAATAAAGATCATATTGAGAGAAAATTCCTGTATTTTATAAGTCTGTTGAAGTAAAATGATCATTACAAATATTCACCTAGCTGATTGTGTTTCAATTCATGTGGACAAAAACCAAATATTTTGCAAAATTGATATGCTAGTATTAGCCCACTATATTTATATAGGATGTCTATAAAAAAAAACTATAAAAACACTTTAAATTGTATTACGCTCATAAGTACGTAATACATGCCAAAAATATTCCATAAACTAGTTTTATCACTAAATAAACTTGCCATGAACTTTTCTCATCGCCATTTTTTTTTCTAACGCATTATTTTTAAAAAATTAGCTAATTGTCTAGCCACATTATTATCTTAGTAGAACTGTTGCTTATACATTATGGGTCACAAAAAGTCCAAACTTGCGCGGGAAGGTAGGTTTGTATTCAAGTTTTACGCATGTGTTTGTAGCAGCTTAGTCAAATGGACGAAAAGAGGAACTGGACGGTAAACCGGCACAATCACCCTACTTTGTAGTTTAGCAAAAGAAACAACCAGACCATATAAGATTTTATTACCTTGATGGTGTTGTAGCACTTTTCTGGCCTGGAGGTGCTAGAAGGTGGCCAGCTCTAGCACACCAACCAACTGGGAAAATATCTCTTGAGTCATATCCGCACCAATAATCAAAGGCACCCCTCCAACCATCAAATGTTACATGTATCTGATCACTCTTCACGGCACTTACAGTGGCACAACAAATTAACTGTGGATTTTTCTTATCTACTGCCTCTAATTTCTGACCAACAACAAACAAATTTGTCTTAGGAGTTGGAGGTTCAGGTTGAAAAATTTTAGCAGGAGCCATATCTGCACCATTTAGAGTTTTGAGTAAAAACATTGGCCAGCTACTAGCATTCATACGAAATCCCAGAGGTGGCTGCAACATACCCTCATTTTTTTCACAGTGACCAATTGGATGAATATCTCCTGCATCCACAAGACGCCAGAAATCATTTTTATTGTCACTTCCATCAAGCCTCAGCCTTAATCTAGGGCCCAGAACCCCAACAACAGTAGCAATGCAAGTAGATGTTAAGTTCCGGGGATCAAGAGCCTCCAATTTCATTCCCACTCTGAAGTCATTTACTGGAGGCATAGGTGCCTGTTTAAAACATTCTTGAGGTGCTGCCACACTATTTGTATCCTTCATGTACTCATTCCAATCAAAATCTTGGTAAATATCATAGAAAGAACCTGTCGAGTTATTATTTGCATGACTTTCTGATCCATTAGCTCCGTTTCCAGATTGTGGAGAAGTAGTACGCTTCTCATTTTTCTTTTGATATTTATTCAAACAATATGTGGAACAAAAGTTCTTGCTACTGGAAGGTGCGTTACCCCGAATAACATTATCACAGTGAAGACAGGCGCCTTTACTATACGCCTGTCTAAATTCAGACAAACACGTTTCAGAACAGAACTCTTTTTTCCCGTTCTCTGTAGGTAGAACATATTTCAGCGGTGTTTTACTTTGAGCACACCAAGTGCATGTACGTTTTGGAGGTCTTCCAGGTCCACGTATTTTGCCGGGAGCAGGCCCCGATGAGCCGACAGTGTTGTTTGACATCTTCCCGTAGATAGATTTAATACATTATAGTATTTCAACTTTAAATGAACAGGATTATTCACTTACATTATACACAACACAGACACAAAATTAAGTTAAGATATAATTGAAACCATTTAATTTTGCGCAAATATAAACAACGTCAGTTGCGTATTTATGACGCGCTTCCAACGGCCATCTTTGTTCTCCTTTTGTTTTTTTTTCTCTAAAAACCAAAAATACTGGCAACTAAGGAATAGGGGTTCGCTCGGCTCGGCAGTTCAATAGCAGTGAAGCTTCCATGTAACCTACGCCTTAGGCTATTGACAATTTTTTCGCGTGGACTACAGGATTTTGAATTTATTTTTTCTAAAATAAAAGTAGCCTATGTTACTCCTTATTACATCAGCTACCTGCCAAAAAAAGTCCCGTCAAAATCGGTCCAGCAAATTTCAGAGATTAGCCCGGACAAACAGACAGACAAACAAAAAGACAGACAGACAAAAATTGTAAAAAATGTTATTTTGATATATGTACCGTACATATATTCATATGCATGTAGTAAAAAGCAGTTATTTCAATGTTACAAACAGACACTCCAATTTTATTTATATGTATAGATAGAGATGGGTTTCTACCTGATAAATACCGGGTAAATACCCAAAATACCCAAATAAATACCCAAATGGTGGGTATTTAATTTTTCAAAATTTTTTTAGTCTCATAAATTTTAAACAATAAAAAAATGTTTATCAAATATGTTTTATGCATTAAATGTTCATGGTGTCGGCAAAGAATAGTTTTCTACTAACAAATCATATAAAAATTGCACGTCCGTATTTTTTAAGTATTATTTTTTTTTTTAGTACTATATCATAGCAGCGGCCGTATTATGACATCCTAGAACCATCACGTTTTCTGTGTGAGAAAAGGATAGTGCTATTCGTCCTGTATAGCTCCGTCTCTTTTACACACCGAAAACATGATGGTTTTAAGAGGTCATAATACGGCCCCTGGTCATAACAAATAATTATTGATAAAATAAATTAGTTAAACGTGACTCAACAAACTTTTGAGTGTGTGAGATGAAGAACTGAAAGAGCACAACTGGCAAGAATATACTCAAAATTAGTGATAATGAAGATCTTTGTTATTAAATCAAAAATCTACTATTATTAATTTCAATATAAGATTGAAATTGATATTAAAAAAAACCGGCCAAGTGCGACTCGGACTCGCCCATGGAGGGTTCCGTAGCAGCAAGTAACATAATATAAAAGTTCTTGTAGTTCGTTGTAACTTTGATCGATGTTTTAATAATAGTGTATTTTTTTAGATTTATGACGTATTAAAAAAAAACTACTTACTAGATCTCGTTCAAACCAAGAGATCGCTGTCGCCGATCGCCCCCACGAGGACACGGCGGCAATGCTCTGCCTAAGCGGGCCACACCTCTACCATATGCTCCACCGTGTCCTTCGGGGAACCCCACAGTGATGACACCTGGGCGTCACTTCCGCACGAATTCGTTGCAAGAACTCCCCAAACTGACCGAGTTCGGTGAGAACTTGCGTCATGCGGAAAGTGAGGACGCCGTGAGATCTGCCAGCCACGCCTCAAAGAGGGACTTGCCGTCATAACTATGGCGTGCCCAATACTTACCCTCAAGTTAAAATCCCATTGCACACACAAACTATATTTTAATTATGACAACAAATCAGTAATTTACTCAAAAACACTCATCCATCAAAAACATATCATTCAAATGTGCTTTTTCTTTTTATATATATTTTTTTTTCTATTGGATTATTTTTATTTTACAAATTGACATGTATACATTTTAAGTACTTAAAGTTTTTTTTTTTTGACATAAATATTTACTTTACTAAATATTTTGTAAACTATCAATCTCCTTATCATTGTAAATGTGAGGATTATGTTGATTGCTTTTTCTTTTCTTTTCAGTAATTTTAACTTATGTCTAGCAATTTGAGTATTTTCTGCGGCCTACCCAAATGTCCTTTCTTTAATATTGTTCGTCAAGTCGTAGAGCTCCTTATTCTAGTAGTCCTGAGTTGAGCTTTTCGAATACTGACAAATGCTTACACTGATTGGACAGGTCCACTCAAATCTGTATGGTTCTTTCTTCAAAAGACCATCTCAAACAAATCTGCATGGTTCTCATGTGATTTGATCATTACATATTTACTGTATGGATTTTAAAAGAGACTTTGACCCCTGAGTTTGTTTCGGTGTTTCTTCTCAGGGTAGTCAGATAGGAAACACCGGCCTCATCTAGCATAAACTGACGAAAAAAAATTGACATGTAAAAGTGTTTTTTAAACCTATTTACAAAATAAATATCATTTATCCACAACCGAAAATACGTTATATGCTAATCAATCTA